>CM034147.1:851815734-853015734 GCA_019776745.2 Taxus chinensis
AAACCATCCAAATACTATGCAATGATAAATAAAGATGAAGATTGATGTTTTCATAAGCATTATTAGCAAGTTGTAAAGATCCATGGTGAAATAAAATATTGGCGGAGTGAATTTTCTCTAAATCTTTTGTTGGAAAACCACACTTTTTAACTGTAGGATTTTCACATATTTAGGATTAATTATGTCTCTCTTTTTTTCGCTATGAATGATTTAACCTAACCTCACAAAGCTGCAAAGTTCGAACACAAGGTGAACCCTGGGCAAGCTGGATCAAACCCTCAATAATATAAATAATGATTTTACTCTCATAAATGTTAATGTTATGCATTGTGATATCATTTTTTTATAATTATTAATATGGTATTTTTGGTGGTTCCCATATCCATATGGGATCATCGAGTTTGACTTAGGACATATTATGTTCTCTCCTTGTTACATATTTTTTACTCTCCAAATCCAACGCGAAACTATGCATATGATAAGATAATTTCAATTTCAAATTGAATCTTTCAATAACAAAAGCTATTAAGAATCAATTATATAATAGAGAAATAAATGATATTAAGTATATTGGAATTTAAAAAAATAATACCAATGTTTCATGTAAAGTTGATTGCTTCATAAGCGATTTCCTGACGACAAAGGACATCAATTTAGTTGTACCAATGTGTCAGGTTTAAAAATTTTCTAAATAAATAAATAAGCTCCAAACTCCACCATACTCCATTCCCTACTCCGAAAATCTCCCACTAACAAATGACATCAAATTAGCTAAACCAATGTGCTTGGTGAAAATAATGTTTTGAATAAAGAAAGAGGCTTCAAACTCCACCATACTCTATTTCCTACTCTGAAAGACTTCTGTGACAAATGGCATCAATTTAGTTGCATCAATATTTTGAGCTATAAAATATTTCTAGATTTTAAAAGTGGCTCCGAAGTCTACTATACTCTACCACTTGCTCCAAAAATTCCTCCATAACAAATAACATTAATTTAGTTGTATCACTATATACAGAGAAAAAAATCTTCCTTAAAATTAGAAATGGACTTCAAACTTCACTCTATTATGAAGGTGCCGCTATTTTTGAACCAACAAATTCCACTTCAGAATAATGATATGTTTTTACTATTGCAAAAAAAAAAAAATAGACATATAAGTGCTTGCAACCACTGATAACTTGAAGATAAAATTGAAGGTTTCTTGTACGTTTAAGTGCTTGCAACTAGAAGGCTACCACTAATATAAGAAATCCACTTCTATTACTACTATATTGCTAGAAAGCAAATCTCATTCACCAAAAAAGCAACCATTAAACAAACGTATTAAAATAGAATCTTTTAACTTTTGTGTAGATGCACCTTCTAAAAATGCTAGTGGTGATTACTTTTTAATTAATAAATATTTATTCATGTTGAGAGGAATTTGTTCGTGGAGGGTATCATTTTAAAATCGAATCAATGTCTTTAAAAAGCATCAACATTGGTTGGCTATAATTTAAAGGCAAAAGTTAGGATCATACTCCACATATTCCATTTACCTTTAGCATATCATTTATTCATATAACCATGGTTCACACACTCTCTTTTAGTAGTTTGCTGGTTTACAGGGAATGTTGAAGGAATTACTCTTCCGTTATGACATATTTTAAAGCAAACCCACATACCAACAAAAACAACTAACAAAAACAACAAACATATACCAAAAATCACACATAACAAACAATAAAATATCAACACACCACCACAATAATTTATATATATATATATATGGATTTTTAATTGTCTTTTATGTTGTTGTTTTGGGGTTTAGGTTTTTTAATTGTTTCTCATGTTGGTTCATAGTTTTAGATAAAAGTGTTTATTTTTTAATCGAAAAAAATATTGTGTTGTATTAAGGTAAGAAGTGTCTTATAATAATATTTAGGGAATGTGATCGATAGGATGAGAGTGGTGCGTTCAAGTCATACGGTTGTGTGCTGGTCCACCCGATTTCAAATCTTCCCAAGGCATGATACTCTCCGAAGATAGTTTCGTCGCAGGATGTGGAATCTCTAAATTGTTGCAGTGGCAGCACTTTGTTCTTCGTTGTAGTGGCAGCACTTGGCTCTTTGTTGTAGTTGCAACACTCCTGGATATAGCTTCACTTTGTTGTAGATGCAGCTCGTTGGACTCCTTGTTGAAATAGGTTGCAGTTACAACACTCCATAAATTGGCTTCACTTGGTTAGCTAGACTCCTTGTTGAAATACGTTGCAGATGCAACACTCTAGAATTTTCTTCACTCGAGTTCCTTGTGATGGTTCCCATATTGTAACAAGAGGATGTAGGTCCTTCCCAAAAAAATCTCAAATGTTCACCCTTAATCGTTTCAAATCCCCCTGAGCCACAATCCTCTCCAGAGGTGGTTTCGCCGAAGGATGTGGTATCTCTAAATCGTTGCAGTGGTAGCACTATGTTCTTCGACGTAGTGGCAACACTTGGCTCTTTGTTGTAGTTGCAACACTCCTGGATATGGCTTCACTCTGCTGTAGATGCAACTCGTTAGACTTCTTGTTGAAATATATTGCAGTTGCAACACTCCAGAAATTGGCTTCACACAATTTGTTGAACTCCTTGTTGAAATATGTTGCAGATGCAGCACTCTAAAATTTGTTTCACTCGGGTTCCTTGTGATGGTTCCCATATTGTAATAAGAGAATGTGGGTCCTTCCCAAAAAACCCTCAAATGTTCATCCTTAATCAAAAAATATGATAGAATGTAATGTATGTAGATAATTAATTTTAAATTTAATGTTTATTTAATTGTTATATGATAAATTTGAATTTGAAGTTTTTACTATTATTATAAACATAAGTTTTTTCCCTTCATTTATCCAAAAATTATAATATATTAATTATATGATAGAATTTGAAATCTATTTTTTTCCCAAACTCAATTTAATAATTTAATTATATTAAACTTATATATCATTAATTGAAATATATAATAAATTCGATACCTTAAAATTGATATCTCTCTTTAAAAAAATACATACTAAGAGGATAAAATTTAAATGTATATAACAAACTTTAAAACGTAGATCTTATTGGAAGCAACACACCTCTCAATCAATTAAGCTAACAACCATTAAAATAATTGATTATGATTTTATTTACTCATGGCTTCGGCACATAATATATCATTAATTATGAGCCCCTTTATTCAAACAAATATCTAAAACTTAATTTCATGGACAACTAGCAATATCCAATTATTTTATTTGATGTGAATAACTCTAATTCAAACATTTGAAGAAAGAAAATTACATGGATTTTGGCTATGCCAAAGAGGTATGCTAATCAAAATATAATTTTCATGACTTCTTAATAAGTAAGAGTTCATTTTAAATATAATATTATTTAGAAGGTTTGTTTTCTTATTTAATAAATTTGATCAAAATATATTGGTTATATAAAAGAGTTTAGAGTCTGTGTTTTTTATTGAAAAAATTTTTCGAGCTTAATATTGTGGTATAACTACATTGATGTCATATATTATCAATTAACGATTTTTTTTTACGAAAGGTAATGGAGTTATTAAACAATTATGCTATAAATAGGAAAGATGGGATCTAAGACAAATACTTTGAGATTGCTATCTCTTGGCCCATTTTTCATATAGACGTATTTCAGAGATCTATTCTATTTTTTACATTTAATTAGGCATACTAAACACATATACTTGTAACAAATACAATAGTAAATCTTAACTAATTATTCTAAATTGAGAAATAAGGAATTCATACAGAGTTTTGGTAAGTAATATTTAATAACATGAGATTTGATGATAATTGTTTGTTTCTGAATTCATACACCTAAAAACATGATAAGAACCTGTATCTGGATTTGATAGGTTGATTATCATAATCAGTGAGAAACTTTTGATAGATGTATGGATCATCAAGACACTTATGACGGTTGTATGGAACATATGGATGCTTCTAATGAATGTATAAAGCATTGTAGTACTTATAATAGATGACAGGATTGATCTAAATTAATTTGATGATTACACGAACATGTAGTCTAGGTTTCATATTTTCTCCCTCTGCTCTACATGTTTTGGCACTTATAACCTAAGAAATAAATTTTCTTCTCCTTTCTCTAAAAAGCAATATCTCAAACTTCAAGAAAACAAAGTGACTTTTATGGGCATACACTGAGGGTTAGTAGGGCTAGATAAAACACTCTAAATATCATGAACCTAAATAATGGAAACCACTGGATAAAAATATCAAAATACTTCATGGATAGATAAACCCCTAGGTCATGTACTAAAAGTTCTCCACATAAAATACTAACTCCAAACAATGATAAATGTTCTAAAGATTACATGATCCCTCTATAATTGTTATCAGTGCTCAATAGAATATTGACATTATCCTATATAAACATTGACCGGTCATATTGAGACAACCATGGGATGTTTATAGAGTAAACACAACAAAACTTTCACTTCTAAACTTAAATTTTATTATTAGAAATCCATAGGGCATCTATAATAATCAACCCTTAATGGGATTTACAATCTATAGAGTTACAAGTGTGATGACTCCAAAAATGCTTTCTCCTCCTAGTGCTTCCAGCCACTAGCCTCTCTAGCCTCCTTAAAACAAGGTTTCAGGAAGGTATTTATCGCAATATTTACCGCCCTTAAGGATTTTTAAATTCCATCTAGAATCCTCTCATAATCCTGCTCCAACTCAAATTCAAACTCCTGAGCATTAATGACGACCAATTACTTCTGGCTTCGTAGTTGAGATAATTCCATCCAAGACTCCACGTCACAGCTGAACTAGCATCCTTCATATACCTACCCCTTTATCATTTTCCACCTTCAAGCATATCTCTGCACGCACTCTATTTTCCTTATTCAAATATTTATGTGCCCCTTGTTGGTTCTGATAAAAAATTATGTGTTTGTCTCCAATGTCTCTCCCCCTTTGTAATTTATCAAATTTCAGTGCATTCCCTCCTTCTTCAAAACCTTTGTGCATTGTTGTGCACTTTTTGTCACGCCTTGTCTTCTTAGCTGATCTATTTCAATTCTTGCACTCGTGCCACCTTACTTAACCAAAAATTCCCAAATTATATATAGTCACATATAACTTCCACGGTGCTCCTACATCAAACACCTTGGGTAAACGAAAGTGAGATCTGTCTCACGAGTCTTGTTCCAGAGTATGGCCAAGCTGAAAAAGGTCCTTCACACTTACCCATATTGCATTATTCTGTGTGTCCTTCTATTTCACTAGATATTCCATGTATTCCTTTTCACGTGTCTTCATTATTACCCTTGATTCTATTATGGCCTCAATTTCTTCAGCCCTTTTATCCGATAACTGCCTCCTCGAGTCTAAATTTTTTCATCTTCTAGTGCATCTTCATCTAACTCCTCTGCATGTTGTCCTTATTCTCGGTGTTCACTATTTCCTCTTCATGGAACTTGTAATGCCCCGCCTCGGGACAACGAACCAAACCAGATGTTACTAAAAATTTGGGGTAAAAATTTTATTATTATTTTTTTAAAAGGGCTTAATTAATACTAATCCATCTCTTATACTCTTTCTTGATCATAACTAATTTTATACTATTTTAATTTACCTAATTAAATTAATTACTAGCCTAAACCCAACTTTAATAATTTACTTATATTTAAAAGTTACTAGGGCCGTAAATGATAAGTCTACACCCCTTCTATTCTATTCACCCTCTCCTTATTTACTTAACTCATCACACTTCCCTTTTTATTTAATTTATTTAACTTACAATTCCCACAAAAGGGTACAAGACCTTAAGTGTGTAGGGATAAACAAGAGCCCTCAGATCTAATCCAGTCAAATCAAATTTGACCTTGATTTCCAAATTACCCTAATGTTGCCCTAACTTTCTCTTTGTTATTTTCTTCTCCTTTTCATTTCTCTTCTCATTTTGTTTTGTTTTCTTACTTGCAGGTTGCATGGATGGATCTAAGGAGAGAACTATAAGGAAATATTGTTTTTTTTTTTATGAAATAAATATACATACATACATATGTGTGTGTGTGTGTGAGGGCAGCGTGAGGAGGGTGTCAGCGCAGAGAGGGACTCGTGGTGCACAGGTGAGGAGGGGCAGTATGGGTCGAAGGGGAAAGTGGTAGGGAAGGTGGCAGGGAAGTCGTGGCGAGGGTAGTTTGGCGTGGAGGGGGGGCAGCGCCCCGGTGGGGACAACACAAGGGTAAGGAGGGTTTAACCCTCCCCACCGGCTTCTTGTTGATGTGTAATATTTGTTTTATTTTGTTTTAAGTTTTTTTTTCTTTTTATAAATATGAAACTATATTATACACACACACACACACACACACACACACACACACACACACACACACACACACACACACATATATATATGTATGTATGTATGTATGTATGTATGTATGTATGTGTGAGTGTGTGTGTGTGTGTGTGTGTGTGAACCAACCTATGATCATTAATTTGTATACTTCAAATATTACAAAAAATATATATAGTGAACTTTGTTTATTTTAACTGAACCAATCATGTTAACTCAGTTATATCCCTATTTTCAGTTAATATTACCATTTTCACAGTAAAATGAGCCATAGACTCATACATACATACATACATACATACATACATATGTATGTATGTATGTATGTACATGTATGTATGTATGTATGTACATGTATGTATGTATGTATGTATGTATGTATGAGTCTATGGCTCATTTTACTGTGACAATGGTAATATTAACTGAAAATAGGGATATAACTGAGTTAAAATGATTGGTTTAGTTAAAATAAACAAAGTTCACTATATTTTTTTTTTGTAATATTTGAAGTATTTTGATGTGGAACAATCTATTTCAAAATAAACTAAAATAAACTAAAGAAAAAACCAGTTTCTTATTTGTTATTAAAAAAATAATAATACAACTACTCCCCTTAATGAAATTACCCATTTTGAAAATAAAAAGAATACAATATTGCAAGGAGATTTTTTTTTTGAGATGTACGTTTCGAAATGTTAATGGTTTTCTTCCAATAGTAAGCTCTATATCACAAAATAGATTTCTTTTCAAATGGAAGGATACAATCAAACTTTCACATTAAAGAAAAACAACAATTACAATATTTCATTTTTAAGATTTGAAGTCACATATACCACATACCCTAATACATATCTACCCAAGAAGATTTATCACAAGATTTTTACAAGACTTGAGGTATATTGCCTAGCTCAAAAATGACTCAAGATTTTAAGAATACAAAATTACAAAATAGTGATTTTACAAGGAGTACAAGTTTTCCACAAGCCATACTCAAGTGGTTATAATACAAGAAATGTTTCACAAAGATTAGAGAAGACAAAGAAAAACTCTCAATATCTCCAACTTCCAACTTTGAGCTCCAACCTTCATGCCTTCAAGAAAACCAACAAGGAGAAAGAGCTTGTTTGCCACCCTACCATAGGCATCATTACATGCCTCTCCCAAGGTTGGGATGCATGCTAGCCTCCCCCAAGCCCATGGGAAAGAGGAAAACTAACCACAATTTTTACAAGAGTAAGGGTGAACAACAATGATACAACCACACAAAAATAGGACAAAATCCAAGACAAGAATCAAAATTTTCCAAGGTGGCAAAGAGGAGAACCCAAGTTCCACCTCTAAAATAGTGGGGAAGAGAGGAGAGGAGTTCTCCAAAAGTTGTTACCAAGATTATAAGCACAATAACAAGACCTCCATACCCTCCTTATTCCTCCGCCCTTTCTCCAAGTCTTTCTTGGAAGGATTTTCAAACCCAAAAGGGGTTTCCTTACCAAGAATGGAGAAGGAGATTCAAGCCAAATGAATCAACTTCTCCACCTCAACCATTTGAGGGGAAAACACTAAGACCCTACAAGGCTTGTCCATCAAGCCTTGAGGATTGAGAGGGAAAAATCCTTCTCTCTTCCCCCACAAACTTCAAAACTCCATCATACCACATGATGGAGGGAGCAAAACAATAAAAATCCACATACAGCAACCACATTTCCATTTAAACAAATCTACAACTAACAAAAATTCAACACATACAATTTAACTTAAGAGCCTACCTCAAAGAAAGCTCTCCAAAAAGCTTTCCAACTTCCAACTTCTACACTCCTTGACCCAAGCAACTTCTAGCTCCAAATCACACAAGCATCCAAGCAAAAAGCTCAAAAAAAACTTCTCTTCGTTTCCCATGAAGGGGAATTTGAAGAGGAGCAAGCAAAAATCCACACAAATGAGGGGGTGACATGTGTCACCCCTCTCCTCCCTCAAGGTCAAAGATTCCAAAACAAAAGAGAGAAAGGGTAAAAATGTCTTTTTGCCCTCTTCTCCCAAATTACTCAAAATGCTAACAAGACAATTCTAGTGCAACTTTTAACAAGCACTCAAATCCACACCCCTTACAAAGATGTGACCAAACAAGAGATAAAAAGGGAGGGAAAACTCCCTCTAGCCTTGGAAATAAGCCCCCCTACCCATTAGGTAGGGTCCAAGGGCTCATTTTTATGTTAAGGGAACTCCCAAACTAAAAAGGGGGTCCCTAAAAATGCCCAAAATAACCCAATTTCGGGTTTGGAAAAATTAGGCACATGGTTAGAGGGTGTGGGGACCACCCATGGGTTCACATGGGAACCCCCAAAAATTAAGTACATCATTAAACAAAAATCAAAACTTAATGAAAGTGGGATCATTAACTCCTAAAAACAAGTTTACAACACAACCAATTACCCTAAGCAAGATTAATAATTACAAGACATATTACATTACAAAATAGGATCACCCATGGTGTCCAAAACAATAATTCTAACTCTAAGGCCTCAAGCAATAAACATGGCTAGGGCTTAGCCCGTGGGTTGCTTGTGTAAAATTGCGTAGCTGGCCTGAATCCCATGTTCTCTTGTAATCTTGTCACCTGCACACTCATTGCACACATTAACCGCACATGTCTGATAAAATATAAATTAACTACTCAGTAAGATATTAATGAGTTCAAAACTAACATATCATCCTACTGGAAATCAAAGTGTGACAACATACACAATTATACTCAATTTACCAACAGTTAGACATATAACCATAAAATCCTAACATGCAACAACTAAGTATCCATCAATATGATTACGTTCCAAAAACAACATCATATCCATTAGTATTCCATGACACCATATGATAATGCAACAACATAGAAATTAAGCTAAATTGGCGCCATATGCCTAAATGTCCATACATGTCTAATAAGATCAAATCTCTAAATATAATGTCCAAAATATAACAATCCTTGCTTAAACATGTCAATGAGTAAGGAAACAACAAGTAACTGAGCTATAAAAATGTGGGCACTACAGAACTCAAATAAATCTGAAACATTGAAGATTGGAGAGATGTCTAATTACTCAATAAACTCTAACTTATACGTATTTGGCCCAATCTTATGTATTATCTTACATGGCACAATTTTCCTCAGCTTCAAGTTATTATATAGGTCCCTTTAGGAAACCTCTCTTTATGTAAATGTGTAATTAGTTGGTCTCCTTCCTTAAATTCTTTCACTTTTCATCCTTTATCTGTGCACTCTTTGTAACCTTGATTATTATTTTTCAATTTCTTGTGCACTTCTTCATGTAGTTTATGCATATATTTTGCATATTCTTTTGCTTCCTCGCTTCAGTTACTCATTACCTCACGTAAATCTATGACTCCCCTAGACTTGTCTCATAAATAATTTGAAATGGGGACCTTTTTTCTCATATTAATTGAATTATTTTATACAAATTCAACTTGTACCAATATCATACTCCATTCTCCTAGCTTATATCCTATCAAGTTGCATAATAAATTTCCTAACCCTTTGTTCACCGCTTTAGTTTTTCCATCATTTTGTGGATGGTAAGTTGAACTATAAGTTAATCTTGTTCCCAAATTATTCCACACCATCCTCTACAAATGTCCTAGGAACTTGGTATCCCTATTTGACACTATGCTCATTGGTAATTGTTGGAAAAATAAATTTTCGTGTTACAAATTATTGAGTTTTCACCAATAGTGTGGGGCTAAGTCCCTCTTTCTTGTGTATGGGGGGGATCCCATCATTGAATGTAAACTACTTAATCTACCTAAAAGTTATGGGGTGGCTAATAGTTTGGGGATCACATAGGAACGCTCTTGTAGTCACAAAATCACACACTTACTATTACATTTATATCGCAAAGTATGATGTTTTATATATGGACCTCGCATAAGAAAAGTATTCACTAATGATCTAACCCCTAGTCCTGATGTTAGTTAGTTGGTCGTTGTCGTCATTTGTCTTGCACATTCATCAGTTATTTGCATAGTTCTAGTCATCTCTCATGGAGTCTCAGGTGTCGTTATTTGATCATTGGTCATCTCTAGTATTTGACTAAGGTGCCTAGGGTGGTATTGGGGTTCCCATGGGCACCTCGATACTTAATTTTAGGCACCCTAGTCCTGGTATCACTTGCATCTAATTTAGAGTTTTGAGGTCAGTCTTTATAATATTCCCTCTCACCTAGGTACTAGTCAGCATGTCGGCTCATTAGTGTCTAAATTTGAGCAAGAGATCCCTATATAAATACAACATACACATTATTCTAAGGGAATAATATCTACTATCAAGGGCTAGCTATTTACTAAGGAAGGGGATTGCATTTGGGCATCATTGCATCATACACACTACATAGGAATGGTTTTATTCATTCTATTCCATCCACCATTTGCATTTTTACATCTAACTATTGCCCCTTATCTCTGCATCATTGACGCTAGGGCACCCTAGGCACACAATTACAGACACAACCACACAGAACTACATTGGGTCTAGAATGTATTGCAGAATTTAGTTATAAGTCCACCATTGTGGAAGCTAAGGTTAGACATACCCCTTCATATGCATCTTATTTTTTAGGGATTTGATGCTTTATATGGGGTTTTGCAGGAAGATCTTCATCACAGGTTTATAATGAAGGGTAAGTGCACGAAATTGGGGGGCCAAAAAGTGGACAAGGATGTGAGAAAAATAAAAATGCGCGCACTCGCGTTTTGTTAAAACGCTCACGTTTTAGTTTGTTTGGCTCAGGAATCACCAGAGCATAATGCGTACGTACTGCGTTATGTTGAGTATAAACAAAAAAAGAGGCCCGAGCCTCTATCATTTTTCCTCCTTCAAACGTGAGTTTTAGAGCTTGTTCGTGCCCTCACGTTTTTCCATTCAGTTGGATCTCAAGCTCAAAGGATCATTTCTGGATCGCCGGGAAGATCTGAATCGATGATGGCACCACGGAGAAGAGGTAAGCACATTTCTTTTCTCAAAATTGCATTGAAATATGATAATTATAGATTAAAATTTGAATTGAGTACATTTTTTTATTGTTACAGTTAGAGGTCGAGGGAATCAACCACAACCAAACCCTATTATTCCTAACATCCCTCCCGACACTCCCATAATTGCTCAACATCCCTCGGGTAGTCAAGAAGATTTAGCAGCCCAAATAGTTGAAAACAAAATTGAAATTGAGGATTTAATCAAAACAATGAGGGATGCACAATCTACAAACCCCCACCGCACCTCTCTTGCAAACACATTAGAGGCATTACTTGTTCAAATTGACGTGGACAATGGGGAAAATTGATCGTTGGACAACTTACAGAGAGGGTTGTAGGGTTTATTATTCCAACAAATTGTCATATGTGGATGTAAAGAAAAAATAAATTTCAAAAGAACTCATATGCGCCTTATTCACGGATCCCCACACTAATCTTACTGTTCCGTTGACATGTAAATGATTTCCCATCCATTGGTGCAATAATAATTTGATTAGAAATAATTTTTGGGACCGATGGTGGATGGTGTTTGATTTTCCACCTTGTAATAACAATGAGGTGCCACTATACTTTCTAAGGAAACTCTATTGTGAGTTTATCCTCAACGAGATCCCAAATTATTTTGATTTCCAAGATTTCTAGGGCCGAGGAAAAGGATCTACACAGGATCGACCAGGTGCACAACATGCACCTATTCAGCAGGGTAGATTCCCCACACAGAAGCCCCCTCACCCTGAGATTGTCCCTCAAGCAGTGAAGGAGACAGTAGAGATTGATACACTCCACGTGCTTCAGGGGCTATCTATGACCCTTGTTTGACATACGAGGGAGATTTCTGAGCCAGATGCTCATGGAGGTACATAGAGTATTCCCTCAGGGAGTACTAGCATGAGGCCACATTTTTTCTTGTCATGTGGTAGCATATGTTTGGGGCCCGAGGAGGATGATACTTTCATGCGTACTGATTTTGGTGCACCTGGTGCTAGGGATGAACACGATAATGTCACTATGTCAGATGTCCTTTTGAGTGAGACATTTGGATTACATTCATCGGCGTCACCTTCACAGGTAAATTTGTTATGTTTTGTTATGTGTGTTACAAAATTTTTGGAGCACGTGATTTACTTATATATGTTAAATTTTTGAAATAATTATATTTGTACATGTACATGCATTGATATTACAGTGCACGGGAGGTGCATCTTCATCCCGACCATAGGCGGCGAGCACCATGCATACGCATACATTCACAGAGGTAATTTAGAATGTTAATTATGTAAAATTTTCACATACATGTGTGTGTGTGTGTATATATATATATATATATATATATATATGCATGTATATATATATATATATATATATATTAGTTTTGAAGTCAAATATATGTATGTTCTTGTATGTCCATCTAACTCACATGATATACATGTTTGATAAAGATGTTGACTTCACTAGACACCCCACCATCTCTGCGACAAGTAGATAAAGGTGTTGCCGCTGCGATTTCATCTGCGCAGCAACTCACTGAGGTATTCAAACAACACGTAAATTTTGTTAAATTTCTCATGTAATTCATATTATGTTAAATTACATGTTAGTAATGTCTTTCATTGTAGAATTATTAAATTATGTTAATAATGTCCTTCATTGTGTGTATGCAGGAGTTACCTGTGATAGGGCACAACCCTGTTCATTTGATTCACAGGCGTGGTGGGGTAAAAACAATAGTTCTATATTGATAAAATTAGTTAAAATATTGTCATTATGTAGATACATGTACTTAGCTCTATTTTCACTAATTCTGATGTTAGATTTTCTGATCTTATGTGTATGTAGGGAACTTCAACCCCCTCCATTTTGACTTTGAGGGCATGGACTCCTCCATCTCATCATCTTCATACCCCTGATTCGTACTGCAAGAGCTCCCGATGACTCATCTGAGCGTGAGATGCAAATTCGGCGTGATCGACAACTTGCAGTAAGTTTGTGTATTTATGTAAATACTTTCATTCTAGCATTGTCTTAAATACATGTTGAAAACATATATAAATTAAGTTTTGACAAAAAAACATTGTTTGCATTTACAGGCTCATCTACAGGTGAGTATGCAGCGGAAGAGGACTCGAAGCATGGGCTCGAGCGATCCAAAGTCATCTCATGGATCTCCATCTTCACCTAAGGGAGGGCCTTCTTCGAGCAAGGCCAAGAGAGGGATAGATTTTGATGAGTAGGAAATATATATGTCTTACATGACATTGTTTTTGTATGCCTATGTGCATGGCATTGTATGTAAGCCTATATGGCATTTGAACTTGATGGTATATGACCTATTTAGGCATTTTTGTATTTATTATGCACATTAAAATACTATTTGGAACTTGATAATTTTGTATGAGACCTTACATTTCTAAGATTATTTTCACATGAATCTAATATGATGTGCACTTGACAATATTTAAGACATTATGGATTATTTTTTCATTTATTGGTGATGTACATGTACTAGCATTTTCAATGTATAATATGCATCAAACTTTGGAAATTAATATTTATATAATGTATGTATATAAAGAGTTACCTAATCTGAGTAATTATTCATTCAATTTATCAATGTGTATATGTGTATTTACCTTACTTGCACTTCTTCTTGCTCATGGTCTCTTTGCGTTCCTATCTTATCATGCACTTACTACATTCTTCTATGCTTCATAGTCTTCTCCCCTATTAAAACACCCAACAATCATCACAATTTGATGCCTTTCATCTGTTGATATTTTGAGAATGTCTCTCCATATACATTACTCCAATGCTTGAGAATGTCTCCAGATGCAATGACATTCTGATTCAGACACTCAATGATTCTTGATTGTCTAATCCTGTCCAATTCGTGTTACTACCTTTAAATATGTAGGCATTTCAAGTTATTTGGAAATCACATCACACCCTTCACTAGGCTTGATGACTAGCCATATCATTTTTAAGGTGCTTTTGAAAGCATCCATGGGTTTATCATAACATAAATTATCAATGAATGGAAGGTCACTAAGTTGTAGGCTAGCTAACTCCCATCCAGAACTAAACAAGAAATATTTACTAGGCGATTGATAACTCCTGTGTGTTCTTAGACATACCTCTATCAAATTCATTCTTAAGCCAATCTAGTCATTCAGGGCTCTTAAGTGACTACGCCCGGATGGGGGTAGCCCTACATTGACTCAGACTGTCACTATTTCTCACGTTTACAAACAATAGGACAACGAGAGAACCAGATGGAGATGGAGAAAACCGTGAGAGGATTTCATAAAGGGCCCCGACATGGAGCTCTTGAATCTAAAGAGACATCTCTAGGTGCCACGGAGTCTGAGAAATCACCCGTCGAAGATATGGCATGTTTGGGCCTCAGGGCTCTTAAGTGACTACGCCTGGACGGGGTAGCCCAAGAGCACGGGGAGCATAGGGAACCAAAAAGAAGCCTCCACTAGCGTTCACCAAGCCATTTGGATGTGTTGGCGTAGTTTTTTCGGTCCCACGAGCTTCCGTTTGCAAACTACAACATCTGGCAGCCCTACACTGACTCAGACTGCACTATTTCTCACGTTAACAAACAATAGGACAGCGAGAGAACCGGATGGAGAGGGAGAAAACCATACGAGAGGATTTCGTAGAGGGCCCTGACATGGAGCTCTCAGATCTAACGAGACATCTCTAGGTGCCACGGAGTCTGAGAAATCACCCGTCGAAGATATGGCGTGTTTGGGTCTCAGGGCTCTTAAGCCACTACGCCCAGACGGGGTAGCCCGAGAGCACGGGGAGCATAGGGAACCAAAAAAAAGCCTCCAACTAGTGTTCACTAGGCCATTTGGATGTATTGGCGTAGTTGGTTTGGTCCCACGAGCTTTTGTTTGCAAACTACAGCATCTGGCAGCCCTACACTGACTCAAACTGCACTATTTCTCGTGTTTACAAACAATAGGACAGCGAGAGAACCAGATGGAGAGGAGAGAAAACTGCGAGAGGATTTCATAGAGGGCCCTGACATGGAGCTCTTGGATCTGACAAGACATCTCTTAGGTGCCACAGAGTCTGAGAAATCACCTGTCGAAGATATGGCGTGTTTGGGCCTCAGGGCTCTTAAGCGACTACGCCTGGATGGGGTAGCCTGAGAGCACGGGGAGCGTAGGGAACCAAAACGAAGCCTCCACTAGTGTTCACCAGGCCATTTGGATGTGTTGGCATAGTTGGTTTGGTCCCATGAGCTTCCGTTTGCAAACTACAGCATCTGGCAGCCCTACACTGACTCAGACTGCACTATTTCTCGCATTTACAAACAATAGGACAGCGAGAGAACCAGATGGAGAAGGGAGAAAACCACGAGAGGATTTCATAGAGGGCCCCAACATGGATCTCTCAGATCTAATGAGACATCTCTAGGTGCCATGGAGTCCGAGAAATCACCCATGTCGAAGATATGGCGTGTTTGGGCCTCAGGGCTCTTAAGCGACTACGCCCGGACGGGGTAGCCCAAGAGCACGGGGAGCGTAGGGAACAAAAATGAAGCCTCCACTAGCATTCACCAGGACATTTAGATGTGTTAGCATAGTTGGTTTGGTCCCACGAAGCTTCCGTTTGCAAACTACAGCATCTGGCAGCCCTACACTGACTCAGACTGCACTATTTCTCGCATTTACAAACAATAGGACAGCAAGAGAACCAGATGGAGAGGGAGAAAACTGTGAGATTATTTTGTAGAGGGCCCCCACATGGAGCTCTCAGATCTGACAAGACGTCTCTAGGTGTCACAGAGTCCAAGAAATCACCCGTCGAAGATATGGCGTGTTTGGGCCTTAGGGCTCTTAAGCGACTACGCCTGGACGAGGTAGCCCGAGAGCACGGGGAGCATAGGGAACAAAAATGAAGCCTCCACTAGCATTCAATAGGCCATTTGGACATTTTTGGGTAGTTAGTTCGGTCCCATGAGCTTCCGTTTGTAAAACTACAGCATCTGGCAGCCCTACACTGACTCAGACTGCACTATTTCTCGCGTTTGCAAACAATAGGACAACCAGAGAACCAGATGGAGAGGGATAAAACCGTGAGAGGATTTCGTAGAGGGCCCCGATTTGGATCTCTTAGATCTAATGAGACATCTCTAGGTGCCACAGAGCTCTAGAAATCACCCGTCGAAGATATGGCGTGTTTGGGCCTCAGGGCTCTTAAGCGACTACGCCCGGACGGGGTGGTCTGAGAGTACGAGGAGTGTAGGGAACCAAAAATAAGCCTCCACTAGTGTTCACTCAGGCCATTTAGACGTGTTTGGCGTAGTTGGTTTGGTCCCACGAGCTTCCATTTGCAAACTACAGCATCTGGCAGCCCTACACTGACTCAGACTGCACTATTTCTGTGTGTTTGCAAACAATAGGACAGCAAGATAACCGGATGGAGATAGAGAAAACCATGAGAGGATTTCGTAGAGGGCCCAGACATGGATATTTCAGATCTAACGAGACATCTCTAGGTGCCACGGAGTCTGAGAAATCACCCGTCGAAGATATGGCGTGTTTGGGCATAAGGGCTCTTAAGCGACTACGCCCGGACGGGGTAGCCCGAGAGCACGAGGAGCATAGGGAACCAAAAAAAAGCCTCTACTAGTGTTCACTAGGAAATTTGGATGTGTTTGCATAGTTTTTTTAGTCCCACAAGCTTCTGTTTGCAAACTACAACCTCTGGCAGCCCTACACTGACTCAAATTGTATTATTTCTTATGTTTGCAAATAATAGGACAATGAGAAAAATGGATAGAGAGGGAGAAAACCACAAGATTATTTCATAGAGGGCCCCAATATGGAGCTCTTGGATCTGGCGAGACATCTCTAGGTGCCACGGAGTCCGAGAAATCACCCGTCGAAGATATGGTGTGTTTGGGCCTCAAGGCTCTTAAGCGACTACGCCCGAACGGGGTAGCCCAAGATCATGGGGAGCGTAGGGAACCAAAAAAAATCCTCCACTAGTGTTCACCAAGCCATTTTGATGTTTTGGTGTAGTTGGTTTAGTCCCACGAGCTTCCATTTGCAAACTACAGCATCTAGCAGCCCTACACTGACTCAGACTGCACTATTTCTCATGTTTAGAAACAATAGGACAGCGAGAGAACCGAAGATGGAGTGGGAGAAAACCATGAGAGGATTTTCATAGAGGGCCCTAACATGGATCTTTGGATCTGACAGAGACATCTCTAGGTGCCACACAGTCTGAGAAATCACCCGTCGAAGATATGGTGTGTTTGGGCCTTCAGGGCTCTTAAGCACTACGCTTGGACGAAAGCTACCTAGAATGCACTGGAGTGTAGGGCCAAAAAAGCCTCCACTAGAATTCACTAGTGCCACATTTGGACGTGTTGGCATATTGGTTTGGTGCCACGAACTTTCGTTTGCAAAATACAGCATCTAGGCCCTACACTGACTCCAAACTGCACTATTTTTTACGTTTGTAAAAGATTAAGACAACGAGAGAACCAGACAGGAAGAAGAGAGAACCTGCGTGACAGATTTCAGTAGAAGGGCCCTGACATGGATCTCTCCATCTGACGAGACATCTCTAGGTCCACGGAGTCTGAGAAATCACATATCGTTGAAGATATGGTGCATGTTTGGGCCTCAGAGCTCTTAAGCAACTACACTAACTTAGATGTTGTAGTTTACAAATGGAAGCTCGTGGACCTGAACCAACTACGCCAACACATGTCCCTGGTGAACTGCTAGTGGAGGATTTTTTTTGTTCCCTATGCTCCCCGTGCTCTCGGGCTACCCCGTCCAGGGCGTAGTCGCTTAAGAGCCCTGAGGCCCAAACACGCCATATCTTTGACATGGTGATTTCTCAGACTCCGTGGCACCTAGAGATGTCTCGTCAGAATTCAAGAGCTCCATGTCGGGGCCCTCTACAAAATCCTCTCATGGTTTTCTCCATCTCCATCCGGTTCTCTTCGTTGTCCTATTGTTTGCAAACATGAGAAATAGTGCAGTCTGAGTCAGTGTAGGGCTGCCAGATGCTGTAGTTTGCAAACGGAAGCTCGTGGGACCGAACCAACTACGCCAACACATCCAAATGGCCTAGTGAACACTAGTGGAGGCTTTTTTTTGTTCCCTACGCTCCCCGTGCTCTCGGGCTACCTCGTCCGGGCGTAGTCGCTTAAGAGCCCTGAGGCCCAAACATGCCATATCTTCGACATGTGATTTCTCAGACTCCGTGGCACCTAGAGACATATCGTCAGATCTGAGAGCTCCACATTGAGGCCCTCTATGAAATCCTCTCACATGGTTTTCTCCCTCTCCATCTGGTTCTCTCGCTGTCCTATTGTTTGTAAACGTGAGAAATAGTGCAGTCTGAGTCAGTGTAGGGCTGTCAGAGGCTGTAGTTTGCAAATGGAAGCTCATGGGACCGAACCAACTATGCCAACACGTCAAATGGCCTGGTGAATACTAGATGGAGGATTTTTTTGGTTCCCTACGCTCCCCGTGCTCTCGGGCTACCCTGTCCGGGCGTAGTCACTTAAGAGCCTGAGGCCCAAACACGCCATATCTTCGACATGTGATTTCTCAGACTCCATGGCACGTATTTACATCTCATTAGATCCAAGAGCTCCATGTTAGGGACCTCTATGAAAGCCTCTCATGGTTTTTCTCCCTCTCCATCCGGTTCTCTCATTGTCCTATTGTTTGTAAACGCTGAAGAAATAGTGCAGTCTGAGTCAGTGTAAGGCTTCCAAATGTTGTAGTTTGCAAACAGAAGTTCGTGGGACCGAACCAACTACGCCAACACGTCGAGGTGGCCTGGTGAACACTAGTGGAGGCTTCATTTTGTAGTTCCCTACTGTTGTCTACTCAAAATTTCCCGCCTGATGCTCTCGGGCTACCTATGTTCTGGGTCGTTTTGTGTAGTCGCTTCGGAAGAGCCATGAAAGTGCATCCTGTTCCCCGATCCCAAACAGTTGCCATATCTTGTCCCAACAAAATGTGATTTCTTCGGCCGAACTCCGTGAAACCTAGAGATGTCTCACGTACTTCAGATCTCCCAAAGAGCTCCATGTCAGGGCCCTCTATGAAATCCTCTCACGGTTTTCTCCAATTTATCTCCATCATTTGGTTCTCTCGTTGTCTTATTGTTTGTAAATGCAATTCATGCTTAGTTTTTTCCTGCTCGACCCGAAATAGTGCAATCTTTGATGAGTCATTTGTAGGGTTGCCAGATGCTGTACGTCTGGTGTGTTTGCAAACAGAAGCTCAAGCGGCAGTTTTGAAGACAGGACCAAACCAACTAAGCGGTCCAACATTCTTTAGTCCAGGGTGGCCTGGTGAACTTGGATATTTGCTAGTGGAGGATTCTTGTTTTTGGTTCCCTATGCTCTCATTGTGTTCTCTCGGGCTACCCTCGTAAAAAATCTGGGAAGGTAGTCGCTTAAGAGCCCTGAGGCCCAAACACGCCATATCTTCGACATGTGATTTCTCAAACTCTGTGGCACCTAGAGACATCTCGTCAGATCCAAGAACTCCATGTCGGTGATGTCCCTCTACGAAATCCTCTCTATGAAATGGTTTTCTCCCTCTCCATCTGGTTCTCTCGTTGTCCTATTGTTTAAATGCAAATGTGAGAAATAGTGCAGTTTGAGTCAGTGTAGGGCTGTCAGTTGCGTAAGGCTGTAATTCTACAAACAGAAGCTCGTGGGACCGAACCAACTATGCCAACACTGAGTCGGGGTGGCCTGGAGAACTATGCAAACACTATTGGAGGTCTTCATTTTGGTTCCCTACGGTCCCCATGCTCTCAGGCTACCCCATCCAGGTGAAGTCGCTTAAGATCCCTAAGGCCCAAACACACCATATCTTCGACATATGATTTCTCGGACTCCATGGCACCTAGAGATGTCTTGTCAGATCTGAGAGCTCCATGTCAGGGTCCTCTACGAAATCCTCTAGTATTTTTCTCCCTCTCCATCTGGTTATCTCGCTGTCCTATTGTTTGTAAACATGAGAAATAGTACAGTCTGAGTCAGTGTAGGGCTGCCAGAGTCTGTACTTTGCAAACGGAAGCTCGTGGAACCGAACTAACTACGCCAACACGTGGGGGTGACATTTTTTTTCCCTACGCTCCCCGTGCTTTCGGGCTACCTCATCCAGGCTTCGAAAGTCTCTCGTGGTTTTCTCCATCTCCATTCAGACTGAGTCAGTGTAAGGTTGTCCATTTCCAATCACCTGAATAATATAGGTGGTTCATACAATATAGGTGGTGAAATGAGAATTTTAATAAGATATTTTTACAATATAGGTGGTGAAATGAGAATTTTTGTTTGTTGTTCCTTTCTAATATTTAATTTTTCTTAGCTTCACTTGGCTTTGAGAATAATAAATTTTCTACTAACAGTGCCAACCACGTGAAGGTGGAAGCTTTTTTGGCACCACTAACCTACATAAACATGTTAGTAAGCAATTAAATAGAATTTTAAATCATACAAAATTTAAACAAAATCATTTAAGTAAATATTCAAATTAAATTCATGAAGAACATACCTTTGCAAATTCAATCCAATGAACCGCAAGGATCAACTCTATTCTTGACAGTAGCAAGAATTTCTTCATGATCTAATTCATGAACCTTCCACATATTTTTGTTTGATGGCCGACCTCGATATTTGATCAATTTAATATTTGTTGCAAGGACCAAATGTGAATAGTGAAGTATCTTTCGATGTACTTCATAGTCTTCAAACAACCAAATGTTTGATTTTTTGATAGGATATTGTCGAAGCCAAGTTCCGGTGACTACCACTTATCTAGTGGGATACTCAAGGTCTTCACCATCAATGACTGTGGAAGTCAATTTTTTTTCCCCTCTACACAATGAGATAAGAAGTAGTTTTTTCCCTCTTTGTTAAATTCTATCAGTCGCAATAACTGCAAAAATGTGCCCTATGTATCACAAAGTAAAACTGTTCAGTCAATTTATAAATACATTAAGAGTTGACCATTTAATAATTTATAAATCTAAAACATGGCATGTACATATATGTATGTACCTTGTTGCACTAAATCAGAGACTTGGTCAAAGTCAGGTGATGTTGTCATTTGATCTGAAGAAACAAGTTGTAATGCTCATGGAACTTGATATGTGTCGAGTGGAATTAGAGGTCTACAAGTCCACTCATCCACCCACTCCTATGAATCACATTCATTCCACGCAAAATCAATGCATGATATACAAAAACATGTCATGCACCTAGTATAAATAGTCCAAGCATTTGCATCTGAACTACGGAATGAGTGCATATCACTTGATCCTACAACTTCATACAATATTCAAATCTTGTCAGATGTTGTTCCTCTATCAACCAAAATATCTACGAACCATGTTGATCTCTCTTGAGATTCATGGCCCATATTCTTGACACACCAATCAACAATGCTTTTTACATCTGTAAATTTAGCACCATCCTTGAACTTTAACTCTTCTCTTGCAAGTGCTCTTTTCACACATGCTCCTGCACCATCATGCTCTCCTTTTCCATGCCCTTGCCTTAGTAAAACTCAGATATGTTGTACATTTTTTTCTTTGTGCATCCTACTTAGCCAATAAAACATCCGTGCATTCTTGAATTGTGATGTGTAGTTGTCTTGACCAAATGTAATGTTGATTGAAACTAATGTTCCTCTCATTCAAGTTCACATAAAACACCTGGAAACACCCTTGTACATATTCTGCAGAATGTATTCGATCATCATTGATGTAGAAATGATACTCTCTCAATATTTTTCAATCTTTCTCAGTGCTTTCAGGAGAGTGCATGAATGTTATATGCATGAAAATAGAAACTTGCACTGAGTTATAATATTGAGACTAAACCTCCATTTGTGGCTGCAATGTGTAATTCTCTACGAAGTCAACTACTGAAACAATAGTACCAAGTGGGAATGTGTCCTTACTTAACTTGAATTTTTCATCCAACCATCGAGCTCTATGTGTGTGCCTTGCATACTCATAAAAAATTTCCTCTCTGAATTTGACCATATATTCTGATACAGGTAATTGTTTTGTAACAAGCTCACACCTCTTAGATTCTTTTCCATATTTTAATTGATATGCCACATGATTTATATTTGGTGAAACCAACCAATTCTTTTCCTATTGAATATGTACTCTCCTCTTGGATACAACTTTTCAATTTGGCAAGCCACCACATACATTGCACGTTCCATCCAAACATGCTTTGTTATAAAAAAATTGTCTTGTTGATTTTTCACAAAATATTGTCGGAATAAATTCCCTTGAAGATTTTTGTGGGACATTTAATCCACACTCCTGCAACATGATGTCAGTATGCAAAACACTATGTATTTGACAAAAAGCATCATAATGCATTGAAAATTCAACATGATGCCTACAACAACAAGTGGTACGTGAGTGATTGATTTTCACATAAAAGGGTTTGTTCATTTCAAAGAATCTTTGGCTAATGTTAATTTGTGGATTTTCATTTTTAAACTTAGAGAACATTTCTATTTGAGTCATATCTAAGAAATGTTTTGCATGTGATTCACGATTACGAGAACCTATTCTTCTTTTTACTGTATCTCTTCTATTCGGTGACACCCTTGTGTTCTCATTCCAAAATTTTACAATTAATTCTTTTAGAATATCAGATGTATTCTTGTCTTTTCATGGAATTCCACTAGAGAAATCCCAATAGTCAATGTTATTGACTGACTCAAGACGTTTACTGTCTCTCTATTAATTTCATTAGTGTTTTTCTGTTTAGCTTCAAAGCACTGCTTGTTTTTCTAATCAAACGTTTATTTGTTGTTTTATCACTTACTATACAATTAGTTAGTGCACGTCATGTAGCATTACTATCTTTGGTGCGTCTTTTGCCACCTACAGCTTGGTATGCTTTATGTATGTTTTCAACAATTGATGCATTTTGATCAACAACATTAGATGTTCTTAACCCTAGGGTCTTCATTATAGGTCTCATCTTAATTAACTTCATCAATGTAACAAATAATTGACATCTTTGTGTATCATTTAAATTCTCAAAGTAATTATCCCAAATTCCACTAGCTTTTCTTCTCACATTTCTTTCAGAGATTTTGTTAGGCATTGGTTTTATAATGTTTTCATCAATTTCAATTAAGTGAATTGGTTTTCTATGCAAAATGGAAGGAGGTGTTCTTAGAGGTGAAGATTCGTTTACAAGGTTACTTTCTTCATTCAGTGTTTTCATACAAATTTTTAGGTTTAACATTTGGATTCTCAAGTAAAGGTTCAACAATTGGATTCATTCAATTTCTTCATCCATACCAACATTATCATTCAATTCAATATCATTATTCATTGCAATATAATTATTCTCTACATTTTCATTATGTATTTCATCCCAATTTTCTAATACATTAAGTACATTTGATATAGTAGATGTACATTACCCTCTAGAAGTTTTTGCATTCTCTTCAATTTCTTTATTCTCTTCTCTTCCAATTGTTCTGGTGTCTTATTCTTGACATTCCTCTTGTCCTTAGCTCATTGTTTATTGCCCATGATTAGTAAAAAATCAACTAGTGGGGTAGGGGACAAAATGAAATACTAAAAAATTGTGCAAGAATGTACAAGAATATTGTAGAGCCAAAATAGAATGTTTGCAGAATTCCCGTGAAAGAGGTGAAAAGACATTGGGGAGTACAAGATAGTAAAACAAATCATAACATGTACACACTATACCATTACATTATAATTTTTATCTTTTCCCAAGCCATGCCTCAAGGCTTGGGACTCGGTTTGGATCCCCAAGCCTCAGGCATCGGACCTCCACAAACACAACAAATAGCGAGTTTTTACAAGAAAATGTAAAAACTGACACTTCCACCATGAGAAATCAAAATAAAACAATCGATCCATTTTAAAAAAATTATACTATGACGTAGAGCAGAGTCTTTCTTTCTTTTAAAATATAATTTTTCAAATTTTCTGACTAATATAAGGTTTCCATATTATTTATTTTCTAACTATGCCTTTTTATAGCTATTTTTTGTAAGTTTAAACATGTCTATCTTTCATCGTGTATCTTTTTTTCACTGATCAAATTAATGAAAATTATACTAGTCCCAAAATAGGACTAATTCTATACATATTCAAAAAAAAATCTAATTTTTGATATTTTTGAGGTAGTTAGGGGGGCGCACGGTCGGAGCTCCGTTATTTTTCAATTTTCAAAATTTTTGTACTAGAAAAATCATATAAAAAAATATTCGCTTTTTCAAAAAAAATCTATCCCAAACTAGATGCTCCTAGCTATCTTTCTACCAAAGGGTTTTAAAAAAATATTAAATGGTGCTAAAAAATGGGGGCGTGGGGGCACAAAATCTCACTCTATTATATTTTTTAACAAAAATAGGAGCAACTGTTGGTATTTTAGCTATTTAACCCACTTAAACTTAACTGTTTTCAATAAAATTTAGTAGCTTAGAAACTAGACTCAAAATTCTACGATTCATATTTCTACAACATCTTCAAATTTTGAGTGTAATTATCTCAAATAACTCATACAAGTTGAAGTTTTTTTTTTTTAGAAAAAAAACGTCTACTTAAGACCTCATTTTGGCCCCCCATTTTCATGCGCTTACCCTCTGTCTTTTCTTTTTCTTTTTCTCTACCAACTTCAAGTTCTTCATTGGTTTTCTCCTTAGTTTGGCAATGATGCCACTCCATGGTCAATTTATATTATTTTTTACAAATGAAGATAAAAAATTAAACAAAAATGATCGAGTTTTTTAATGTTTGAAACAAGGAAGAAATGATAATTTGATGAATCATACGTGCATAGCTAGTTCAAAGAAAATGTAAAAACATCTATAAAACTAGTATAGGAAATATGAATTTTATGATTTTGATATAATTCTATAAAGAGTGTACATATTTTATAAAAGTATACACGTCCTTTGAAAATGTCAAAGGTAGTAATGAGAGAAATCCTTAATGGAATTTATTATTTGCAAAAAACATACACCTATTAAAAAAATAGTGTATGCACTTTTTATAGTTTTCTTTTGTCGTTAACAGTCTTGGATTTTGTCTAAGACAATCAAATTTCAACTTTGGACCTACATTTAATCACACAATACGGATTTTGGAAGATTTTGAACTTGTAATTAACTTCGTAGACACAAAATACTCATCAATTTTATGTATTTTAAAAACTTAAATGAATTTGTATAAGATTGAATCTAGTTTTTGCAAAATATAATTTAAAAAAAATATTGTTTTAATTTTTACTTAATTACTATATTTAAAGTAACTCATTATAATTATTTCATTTATGTTATTACTATTTCAATAAATTTTTAATAGTTAACCAAAATATCACTAAACTTATATTTCAATAATCTATTCATCGTTGGGTACTATTAAAAAAGCAAATATATTTAATTAAATTCATAAAATTATGTTTATATACTCATATCTTCATTTTTCTTTCTTTTTTTGACATGTAAAATTATTTTGACTTATTATATTAATTGAAAAATATGAAAAGATATTCTCATCAATTTTCAACATTTAATTAATCTTTATATGTAAATTTGTTATATTTTAACAAAAGCTATCATTGCTAATAATTTGTAAAATTCATATACTTAACTCATTTACATATTGTTAAAAACTAAATATTTTAAAACTAATTTAAAAATGTCACAATTTATCAATTGTTCTAGAAGACAAAGTATTTAACTAGGTTGCTTTAAAAATTCTTCTCAAACCTATATATTACAATTTTCTAGACGGAAAAAGAGTAGCCACTAATTCTTCCGTTTTGACCACCATTTGTACTCTTCTACCATGATATTTTTGTACTCTCACTAGAAAGGTGAATAGACAATACTCAATCATGATAAGAAGACGATTAAATTCCTCAAAATTGTCCTCTAATATATGTCATATATTTTAATTTTATAGAGAAGAAAAAAATAACTTGACATACATGCCTTAAGGCCACAAATTCATCTCTTTTTTAATAATATAGATCTTATAAGACTAAAATAATGATTTTGAGACTGTTAATCTCACTAATTTAATTAAGTTAAACAAAATGTACATATATGCTTCATGTTAGATGTTTTTAATTTTTTTGATTAATTAGCAATTTAATTAGAGGCGCAAATTTAGCTCTATTTTAGTAACATTGATCTTATAACATTAAAATCATGATTTTGAGACTATTGATCCCACTAATTTGATTAAGTTGTAACTAAATTGTACATATCTATTTCGTGTTGATGTTTTAAGTTTTTTGAATAAATACCAATTTCATTGGTGCTTGAGATAGAAAATTGTCCAACTCTCTTTTTTGACCTTGAGATTTAGATAAGAACTTTCTACCTCAATTAAATTTTTTTCTGTTTCAATTTTATTGGGTCACATGTATACGTTAGAATTATGTATGGCCTATTTTCTTCGGCCACACATGTATATTTTGGAGTTCTATATAGTTTATGGGTAAACATTCAAAGTAGTGTTAAAATATTACTTTTATCTTTTTTCAAAACTTTGGCTTTGAATGAAAGTTTACAAAAGAGATTTCTAATTTTTTTTAAAAATTTAATATATTAATTATGAAATGAGAGAGATTTGAGTATGTTTGACTCTTAGAAATTTCATAAATTAATCAGGAGCGAGGAAGATTTGTTATGAACATATTATACCAAATTTTCGCATTCAATATCCCCTCATATCTCGCATCCAGATATGTAGACAATTTCAATGTGAAAAATGTCCATAAAACAGGAATGTTTATGTACGATCACTTCATTTTTCCGTGATAAGTCATGAATTTTTCTTTTTTAACTTTATGAATTCGAATGCATAAGTACAAAGTGGCCGTTCATTTTTATTCTTTACACACGTGCTTGGAAGATGGACAAAATAAAGCGGCAACAGAATTATAATTACGTAAATGAGAGAAATTTAAAATTTAATAAAAAACATGAGAGAGAGAAAGAGAAGTGCAAGAATTTATTACATTTGAGATCGCAATTTTTGATTTATTGTTGTACTACCTACAAGTAATGGTGTTAACAGCCTTTTTATTCATTTCCTAGTAGTAACAATACTCGAGCGTATACTAAATCATCAACTTTTAGAGATTGCCTCTTCCAGTTGACGTGCCAAGGAAATTTTCGAGGAATGCCTCGTCCGACTCTCTTTCGAAAAACTCTTTATGCTCGCAGCGCGCACTCTTAATTTGTTTACAGTAGGCTTTGTAGTCTCCGTATCGGAAGGGTGTGTAGAGGCGAGGATGGTGATCGTCCACAAACTCGGGAGGCGCCTCGACGACGGCGTCATCTCGGAAGAAGAAAAAGTATGGCAACGACACCCGCGGAGATTTATTAGACATGACGACTCTGTGTATCCCGCTGTGAATGAAGCCGTTACTCCACGCTTTGAGAGAGTCGCCCGTGAAAACAACGAAGGAATCGGGAAGGGGCTTCAAATCCACCCACTTGCCGCCGAGCTTGGTCTTGAGTTCAAGCCCCCCAGAGTTATCTTGGTACATTACTGTAATGAGGTTGTGGTCAGTGTGAGGTCCGAGGCCACCTCTTGCCTGCGGAGGCACGTCACAGTAGTTCATGCGAAGAAGCCCCCAATGTTGCGATTCTTCATAGTATTTGCTTACCCCGAAGCTTTTCATTATTACTTGGGTAATCTCCCTTGTCAACTCTTCAATGCCAGCACTGTATTTCTCTATAATTTTGCTGTGAAAAAACATTAATGCATGTCGTCAATAAGAGTCCCGAAACAATTCTAACGAAGAAGAACAGAGAAACTTGTAAGCTTCAGTACATAAAATTTATACCAGATTTTAGAGTTTCCTTGCGGCCACATCTGTTCGGCGAACTTCTGAATTGCGCGGGGATCGGGAGCTCCATTGACGGGGAGAATCTCTAGAAATGGCAGCGCAGGCATGGAGGGGATGTACGCGAATTCCCCTTGGATTTTCTCTAACATGCCTATCCAAAGAAAAATCCGAGTTTGTGAAAATTTGTAAAAATCTAAAAAAATGAAGTCAAAGGCCTATTTCGGTGCAAATAGGGTTTGGGGGCTATGGATGGAACCAATGCGGGTCGTATTAGGGTTTTTCATATTGATTTCAGGTTTGATTTGCAAAGGAGGCTGTGCATTGTGGAAAAAGTAGAAAAAATTGTCCCTCGCAGTCTGCGAGACAGTTGGGACATAGGTACACAAGATGCCCGAAAATCCAATTTGGTCATGACCAAATTGAAAAGGGGTTAAGGTGGAAAATATGTTCGGGATATTCGGGCTCAAAAATTTTGAAAAATCCAAAACCAAGTGAGTTGTGGAAAAATTAGAAAACATTGTCCCAAAAAGCTGAAATCGCCGCACTCTAAGTGTTACAGGTGGAGCGGAAGTTAGTGGCCCTCACGACCCGATCAACAGCAGATGCATAGGATAGAAAATCCTGAATCAGATGATGTGGAGAAAGGAGGCCCGGACAGTCTGAGTACCACAGGGACATGAGATCCCTGAAAATCCGCAATAACTGCAATATAAAGGAAAATTCAACGCTCGACCCCCGGACTTCAAACGGTCACAACTTTTGACCCAAAGCTCTGATTTTCACAAAATTTGACTTTTCAGAAAGGGCATGATGTCCTATATGCCAAAAAAAAACATCTTTAGCTCTAATAAATTAAATTCCCAGTCATGTAAAATGCAATAAATCCCTGTAAAACTCAAAACAGCTACTCGCACTCAGAAGGCCACAACTTTTGAATTTCTCAACTAAATCACACAAAATTGGTGCCGTTATAATCTTGGCTCCAAGCATGACACACAGAAATCAAGAAATCTAGAATTTTATGAAGTTGTGATGTGTATTTTTCTGAAAATGTGGCCAGGTTTAGAACATTGATTTTACTGGTGGTGCGGATGTATTTAATGAAGCATGTGCAGACATTTTCACTGTTGCAAGTTATGGGACAGCATGGGGATCCTTTTGAAAGCAACATTCCATCATTTCACTCCATTTATGACATCTTGCAAGTGGTGGGAAGGAAGATTTTAGGATTTTCATCTCTCTCTCTCTCTCTCTCTCTCTCTCTCTCTCTCTCTCGATCTCGCGTCTTCTCCTCTCTCGTATCTCTATCGCTATCTCTACTCTCCTCTCTCTCTCTATCCTATCTCTCTCTCTCTCTCTCAATATCTCCTCTCTCTATCTCTCCTCTCTCTCTCTCTATCTTCTCTTCTCTCCTCTCTCACACACACACACACACACACAAGTGTTGGGCTCATTGTAAAAAATATATAGTTTTTGACTAGCAAAACTTTTTCAATCAGTTTTGTGAAGCCAATTTTTTGTAGGCCCTTGTAGTGGACTCCTTGCACGGTGATCCAAACCCTTATTTTGTAAGACATTGAACTATACATATCAATGAAGTAATAGATACAAGTTTGTGGATGTATCTTCCCTTGTTGTGTTTGTTTGCATTCTTCTTACCTCTTCAACCTCATTACAAATATATTGTGTCTATTTTATGCTCTTGCAGGGATTCATTATCATTGTGTGTATGAAATATTGTTGTGAGTGCAGTTGCTAGACTATGGAGAATTGTTATCACCCTCTCTAATATGTGTTTTTCTTCCATCTTTCACATATTGGAAAGTTATTCTCATTCCCTCTTTTTCTAGTGTATCACCGCTTTAGTGTAGGCTTTGTTTTCATGCGCTCTCTCCCTGGTCCCTTGGAAAGATAAATTAGGATAAGACAATTTTTCCTACATTAGAGTAGATTGTGGCAGGTAGTTTAGGGGGCAAGAACCAAATTTCTTTAGAGGTCTATCTCAAGTAGCAAGTACCACAACTTGGAGATAGCACCCATGTTATCCAGTCACAATGTGATCTCAAGAACACACACACTTTTACAAACCAAAGGGTGTTGTGATTCAGTGATAACACTACTATTTAGAAGGTTTTTGAGTGAAGAAAGTACTAATTAACCCCCATATTTTTACCATCTCAATTTATTTTCTTTCATCATTCCTGACCTCTTTCACCTGCATGCCCAGTCATCTTTTTTCATTTCACAGTATTTTAGCCTTCACTGGGGCACCTGGGCTAGTACTGGGGCGCCCATGGACGCCCTGGTTCCACCAGGATTTCCTCGATCCTTTTAAAACTTTCCTACCACCTTTTGGGCACTTTCTAGCCATTTCAACTTCTTATCTTTTTTTTGGTTGGCCATTGCAGGCTTAATTACAAAATTAGTAAAAGAGAACGCTATAAATATAAAGTTATGAGACCATAATGAGAAACCAAACACTAGTCATTATTATCATCCACCTAGGGTTGCATCTATCAAAGGCATTTGGAGATCATTTACATTCACTTAGATACATCACAAGGACAAGGATAGTTAATCTGTATCACACAAGCATAGGGGGATTCTATTATATTCTATCCATTATTCTACTACATTTTGACATCTAGTTATTGCTCGCTACTTAACAAAGTGCGATTGACACAAGAGCACCTACGGCACATGATGCACCCACACACCAGAACTATATTTGGGTCTAAAATATAGTGCAGCGCTCAGTTAATAAGCCCACTATTGTGGCAGCTAAGGTCAGTTCGACCCATTCATTTGTATTCATATTTTTTTAGGGTTTTAATACTTCTTGTGGTTTCTTGCAAGTCTTTCTTTCATCTTGGGTTATCAATGACAGTTGGCATAGTGAAAAAAATCTGATGCGACACACAATGAGGGTTTCAGACCACCTGCCAAACCTGTTAAACTCAACTCTAGACCTTTTACATAGACTAGGTCACCCATTCTACAGACTAGAGCCCCCGCATGTGCCCTAGTCCTTCTCTAGGCGCTCCAGTCCACCCAGACATCTCTAATCTGATTTTTTTAAGGATTTCTACACATTTGTTCTTGCTTCATGTTTCTCTAGTCACTTTTGTGGCATAGTTCAGCGAGCTCCTTTGATCAAGTGAGTTCATTATAACTCTCCTTACACTCAAGGGTTTAGCATTTTCATCTTCATAGTTTCTTGGGTTGTTTTATATTGTCATTTATTGCATTCATTTACTATATTTACATGTCATTCTAGATTAGATTAACTACTATTATCCCACATAGTAGTTAATTTTAGTTAATCATTTTGGTGAACCCAATCTCCACGGTTATGAGATATTCATTTCATACCTTATCATTCTAGGGTTTATTCTCCTTTTTCTGTGGATCGCTCTCATATTGATTTTACTGAAGAACATTTTAAGGCCATTAATGATCATATTGTTGAGCACCCTCAAGATCTAGACTTACTTCTACATGTGGCTTGTGAGGAAGCTACCAATTTGGTGGAACTCAATGCTTCCACGAATATGCCAACCTATATTGCTACTCAATCGCTCACTGCTACTCTTCCACCTATTTCTACCATTCTTGTTTCTATCACTATTCCTACCAATCACTTCACGTCACCTTTAGTTTCTCATGTATGAAAAGTTTCATCCATTGGTACTCAAGACTTAACTTCTTTATATCAATACCTTTAAGTTAAAATTTGTAAGTTGTAACAAGCCACTTCGCATTCGTCTCCATATTTAGATTCCACTTTGTTATTGCATACTCCGTTCGCACCTGCCATCTCCACTTATTCGATTCCTCCTAGTTGTGTCACCCATAAGCTTCCATTTTCAATGGGAATGGTGACCCACAAGAACATCGTAGAGCATTTCATATCATTTGTCTTGATTTTGCTAGTGATCATGTTCTTTTGGCTAAAATCTTTCCTCGTAGTCTCCAAGATTATGTAATGCGTTTGTTTTACGACCTGCCTGTTCACTTGGTAACTTCATTCGCTCATCTGTTTGATGATTTTTTTACTCATTTTTCCATCAATATAGGCTCCACTTATTCTCAATTAGCACAACCAAAACATAGACCCAATGAACACCTAGCTAACTATGTTTTGAGATACAAAAATAATCTAGCTAAAATACCTAATGTCCTAGTGGACTTTGAGCTTCAAGACTTTCTCATTCAAAGTCTTTTAACACCTCTCCAAGAGAGTGTCCTCTTTGAGACCTCTCCTTTGTTCGATCAAATTTTTTATACTCTTAAGCTTCATGAGACCAAGCTCCTATCCATCGCCAAGCTTAAGTATCATAAACAAAATTCATGTTTTCAAAACAAGACACCATTCAAACCATCTCCAACCAAGTCAACCGACTCTAAGATCGTTGTCAACACAATTACTCCTACTAAAGAGGTTCAATCACAACAACCTCAGTACACATTTAGTAACTTTCTAATGGCTACACATATTATATTGAATCAACTTCTTGAAAGTAACCTTATTGCCCTACCTCCACTACCCCAGCTAGACCCATTAAGTAAAAAAGGTAGGAACTACAATGGAAAATTCCACTATGATTATTATCGATGTGTGGGAATTTCTACAAATATATTTTTAAAACTATGCACAATCATTCAAGACCTAATTGATAACAAAAAACTAAAGTTTCCAAAATCTACTAACTCTACACCAAATAATGACAAGGTTAAACTCAAACGTTTTAGCAAGGACTCTAAACAATGTGACAAGAAAGAATATGATTATTTCGCCAATCATACATATCAAGAAATTCCTCCTCCTACATTAGGAGCTCTTTATTTATTAGTTTCCAACATTTTCACTTCACCACCAACCATTTCTTTTTTCACCCACGATTATCATGCGACTTTCTCATCCAATCATTTGCATATCAATGCATCTATTGGCTCAACCTTTGTTAACAATACTAAGTTTGACCCATCATGTCCTATTAGTGCATGCTCTATCTCACTTCTCAAGGCTATCGGCTATCCTCAATCGAAAATAGAGTACCCTTTCAACAAACCCTTTAGTGTTGTTAAGAAACATGTTATATTTGGTTCTCTTACTCTGTTTGTGCCTTTCCTCATTGGAAACATTGTTGATGGATGTGACATGCTTCTTTGTCTCAATTAGATTCGTTGATCTCAATCTATCATTTCTATGAATCATTTGCGACTCAAATTTATTCACAAAAATCAGGTCATTTATATTGATGGTGTCCCTCCATCTTCTCCATGGTCTCCATCTCCTCACACAGTAGCTAGTACATCGTCTACTTCATCTAACACATCACAATCTATGTTACTCAAAGCACAATCTACTCCTAGTGTACATACTCACGCATTATCTACATGACATCACCTCTCTGCTAGCCCTACGCATACGTATAGTCCCATTCCTAGGACATTTACTACATATCGATGACGATCACCACCTCAATTTATTCCACATGGGTGTTCATCACCATCACACTCCACATCATGTAGATATCCATCACCAACACATTTTGTCGTACCACGAAATTCATCATGTATTCATCCATCGCACGCACATACACTTCATTCACTAGCATAACGTCTATCTACCATAAACCACTATTAGAGCATGGTCATACGCTTTCTTCATCACATGCATCAGATGGAGGAACTTCATCCTTCACAGTTGTTGGTTAGCTAATTCATTCATGTATACTTGGGGGCATATCATCTAATACATCTCCCCCCACCCATCACCACATATAGGCATCTATCATCCTTACATTCTCATACATCATTCTTCTCACATAGGCATACTCATCACACATTTTAGCGTTGTCATTACCTGATTCTACACTCTTTTGCTTCAGTTCACACTTGACTATTGAGGGTTTACTACACATGAACCCCACACACTGCACTATCGACACTACACATTGCATTTCACACATTCTACATTTAGTCCATATCCTTTCAATATTTGTGTGTTTATACATCATACATCATACTATTCTTCATCATACTCATCTAACATTGCATCCTACATACTATACACTCATAGGCACACTATACATACTGCATTCCATACTATATACTATATACATACATTACATGGTCATTTATCATCTTTATTACATATGTTATATCATGTTCTATGCACTGCACTTAATACCCTATGACACACTTTAATTCCTCGGTCCATACTCAACTATCTAGGGTTTACAAATCAAATGGACCTTACATTCATCTCATGTTTATCATTTGACTTTTCACTATGTGACATTTCTAGGACAGCGACACATATTATAGGCTAAATCATCACTTAATCTATCATCTTATAGTGGTATACGCTTTAGGATACATCACCACTTCCTATTATTCTTGTAGTGGTATACAGTTTAGGCTACATCACCACTCCTCACTATTCATCTTGTAGTGGTATACACTTTAGGCTACGTCACCACTCTATACTATTCACCTTGTAGTGACATACGTAATAGGATACATGATCACTTCCTCTATAATATTGTAGTGATACACACTTTAGGGCTAAATTATCACTCATACATTCATTTTTTCATGATATACGCTTAGGCTATAAGGTTCATGCACAGCTCTTCTATATGTCACATATCATCATCACTACACATACATACTCATCAAAGTGTTGTAGACACAACACACATTATTCGACCATTTCCCAATGACACACTCTTGTTTATGATTCAGTTATGACTGTTGAAGGGGGAATACTAAATGAAACTCACTACATACAACTCCATTCACTTGGGGGGCACGTGGATCCTATCATCCACACTGCATTCCATTCCATCCATCCACAACATACAACATTTTATGGTTGTGTTTACTCTTGCTTGCACTTGCTCATATATGTTTAATTTACTATACATGTTAGACAAATCTCTTATATGTCATTACCTTTACCATACACGCATGCATGTTCACGTTCTTTTCTAGTTGTGATTTTAGATACAAGTTTCTTATACGCACCATTGATGCTTGCCTTCTACCCTTATGACACTATTCGTTGAGGGCATCCACATTCATCTCTCACAAGTGTTATTCTTTCATTTTGTACTTAACACTTTACATTACTTGGTTATACATGTTACTAAAATACTAGTTATCTTTCTAACATGCTAACGGGTGCTTCATGTGCAACATTTGTTATGCATGGATATTTTCTTCCATACTTGTTTGTTATATTACTTTTCTATTGTTTGTTATTGTATGCGGGCCTTTCCCTTTTTTTAGTGTGTACACTTGTTTGTTTTTTGCATCTATGTTGGCCTTATGTGTCTTGCAACATCGTGAGTGGTGTCCCATTTTCATAGCCTACTTTTTTCGGTTTACTTTTTTTTCTTGCATGTTTACATTACTATTTTTCTTCATAGCTTTTACATTGCTTGCATAGCTTACACATTGTCTTCTACATGCATGTTTTTTTGTACTAACACTTGTCTTTGGCTATCCTCTTCATTGTGCACACCTTGGTCTCTACCAAGCGCATTCCTTTCCACTATAGGGAAGAGTTTTAGAGTATATGTGGTTGGTCCTCTTTTGGGGATACATTCTCCTATCATCAACATCACATGTTCCCCTAAAGAGGGGGGGAATCATTTGGGGTTTTTACATTCTAAAAATCACTTCTACACCGGTTCAGTTCAGTAGACTTTCCACTCTTGGAATTGTGGGTTACATACAATGAGTGGGTTCAGACCATTCTATGAACCCCATACATAGTGTATTTTATAGGACATGGTTGTCCTTAGCATTTTGGGGAGAAGTTACAGGTTAGAGGATATAACAGACTTCCTCTCTACACTACTTCAACCAGTGGCATCTAATCACCCAAAAAACCAGGACGTACAAATATCTCTTCACACACATTTAGGGAAGAAGTTACAAGAAGGAGAATAATGTATCTTTTTCCCTACACTTCTTCGGCCAAGGTGGTGTGAGATATCCCAAAAAACTCATAGTATAAAATATCCTTCTACACTCTCTTTATCACCATGGATCAGGTGCACATGTTCCATTTACACTTTTTCATTTTCATATTTTACATTCACATGATTTTTACATTCATATACATGTGTCTTTTACATTACATTTTTACACATGCATACATACATATCTGACTACTTGATCATTTTCTCCTTGCAGGTCTAGTTGTATGAGAAACAATTAGTCAAATGGGGGCGACAAAAAAAATAACAACATTAGCAACAACTTTTTGTGACAGTACACACCATATTAACCATATAGGTACATCACACACATTAGGAGCTACATACATGTTTCAGCCCTAGGTTCACACTCATCACTTTTTTGTGCTTTTCATCTTTAGTTTCCACTCTCTGTCATTTTTTTTTCATTCCATGTTTTCTAGTCCTTCGACGTGTTTTCTACGAAAATCTTCATGGACATCAGGTACGCATATCTATCTAATTTAATTACCGAGCTTTCTATTTACTAACATAAAGTGGGAGAAAATGTAGACACAAAATAATTCACTTTAGACATTATTTAGTATCGATCTCATACTACTATTTAGAAGGTTTTTGAGTGAATAAAGTACTAATTAACCCCCATATTTTGGCCATCTTACTTTATTTTATTTCGTCATTCCCGACTGTTATGGTGTAATCATAGCATCCCTGATTGCTCACAAGTGAATGGTTGAGGCAGTCAGTGTGATTCATCAAACATGGAGTTATCCCCAAATGTGGGACTTTGTAATCAGGATAACCCTCCAGAGAATGTCAGCTCACTGTCCTATCTTAGTGCTAACTACTCCAAAGTGCATAGAGTTGCAGATCTAACACTAATCTAAAGTTTTCCCAAGGAGAAAGAGTTCTAGAAAATGCATGAAAATTAAAACCTACTCTAAGGGAAGGTGATGCACCAAGGAGTGTTGAAAAACATGCACAATAAAAACTACAACACTAGAATCTTGCAATGAAAAAACATCAGTGCATAATAATTTGCATGTGATGAAAGACCAGAAAAGCTGCAATAAAACACAAAAGGGTGTTTAAAACATCCATAAATTTGTTCATATTGCTCCCAAAATCGATATAATACACCACATTCAAGCTCAAATGCACATATTTTGCATTACAATGTCCAGTAGGAAGGTTTGGAATCTCCGCAAAATCTCTTACAGAAGAAGGAGGGGCATATACAAGGTGTCCAACCTTTTAAAAAGAGCCCCTCCTTACAATATATAGGAAGAATGAGAGAAGGGAGAGAGAAGAATTTTAAATCTTTCTCTAACCACCCTAAAATGCATTAAAATATCCTACAACAATGATGGGTTCCACTGCAAAACCCATACCTCCATTTACTTTACCTTGTTGGAAAAGAAAGGAAGCCCATACCTTCATCATTTTGGTAAGTGGGAAATCTGGAAAACACCCTCTAAAATGGCGGAATGTAATTCCTCATTTTGAAATAATTAGTCTCACTTAAAATGGTGGAAAACAGTGAAATGAATCTTATGCAACACACAATGAGGGTTTTAGAGCACCTTCCGAACTTGTGAAACTCATCTCTAGACCTTTTACATAGACCAGGGGACCCATTCTGTAGACCAGAGTGCCCGCAGGTGTCCTAGTCCATCTCCAGGAACTCCAGCCCACCAAGATATCTCTGACCTAACCTTTTTAGGATTTTTACACAGTCATTCCTTCTTCATGTTTCTCCAGTCACTTCTGTGACATAGTCTAGCAAGCTCCTTTGATCAGGTGAGTTTATTCTAACTCTCCTTGTACTCAAGATTTTAGCATTTTCATCTTCATAGTTGTTTAGATTGTTTTATATAGTCATTTATTTACTGTATTTATATGTCATTTTATATTATAGTAACTACTAGTATCTCATATATTAGTTAATTTTATTTAATCACATATGTTACTTCATGGTAACTAGTTTTTAACCTCGGTTGAATGACAACTGAGTGTAGTTAAGAACTAGGGTTTAATGGCTGGCAAGAGTGGTGTTCATTTTTCCCCTTTGTACCCTTGGTGCAAAAGGACAAGAGGGATACAAATGGGCACCTTGAGAAATATTGTTCAAATTTTCACCATCAAATACAATGTGAGGATGATGGAGAAAACCTCACAAGCACCCAAGAGCTGAAAACAAGCCATGTGAGGAACTAGAGAGGGGTGGTGGGCGTTCCACTCATTTTTATCCCTATTGTTCCCTTGGAAAGAGGGAAAATATGTGCAAAAATGGATGCTCTAGCAAGATCATGCCATGTATCAAGATCCGGTGTGGTGTGAGGGAGAGGGGTTTAACTAGTTAATCCCCCTCACGGAGTTGGAGAGGATCATATGAAGGACCAGAGAGGGTGCTAGTGGGGGTGCTCATTTTTTCCCATATGTTCCCTTGGGAAAAGGAAAAGAGGTAAAAAAAATGAGCTCTAGGATTGAAATCATGGCATGTGGTAGTAAAAAAATTGACTAAGTATGGGATCAACACACTCTGCACTAGAAGAAACTTGAAAAAAATATTCCTAGATCTTGTAAGGGTCTTTTTAGGTGAAATTTTATATTATAATGACTGTAATGAACCTTATAATATCAATTTAATAGGTTTCAAAACCTCGATCTTCCTGAAACTCTAAAAAAGGGCCCTATTTTTATCAAGACAACAAGGTGCACATGTCAAAGTTGAATTATTTTGAGACATACTTAGGTCTTGTGTAAAATGTGATTCTACCACCATGAAGAGAACTCTCCCAGATTTACAATAACTATTTTCTTCCTCTTAAATCCTTATAGATCACCTAGAATCATTTGGAGAATTTCATATTTATAACTAGACCATTCATTCCTTACACCTAAAAAAACTAGCTTTTGCACAGTTTGAACCTAAACCACCACATCTTCCCTAAAATTTCATTAAAAAATTCCAACACCTTTGTATCTATCCAATACCACCTCCATAAGATTATAATCTTTTAAAACCTTCCCGTATGATGTGCACCTTCTTAGAAATAGCCAAAATTGGTCTTTCAAAGCCTACCAGAGAACTAGTCTTCAGTTGTACTTTGTCGGATGAAATAATTGACCTTGTCACATCATTTCAAACACATGCACATGCTTTTTCAACATATTAGGAGGACCTAAATGGTTAGGAATATCGTGAAATAGAATAAAAATTGACTAGGAGAGGGGTCTAGGGGGATTTTAAAGTAAATTTTTACATTTGGCTTAGTTGTCATGACTCAAGTTTTGAATTTTTGGGCTTACAAATATTTCCTGACAATAGTAGCCCATGCAACCACACTACTTCCTTGAAAAATAGATGTGTGATCCCTATCACATCACTTGTCTTCTTTCACATAGTAAAATGTGTCATTTTTGAAAATATATCGACTACCAAAAATATGGATTCATTCCCTCTACGTCCTTAGAAATCCCAACACAAAATCCATGATAATGTCCTCCCATTGCCTTCTTGGTATAGGTAAATTCTTATAAAACCTTGTTTTTTATTTGTTTCCTTTGGATAAGTGAAAAAACTTACATCTCTATACATACTTGCGGAAATATATGCTTATCTTCAACCAGTAATATCGTTCCTTTTGTTGTGCAAAAAAAAATCATTCCCAAAATGACCTCCTAATCCTCCATTATGATTTTCTCTAACTATATTCTCATGCATTTATCTTTTTGGTATACATAATTATGGTCCTTGGAACAAAATTCCTTCCTAGACAAAATATTCTAGCCAAAGTGTCTTATCCACGTACGTTGGTTCCTAGCATGCTTCACATGCTTCTTATAAATCTATGTCTTGCACATACAACTCCTTCATGGTATCAAATCCCATGACTTCATTATACATTTATGTCAACACCAATAATTTCTACTCAACGCTTATGTGACCTTGTTGGATTTTATGTTGTGCTGATTTAATACAAAAGAATAACTTTGTAAGAACTCTACTCACTTCATATGACTTTAGTTTAATTTCACTTGGATATTTATAAACTATAGCCCTTGATGGTATTTGTACAAGAAAAACTTGTTTGGAAACAAATAATTCCTCCATTTCTTCAATTCCTATATTATCACATATAACTCATGATCATAGGTTGAGTATCTCCATTTTACATCATTCAGTTTCTCACTGAAGTAGGATACAATTCTTCCTTCCTGGCTTAATACTGCACTAATAATTGTTCCAATCGCATCACAATTCACCTAAAATACCTTATCAAAACTTGGTAATTCTAATAATGGTTGTGTTGTAATCTTCTGCTTCAATTTTTGGAATTTTTACTCTATTTCGTTTTTCCACACAAACTCCTTACACTCTCTTTTCATCTTCTTCATGATTGCTACACATATTTTATTGAATTTCCTAATGAACTTTCTATTGAATCTTGTTGAACCATGAAATATTTGTGCCTAATTCACACTTCACAATGTGTGGCATTCTACAATTGCATGCATTTTTCTAGGTTCATTCACAATCCTTCTTGGGATATTACAAAACCCAAGTATATTAACTCTTTGTGCATAAAACTAAACTTCTTTATATTCACTATCATTTCTTCTTCTTGTAAGTGCTTCATTACCTATCATAGGTGTTTAATTTTCTCTTCCTTAGTCTTGCTAAACACCAATATGTCATCCAAATACACTATCATAAATTTTCCCAAAAAAGGATTCAACACTTTGTTCATCAATCTCATGAAGGTACTTGGGGAATTTGTTAACCCAAATGGCATAACTAACCATTCATATAATCCTTCCTTAGTTTTTAATGTGGTATTCCACTCATCTTCTTCCCTAATACAAATCTAGTGATAACCACTCTTCAAATCAATCTTGGAAAAATACCACTCACCACTGAGGAAATCCATCAGACTGTCCATCCTAGGTAATGTAAAACTATACTTAATAGTAATCTTGTTGATATCTCTATAATCAACACACATGTGTCATTCTCCTCCTTTATTTGGTGTTAGCACTGTGGGTACTACATAGGGGCTCAAAATTTTAGGCACTAGTCCTATGTCAATAAATTCTTGCACTTGCCTATGCACTTCATCATTTTCTTCTAGGGTCATTCTATGCAACTCCTTGTTTGGAAAACTAACTCCCGGTATCAAGTCTATCTAATGATTGATATTACGCACTAGTGGTAATCCCTTTGGTAATTCTTTTGTCACAATTTATGGGAACTCTTGTGATACCTTGTGTACTTATATAAGAACTTATTCCCTTTCAATGCAATATCTATGCACTTCATTTAGTACAACACATAACATGTGTTATCTTCCTCAACTTCTCACAAGAATTATTTACCTGATACAAGTAACATGAGGTCTGAGCCATAATATTAAATGAATTAAATATTACAAGTATTAATAAAATACATAACATTAAACCATAATGCAATTAAATTAAATAACACAAAACACAATATTTAAAGTGGAAAAATCCCTGAGGGGTAAATAACCACAAAAGGTAATATTTTTGTTTACGAGAAATAATTTTACAACAAGTAAATTATCCTATCGCCTCACTTATCTCCACCTGGTAATTTACAATGTGAATACCACATATCTTATTTACTTGATCTTATGGGTCAATATAAATGAATTAATCGGGTGTGACTTCTTGTGAAGCAACCCAATTAAATTTAAATTGATTTATAACAAATCAATTAAACCATAAACGTGTAAAATTTATATAAAATAACTTCAAGTTTATAATATTCTAATATTATTTAATTATAAACTATAGTTTATATAACTATAACACTTAGTATTAAATGTTCTAACATTCCCCCTTAATATTAAGTGGGGATCATATGCCAATGTTACCTCTTTATACAACAATGATTTACAAATCCTTAAACCATAGTTATGGTTTAGGCTAACATATAAATTTTTAAGGATTTATACACTTTCATCATGTTAAACTTACCTATTTGGTACAAAAATATTTGGAATCCATAAATGAGAAGTTACAATTTAATATAAACATGATGTGTGAAAATACATCTCACAGTTTCTCATTGAAAATCTATACCACCATCTCTAGGATCCTTTTATAAATTAAGGACCTCTTTTACAACACTGATGCAACAGTTACTGGAGTACACAGTAAACTTAGAGTACATAAGTTTACTAAGATCATAAAGAGATATTTTACAATTCTTTAAAGTTGGAGAAGATTTAATAGAGGTGAAGGAGAAAACACAAGGATGAGCTGTTAGAAGGTGGCATTATCATGCACACTTCCCCTTGTTAGGAATTTCAGGAATTGAGATATGGGTGACATCAGCGCTAATAAAACTTCTATTAGTCAAGGTCCATTTTTTAAGCATGTTAAAATTCCCCCTTTATTGATTTTTATAAGCATGTATAATTTAATCATGAGATATATTGAGAGAAATAAACACACACAAGCAATGAGGAGACAAAAATTAATGTGAAAAACCCTTTTGGGACAAAAACCCATGGAAAAAAATTCACTAACTTAAACAATTGTCTTTGTAAACATATGTGTACAATTGATTTCTTGATTGAGTCCACAACTCAATCTGGAGCAACAACTCCAATAATTCACTACATAGGCCACCACCAAGTCTTCAGATGAGTTACAACTTTCCTGGAAGCCACAACTCCTAAATTTAGTCCAACAACCACTGTGACCTCTAGTAAGCTACAACCTATAAGGAGGATTCAACCCCCTGAAAGAGTAATCAACCACAACTGATATTTTATCAGGCTACTATCTACAAGGAGGTTGCAACCCCCCTATGATCTAAGTAATAACTTAGACACTAATACACTGAATCTCTGATCCATATAGTTTCTTTGTTGCATACACAACTGCTTCTGATCACTCTTCTTTTTCTTCCATCATTCACTCTACAAACTAAGATATTCATTATTTTTCTTACCTATGGTCAGATCCGTCCCCGCATGCAGTTCATTTACCTAGTTCTGTTTAATGGATCTATCATTGATCTTCTCATTTAGCAATAGGTGTTCATTTGGTACACTCTTTCTCCCCCTTTTTCAGTATAAAAAATTCTCTAGCATATAGCTATGTTTTATTTCAACAATAATTTTTCATTTGATGGCACAGTCTCCTTTTCTATCTCTACAACAATATTTGTAGCTCTGATATCATGGTTAGCAATAGATATTCATTTACCAACACTATCTTTCAGTATCACATCTCTCCTTACCTCTGTCTTAGTTCATACATTCATCTACTCTGATTTTGAGTTCCTAGTATGCTTTTCAAATTAGCAATTCTTCTACAAATTTAGATATTCATTATAATTGTCCTGTCTCCTTTTCCATCTATAAAGGCTTATTCAGGCTTTAATTTGATCTAGTTTTCTACAACTATTATGTGTTGTGTGATCAAATATTCTTTTGAATTGATCTTGGATTGTGGCATAACAATTTCAATCAACAATATGCTTCATGGATATGTAGCTCTTGTCATATTACCAATATATGGAAATTTGAAAAAATAACTTCATTATTTCAAACTTTAAAAACTATTAGATGTAATCAATATTGGATGTCTTTATAAACAGATACAAATGTGTCCATCCAAGTGTCATTTGATATGCATCTAATACTATTTTTAGTAATCACATACTAATATAGAGTTTACGAAAATGTTTTATCAACATATATATCTTCATTATCTATTTTAAGTCTATTTAAATTTGTGATAAAACTGATAGATAACACATCTAAAAGAATGACCAAATTATGCAATAATAATCAATAATGAAATTAATAACATACACTTAACCATTTATGTGATGAATGTGGATCAGATTGCAACATTAAACACAACAATAATGATTTCTCTATATTTCACACATACCTACAATATATTGGATATTAATAGCCAAGGAGATAGCAAACCAACTTCCTATTAAGTAGGAAGGTAAAATAACAAATGTATTATTTGTACCTCATATTGCTAAGTTCTCCCACATCACCTATATATATATATATATATATATATATATATATATATATATATATATATATGGGTATATATGTCTAACCAATATTACTAACTTGCCTAATTAAACTATAAGTAGTATTTACCCTCCGGTAAATACCAAATACTCAATGTGAACACTAGATTTCCTAACATGTTTACATTGGAAGAAAATACATCTTAAGAACTAGAAACATAATCGTATGCCTTTGCATACTTTTAGGTTTGCATATTTCCATATGGATCTTACTACACCTGACCATCCACTTCACCACAATGAATCCCTCACCAGATGATCACACTTACATTTAGGGATACACCTACATACAAGAACTCAATAGCTCCCACTTACATTTCTAGTGAATTCCTTTTCACCGGTTGATTGATGAAGAAGTCTGAAAGATCATGGAGAATCTCAACAGTCAGAGGATCATTGTAGCCATCTATCCCTCCTATGAAACTGTTCTCAACATCCGCCATGCATATTATCCTCATTTCAAAATTTGGCAGGGAATTAATACCTTGTCTTATTTCTATAGATACCACTTAGTGCCCAATCACACCCTGAAACCTACATATAATACACGTGCCACCAGTCTTGTATGTGATCTCGTCATTAGTGAATGCATGAGAACTGTTGATTTCCATTCAGCACTTCATTGCCATCTGCGCCCCAGAAACTCGTATGTGCTACTAAAACTCATTAAAATACTCTCTTTTTTCATCAAATTTTTCTAAGTACCTTAATTGGAAATTAGATTTCTCTAACCAGATCCTGTGAGTACTTAAAGAATATAAACTTTGAGTTTTAGCACTCTAATACTAGTGGAAACAATGAGTACTAACCTTTTCGAATCTTATCCACTGATAATCGCTACTCTAACACTCATCGATTCTTACAAAGACCTTGTATCATCCTTTAAAATCCATCAAAACTATCATCATCTTGACTATGACTAATCTTGAATGCATAATACACTAACTAGATCCCACTATTATACCTCTGAAACACATGTTTCACATCTAACCGAGTAACCGATTGATCCTATTTTGACTATTGCATGCAACCTACCTAGGTCTACAAATTCACTCTGTAGCACTTAGAAGACACCTTTCGATTTCACTGTCATCATGTTTGACCACTTGACCATGCATAGTTTGTCACTAGTTGAAACTTAAAAGTCTATCATGGATTTTAGTTTTTATAGACACCTAATAAATCAATATGACATCAAGTTTTGAGGCACTAATAACCATAGATTATCTAATAATTGATAACTTATCTTTCATGAACCATTTGATGACTCTAAACACTATGGAGAAATCTTGAATTATTCACCAATCTACTCTTCACTGGACCTCACCTTAATATAATAAATTTCCATCAATGCACACTGACAACACTAAAGGATAATGACCAGAGTTAAATGAACCCTCAACTGGATCAAACTCTACAAAGACTAATGGGTATGTGGAGCATCGAACTTGTATAGAAAATTGGTAGCACACAATGGATTTGTAAATGTAATAATGTAAATTGATCTTCATTTGGGTACATATTGGAGAAAAATATCACTTAACAGAGTACCTATGAATTGCTCAGATGGAAATGCATATGTATCTCTATGCCATGTTTCTTGATATCTCAATGCCTTTAATGTACATTCATGGTAGCAATAGAATATATCAACTCTGACTCTAAACACAGAATTAGGAGTGCTTCCTAATAACTTCCATGTGATCTATATTCAAATAACCTCTACGTAGACTCTACCATGTAGCATCTTTGGTCTGCTTCCATCGCACTGTCTATATTATGCATCATGTAGACAGAGATTGGAGATGTTAAATTGGCCACTTTTTACTGCTTCCAGTAATGGCATATATAAGACAAACTTGATAACACATATCTAGTGTGTCAGATGCCACAATAATAATTACCATCATTGTAGTATGGTAACGTAATCTTTTCATATCCATATCATTTATTATACATAATAAGCATAATATGAAATCATTATTGATACACGAAGGGACAACCCCATATATGAATCCTATATTAACATTATTTACCAACATAATAATTGTATACTCAACTCGCATATGACAAGTATGCTTATGATCAACCATCGCTCATGATTACCAATATGATGAATTTTAAGAAAACAGATTCCAATATTTCAAACTTGACAAAAATATTAGATGCAATCTAGTATTTGACACATCTCTATTTACAAACAATATATTGGTTATCCTCAAGTAGTCAGGGATGATATGCATATACCATACTATTTTTAGTAATCACATACTAATTTAGAGTTTATAAATGTTTTATCAACATATATATCTTGTATTATCTTCTTTAAGAACTTTTATATTTGTGATAAGACTGATTTTAACTAAGGATTACTAAATATAAATATACAGTATCTGATTTATTTTTAACAAAGAATATCCAAATTATGAAAGAATAATCAATAATGAACAGTAACAACATATAATGAACCATTTAGGGAAGGAATTTTTTTTAAAGTTCCTCTAACATTACTGTGGATGAGTTTTAGATGGATTATCGAGGACTTTCTTTCATGATGACTTAGGAAGGGGTTTGTTGACTGCTTACTACGTAAGTGCCCTTCACAAGTTTCTCATAGATGAGAGATATGTGGTAGACCAGAACATAATAGGTTAGGTCGAGATATGTCATTCATTCTCTTAGAGTTAACATGGCCTAATATTTTAGGCCATAACTGAAAATCACTTCCTATTTTTGAGTAGACAAACATGAATCAGGAGAAACGAATTTTTTTAAAAAACATGTATAAACCATTATTGTGTATGCCTTCAACAACTAGTAACACCTAACTCATTCTTAATAAATAATTTATCTTTTATTAAAATTACACTATAATTGTTTTGAGTTAGTTGTGAACAAGAGAGAAAATTCATTTTCAATTTAGGAATCATACAACATATACATTAATAAAACCATTAATAAATAATTTGATTTTCCTTGACTTTGAACATATCAAGAATTAAACGATTGCACTAAATAGATTTGATCATTACATTCTCTTATATCAGTTAGAATATCAGGTCTATATGTCATATACCTAGATGTACCACAATGCCTAATAACTCTATAAATTTTCTTTGAAAGTGACTAATGTAGCTTAAAAGGAAACTACATTAGATATTATTATTATTATCTTGATTTTTGTTTTGATTTTGATTTGGTTTGTTCCCATTTTTTATTTTTGAAATTTTTCTTGTTTTTTATTACCCTATAGTCTTCTTTCTTGTGTAACCAAATTTCCCATAGTTGTGACATTGTCCCATCAAAACTAACTCTTAAATTCCCTTATTTTATTTTCATTTACTAGGTGTTTTAAAGTTTGTTTTTTGACTATCTTGTTAAACCTAGAAAAGATTATTCTTAGATTTTTGTGAGAGAGGTTCCTGAGTGGAATTCTCCTATTAAATCAAAGTTAGATTTGACCTACTCTTCCTGAATTAGGAGAGAAATCATAGTAGAAATATCATAGATATCTTACTCGAGTTTGATATTTCCAATTTAGAAATGGAAACGAAGTTCCTAAATCGCTCATGGATGTTCATTTAGAATAATAAATTACAACAATTTATCATGACTCAGAATTACAGTTGCATCCATATAATTGAGATTTGATATCTTTAATTTTTTGTTAGAAAATTAACTACTTTTTCATCTCCCTTTATGGGAGTGGTCATTAACTCAAGAAGTTAATTTTATAATTTTTTACAAACGCATACCTTCATGTATTGATTCTAGTGGTGTCCAAGCTTCACTCATACTTTCTTGGTTTCCAATGTGAAGTAGGAAGTCATCATGCATGCTTTCCAATATTATGGACATTGCCTATGTACCTTTGTTGATATGCGTATATATTTTTTGTAGTCACATGAATGTCGGTCAAAGCCTTCTTCGTACCGTTTACGACATTCCAGAGCTTGTGTGCCATGAACTCTTCCTTCATTTTGATCTTCTAGATGTTGGAATTCAATCCATTTGCGATTTATCAATATTAAAATTATTAGACCATTCAAAATGAAAACAAACTAGGTTCTTTATAAATTAGTTTTAGGAAGTCCCCCTTACGTTTTTCAAGTGAATCGGTTGGTCGTATTTTAGTGATTTTTCCCTTATTCATGTCGAAATTGACCTGTCAAAATAATACTTACACAAAATATAATAATTTGACATATACAATTGAAATGTAAACAATATTTTTTTTAGTTTTTGAGAAAAAAAATACTAACCTATTCGTTGTCAAACCAAGTACAATTACTTATTATTTTGAAAGGAATCTACAAATCATTGATTATTTAAAACAAGAATTTTTCCTCACTATATCAAAAAATAATTTTAATTTTAATATTAGATTTTAAAAATTCTAATAAGCTTAAAAAAATTATAATGTATATATAAAAAAAATTGTGGAGACAAGCTCTGATATGTATATATGTGTATCAACTCGGCCGAGCTAGACACTTAACTCGACAAGCTACCTTGCTAGCATGTCAATTCTCACATGCCACATCAACTTAATGAAACTAACCAACTCATAACCAAAAATGCCACCTCATAGCTAGCTCAATAGCCAAATCAATGAGTCTAATGCCACATTCAATAGCGGGATCAATAGTTGGCTCAAACAAAAATGGCTCATGGCATGGTTGTAACCATGTTAAAATAGTTAACATAAAGGTTTGTAAATCCTTCCCACTACTCTTGTATCCCTGATGTGGGACAAAATATTAACATGCTGCATCACGAATCAACTTATAAGTAGACAAAGGGAGATAATTTTTGAGATCGTGGAGTAGAAACGTGTCCTCATTCCATTGCACAAGGGGGAAACAGTGGCCATGGGGCAACATTTTGTAGCTACCATAGGAATCAGAGAGGTCCACATAAACCAAGGCATAAATAATATAAGGTTTGTATGGTTCAAAAAGCATATGATTTAATTTGAATCATACAACTTAGACTTCATAGAATTAAATATAAATTGATTTATAACAAAGAATTAAACCATAAACACATAGTTTATATTAAATAATTTAAAATATATAATATTCTAGATTATTTAATTATAAACTATGGTTTATATAGGAACACTTAATATTAAATGTTCTAACAAGAAAATACCTTGCACAAACTCCACTGCGCACTTCCTTTTTTCATCATCCTTTAATGGTGACAAGTTAAAATTTGTACCCGTCATTTTTGATGTGAATAATATTCACACGCCCATCATAGAGAGCCTTCATGTCATACTACTAGGGACTTACCAATAATAGATGAAAAACATACATTGGTATCACATCAGACAATACTTTGTTGTAAAAAATTCAAGTCTAGAGCTTTACAAGGCTTTGATCATTTACTAGGACCTTGTGCCCTTTTTATAACCACAACACCTTGTAGGGGCTAGGATCCATAATATTATTCATCCCTAAATTCTCCATAATTTTTCAAGAAACAAGATTGGTTGTTCTCCCACTATCGACAATCACTTCACAACTTTTCCCCTAACTTGTAAATGGTATTAAACAATTTATTCCTTTATGCAGGTTCATCTTCTTTCTATGATTTCTTCAAAAAAACCTTCATTATCAGCAGGACTTCTCCGTGCTTTGGTATTTTGGAATGTTCTATCGATCCCACTGATTCTGCATCTCCATGTGCCATATGTGTGTCATCTTCTTTGTGCCTACTCGTGACTTAACTATGTGAATTTGGACATTCAAATGCATGGTGCCCTATGGTTCCACACTTGAAACATGTTTCCAAGAATCCTCTTCCCTTTTCTCGACTAAATCTACCACATCCTCTTGAAGAGTTTGATGCTTCATTACTCCATGCACCATTCTAAGATAATGTCTACGTACTATTGCACTCATCTTTCTGTGGTCTATTATATCCTTGGTCATTCCCTCCTCTACCACGTACATTATGAGTTCCTCTTATGGTTTCACTATGAATTTTTCAGACCAATTTCTCTTCTACGTTCAAGGCTAGTTAATAAGATTATTCCACTATTTGAATGCACACAATGTTGAGTTCTTCCTTAATTCCAAACCTTAATCCATTGGTATATTGTGTGACCTTCTCTTGGTCAACTTCCACATTTCCAAATCTTATCGTGATTTGGTGAAAATCCTCCATGTAGTCGTTAACTGACATCTCTTTTTGTTTCAAAATTTTCAACTTCTTGAATAATCTCATCTAGTAATCAGATCTAGAAAAAATGTACTCCTCATTTTTGTGACCATAAAATCCCAATGCACTATAAATTACCCTTTCCTCTTCTTCTTCTCTCATTTTATACATCCTTCCACCACAACGTTGCATGTTCCTTCAACCTAGTTTACATTACTATAACGTGTCACGAGTCGATTTCTTAAAACTCAAAATATTCCTCCATACTTGTAAACCAATCTACTAATTCTTTTATGTCCAACCTTCTAGAAAATGATAGGATATCCATTCTCAGTCCATGACCCATTTTGGAAATTTCTTGTAGTAATAATGTTTCTTCCCTCATCTATGGCTTCAACATCTTATTGCACATCTTTAACAACTCCTGCATTACATGCATATCTCCTTATTGTTTCACCTTAATAATCACTTTTTGCATTCAATGCCATTGATCATCTTTGCCTATCTTCCTGAACAACTTATAGGCATTTTCTCACACCCCTTATATTTTTCATCACTTTCTCTAGTGCTCCCATGATCACCACATTATTTGTATTGATTGTGTTGGATACATCTACATTGGCGGCTCTTCTTGGGGCATATTCTCTCCTTCTTGACTAGTTGCCTCTCTGTGAATCTAATATTTTCACCCAAAAACCATGTAATTTTTTTGTTTTACACTTCAATAAGAGGCTAAGTGTAGCATTCCTCAATTGTGTGTGTCATCCTTGTATAGGGTCCATGCTAGTATTCTATGTATCATTCCAATTTTATCATGTCTCCGAAGAGACACTACGTTGGCGGTCCTAGTTCACAGCTTACCAACATTAGGCTCTACTCTAAAATTTGGATCAATTTTACACAGGAATGACATAGTAAACTCGCATAAACTTCTTAATTAATTCATCATGAACAACGTACATACTTATAGGAAAATGGATTTCCTATAATATAGGAATATCAATAACTATCAAATCTCCTATAATATCTCGTAGGTTATTAACAAACCTACACACAAAATATTATTATTATTTACAACAATATAAAAATTGTACTAACTAAATATATTATTGTATTTACTCGTGGTAACAGTAAATAATATTTACCAAATGTAAATATTAATTTCCTAACATTCCCCCCCTTAGTGTTTACATGGAAGGAAAAGAACTTTCACACTTCCTATATAGCCTGTCACCCATACTTGATCATGATCTTGGTACATCACTCAAACTATAGTTAGAAGAAGGACCACATCAACTTCTTATCAACCATGCATTTTCAGGAACACATATGACTGATGAGGATGGGAACATGCTCAGGATTCATATGCTTATCAACCAGTCAATGTAGGGAACACATCTGACCTAGCAGTGTGGGAACTCAAGTAGGAACACATCTTAATAGCCTTAATGGTTTTCCAGAGGCTATCCACAAACCTAGGTATGAACAGGAACACATGTGACTATCCAACCTCTTCAAGAATCATGATGATGCATTTCACTGTGTTATTTCTTCTTCACTATATTAGTACATTAGGGAATAATGTAGGAATATCCACATATGCATGCAAATAGGAATGAACCTCTGTTCTTATTTTTCACACCACACTGACAATATGAAAAACTAAAATCCACACCACACAACTGAAAACACAAGTCACCATACTAGAAGTGTAGCCCCTTTGTTGGTGACTGATGAGAGTCTGTTGGTTGTCCTCCAGCCTCTGATGCCTTCGTCCTCTAGTAACATGTTGCTAGCTTAGCTGGATTTGACTTGGACACTCAATAGTTTCCACATTGGGTTTATTTTGTCTCCCCCCATAATGCGAAACACATTATTTTCTGGATGTCAGGTAAAACCAAAATAAAATCTGCAAGGAATTTTTTTTAATTATATGGAATTTTTACAATGACAATACTTTTGACGACAACTCACAAATTTGAAAATGGCACTTTTGATTCAGACAAGAAGACTCGACTAGAATTTAAAAATTAATGAAAGTGAGATTACTTTTTTAAATGGAAACGATTTTTTTCGTAGATAGAAGACAATTTTATGAATCTAAATATCAAATATGATTTGAATTACCTAGATTAGACACATGGAAGACTATTAAAGTGATGATACTGACTTATGACTCACATTTAACACTTACAAAAAAACTTTAGCCTTTGACAGTATGACAACAAAAAAAAAGATTAAAAATAATCGACTATTTTCTTTAAAACATGACATACTTAAAGAATGGTATTATTAATGACTTTTGACACAAACAATATATTTAGTTACGCCGAAGGTGTTACCTCTATGGGAAAAGGCTTTGTAGGCATTCATGGGACTGTGTCAAATTTGATGGTTTCAATGACAGTTTTGTTATTTTTAACAATTTTGCTTTTTTTTTACAATTTTACTTTTGCTATTTTTAATTTTTTTTTGATAGCTTCTACATGCATTGACCTTTAAATATTGGTCTCTAATACTATAATTACATTCTTCAGGTTCTCCAATTTGGGTTTTTATTTCATCTGCGCAGATTTTCAATCCATAGATTTGACCTCCATTTTCTTCAAAGGTTTCACCGATCGACTGTAGCATTGAGCCAGAAGCACAGGAAGATTATATACCAGGTGCCTGAATGCATTATGTTTTTCTTCTTTTTCGTTTTTGGGGAGAGTTAGTTGTTTGTAATGGTTTTCTCAACATTGTTTTATTTCGCATGTATATTAAAAAATTCTTGTGAAGATCTTGGTTCAATTTGACCTTATCTGTACAGCTAAATTGTTGCACAATTCTCAAAATAATTAATCCTAAGAACATAATAATCCCACATGAAATTATCCGGGTCAAATATGGTTGAGAAACCATAATCGTTGTTGCCTGTAATATTGTGATCAAGAGGCAGTGGCAGACTTCCACCCGTGAAACTTACCCACTTGGAGTCATCTTCAAGGACAATTTCACAGCAACCATTTTTGCAGTATGGTGGATTTCTTTGAGATACACATCTAGATTCACATCTTATTTCGCCCCAATCACCATAGCTGATACTACCAAATACATAGCAGCCAACGGCAACGAATTTATTGGACTTGGAAATAGTGAACGGTCCCTCTGGTGGTAGCTGAAACAAATTTTTTTACATTCTCAGTTGGGCTACACAGGTTGGATTTAAGAGATGTTGAATCTATAACAACATAACCACCTATATAATTGATCTTCATAATCTTGAAATCAACATCTTTATACCAAGTATTATTATAACGTGTAGTATTGTCTTCTACAGAGGCAGGAAGAAACAAAGTGAGCTCACCAGTAGAATTATCCCCTTTGCATGTGATCTGAAACCCAAGTTTTTTGCAGTCTGGTTCTTGAATCCAAAACGGGTAACTCACATTCATCGCCCCACATGTTTCATGATGACATTTTTCAGCAACTGCGAAGCCCCTTAAAGAAATGCAAAATAAAAATGGATCGGTAATTTTGGCTTTTGAATTTTTAGACAAAACAACAGTTCCAAAATTTAGGTCAAACTTTCTTTAACAAAATGTGTTTTCCTTCTCTCTGCCATTCTTGAATTAGTTGGTCCTTGTTGTGAACCAAATTGTAGCTAGTTGTTGCAGCAAACCCTAGGTTGAAACCCTGGGTCTTAAAATAGATGACAAATTTTTATGCTATTAACTGTGGGTCAGGCAACTTCAAAAATTTAAACTAAAAATGAAATAAAATATTTCTAAATTTTCAATTTGATGGTCTCATTCTTAGTTTTATTGAGATCATGAAATTGAAAATTTTAGAAAGCTGGAAAAGCTCAACTCTAAAACTTATTGTCATTTTATTTCAAAGTGGAGACACTACAGACACTAGTGTTTGGGCCAACAAATTCTTCAAATGGTATTCCTTATTTGTGGGCGCATGATCTCAAAATCCAGCACACCGAATATACTCTTCCACCGCTCCAGACATTGGTACAAGTGAAATCTATCATATTATGAAATCCCCATTTTATCATACCAACCGGCTTGTTCCATTCAAATCTGTGAAATAAATCTGTGTATTTCACATAGGCAAATGGCATCTGTTTGTGTAATTAATTTCTTTTGGTGGTTTTTGTAGTCTTCTAAAATTTAGTGTGCACACTACACGTTGATAGCTAAAACTACATGGTTTAATTTCGCTCCATAAACAGACGATTAGGAGTGGATTGGTAACTTTATCATTGAATTTGTGGGTTTATAGGGACAGAATTATTTTTTCTCAGACGTTATTAGTGCATTACAAAAGAAACAATCCCACATTCCTTATAGGTGCTCACACCTTTACCAAAGAATCTGCTCTTTCATATATTTATTTTTCTTGTGCTTAGTAAGTTTTCAAAAACTATGGATTAATTTCATGCAGAACTATTAGTAATGTAATTTTCTAGCTTACAAAACCTACAATGTTTTCTACCATATTGATGCCTGGCTTTTATTGTGAAATTTGAAAGATTCTAAAATATAGAATTTGCGATAATTGAGCTTAGGAGTTGTTATCTGATAATTGAATATTGCCATCCTAAAATAACGTGGATTGTATGTTGATGTTGAATCCTGACTATGAACCACATTGCAGGTGGAGTTGAAAAACTCATTGGCAGAGTAGCTTGCTTCAATCTTAATAAAACTCATTAAAAATTGCTTACAACAAAAACACATAAGGCTCACAATTATTGCAAGCCCAAAAAATGAAAACACAAATCCATCCAGCATATGTTGTCATGCAAATATTTATATGATCACTAAATACAGGTTGTGATCGTAGCAACCCCTGCTAAGTTTTGCTAACTCCTGTTCGTGAGCTAAAGGGACCCTCTTGACACACAATACTGGTACATTATATAGTGAAATAATTTATCATGATAACACATAATGGCAATATCAACCATTCATTGAAAAGTATACCGACAGTTACTTGAGAAGTAGACACCCCTGTAAATTGCGTATTTTTTACATTTTCAACACAGTAAATCCGTGAATCACTATACTATACTTTGGTGCTAGACTTAATGCATTTTTTTATTGTGGGCATGATTGAAGAAGGTTGGATATTAGGGAAAGTAATTACATTAATATTTTCCTTCATATGTTAGTAAGGGGTTTTCATATTTATGTTGGTGCCCTTTCTTGTCGCCTTTTGTTCTAATATATTGAGTTTGTTCAACTAGATGTAGGCTTCTTTTTTTTGTGTTCTATTTTTCACATTAAAGTATATTTGCCATGTTTTCTTGGTATTTTTTAGATTCATGTGGGTGTTATGTGAGTTTGGCAAACTTTTCCCTGAAGTTCATGTAGGTGTCATATTTTGCAGTTGAATGAAATATTTTATTCAATAATACAAAGGCCTTGATGGACCTCAAATGTCCCTTCATTAATATATTTTCATGAGCTTTGTCATTAACTTTACCCTTCAACTTTACTAGGTCTTTCAATATCTACCGATGCATCTTAGTTACACCATTAGTATGCTAGGTTTTATGACAAACATCATATACAAAATTGGTAGCATCAAATTATTTGAGGTAAATGTGATTGTGGATGGCTTTTTCTAGGGATGTTTTTCCCACTCCACCCTTGCCATAAATGCAAATAGTGAGGACATTGGCATCAAAATCTATAGTGAGCATCTTAATAACTTTATGCATGTGCTCTTCCATATCGATGAAGACACTTTGAAATTCTAAGGAGTTCATTTATGATCTCTTGGAGTATTGCTTTTGAGGAATCCTCTTATGAGGGCTTGGGCCGAACTTCATTACCTTTTGTTCTAAGGGCTTGAAAACATCTTGGACTACAAGCTTGACAATTTCATTGTCAAATTTGAGACTCATAAATAGCAATCCACTCTCTCCAAATTAAATATTAAAATAATCTATTGCGGGTAAGTTATATACATATAAGCAAAAACTATGTATTTTGTCTGGAAATAGTCTAAATATAATGTCTGTATTTGGAAAAGAGTATTCATGGAATTTGATTTGGGTTTTGACTCTTAACTACATGTTTGAAGTATGTATATCCATGAACCACATATATTATACTGATGTAGAATGATTCCAGAATTCAAGTTTAGTTTCCATCATGTAATGGAGGAGATTTAGTTTTATTGACTTCTTTTTTCACTTTTTTGTAGGGTATTTGTGGTTCTCATTCTCCTGCAGTAAATAAAAGAGTGTCGTCTCTAAAAGAACCTCAGGTGGGTTACAATATTGATTGAAGTATTTATTCATTTGTTTTGTTTATTGCATGCTATGGATTAAAAAATTATTGTAGAGTACTTTCATGTTATTTTCTTATGATTGTTACATTTATATTTAGACTCCAATCCTTTTTCCGAAGTGACATGTGGGGGCATGTGCCTTTGTCAATGACAGGATTCGTTATGTGCTGAGGGGCTTGTTCCCTAATGATACCATTTCGAAGCATCCCAAGTTGGACGTTAGACTGATCATTGACAAGGATTTTTAAGTTGCCCATCATACCTAAAAACAACTTCTTTAACTAACATATTTCTTTTCCCTCTCCAGTTTAATATGATGCAGACTAGAAACACAATTCCCCTCCCTACAACGGGGCTGACATTAACTATGCCTCACTTGCAGAGGGAAGAAGATTTTAAATTTCTTCAATGTGTTGTTAATGTTTTGCATTGCAGGAAACTGAAACCACCTAAAACAATGATAGCCGAAATGATCAAAGATCGCCTGCACCTGATGCCAACATCCCCAACTTTTCTCTCCAAAATCCGAATGATTGGAGATCATTCACGAGGCTTCTGCTTGATTTATGATTCTAACAAAGATGCACTGAAATATGAGCCACCCCACAAATTGAGGAGAATGGGAATTCCAATCGAGGCATCTGCAACTAGACAAAAATACAAGAAACGTGCAAAAAAAATTGCACAAGCAAAAAGCAAAAAAAATGATTTTAAAAAATAGCTTGTAGTGGTTAGTTTATAAGTGTTTCGAAACAAACTGTAACTTGTTCCAAATAATTCCATGTATGTATTGTGGCAGTATATATCCGACAGAGAATCAAACTTATCAAACACATGTTCATTTTTTGTGATCCAACAACTATGCATTCCTAATTTCTTTATCATTGTGTCTCCATACAAATACCTATGGCTATAGTTTTCTCACTTCAAGTGTACATATTGTTCTTATTATTTTCCAATCTATTTGCTTAACATAATAATCTGTAATTCGTTTCAAATAAATGCATGTATATATTGCGGCGGAACATATGGAACACATAATCTAACTTTTCAACAAACGTGTTCAATTTTTCCTTTATACAATTGCAAGCTACTTTATGTAAACCAACAACAATGCATTTTTAATGTGTTTTTCATTATGTCTTTCCTTTATGCAATTGCTCGCTTTTTATGTAAACCAACAACAACGCATTTTTGGTGTGTTCCTCATTATATCTGCACACAAATATATATAGTTTTAAAATGCCGAGAAAGAATCATGCAAATTTTAGTTATTTTCATGCAAAGCTTTGTACATTATATCACTTTTTTGCATATTGAATTGTTAAAGGGTTAGACCTCATGTTTGCGATTTTAAGAAAATATAAATGAAAAAGGAATTAAAATTTAAAGGTTCTCATTGCTTACAAATGCATGCTTTCCAGAACACATCCTTCATTTCATCTTTGACTGCACTACAAGTTTACATTTTCCACCATACATTTGCAGAACTCCCACTATCTCACACATCTTTTAGTTGCCATGGAAATAACTTTGACACACGAAGGCATTCCTCAATTGATTAAGGGCGGCTCCATTGTTGACCCCACATTTCAGATACTGCACTTGTCCTCCCTAAGGTCCATTCTCAACACGGCTACCCAACATCGTGTTGACCTTTCAGATGGGATACATTTTCATACAACACTTCTACCCTCCAAATTTACAACCCGTGTAACCGAAAAATCAATACAAGAAGGCTCCATTGTGTGCTTACACAAATCCCTCGTTAGAATGATCAAAAGTGAATTGTAAGCTTCATCTCCTGCTCGATTACCAATGTATATAAACTCCCTATATTAATTATAATTTTTTATTTTTTTTTCATCCATTGCTCAATTCTAATTCTATCATGATTTTCTTTTCCACTGTAGGATTGTTCTTATCATTGAAATGGATGTTGTTGTCAAAAAACATTTGATAATCGGTGCTCCAACCCGACTACCAACAAATGCTCTCCAAGACAGTCAGTTTCCTCAAACAGATGCAAGTGCCAATCAGGTTAACAAATATTTTGCAAGAACACCAACTAAAATAAGTGGATTGAATACATCTATGCGCATGTGGTCCGTAGAGGGTCGTGCCCTAGCAAAAACAACCCTTCGCCAATATCACAATGCAAGGGGAGATGGTTCCGTGTTTGGGTTTGATTTTGTGGATCAGGAAGGAGGGGAAATCCACATCACCTGTTTCAATGAGGCCGCAGAAGCATTCTATGAGCAGATTGAAAATGGGAAGCTATATACAATTTCCAATGGGAGGATTGCGAGGATTTCTGATGCAAAGCTATGTTACAACCATTTGAACAATGCTTTGGAGATTTTCCTGCAACCTTCCTCAACCATATCTCCACTCATAGAAAATGAGGATACAATACCTTCCCATCACTTTCACTTCACCAAAATCAAGGACTTACCTGCAAGCGTTGAAGGTTCTACAGTTGATTTGATTGGCATTGTTGTTACGATGTCACCATGCTCAACAATTCGTCAGCATGACAAGTCTGAAACAAAGAGAAGAACACTGCAATTAAAGGACATGTCGGGATTCAGTGTAAGTGTCACATTGTGGGGACAACACTTAGATGATATAAGCAACAAACTTGAAGACATGCTTTCTATACCGCCACTTCTGGTCCTTGCCTTGAAAGTTGCTCGCGTCTCCAGTTTCAATGGGAACTCAATCGACACTGTTTCAAGTACCAAATGTTACGTCAACCCTCTAATTTCATAAACCAATACACTTCATAACTGGGTAGATTCTGATGACTACTCCCTTCCGCACCCTCTATCACAAGCCAATTTATGGGCCCTCCAAAGAGCTTGACCTCTGTAACAACGATTTCAGAGGTACTACATATGGGGAACACAGAGAGAAATGAATGGGCCATGGTTTCTCCAGAAATCACAAATATCAACATGGACAACTTTTTTTACAAGGCATGTCCTCTTCAAAAAGGTGAAAAAAATGCAGGAAAAAGGTGAGAGAGAATGGTAATGGTTCATGGTTCTGCTCGAGTTGCAACGTACAAGTTCATAACTATGATTATAGATATGCACTCAGGATCGATCTAAAGGACCCAACAGGAGAACTCCAGTCAGTTACTACTTTTGATGAGACAACTGAGTCAATCATGGGTGTTGAAGCTAGTGATCTCCACCTATTGTCTATAGATGAAGACGCGACCAGTGAAATTACAAGCAATGTCATCGGAAATGAATACTGCTTCACACTTTCCCTGAAAAAAGAGACATACTGCGGAAACAACAGATTGAAATGTGTCATCCTCAGTTCTAAGAAAGTGGATAACATTGCAACTCCTCCGTAACCTTCTTTACACAAATACTTCTAATGTATCTGTCCCTTCAAACTTAACAACCTCACCCATCCCATTCTATACTTTGAACTATCACCGCTATGTTGCATATTTCATATCTATGTTTCACCCTTTTCCCATGCTTCAAAAGAAAACTTTTGTAGTTCCTTATAAATTGACATACTATTGTCACCTACTACTATGTGGATTGTAAGTAATTTTAAGAAAATAAATGCATTTAACTTGCACTTTTATTATGTACGTATTTTCATCCTTGTATAGTATTAGAACGTATTGTAACTTTCCATTTAACAAAAAATATTTTCCTTAGGCAACACAAAAAGTTTTTATCCTTGTTCTCTTATGATTAGTTCCCATTAGAACTCCACACATTTCAAATGTATATAGTTTATTGATTTGACATACTATGCCTCCTACTACTATTTGGATTGAAAGACTTTTAAGAAAATAAATGATAATTACTTGCAATTATATTATGTACGTATTTGCATCATTGTATATTAGTTCCCAAAAAATGTAAAATTTTAATTAGAACTCCACATGCATTTCAAATGTATATAGTTTATTGTATAATGTAACGTTCATTACTGACATACTATTGCCTCCTACTACTATTTGGATTGAAATATCTTTTAAGAAAATAAATGATAATTACTTGCACTTATATTATGTACGTAGTTGCATCATTGTATATTATTGGATCCATATAATTAATATTAATTTCCTTAAGAAAAAAATGTAAAATTTTAATCCTCGAAATGATACCTCTTACACGTAGTTCCCATTTGAACTCCACATGCACTACAATTGTATATAGTTTATTGTATAATGTAACGTTCATTACTGACCGAAACATTTTTTCCCAACAGGTGGTTCTCCATAGGTGTGTCACTTCACAATCATGTCAACTCCTACAAAACGAGCACGACGAAGAGAGAACTACGCAAAAAATAAAGTTCACATAAATTCTGAGCAGAGACGTCGTCACCTAGAGCGTAGAACAACGGAAATCTCAAATATCTGTCAACTTACATCGACCAAAAACCTACCATTCCCTATCATTCAAAACTTACCGACAAATACAGCTACTGAAGGATTTCCAGCCAACATTCTACAAGTAACTTCCATGGAAAAAATTTGCACGCCCATACAAATTCCTTCCGTACGAACCCATATTTGCTAACTACTGCCATGCCTCCCCATTTTCTTGTGCCGCCACAAGAAAGTGTCTCAAGTACCGACTTTTCTTCAGTTCCTCGCACATGTACAACCAATTCATCCTTTCCTTATGTCTGCTTACCACCTTACAATCCACAATCCACCCAACCAAAACACGCCACCCCTCCCCATACACATAGACTTCCTATATTGCCGCACTCGTCGCAGACTATTGAAGCCCAACGCCGGTTTCGCAAAAGAATAGATTTGTTGGCAAAAATCCAAACTTGCTCAATCTGTTTGGAAAATTACCCTAGAATTAAAACAATTTCCTTTGAAGGCTTTCCCTCCTGTAGCAGATGCAAATCTAAAAAACACAGCCATCGCTTCTCTTCTTGGAACAACATGGACCCTGAAAAACAACCAACCATTCTTGCGTCTTTAACCCAAATAGAGGAGATGCTTATCGCACGGGTCAATCCATTACTACAGGTCACCCAAGTACATGGAGGACAATACAAATACTCAGGACACACCATAAGTTTCCTGCAAAACATTACTTCAATAGAAAAGTACCTACCACACCACCTTGGAGATTTGGACATAGTACTCATACAAAGGGAAGGATATAATTTACAAAAGTATGAATTCTACGTCAGTAGATCTCGTGTTTGGGCAGCCTTGCAATATAAAATCCAACACGATCCATACTACAAAGATGTCTTAATCGACCATGACGCCCTTTCCTCCCTACCATCTGAGCCATCAAATGTTTCCTCGTGTCTTAACACAACCACAGTTGAATTTCCCCAAATGCAAACTTCCTCTACAGCTCATGGTATTGATGTTTCCACTGACTCTGACGAAACGTATGAACACTCATCCTCTTTTGTGCCAACACCCCACAATTCAGGAACAGAAGAAGAGGAAATCAAACAGTTCTTGCTCAACCACGATGGTAACACCCCATTTACCATGCCATGGCCAGAGCTTGTCCTGTCACCTATAAATGAATACAATACAGAGGGCATGTTCTCAATGGCCTTCCCAACTTTGTTTCCAGCTGGCAAAGCAATGTGGCAACAACCCCGCATAAAAGAAGTTCCAATGCATGAATATGCTCTTCATTTGATGCGCTACCATGATGGTCATTTCGGTTCACACCCATGATTTTGCTACTTCCTTCTAAACCTCATAATGCGGCACAGAAGTCAGTCCACAGCTGCAGTTTTCATGAAACAAAACATCGAATCAGGAATCCCTACAACAATTGGAGATCTACGAAGACAACTATTGGAATGCCCCAAAGATAACCTCCCAGACAGTCTAATGCGGTTTGGATCGAGCCTTCGAGGGACGCATTCATTCTGGGAAAAAAGCAAGGAGCGAGCTTTCAGATATGGTGGAACAATTGGGGACACCAACCTTATTCTTCACTCTAAGTGCTACAGACACTAAATGGCCAGATCTCCACAGTATTATGTATGGTGAATGCCCTACTGATCCTCGAGCCACACAGCATTGGAGAACACTTAACATTGTCTCAAACCCTCATCGAGTATCAGCATACCTGCATCGCAGATTCACAATATTTTGTGAAGAAATATTGCAGAAGGAACTTGGAGCAGTAGACTATTGGTACAGGTAATAAAATCTATTATTTAATAAGTTTTTTCCAGGCTACATAGCTAATATTTATGTTCTCTCATCTCACAGGTATGAATGGCAACATAGAGGCTCCACACACGTCCATGGTTTATTGTGGCTCGAGAACGCACCTAAAGTTGACGCAATGGACTGGGAGGATACAACTGTTATTGAGGCAACAAAACAATACTTTGATAAGTTTGTGTCTACCTAGAACCCCCGTCCGGCTTGCAACCGCTTGGATTTTGTTCGCAGGTCACTGCTAGACGACCCTTGTTTGCTAGATACAACACAAATACTATCCTCCTCCCCACATGCAGACCTTGAAGAATTGCTTAATCGTGTTCAGCGCCACACAAAATGTTCAGAACAAACATGCCTACGTAGAAAGCAATCACAACTGCAGTGCAGGTACAACGCACCATGGGCCACGCAACCTACTTCATCCCTGCTCATTGAAAGTGATGGGAAAATTAAGTACCTCCCTTCGAGAAATGATGATAGACTAAACATACACAATCAAACTATGATATCCATATGGAGAGCAAATGTTGATTGCCAACCGGTACTTTCCCATCATGCAGTTCTGAAGTATATTGCAAAATATGCTTCAAAAGCAGAGCAACGTTCAGAAACCTATCACCAAATGCTATCCAGATTTTCAAGAGATGATGATGCAGATTCACCAGCACACATTGTGATTCAAAAAATGCTCACAGAGAGTTGTTGAACATGACATAAGTGCACAAGAAACATGCCACATGCTATAAAAATTGCCACTTGTTATGTGCAGTCGTTCATTTGTATCATTAAATGTTGGAAAAAAATCTTGAGACGTGTCGTTGAAAGTGACGCCGATGTACAAGAAACAACCCTTCTTGGATGCATATAGAGTTCACCCTACAACCATGGAACACCTACCACTTATTCAGGTTGCTCGAGATTGGAGCTACAGCAGGAACCGTAAAGGAGATAAATGGAAACTGCGGTTGACTAAAGCAATTGTTCAGGTCCACCCGAGATTTTTGGATGTCCCAACTCAGGATTCAATGTCATATGACCTTTTCTGTTGGTCAGAACTCCTTTTATACAAGCCTTTCAGAAATATTGCCTCCGAATTTGGCTCAAGCCCACATGACATCAACAGCACTTGGGACATGTTCAAACACAACTACAGACCATGGCATGTTTTACGCACTACCGCAGACACAAGATATGAAACAGATGTTAGTTCTGACTCAGAGGCTGAATGCAGTATTCAACACAAACCATTGCAAGAATGGCAAGTCTTCACACAACTTCGTCCGGGAAACAACACGGGTCTTAACAGTATTGAAATGTTGGGGAAACGAGATTTTGACATACACAATAATTGGAACATACATGGTGTTCCACATGATTTGCAGATAACTGGTTCATCATTCATCGAGAGAGAAAAGGCAGACACAAATAACACCAGCATACAGGCCACACCACCATCTACCACACTACCTTTGTCTTCAGAACAACAACTAGCTCTTGATACCATACTACACCATTCAACAAACAAAACACTTCTACCTCCATTAAGATTGATAATTCAAGGAACAACTGGCACAGGAAAATCATTTCTGATAAATAAAATCTAGAATTCATTTACAGTAGCATCAACCACATCTCCCTCGCCGCTCCTTCTGCTTGCCCCTACCAGTGTTTCAGCATTCAACATCTCCGCACCCACAATCCATGCAACCCTCCGTATTCCAATCAAAGAATTAAAACCCCTTGAAGGCCAAGCATTATCGTCTTTTCAAGAGTCGCTGAAACATATAGAATATGTTCTTATTGATGAAATGAGTTTCATCGGCCCAAAGTTGCTAGGAAAAATTGACAGTAGGCTACGCGAGGCTTTCCCACACTCAAAAACATCTGAATTTGGAAACAGATCAGTCATCCTCCTCGGCGACCTTGGGCAATTACCACCGGTTATGGACAATCCTCTTTATGCAAGTAAATCCTATGGAGCCACCCTTTGGAAGGGATTTCATTCTTCCATTACATTACAAACTATATTTTGGCAACAAGGAACAACCGATGCACAAGTTTCATTCCGTAATTTACTGCTCAACATGCGAGATTCAACCCCTCTTATTGAGGACTGGGAACTCCTAATGTCTTGCACAGACACAAACCTAACTCAGCAAGAGCTGAAATTTTTTAAGGATGCACCACATTTGTTTGCAACAAATGACCTCGTGGACTCCCACAACCTTCAAATGTTGAAGGCATTGAACATTCCGATCGCCCAATCCATTGCAGAAAGTAACAGGGAGGGATGGACCAAGAAATCCTGATGACGATCAGTTGGAGCACAAAGTTTCTGTTGTGCAAACAACAAAAAATCATGCTTATTGCAAATTTATGGGTTGACGTTGGACTCGTAAATGGTGCTACAGGAACAATCATCGACATTGTCTACAACGCATCAATGCCACCACCAACATTACCTTTATTTGTTGTTGTCAAATTTGATAGATACAACGGCCCATGTTGGGATCCCTCCAACCCGTTACATATTCTGATACCCCCTATTTCAAGAGGGAATCGAAGACAATTGCCGCTTAAAATGGCCTGGGCATTAACTATCCACAAGTCCCAGGGACTTACTATGCATAGAGCAACTGTCAACATTGGAACCAATGAAAGGCAGGGTCTGACATTCACAGCTTTCTCCAGAGTTGCCTCGCTTGCAAATCTGCGCATTACACCTCCTTTTTCATTCGAAAGGTACTCAAAAATGGTGCACGTAGCAACACTTGGAGCAAGAAGAAAGGAGGAAGCAAGACTATTATCACTCAACCCATCGTAAATACTACACTCTACTTTGATAGCTCCTCCGCTACTACATTACTCAACACTTCTTCTATCCTAGATGATTTCAAATAAAATAGTCCACAAAATGATACCACTCATGATATGAGATTTAAAAATGTATATGTACGACTTTGTAACAAGTTTGAAATGAAGAGACAGAACCTTTAAATGAAGTGGTTGCTCTATATATCTTCAATTACATAATTACACGTTACAACATAAATGTTTGATTTTTCCTTTTTATTGTAGCTCGTTCCTTTATGTTAACCAACAACACCACATTTTTAATGTCCTCATCTGCACACAAATACACTTTTCAACATACATGTTCGGATTTTGCCTTTTTATTGTTGCATGTTTCTTTATGTTAACCAACAACAACACATTTATAATGTCTTCATCTGCACACAAATACCTACAATTTTAAAATGCTTAGAAATAACCATGCAATTTATAGTTGTTTCCATCCAAAGCTTTGTACATTTAATAGAAAATCAGTATTGTCAATCACACCCCTTATTAACAACAACTACAAAAGTAATAACTATATTTCTAAATCTAATAACATATACCGTTCGGCGTTCACATTACATTGTATACATGCAATTGCTAGTTGCATAGATTGTAGATCTGACGTGGAGATCTGATTTTTTTCTAAACTCTAATCGAAACAACTTATATGATGTCCACAATGATAGATCAGTTTTGGATGGCTCCATTCTTTTGCATACAAGTGAACTAGTTTGACGACTCCACAAAACTAGTCTATTATATAAAAGATTTTTATTAAATTTTAATGTGAGTTTAAATGTAGTAAACCCTCACCTATAAAACATCCAATAGGGATGTCTAGAACACATGTATTGAGAGGTTCCTATACGATGGAAAAGTGACACGTGAGCATGGGAATCTACAAGTTGAATCTTCCTCACACCCAAACTCCCTAAGGTCGTGCTGAGATAACCAGTGGGGATGGAATACACGCGGGGATGTAGATAAGCTAGTTAGGTAATCTTATGTCTTCAACATGCGAATAGCGGGATCTGTGAATCTAAGGCAAAGAAGGACCTCCTAACCTGAACCCGGTGTGATAGATCATTTGGCGAGGATAGCTACTCGAAGGCTCCAATCAATATTGAGCTCTGTCATGATCCAATCTATGGGTTGTGGAATACGTGGAAGATAACCTGTGGGTGCTTCGTATATGTCTCCCGACAAGGTCATGAAAATGGAATGGCTAAATATGTAGTGGATATTTTTGGTGCCTTATGGACGATTCTTTGGTCTAGTCCAGAAATCTTTAGCTTGATTAGCTACTACGTTTAATAATGATAGTTGTGTGATAATGTCTGGTGGGAGTGGAGAGGATCTAAACACTAATGTTTCACAAACCAGCGTCAACGTTGGATTGATTTGTAGGCCCGTTGGGTTATGGGACCTTTGGATCACAACCGTAAGTTTGTGGTTGTTGTGGACCTCCTATGGTCATGTGAAGAATCAATTCCTAATTCCGAGTATCCAGTAGTCGTATGCCTTTTCGGCCTCTACGTTTAGAACTAGAAGTTGCATGATTTTCTCAAAGTACCTAACAGGTGTTCTGGAAACTTGGATACGTAAGCTAGTGTCTATATCAATGAGGAGGTCTCCTGTGTCTAGCTGTGGGACTAGTGGATCACAACCGAATGTTTTCCCTCTTTCAGGTCCTTCTACAGTCATACGGATATCTATCAAGGCAATCTATAATTTGTCTGATTTGACCAGAACGTGTGTGCTTTGTCATCTTCTATGTTTAATCCCCTTAACTGTGAGCTGATTTCTTGTAGGTCTGTTGTTGTTCAGAAGACCTGAATTCTGAGATTTTGGTCTATGTCAGTTATTGCTGCAACAAGTATTTGGTTGAGGCATGATTGGCTCAAAAACGTATTCCCTGGGCTCCCTAGGTCCCGTGATTGTCATACAAGATCAATATAAGCCTAACTGAAATGAAATAAACTAACTATGCGAGATATATCTACAACATATATATATATATATATATATATATATATATATATATATATATATATATATTCCTCTATTTTTGTATTTTTGATAAGATTTTGAATGGAATTGAAAGAGAAACTAATCTAATATATTCATAAAATGACAACTAATCTAATAACAAAATTAAAACAAACAAGGTAGCCCGGTGTAGCTACTTGCCTGTGCAGTTGTGAGTTTTATCCTAAATAACTAGATAGCTGATTAACTTAATTGAAATATTCTCGATCCTACCTCAGAAGTGAGGAATGAATCATAGTTTCTCAGAAACTATCAATCCCCACAGCTTCCCTGGCAATATCAAAAATGAAATTTAACTGAAATGAAATATTTCACTACTCTATTTGATATGTTTTAACTAGAACTTTGACAGATAAAACCTGGAATTTGCAGAACAATGGTGAATCTAGTAGTGTATGACTTTGTCCCCTCAGAATGATCTCCTCGTTCTTTCATGTTCACATGAATCCAGAAGAGCATGTATATGCTAGCATCAACAGAAGAAGGTATTTGAACAATGGCAGCTTTGGATATAGACCGAATACAATGTGAGTAGGAGAGGGATAGCGCAAGTGACAGAGCTTGGTGTATGCAATTCCTAGCGGGATTTATTGTGGGAATACAACACAAGGGTACCGAGAGATTCTAGAATCTACCTTTTGTGAAGAACACAACCTGCAACTCTAATGAATTCAATCTATAACTGACACTACTCTGCTCTAAACTAATTTGTATGAACAACAATGAACAAGACTGAAGCAAGAAGATCGAATGGCTTCTAACAGCAAAGGAAAACTAGCATGGATGCAAACATGAAAACAAAATGAGCTTCTAAACAAGAAATTGACAGACTTAAACAATGGAAAATGAGAAGTTGAGGGGCCATTTTCTTGAAAACAAGCTGGCTATTTATAGATTTCACATTCACCCAAAGGTAATTCCTATTAGAACTCTTTTACCATTAAACAATGAAGAAACACTATTCCAGGGGACATAAAACATTAATACAAGCTAAGGCGGTTGAGAAAAGCTGGTAAAAGTTGAAAATTACACAAGTCGTGATCAAAAGAATGTGCTGAGAAAACACGTGAAGGACTGCTACCCTGAGCAGGGCAGCGGTTACAGGACCACCCTGAGCAGGGCGGCAGTTATAAGACCACCACCCTGCCAGGGCGGCGGGTTTCATCACTAAAGGTCAAAATGCTTAGAAAAGGAAGGAAGAGGAATAAAACAAAGCACAAGGAACAAGGATAAAGCATTTGGGATGCTAACATATACTTCGTGAGCTTCTCTGGATCCTGAACACCTTGCGAGGTGACCTGTATCATCATTGGGGCATGTGTAACATCGTTCAGTGGTATACAGTACCCTACAATTTTGGGTACGTACATATTGCCCCTCGGAGAAGTGTTTTAGCCATGAAGAGGCGTAAAACGGTGGGTCTGAGTATGGTGGTCCCAAAATGGGAAGCTTTAGAAATTATACCTGACACGCCCGTGTGTCAAAATGTCGCCATCCAAGTTCCCGCTACCTACAAAATGGAAAGAAGACTCAAGTGCAGATAGACAAAAAAAAATCGAAAAATAAATACTAAATTAGTATGAAATGAGGACTTACCATTTGCACGGGGATGAGAACTTACCTCCATTGGCACTCTAAACCTGCGAAAGGGGCATTCAAAATGAGTCAAAACACATATATATATATATATATATATATATATATATATATATATAATGGGACCATTTTCCTATTCATTTGTGCATGTCGATTTGATAGTTTTTGAGCTCTGGGACCCACGGTGATGGTTTTCGACGAGAGTATAGTCGAAACATTCGTAGTGAGATAGCGATCATGCCTCCGCGAGCGGAACATCGACCTGCGAGATCTCAAGTTAGTTCTTCTTGTTTTAACGTTTTTGCACTAAAAATGTTAAAATGTCGAAATCTTTGTCTTGGGGGGGTCATTTTTAGAAATGTCAGTTTTAAATGTGTCTCTTAGGGGGGCGCCTAATGGGTAGGCTTTTGTTTTAGCTAAAATGGTCAAATTTTTGTATTTTTAAGCATTTTAGGGCACGCGACCCATTTTGAAACGTAGGGACAGGACCACCGCCCTGAGCAGGGCGGCGGTTACAGGACCGCCAGGCCTTTTAAGGTGGTGGTTATTTTTGGAACCGCCGCCCTGCTCAGGGTGGCGGTTCTCTTCAGAATGTTAAAACAACATTGATTTGAGTTTATTTTTGCATTTTTAGTATTCTTATTTTCTTTAATGATTTTTTTAATGCAATCTTGATACTAACTTGCTCCTTTTTGTGTGTTTTTGTGTGTTTTGCAGAAGAAGGAAGAGTACATCAGATGGAGCAAGAGAGAGAGAGAGAGAGTGATTGGCTTCCAGCAGTGCTAGATGCACTCTCTCAGGATGAGCAGGATACTCTTCAGAGGGCAGGTATACTGAGGATCACACGGGTTCCCCACGTTACACCTACCAGTCACATACTATGTGACTTATTCTCTTACTGGGATGCAGATCGGAACACCTTCTGATTTCCAGGTGTTAGGGGTGAGTGGACTATCACCCTAGAGGATGTCTACCACATTTTGGGAGTCCCGATTATTGGGAGGAGACTTTCATTTGATACAGCAGTATCCAGAGCTCAGGTGACTCAGTGGGCCACCTATATGGGAGATGCAGTTGTCTCCACTGGTTCAAAGAAGGGGGTGAAGGTCCATTCTATTCCTGGCTTGCCCATCCCTCTGATCCGTCAGGCCATTATGGGCATCCTTGCTTCGAGATTGATCAGAGACAAGGGAGGGGATACTTTACTCTACTGTTGGGCCCCCATCATCGCACAGATTGAGGCACATGGTTGGATTTATGCCTGGGGAGCTGATATACTTGGGACCACCTATCACGACTTATACATGGTGGTTCGATTACAGGGACAGTCGCTGAGCCATCTGACCTTAGTTATGAGTTGGGTCTATGAGCGCATCATCCCTTATGGGAGAGGCATAGAGGTGGTGGATCTAGAGCCGTGAGGGCAGCTAGATGGATAGAGATGACGGTGCTTAGAGCACCCCACTAGCCAGTTGCTTCCCTGACTACTGAGGATATGGAGGCCACACCTTATCAGGCCATGGCAGGGTTGTGGGGTGAGGAGACCTTCACTTTGATTTCCTGCTCTACTACAGGGCAGCTTGTGGATAGGATGGGGAAGGTAGAGACACACCCCTTTGATCGAGTGCCTCAGCAGTTCGGCCTTGCTTATATTGACATGCTTCCCCCAGTGGTGCCAGTGTTCAGATCAGTTCGGGAGGCTAGGGGAGGTCCTAGAGGCCTGGGGTTGGACTGTTGTTACTCCTGGCATCCCTATTGCAGCCAGGAGGGTGGTACGCACCTGAGTGAGAGTCGGTGCTCCTCAGGCACCTTTACTTGGATTGTCTCCGGTCCTGCCCATAGCAGTGATGACCCCATTGATATAGACTCCGAGTCTGAGGAGTTCATAGGGGGAGAGATTGGAGGAGGAGACCAAGGACATGGAGGTCAGCGAGTTCAGGGTGGGGGAGAGGATAGCGATCCCGAGTGGCATGACACTAGGAGATTTTACAGGCCGAGAGGGTAGAGCAGAGCGTGGAGAGGGTGACTCTAGTCTCAGAGGAGTTACTTTCTCAGGACTTAGGTGGAGAGGATGAGTCCGTGGCAGGATGCCATGTTGTCCCAGATGTGGGAGGAGGACATCAGTCAGCAGCAGTGTCTGTGGCAGGTGTGGATCCCAGAGATCCTTCTTGGAGGCCCGGAGATCTGAGTGAGTTGCCACTCTTCTTTTGATATTTATTTTAGCTAGAATTGCCTTAGTTTCTACCTCTCTTTTTGTTCATCCTTGGTTTTACCTTTTGATCATTTTCTAATTTGTTTTTCTCCTTTGCTTGCAGAGACTGTTGATGAGTGGTGAGACTTGATTCACCGGGTATGTACTGATACCCTGATGCTCCCCATGGAGAAGACTCGTGCCGAGCTATCCACAGATGCAGGGGAGCCTTCAGCAGCCGGTAGGCATACCGATGTTTTTTCCCCCGTCTGGCATGTGGCCAAGATGGTGACTTCCCTCCATGCCGAGGTAGCTGGGTATAGGGCTGCAGAGCGCTTGATGAGGAGGAGCCACTCTCATAGCGAGGCTACAGCTACTGTTCAGGATCGCGAGCCCTCAGTGCACTTAGAGCACCCAGCGTAGCCGGAGTCCTAGACGTGATCGTGTGCCTTCTGAGGGATCCCATAGGGATTGAGAGGCCACTTGGCTCTTTTTGTAGTGACTCTTGCTAGATTTTTTATATGACCATTTTGTATTTTCTGGGCTCATTGAGTGTTTTGACCATGCCTAGTGCATGATGGCATTGTACATAAAACCTGATTATATATATACATCTCTTTTTGGATCTAGATCTCTTTGTACCTAGAGTTTTGTGATTCATTTTCACATGTATATTAGATGTTTGTAAAAATTTTTGTTTTTATATGCTTTTCAGAATGTATGCAATGGAGAACAAATATCACAAATGTTTTCTTTTTTGTATTTCATGATGTTGATGTATGATGATGTGGACACTATGTGATCTTGAAATTTAGTTTCTATAAGCAATTTTCTGGTACTTCATATTGTTTTGACAAAATGTGATGATGAGCTGGTATGATGAGCAGATGAACTTGCCCCACTCCTAACTCCACGCAACCAGTAAGATGTGAGGGCTCACCACCGAGAGCTAGAAAGGGCACAAGCTATGAGGTGTGTTGAAATGGTAATGATGGGAGATAGACAAAGAGTTGGTGGAACCAAATTAGGATGCTACAAACCTATCTTACTCAAGTGACTCCATAGTTTAGAATGCAACTTGCTTTGCAGTTTATCCAGACTTAGATCCGTAGATGGCCACTTGGTTGACAAAATCTGGTTTTCAGGGTTTTGAACTCTCTTGGAATTTTGGACATCTGATTCATTTGTTTTGACTCAAGATTTCAAAAGTTTGTTTGAACTATTTGCTTATGACTTTTAACATTTTCTGTCAAGTGGACCCCCTACACCTTGCCCCATGCTACTAGTAGGAAGCATGGGCTTATCACCATGGACAAGGCACATAGGTGAGTAAAGGCATTCCCATCCTTTCCCAACCCTACGTCACTAGTAAGAGACGCAAGCTCAACACCGAAGGTTGGTAGGGCAAGGAAATGTGTAAAAGTAAAATTTTCTGTTTGATCTATATTTGACTTACTTACTTGAGCAAAATGTCAGTATGTTCTTATTTCCAAAGAGATATATACGTGGGATAGATGTGACACCATGAAGCTTCTAGAACAGACCATAGGCAAGACACCTACCCTAGGAAGAAACCAAAAGTGAGAACAAGCATGCAGGCCTTGGTATGGCTACCGTTAAGACTTTGTCATATCTAGCTTTAATTGATGAAATGATTCTGAAACAGTTGATGATGTTATGAAAATGAAGAAGTATGATTTGAAAGCTCCTGCCAATACTATCAGAAGTTTGTAATGAATTGCTTAAGAATAAGTCCCTTGATCACCAAATTTTATGAAATGAGTGAACAAAATGAACCTATCTAAATGAATATGTAATGTAGATATAATTATACAAATAGTGTTGATGCTTCATGCGTAAAACCATTTAAGATGCAAGGAATTGACTGATTCACTGAATTCCTCACCCTCCAGTGTGCACAAGAGATACACACCATTACCGTAGTCCTTCATGACTCGATATGGGCCCAACCATTTGGGCCAGAACTTTCTTCCTTCACTGGTTTTCTTATCGATCCGGCTGTCTAGTCTTAAAACTAGATCTCCTTCATATATTTCTCGCTCATAGACCTTTTTGTTATACTACCGGCACATCCGGTCAGCATAGGCTCTATGCCACTGTTCAGCATTTAACCTGGCCTCGTCTAGGCTTTCTAGTTGGGAGAGGCGTGCCTCTCTATAAGCTTCTTCATCTAGAATCCCTTGTAGTGAGATGCGGAGACTGGGTATTTCAACCTCAAGCGGGAGAACTGCTTCTGCCCCGAATACCAGTGAGAAAGGAGTTGCTCCTGTTGGTGTTCTTATTGAGGTTCGGTGGGCCCACAAGGCTGGATATAATTTTAAATGCCAATCTCATTTGTTTTCTTTTACCATTTTGAGGAGAATAGCTTTCAACATTTTGTTTGTCACTTCAGCCTGCCCGTTGGCTTGAGGGTAGTAAAGAGAGGCCGTGTGATGGTTTATTTTGAACTTGCTACATAGCTCATGAACTTCATCATTCTTAAAGGACGTGCCATTATCTGAGATAATGACTTGTGGGACACCATACCTGTAGATAATTTGGTTCAAAATGAATTTGGCAATCACTGAACCTGGTACAGTGGTGAGAGGCATGGCCTCCACCCATTTGGTAAAATATTATGTGGCTGTGATTATAAAATTATGGCCATCGGTTGATGAGGGAGAGAATTTCCCTATCAAGTCCAGACCCCATGTGGAGAAGGGCCACGGAGTCACTATTGGTTGTAGGGATTGTGCTGGCATGTGAATCTCGTGAGAGAATTCTTGACATTTGTGGCATTTACGTACAAATTCCACTGCGTCATGCTCGAGAGTGGGCCAAAAATAGCCCATCCGATGTATTTTGTGAGTGGTGGCGTGACCACCGAAGTGGCCCCCGCATATCCCACTGTGGGATTCATGAAGGATCCTCTTGGATTCTTCTATGTCGACGCATCTTAGAAGCATGTCGTCGAAGGCTCTACGATAGAGCACTTGGTCTAAAACAACATATTTAGCGGCAATAATGTGTAACCGCCTTCTTTGTTGTGACGTGGCACTTTCTGGGTATGTATGGTCCATGATAAAATTGATGATATCAGTATACCAGGGACATGTAGAGATGGGGGGTCTGGTTTCGACAAAGAATACACATTCATCAGGAAAGTCTAGATCTACCAGTTCACCTCCATCTAGTGGATTGTCAGCTAACCAGTCTGTAATGATTTGTCCTTTGATGGATTTTTGGTTTACGAATGTTAACTCAAATTCTCCCATTAGGGTTATGAAACGTCCAAGCCTTCTTAGACAAGGACCCTTGCGTGAGGAATGTCTGTAAATGGTCTGTCTTCACAATGACCCTTGTTTCTTGATTTAACATGTAATGTCTTAAATGTTTTGTGGTGAAGACTATGGCAAGGCATTCTCTTTCTACCTGTGTATAACGTGTTTCATAATCGAGTAATGTTCGGCTAATGAAATAGATCACGCGTTCTCATTTATCATCATCTTCTTGAGCCAGCATGCAGGCCAACGAGACATGAGTGGCTCGTGAGTATAGGATCAAAGGGCGGTCTGGCTTGGGAGGCATTAGCGTGGGTGGTGACAACAAGAAATGCTTAACTGCTTCGAAAGCCTCATTGCAGTCTTCAGTCCAATCGATACTATAATCTTTCTTGAGTAGATTGTTGATTGGATGAATGGAAAAGCTTAAATCTGGGATGAACCTTTGGATTGCACCGAGTTTCCCAAGAAATGACCTGATTCCAGACTCATCTGAAGGTGGGATCATTTCGAGAACAACCCGTATTTTGGCCAGATCAACATCAATCCCTCATGAAGATATAATGTATCCTAGAAGTTTGCCTCCTGTTACACCGAAAACGCACTTCTCTGGGTTTAATGTGACACCATACTCAATTAGTCGTGAGAGGATGATACGGAGCACCTCCGGGTGATCACAGTGCTTCTTGGCCTTGGCCAACAAGTCATCCACATATGATTCCACAATTTTATGGATAAGATCATGGAATATGTACGTCATTGCCCACTGATATGTAGCGCGGCGTTCTTAAGACCAAATGGCATGACAACATAACAATAAGTTCCCAGGGAGTTATAAACGTGGTTTTGGCTTGGTCTTGTTCAGATATTTTGATTTGATTATATCCGAGAACCCATCCATGAGAGACAAAAGCTCAAATCCAGTTGTTGCGTCAATGATGACGTCAATGGATGGTAATGGGAAATCATCCTTGGGACAAGCTTTGTTAATATCCCAAAAATCTATGCAAATGTGTATCTTCCCATTCTTTTTTAGAACGGGGACGATATTAGATACCCATTGTGAATAATCGACTGGTTTGATGAATCCTACTTGGAGAAGTTTTATTACTTCCTCTTTTACCATGAGAGCCACTTTTGGCTTCATTGGTCTTGACTTCTGTTTAATTGGCTTCGCATCTGGTTTAGTGACAAGATTATGTACCGCAACTTGTGGTGCGATACCTGTCATTTCTTTATAATTAAATGCAAAATCCTTTTGATGTTCTTTGAGGATTTGGGTGTGTGTTTCTATTTCTTCTGGAGTTAGCGAGGATCCTAACTTCAAAATTCTTGGTTCTTCCTCCATTCCAATGTTTATGTCAATGGTTTCTTCTATCAAAGAAGCGTTACCTTCTTCAAATTCAGGTGGGGCTGGAGGTAGTTCCAAGCTTTCTCCATTTTCTATCTCGTAGATATCGAGATCCTTCTGTGGAGGAGACTCTACCGTGGGATTTCCAAAGTAGGAAGAGGAAGTGTGGTATTAGGGAAAGATCAACTATAGGGTGAGCAAGGTGTAGCTCCGCATAGGTGTTTAGATATTCGAGAGTGACTTTATCACTATCAACATGATGTAAGATAGGAGATTCATTCTCAGCTGTATGTGTTAGAAGAGGGTTTGTTGACATTTTCTTCACCAATGGTTCAGTACGAAGTGATACCTTGAAACTTGTATCTTCTAACTCATTACTTGGGGTAAAACGTGAAGCTGAGGTTGCTATTGAATATGCGAGAAGGTTCTGTTCTCGTGGGATTGCCTCAATGGATATGAAGTTGAATCTTTTGCTTAGATCTAATACCACTGTTTTATAGAGTTGTAAGTGCTCAGCTTTAGTCTCATATACTTCAGAGACTTGGTTTGCAACTAACTGCGAGTCTCCTAATACTCTGATGTTATTGACACCAATCCTTTTGGCTATGATGAGGCCAAGGAGGAGGGCTTCGTACTCAGCGTCATTGTTTGTACATTCAAAGTTCAACTTAAAAGCAAAAGGTAGGATCTTTCCCTCAGGAGAAGTAAAGATCACACCTGCCCCGGCTCCATAGCGACATCTAGCTCCATCGAAATGGAGAGTCCAATATTTACTAGGAAAGATGGATGCTGGGACATTCTTCGCATCTGTTTCTTCTGTTTCAGTTACTTCTACCATGCAAAGTTCCTCTGCTGGAAGAGAACCAACTCCTAGGGTACATCCCATACCTGTGGAATCAAATGGTAGGAAAATTGGTAGATCTTGTTCCAGTAACTTGACAATTTTTGCAGTAGTTCCTAATGACACTGTTTCTACAATGTTAGCTTCATCCTTGAGGGCTGGGATGCCCTTGACTAGGTTCGTAATTTCTAGTTCTGTTGTAGGTATTAATTTTTCTTCTGGTTTTGAGTCGATTGGTTTGTTAAGTTGGTTTGTTGGGAGTTCAAACTCAGAGTGAATGCCTGGTCTTTTCTTCAGGTCTGCTAGGTGTATGTCGAATGGTTTTGGGTCACCTTTTGCTACGAATATCTTTCCTAGGTGTAAGAATCTTATTTCCTGGAATAACGTAGAGGGGATTGCTTTCATGCGATGTATCCATGGTCGACCGAGGATCATATTATAGTTGGTTTCCTGATCTATGATATAAAACTCAGTGAGGATTGTCTTGGGTCCTAAGGTGACTGGTAATATTATAGTCCCAATTGAAGTAGCTTTAAGGCTATCATAACCTCTTAGCGTATTTCTTGTTGTGGAACAGTTTGTTTCTCCATATCCTAGCTTTTGAAGGAAAGAGAAGGGGACAATGTTAACTGCTGCCCCATCATCCACCATTGCATGTTTAACGTAATTATTGTAAACCCACACCTATAAATGCAAGGCCGGATCACCTCTATGTGTAATTTCAGCATCTGTTGGCATTTTGTTTATGTCGAATATAAACTCGGTATCCCTATCTGGCTGCCCTGGAGGGTGGATATCGAAGTCTATATGGTTTACTTGTGTTTCAGGAGGTGGAGTGATGTTAATTAAATGACCCAGACCTAGTGCTTCTAAAAGAGCAGCCCTATGGGCAGGAGAATTTTTCAACAAGTCCAAAAAGGAGATGTGAGAGAAGGTCTTTGTTAAGTCATTAATTAAATCATAAGCACCCACGGGTTTTACCAATGTTTGTTGAATGTTATCTGGTTCTAGTGGATAGATTGGATTTGGTTGAGAAGAATATTCTCGTGTTCTTGTTATGGCTTCTACGTGCAGCTCAGTATCTAACTCCACTAGACCAACTATCTTGGTTCGTGGCTGATTTCCTAATTGTGGTGCGACAGGTGGATTTAGTGAAGTTGAGGCTTCATGATCATTATTTCCTGTCATTACACCTTTGTTCATCCCATTTGGATTTAATTTATTATTGCTATTGTGATTTGGAAGTGGATCATTGAAGATCTTAAGAGGTGCGTTTTGAGGGGAAACTGCCCCTGTGAAAGTATTTGGCATCGGTGTCACAGAATCTGTTAAGAACATATCTATGAAGAGTTGTCTTTGTTCTTCTGGAAAACGTTGCATGAACTTATTGTAATCATGGCAAGTCCTAGTGTCATGGCCTTGAATTTTGTGGAAACCACAATACGAGTTGGGATTATAACTCCTAGGTTGTTGGTTTGGCACGTGTTGTGGTCCAAAATTCTGATTGAACTGTTGACTATTAGGATTAAAGTTTTGCATTTGTTGTCTTTGGTTTTGATATCCAGTTGAGTTTTGACTTGGACCCTGTGTCTGGATCTACCATTGTTGTTGTTGTTGTTGTCATTGGGGATGATTAAAATCCACACGTTGATTGTTGGGGTGAAATTGTTGTTTCGTTGGTTGTTAACTGGTGGTGGAACATTTACAACGTTTGCTTTTTTAGTTTGGTCAGTCACTCCATCTGTTGTCACTCCACAGTTTTTGTTAAGGATTTTAGGTCCTTGATTGGCGTTTGTGGTAGTAGGATAAGTCGTAGTGTTTTGGTTGGGGATGATTAACCTCCCATTTGTTCCATATGTCTTGCGACCACTATCTATTGCAGCTTGATCTATTCGGAGAGCGCTCTCGAGTACTTCATCATAAGTTCTTAGTGGGAACTTCTAGACTTCTTCCTTTATCTCTCTGCTGAGAGAATGAAGGAATAAATCACATAGTTCCATCTGATCCATGTTTGGAGTGCTTGCTGAAGAATAGAGGACTGTACGCCATCTTTGGATGAAATGAGCAACAGATTCATTGTGTTCTTGTTTAATATGCAAGAATTCCCTGATTCCTGTTCTCAACAATTTGTTCATGTCGAATGCCTTGATGAACTCTGAAATGAGTTGTTTAAATGAATGTATTGAGGCTTCAGGTATTCTGTAATACCAATCGAGGGTGATACCCTCTAAAGTTTTGGGGAATATTTTAGCAACAACTCCATCCCAAGGGAGCAGTTCTCGAATGGCTGTGGCGTAGGCCTTAATATGTGCATTTGGGTCTCCCTCTCCTTTGTACTTGGGTAGATCAGGGAGAGGTCTTGGAAGCATGATGCTTCGTATAGTGAAGTCCAAAGGTTCTTTCAAATATTCTGAATAAGTTCCTATTGCATAGGTTTCGACCATTGATGGTGTTTGCTGAGGGGGTGGAGGTGGAATGGGTTGTTGATATGGCGTAGCATATGTATTTGCAGGGGCATAAGGGAATCCCTGTGGTTGAGTGAATATGCCAGGAGAAGAGAACATATCTCCCTGTGGTGATTTGGAATACATGTTTAAGTATGGAGGAGCATTGCTCAGGAATGGATTGTTTTGTACTAAACCGGGAGGTATCATATTTTCCACTGGAGCGGCGTTAGAAAATGTGGTTCTAGTTGGCGTTTGTTGTGAATACTGAGGAGGCATGCCCAACGTGCCTGTTCCTGTGAGGAGGTCTACTTGGCTAGGATGATGTGGAGGATTGGAAGTTCCTGCCTGCATGAATTGTGAATTTTGACTTGCTTGAGCAAGTTCCAACCCTCTAACTTTCTCAACTAAGGCTGAGATGACCTCGTTTGGTGAAGACATGGTATTTTTCCTTAGTGGTGTTTGTTGTATACCTTGAGGTTGTATAGGCATATGGTACCCAGCTATGAATTGATCGGTGCCCTGCCAAGTTTCACCGAGGGCATTTCCTATAGGTGGAGGGATGGGGGTGTTTTCTTGGAATGAGACCTCGGGTTGTGTTTGCAAACCTCCTATAGATGGGTACATATTTTGAGAGCGTTGTTCACTCCTAGCATAACGTGCTAAGTATTTGTCATCTAACAACAGATATGGATCTGACTGTCTACTAATTTGTGGTCTAAGCAACACCTGAGGAGATGAACCAGATTCTCCAGTGAGTGTCATATTGTTTGAGCTTGAAGGCTCTGGTTGTTGCATTTGAGTGAGCTGATCCAACTCCTCTATTTGGAAAGAAGAACTATATCTAGTCCTTTGAGGTGGAGTTTGTGTTGAAAATCAGTTAGTTGAATAGTTGTCACCCCATGCTGAGAGCGAGGGTGATGGTTGTCTATTTAGTTGATCGTAGTATGCTTCAAGACCTAGGAGAGGTCTGCCATATGCATCGTATCCTGACATATTCGGGGGGTATATGAATACCCAGAATAATGGGAAAGAGCGAAGGTGGATAAAATTAAAAGAAGAGTGTGAAAGTGAAACAATTGTTCCTTTTACGTAAGTTTCACCAATTTTGTTGGTAAAGCTGATGTGAAGGCTAATGCGGTGGAAAAGATGAAAAGTATACTAATTGGAAGAACAAGTAGAAATAAGACTCCGAACCAGAAGGTAGGAAGTTTCACGTTGGGTTCACCAATTTTGTACGATGGAAAAGTGACATGCGAGCATGGGAATCTACAAGTGACTCTTCCTCGCACCCGACCTCCCGAGGTCATGCCGAGATAGCCGGTGGGGATGGAATACACGTGGGATGTAGATAAGCTAGTTAGGTAATCTTATGTCTTCAACACGCAATAGCGGGATCTGTGAATCTAAGGAAAAGAAGGCCCTCCTAACCTGAACCGGTGTGATAGATCGTTTGGTGAGGATAGCTGCTCGAAGGCTCCAATCAATATCGAGCTCTGTCGTGATCCGATCTATGGGTTGTGGAATACGTGGAAGATAACCTGTGGGTGCTTCGTATATGTCTCCCGACAAGGTCATGAAAATGGAATGGCTAAATATGTAGTGGATCTTTTTGGTGCCTTATGGACGATTCTCTGGTCTAGTCTAGAAATCTTTAGCTTGATTAGCTACTACGTTTAATAATGATAGTTGTGTGATAATGTCTGGTGGGAGTGGAGAGGATCTACTAATGTTCACAAATAGTTGTGTGATAATGTTTGGTGGGAGTGGAGAGGATCTAAACACTAATGTTCACATGGTGTCATGTTGTAGGCCCGTTGGGTTGTGGGACCTTTGGATCACAACCGTAAGTTTGTGGTTGTTGTGGACCTCCTATGGTCATGTGAAGAATCAATTCCTAATTCTGAGTATCCAGTAGTCGTATGCCTTTTCGGCCTCTACGTTTAGAACTAGAAGTTGCATGATTTTCTCAGAGTACCTAACAGGTGTTCTGGCAACTTGGATACGTAAGCTAGTGTCTATATCAACGAGGAGGTCTCCTGCATCTGGCTGTGGGACTAGTGGATCACAACCGAATGTTTTTCTCTTTCAGGTCCTTCTACAGTCATATGGATATCTATCAAGGCAATCTATAATTTGTCTGATTTGACCAGAACGTGTGTGCTTTGTCATCTTCTATGTTTAATCCCCTTAACTGTGAGCTGATTTCTTGTAGGTCTGTTGTTGTTCGGAAGACCTGAATTCTGAGATTTTGGTCTATGTCAGTTATTGCTGCAACAGTATTTGGTTGAGGCACGATTGGCTCAAAAACGTATTCCCTGGGCTCCCTAGGTCCCGTGATTGTCATACAAGATCAATATAAGCCTAACTGAAATGAAATAAACTAACTATGTGAGATATATCTACAACATATATATATTCCTCTATTTTTGTATTTTTGATAAGATTTTGAATGGAAATGAAAGAGAAACTAATCTAATATATTCAGAAAATGACAACTAATCTAATAACAAAATTAAAACAAACAAGGTAGCCCGGTGTAGCTACTTGCCTGTGCAGTTGTGAGTTTTATCCTAAATAACTAGATAGCTGATTAACTTAATTGAAAGATTCTCGATCCTACCTCAGAAGTGAGGAATGAATCATAGTTTCTCAGAAACTATCAATCCCCACAGCTTCCCTGGCAATATCGAGAATGAAATTTAACTGAAATGAAATATTTCACTACTCTATTTGATATGTTTTAACTAGAACTTTGACAGATAAAACCTGGAATTTGCAGAACAGTGGTGAATCTAGTAGTGTATGATTTGTCCCCTCAGAATGATCTCCTCATTCTTTTGTGTTCACGTGAATCCAGAAGAGCATGTATATGCTAGCATCAACAGAAGAAGGTATTTGAACAATGGCAGCTTTGGATATAGACCGAATACAATGCGAGTAGGAGAGGGATAGCGCAAGTGACAGAGCTTGGCGTATGTAATTCCTAGCGGGATTTATTACGGGAATACAACACAAGGGTACCGAGAGATTCTAGAATCTACCTTCTGTGAAGAACACAACCTGCAACTCTAATGAATTCAATCTATAACTGACACTACTCTGCTCTAGACTAATTTGTATGGACAACAATGAACAAGACTGAAGCAAGAAGATCGAATGGCTTCCAACAGCAAAGGAAAACTAGCATGGATGCAAACATGAAAACAAAATGAGCTTCTAAACAAGAAATTGACAGACTTAAACAATGGAAAATGAGAAGTTGAGGGGCCATTTGCTTGAAAACAAGCTGGCTATTTATAGATTTCACATTCACCCAAAGGTAACTTGGAATTAGAACTCTTTTACCATTAAACAATGGAGAAACACTATTCCAGGGGACATAAAACATTAATACAAGCTAAGGCGGTTGAGAAAAGCTGGTAAAAGTTGAAAATTACGCAAGTCGTGATCAAAAGAATGTGCTGGAAAATGCGTGAAGGACCCGCCCTGAGCAGGGTGTGCAGTTACAGGACCACCACCCTGTCAGGGTGGCCAGTTTCATCACTAAAGGTCAAAATGCTAAGAAAAGAAAGGCAGAGGAATAAAACAAAGCACAAGGAACATGGATAAAGCATTTGGGATGCTAACATATACTTCGTGAGCTTCTTTGGATCCTGAACACCTTGCGAGGTGACCTGTATCATCATAGTGTAACACACTTTGTAAGATGGACAACAACTAGTGAGGGATCTCAATCTCCTCACAATTTTCTTCCACTCTGGATCAAAAATGTATCTATCTCCCTCTAAACTTGTTATGTCATTGAAGAATTTTCCTAGATAAAATATTTTCTTTGTGGCGCTTCCTTGGAGAAATTTGATCTCAGTTGCTACGTTGAATATGGCAATCGAAAAATAACAAGCAATAGAAAAAATTTCATGCACAGGGAAATCAAAAAGATTGAATTTCCCTTTTGAAATTAAATCAACATCCCTATCAGGAACATAATTCGCTCTGATACCAAATCTAAAATTTGGATTAGTTTTACATAGGAATCACACAGTAAACTCACATAAACTTATTAATTAATTCATCGTAAACAACGTACATACTTATAGTAAAATGGATTTCCTAGAATCTAGCTATAATATTCATAGATTATTAACAAACCTATACATGAAATATTATTACTATATACAACAAGTTAACAATTCTACTAATTAACTATATTACCGTATTTACTCACGGTAATAGTAAATATTTACCCAATGTTTATACTAATTTCCTAACAAAAATCATGTAATTTTATTTGTTTTACACATCTATACGAGGTTGAGTGTAGCATTCCTCAATTGTGTGTGTCATCCTTGTGTAGGGGCGATGTTAATCTTCTTTGTATCATTCCAATTTTATCAGATGTCTCTGAAAAAAACATAGCTACATTGTCGATCCTAGTTCACAACTTATTAGCATTAGACTCTACTACAAAATTCTAGTAAAATTGTGTCTTATACATTAAAGCCATTATAATAATATTATATTATCTATTATAAGCATTATAATAACAAACTTAATAAACGTTATAGCCGCCATAGTAAATATTATAAACATTCTAAGCATTATTAAAATAATTTATTATTATGTTCACATTACAACAATAACATTTTAACATTATACACCTTGTAAAAATATTATATATTATATATAATAATAACATTATATATATGGTATAATAGTATAACTCTGATTTACATTTCAAATATTGTGATAACCTTATAAAACATTGAGAGACATTATAATCATGATATTATAAACCCTATGAATTTTATAATAATATTTTATTATATATATTATTAATATTCTATATATTATAACATTATAACAACATAATATTATATTAATAATCCATTATAACAAACATTACATTCTATAATTATTTTATTATATCTACTATACTACCACTATTATATTATCTTATAATCTAAAGTATATATAAACCCTAATTCTAACCCTAAAATCCATACATTTTTGGATTTTATTTTGGTTTTAGGTTTATATTTCTTATTTGTTTATTGTTATTTTTCTTGGATGTAGGGGCGAATACAGGGGAAGTTGGGGGTGCGACCATGAGGGTAGGAAGGGGGAGGTGGTAGGGATGGAGAGGAAGGAGGACGGGCATGTGGAGGAGGAGAGAATAAGTGGAAGTTGCATGGGTAAGGCAACCAGGGGGTAGAGGAGTGCAGGTTGCGGTGGGGATGGACATGGTGGCCAGTGTGGCAGTGACTGTGGCCACAAGGAGTCGACAATGGGCATAGGGGGTATACGGGGATCATATCCCACATAATGTTATATATATAAGATGCAGGGGGTGGGTCGGCCTAGCCGCCCACCCCTGCCTGTAAGATATATATAAAAACTTAAAGCAGAATTATTTTTGCAAGTTTATTTAATTTTATGAGTTATAAAGGCCTACCTAACCTATAATGAAAATATGGAATGGTAGCACATGTGATGACCATACCTGAATAAATTATTGACAAAATCTTAAATGTTATAGACAATAAAATTCATATATATTGCATATTTAAATGACCTCAACCCCATGTCTAATCAACACAATATTTCTTTATATCCATATGTAACATTAAAAGGATAATTGAATCCATCCATTACTCTAATTTCTGCACTATGATAGAAGAATGTTTTAAAATAAAATTATGTTTTACAAAAACATAGTTATAATGCCTAAATAAATTATTTAAGGTTTTCTCCAAGGATGTTAATTTTGATATGTTCTAGACATTAACAATGACAGAAAAATCAAAATAGAATTTTTTTTAAAACTGCAAGTTCATAAACTAATCAAATACTATGAATCTTCCCACACACTAAAAATGACATTGAGCATGATTTTCATATTTGTAAATTATTTAACTTCCTAATATAATTTTTTATTCTATTTCCACATTGCCAAGGGAATAGAACAACATCAATTTTATAAGTTTACTATGAAGGAAAAACAAGAAAGAAAGAAAATGCTATAGTGGTGTATCATGGATATGATCACACTTTCATGAATTTCTACATGAAATCATATTCATACCCACGTGTATCCCATCTAGTACGAGTACAATCTACCATGAAAGTGCACTTCTACTTGTTGGGATGTACCAACTACAATATTTGAACCTTAAACTAGTTTACCAACACAATAACATACCAAAATATTTCCAATAACCATTAACAATGATAACTCAATAAATTATCTATTTAAATAGATTTATATTGCCAAAGTTTTACTAGTTTCCACATCCAAAAGAAATATAACAATATTTATGTTGGAGCTCAAAATTGCACCCGTCCCAGATCATGATGAACTAGGATTTTAAGGCAATATGGGACTGTATCCAAGTTGTGGGACCTTGTTCGCTTGAGATAGACCTCCATAGCAGGTTGGTTCCTCTACCTATTTTTATTGCTAAAACTACTCCTAATGGAAAAATAAAATCCTAAACTAAAAATGCCAAAGGACCAGGGATAAAAGTAGATGCAAAAGGGGAAATACTAGGCTATATGAGGCAGTGGCAGTACCAGAAGTAGGGTTGACATATCTCCACAAGGGGAAGAAAAGGGAGAAAATGTGGGAGAGTTGCTAGACATGTGCGCCATAAACCAGAACCACGCCGATTCGGATTTCCCACGCATTGAAAACACATAAGGATGGAACATGCAAGTGGGAAATACACACAAAACGTAAAAAAATGTAACAGAGAGGCAAGATACAATGAAAATGAGAAAAGGGAAGACAGATGTGACACAAAACCTGATTTTTATTACTTGAAGGATGCATATTCATCTACATTCATGACAAAAGGCAAGGATACATTACAAAGACCAATTTTAAGTTTTGAAACTCATGAGAAGTCAAACACCATTTGGCATGGTGTTGTTACAACAAAGAGGGATTCATTTCAATGAGAAAAGCTCTACAATTTATAGAAGAAGAAGGAGAGAAGAAGAGGGGAAAGACGAGGTAAACTCTGATTTTAAATTCAGCCACCAATAACAAGTATTGAATGCCTGAAAATCCACCTACAGAGCTGTATAATGCACCTCCCCATATTTGTTTGGCTTGTGGAAGAAGGAAGGAGGCAAGATATGAAGAAAATCTAGTGGTTGAGTCAATTAGATGTCTGCATTGATGACCTGAGTGACGTTTCCCTATTTTCAAACTACCAAATCTTGCTCAAAACTTATTTTGAATAGTCCAACATGTATCCCACATCAGCATCTTTCTAACAAGACCAAGAGTGTAGATATCTAAGCATTGCAGCAAAATTTATGGTGATCTAAAGTCTACAGTACATGTAGAACATGCAATGCCATGTGGTGCGCGTTGGTTCGTCACAAGGATTCATCACCCAGTTGGAGTACTTTGATAGGCTACATTTTGTACACTCAAGTCTGACAGGTGATGACTTGGCATAGTGACTCGGCATGGAAGAATGCAAAAAATGTGTAAAAGCAAGAGGCGTGAAAGGTGTAGAAGACAAGGTGCGATGGGAATGCGCACAAAAGAGAAGGGGGTGTGTATTTTGTAGAAAAATGCAAGTATACAAGTGGGGCATGGACATTCTATTGAAGAATGTGTGGAAGCAAGAAGAAAAGAATGAAGCACATAGTTTACATGTGTGAAGGCATAATGCAAGCGCGTGGAAAAGGTGAGTGTAAAGATAAGAATGCGAAACTCATGAGGAAGGGAAAGTAGGGAAGTATTCTCAGTACTTGGCTAGAATGAAAGGAAATTATGTGGATGTGCGCATAAGGATTGTGGGTTATTGTTGGAATGAAAGAGGGCATGCAAGAGGAAGGCGTGAAAGGGGAATGGAAAGAGGTAGAAGAAATAGGAAGGGTGCACGAGGGTGTGCAGAAGAATTGTAGACAAACAAATTATACTAAGGAAACTACCATAGTGTGTATAACCTAAGAACTTGGACTTCGAATTCGGAATGAGGATGAAAGTTGTATAAATAACTAGGGGGTTATTTTAGACAACAGTTTGGTGACTTTTGGGGGCATCCACCTGCTAGATGAAGAGACCATAAGCCTTAGAAGCATCCATTGGGTATAGAGCTAGCCTAAAATTTGAATTTGTGATTTTTAACTTGAAGAACACCCCTAAAGTCACTTCAAGTATTGTCTAAACTCTCAACCAAACTACGAATCTCATGTGAAGATATTCTAACTTGAATTATGAGAGTGGTAAATTATGTGTGAACTGTTGGAACTTTACATTCTGAAAACTGAACTGTCATCCCATGAGGCAATAAAAAGGGGTGCACATAAGTACGCAGAAGGAAAGAAAACAACACTAGAAGAAGTGCATTGAACAACAAGAAGTGTAACAACTATGTAAAAAATCTAAAAAAATCACACATGTTCCAAGGGGAAACATATAGAGTGTGTGAAAGCACTTGTTCTACTGAAAACAAACCTAAACTAACATATAATAACCAGAGGAAAAGGAAGCTCAAACATAACCTGCAACAAGTAGGGAGAAGTAGTTCCCTTTCTTCACAAATTGAGACCATATAATTGATTTGGTGTTGAACATGGTCTATGACAAGAGTGAAAACCTGACTTGAAAATGGCCTTTCAGCCTTCTCAAAGTATCAACAACAAACAAAATAAATACCTCCTTTAGTTTCTTTGTATTTGGATTCGGGAGGTGTTGTTGCTGACCTTTAGCACACTCAAGCTCTATCTTATGCTTAAAATGAGCATAATCGGTGGCAACTCTATTTTTATCTATATTATACAAATATCTAATTGGGAATTATTTGATCCTTATGATTTCCCAATTTATTTGAGGTTCAATCCCACAAATAGGACTATTCTACAAACTCTCCTCCCAAAATTGACTGCTTGCAGGCTAGGTTACGCGTTGTTCTACCTTGAAAAATAACTATTTCTGATCCAAAACTACACCCTTTGAGTCTGATTAACCTCCTTTTAAAACAAATTCCCTTTATTCCTCACTCTATGTAATATCATCTTCCCAATCATAGTCATACCAATCTTCAATATTTCTACAATCGTCAAACATGATGATACTATATGGGGATGATACATAGGTAGGGGTTGTTCATGTTCAACACAGCTAGATAGAGGGGACTCAAAAGAAGATGGGTACAATGGGAACACACATGGAAGGAATTGAAGCATGTGCTGAGGGAATGATATTAGAGAAATGAAGGTGACATGGAATCAAAGAAGATGGGGAATGGGAATCCTCAACAGTAGTAGGTAGAAAGCTAGGAAATTGGACAACGGGCTAAAATGGTTTAGGTTGGGGAGGAGGAATGGGAGGGTTGTATGATGATGGTGTAGAGTTCCCCGATTGATAGGGTATCCCAACATTGGATTGATAAGCCTCAAATTCTTCAGCGCATTCTATGAGTTGGGATGTCATCTCAACTATAAAATTTAGCTTCTATCGAAGGCTAAACTAGCTTGGTATAGGACCAACCCATGGACAAGGGACCCCAAAACCAATCATGGATACCTTTATTAAACATGTGATCTTGAGCTACACCATGCACATCTCCATTTCTTGAAATTATCTATGAAAATCAGCATCCACCATGAAGTTTCCACCATCATCTTCGTAACCTTGTTCTTCATAAACATTTTTTGCTAGACGAATAACCATAGGGGTCAATGGGGGGTGGGTTATATGCATATTCTTCATGATGGGGCTCATAAAGTTGATTTGGAGGAGGATTTTGAAATTGTGGGGATGGAAGGGATTGGTTCTGCTGCTACAAATGGGAATCCCAATGAGCGAATGAAGTCATGATTGTAAAACTTCACGGAAGAGGAAAATGGAAAAGTGTGAAGCAAGAAAATGGATGGAATAATGAGGGAAAGTTCTTCCAATGAGATAATGGGTGGGTTGAACCAGTGGAAATTCTAGATGTACTTATCACAACCTCCAAAGGTTAGATATCTACTAATAGCACACCAACTTGGTAGATGAGATAACAAGGGGTGATCTCCCACACGCGCAACCGGGTCACATGCTAACTGCTACTCAACTTTGCACTTTTGATACCTACATGTGTCTGTGAATATATTCCTTTTATCTCCTTTCATGAAAAGGAATGTGGAATGTTGAATCCATTATATCTGAGAGTTAAAAGTCAACATATGTGTTGAAAGAAGCCTCCTAAGGCAGGAAATTACTAAGTCACACAATAGAACTTAGCAATGAAAAAATTTAATCTTTCACTACTTTGTCCCACCGGGTGTGCCAAAAGCTATTGGAGCTCAAAATTGCACCCATCCCAGATTAAGATGAACTAGGATTTTGAGGCAACATGGTACTGTCTCCAAGTTTTGGGACCTTTCGTGCTCGACATAGACCTCTGAAGAAGGTCGGTTCCTCTACCTATTTCTACCACTAAAACTACTCCTAATACAGAAATCAAATCCTAAACTAAACATGCTAAAGGACAAGGGATAGAAGGGGATGTAGAAAGGAAAATATTATGCTATAAGGGGTGGTGATAGTACCAAAAAGAGGGTCAATCACTCTCCATGAGGGGAAAGAAAGGGAGAAACATGGGAGAGAGGCCACACAGGCGTGCCACAAACCAAAACCACACTAACTCAGCTTTCTTGAGCATTGAAAACACAAAAGGATGGAACCTACAAGTGAGAATTATGCACACCATGCAAAAATTATAATAGAGAGACAAGATATAATGAAAATGAGAAAAGGGTTGACAGATGTGCCACAGAACGTGGTTTTTATTACTTGAAGGATGAACAATTAGCTACATTCATGACAGAAGCTGAGGATACATTACAGAGACAAATTTAAGGTCTAAAACTCATGGTAATTCAGTAACCATTTGACATGGTATCATTACAACAAAGAGGGATATGTTTCAATGAGTAGAGCTCTATAATTTATAGAAGATGAAGGAGAGAATAGGAGGAGAAAGAAGAGGGAAAGTCAAAATTGAAATTAAACCACCAATAGTAAGCATTGAATGCCTACAAATCCACCTACAAAGTTGTCAAATGTTCATCCACATATCTATTTGGCTTGTAGAAGAAGCAAAGAGGCAAGATCTGAAGAAAAATTATTGGTTGAGTCAATTAAATGTTGGCATTGATGACTTGAGTGGTGTTTCCTTATTTTTCACCTACCAAATCCCACCCAATTCTAATTTTGAATAGTCCAATGTGTAGCCCATGTTAGTATCTCTCTAACAATACCAATATCACACGGATCCAAACTCAATGGTGATCTAAAGTTTACAGTGTAAGCAGAACACACAATACCACGTGGTACATGTTGGTTTGTCACAAGGATTCAACACCCAATTGACGTGCTTTAATATATTATGTGTTGCACACTCAATTATGACATGTGATGACATTGTACAATGACTCGGTGTGGAAGATTCCACAGAACGCGTGAAAGCAAGAGGTGTGAAAGGTGCAGAAGATAAGGCATGAGTGGAATGCACCCAAAAGAGAAGGGGGTGTGTATTATGTAGAAGAATACAAGTATACAAGTGAGGCATCAGAATTCTATTGAAGAATGTGCAACAACAAGAAAGAAATAAATAAGTGCACAATGCACAAGTGTAAAGGCATAATGTGAGTGTGTAGCTCAGGCAAGTGTAAAGATAAGAATGTGGAACTCATGAGGAAGGTAAAGTAGAGAAGCATGCTGAGGACTTGGCTATAATGAAAAGAAAGTTTGCAGATGAGCATGCAAGGAGTGCACATCGCTATTGGAATGAAATTAGGCATGTAAGAGGAAGGTGCGAAAGGGAAATCGAAAGAGGTAGAAGAAATAGGAAGGGTAGGCGAGGGCACACGGAAGAACTACAGCCAAAAAAATTTTGCCAGGGAAACTGCCATAGTGGGTGCAACCTATGAACTTTGACTTCAAAGTCAAAATGAGGATGAAATTTGTCCGAATAACTAGGGTGGTTATTCTGGAAAACAATTTGCAAAATTACATTTCCTTTTTACAACTACACAAACTATGTCAAAACTAAAATTGTTTATTTACATATATTTGTCTCAAAATACAATCCTTTCAAGTTTACAACACATTTAGCTCGCAATACATTACTTTTAAATATTACAACTTAGAACAAGTCTCCACCATTAACAAGGATTTAGATAGCTATAACAAGGAATCAAGGGTCTTCTACAATATGTCAAAATACACAAGGGGGAGCCAAGCAATGGTCACAACCCAACTATATCCAATGGATAAGGGGAGCACTTGCCAATAAGCCCCCAAGCCCCAACACATGAACCATGTCAGAACTAAAAAACCCTTTAGCAACCCTAAACAATTGACCTTGCTCCAATAGGCCCAAAACTAGTTATAACTAAATAATAATGCAACAATTACAAGCAAACAAAACAATGGCTTGAATTCCACACTAGGCAGGAGAGGGAGGGATGAAATTTTGTCTCCTTATCTCTCCACATGGATAGTGAATTAGGCCTTAAAACCTCCATAAAATCCAACCCTCTTTATTCCTCCACTACACCTTATATCACCAATATCCACCCCTTTTCACGTCACTAAAATCCTGATTCCCATCTACCCCAACTCCCTCCAATAAAATCGCAATAAGCATCCATATTCATAACAAGAATCCTAGTTTCCTTTTCCCTCCACAAAACCAACCTTTAACTCTCCCCTCTAATACCCAACCTATGGCTTACCTACCCTTCCCAAACACAACTCATTTCAACAATAAAAGTATCCATAAGAGGGATAAACAATAAGATAATCCAAGGAAACATACAATTAAAAAAACACCATATATCAATAAATAAAACAATGCAAGATACAAAATAATGCAACAAAAATGCAATAAAAACAAGGTTTAAGACCCTACCTTGGAGCCATTGCAAAAATATTCAATTGCTCCAAATTTCCAAACTACTCCAAGATCTCCTCCAATCCCAAAGAACTCCCAATAACCAGGCTAGTGTGTAGCCAACCCCATTTTCAAATAACACATCTTATTTATAGAATTTGTAAAAAGAGAGGATGGGTTGGCTCCACATGGATGTCAACTAGGTGTGCTCTCTCCACCTAAACCAAGGGTAGACACCATTCTCTGAGGAAATTAATTTCTCTAAAATTTTAGTCAAACATCCATTACTCCACCAAACCCATGAGTACACAAAAAAATCGAAGAAAATAAATTACCAAAAGGATTGTCAAGTAAAGAAAGCTTAATATTCATCCATCACTCAATGAGTTCACATTAATATTAAAGTAATAATTCATTCAAAAATTTAATTCAAGAAAGAAAACTCAAGTGTAATAAAGATTTAAAAATGACCAATAAAAGGTCAAAATCATAAATAAATCTTCAAAAAAACTCTACCCCTTGATGGGTTTGTGGTATGGGCTCACTTAAAGTGGTGAGGCCAAGGTTATGTGGTCATTACCTAGGTTGCCCAAAATCTTTCCAAATCCAAAATTCGACCCCCTAGTAATTTCCTTGATTTATAGAGCATAAATATGATATTCACCTACCAAAGGTGTCCCAATAAGTGTCACATCAAAACATGGAAAGGGGAAGAAATTAAATAAATTTCAATTTAAAAAATTTAAGTGTAAATTTATAAATGGGGCTCACAACATAAGAAGGGAAAATTAATTCAAACAACCACAACAAATAAAAATTTCTTAGCCACGTTTCCTAACCCCAAACCAAGGTTGCTCAAGGTGGCCATGGGTTTTTTCCCGTGCATCCTTCGTGTGTTAGTTCCTTGGTCCCCATGTGTGTTAATTTTATTTAATTTAACTTTTTCATCACTTCACACTCCACACACACATCAAATCCATCTGAGAAAATATTGTAAAACCATAGATTTTCACATATAATTAACATCGTAAACTCAGTGTATCAATTCAATAACAAATCATCATCACAACTAACATCCATATACACAATTTCGTTAGTATAGAAGTTAAATATCTAGAAATTTCACACAATATTTAAATGTTAGAAACATCATTGCCATCATCATATAACCACATCCATAACTAATTATAACATTGAAATGCAAAAATCCTTTCATCACAAAAGTCAGTACGATCCACATATACAAATATATATGCATCAATACCATACAAAATAAGCCTTTCATATAGTGCTAAATCAATGTTGCTCAGATTTCAATATGTACAGTATCATAATCCTTGTCAAAATTTCCTAAGATATAGATAGAATGTCCAAAATAGTTAATCCAATGAAATGAAAATGGTTTAATAGAAGTGGGAATTACACTCACAGTTGACGTTTTACCAGTCCTTCACCTTCCAACCTAACTCTAAGGTATGTAGCCATGCTTTAATATCACTTGACAATAGGTCAGATCAAGATGACCTTGGGATGTTTGTAGAGTAAACATAGTAGAAATTTCACTTCTGAACTTAAATTCTACTCTTATAAATCCATGCGGAATCTACAATCATCAACCCTTAATGGAATTTACAATCTACAAAGTTACAAGGGTAATGAAACCAAAAAATCTTTCTCCTCCTAGCAGCTCTAACCTCTATCCTCTCCAACCTCCTTAGAACAAGGTTTTAGGCAGGTATTTATAAGAAATCTTTCCCACCTGGATAAGGATTTCTAAATTCCATCTCGAATCCTCTCATAATCCCACTCAAACCCAAATTCAAACTCTTGAGTATTAATGGCAGACGACTACTTCTAGCTTAGTAGTTGAGAGAAATACATTTGAAAATCCACATGACATCTAAATTGGCATCCTTCGTATACTTACCAATTTTTTAGTTTCTACCTTCAAGCATTTCTTCGCAAGCACTTTGTTTTCCATGTTGAAATATTTGCGTGCCCCTTGTTGTGTCTGATCCAAAATCATGTACTTATCTCCAACGTCTATAGGCCTTTTGTAACTTATCAAATTTCTATGCATTCCCTCTTCCTTCAAAACCTGTGTGCACTATCATATACTTTCATGTCGTACCCCATCTTCTTAGCTAATTTATTTCAATTCTTGCATGCACTACCTTACTTAACCAAAAATTCCCAAATTATATGCATTCACCTAGATCTTCCATGGTGCTCCTATATCACATAATCTCTATATGATGTAATTTTATTTATGAACTCGTACACATTGAATTCAAATTAGGATATAGTGTCCCACAAACTAGAATTCAATGGATTAAAGTGAAAAATCCAGGATAAAGAGGGGCAAGTGCATCTAGACTAGTTGAAGGACAAAAGAACACATCGAAGGATATGAATTTTTCTTAAATGTGTCAAAATCATTAGGAGGCTTTTGAAATCGGGACCAAATAATATAGGGAAAAGGGGGAATTTATTTGGTTGAAAAGGGTTTCCATGTTTTGTGTTATGGATTTCTAGGGAATATTTCCTAGTGGATCTCTTTTTTGAGTTATTACCCTTTGTTGAATTAAGCTACCAGAGAGCATGAAAGGATTACCTATCTAAAAAATGTACATATAGCTACATATGTGCAATATAATAATTGGTAAGCTTCTATTTCATAATTGTTTTCTATCTCTCATATGATGTGTATATGGAGAGATAATATCTTGGATCATTTAATTCTTTATACTTTTGTTATTGCATTTTTATAAAATGTATGCTTAAGATTAATAGCTGATAAAATTTCGTCTTATTCTTGATTTTTCCATTTACATGTCATCGGAGGTTTATGCTGCATGAGAATTTCAATTAGTTGATTAGGAAACAAATTTATTTTTTGGAATCAAGCCACATCTTATCCATATTAATATTACCTAATGTGGAATAATAATCACAAATAGATAAGTACCCTAAAATCATGATAACGAATTAATAATAAATGGTTTGGGTCCATTTGTATATGTCTACATTTTCTTACGTTGAATGTGTGTATGCATACATTTTAAAGTAGAAAAGGAATACATATGAGGATATAGCCTCCCCCCATGAATATTTAGTAAAAAATCCTTTATAATTACGAACCTTAAATAATAGTATTCATTTTATACATACATGTTGGTCAAAACCAAATAATTATAATACATGGTAAATTTTTAATTAATAGATACAAAATACCTCATCTTTCTAAAAATATGAGTGGTGTGAATTTAGAAATCATTGTCAAATGCATGCCTCTACATCTAAATAGAATTGAAATCACTGGGGGTTGAAGTTAGAAACCATCTTATTTGAAAGTCTCCAATATTTATCATCATAAATACCCTATTGATTGAAACACAAGTGATAAACATAGTATAAAGAATAATATATATAGAATATGGTTTCCTCTTCGAGAAAGAGCACATGGAATATAATGAATTTTGGATCAATGGAATTATTTTTAAAATAATGGATATAACATCAAGATATGGAAAGTATAAATAGTCATGATTTATAAACATATAGAATTTTTAGAATAATGGGTGTGTATGTGCACACACACACACACACACACACACACACACACACACCTATATGTATATATGTATATATGTATATACATACATACATATATACATATACATATATATATATATATATATACATATATATATACATATATATATACATACATATATATATATATATATACATAGATATACATATAGATATATATATACATATACATACACACACACACACACACACACACACACATATATATGTATACATAGATATATATACATGTATATATATACATGTGTGTGTATATATGTATGTATATATATGTATGTATATCTACATATATATATATATATATATATATACACACACACACATATATATATACACATATATGTGTGTGTGTGTGTATATATATATATATATAGATATATATATATATATATATATATATATATATATATATATATATATCTATATATATATATATACATATATGTATATACATATATATATATACATACATATATACATATACATGTATATATATATACATATATATGTATACATGTATATGTATACATGTGTGTGTGTGTGCGCGCACACACACACATGTATGTATGTATATGTGTACATATATATACATATATGCATATATATATGTGCATATATATACACACACACATGAAAATATGTATATACATATACATATGTGTGTGTGTATGTATACACATATTTACATGTAGATAAATACGTGTATGTGTGTGTGTGTCACTACTATATTTTGTGTAAGTAGTACCATGATTTGGGTCAATTTCAGGACAGAAATTGACTTTCGGTGGTTTTAAATCATGTTTCTTTAAGGAAATTGCATCGTAGAAGTGGTGCAAAAGGTAACGCAACCTGAACATGACTAGATATTTTTAATAACATCATTTTTACACCACTTTATCACCATGTTTTTTCCTCTCATTTCATTCGATAAATTACTATCAAGTGGCACACAAGTGGTGCAAAATTCATTCAATAAATTTAAAAAATTAATGTAATATAATTATTTGAAATATCAAATAGCTATATTAATTTTTATTTTTATTTTTATTTTTATTTGTGTGTGTGTGTGTGTGTGTGTGTCCAAGTGTGTGTGTTAGTTAATACAAAATGAAATTAGCATACTTTAAATTATAAATGCATATATTGAAACAATATTGAATACCATTTGTATAAAACAATTAATAAATTTTAAATGGGAAATATGAAAAATAATAAAATTAAAATGAAAATAAGTTGTTTTTAAAATATAAATTAAATTTCTAAAATAATATATCACACATCACAATAAAATACATATTTTCTAAATGAACAAGTAAGACTACTAAAAATTTAAACCATTGACTTCAACATCTTGTGTGTGGATAGTTCATAAATTCAACTCTAGTGTGATGTGAAGGTGCAGGAGTATCTAATTCCATTTCAATATCTGAAACTTCATACTTTGACTAATACAGTTACAACTCTCCTTCATTATATTTGTGGAGTAGATGAAATTGAAAATATCGCTTAGTTAGAGTAGTATTTCCTCTTGTGCTTTTTATTTTATCATTTCATGTCCCTGATTTTCTCTTATTACGCCTCAAGTTTCTCTTTATGTCATGCTGTCATATCTTTAGAGAATTATCCAGTTGTTCATCAAATTTGTTTTTTTCATACTTTTTCCCATCTGCAATTGCAACAGTAACACATTATAAACTTCACTTTCCTCAAAATGTATTATTGCAATAAAAGAAACATAAACAAATTTTGGTTTCAATTTTTGTTAAGGTGACCAATATACCTATGTGTCAAGATCATAAAGGGTAAAAATTACATAGTTACATGGGATCTGAACAACAATCCTAAATTTTAATAATAATTAGCCTTGGTTAGGTTACTATATAGTATCCCTAGTGTGAGATATGATTGGGAAAAAGATCAATAATTGTCTAAGTTGTTCTTCAAGTAATGGAATTCAATGAATAGGTAGTGGTCCAAAATCTATAACTACTTACCCCATGCCCAATGTACTTATGATCTCTTTCATCCTTTCATGAAATTAATATTTTATGTCATACTCATACTACATTAAATTGCATAGACATAAAATATATATAAAAATATCATGAAAAAGATAGCTAAGTTACTAATCAGTTAAAGTGAAGGCTTAGCCATGACTAAAATAAAGACTCAAACTAGAAAGCATTCAACAACAAAAATGTCAATTATTTAACAATTAATCAATTTCTGGGTTGTAAATTGGAATTTGTGAAATATAGCAAGAGAAAAAGGAAATTTACCATGTCCATTGACAAGTAAAAATAAGTTAGCAAAAAACCATAACGAAGGACTGTACACAAATTATACATGCTTCAATAGTAAGATAAACAAACTAGTTTACCTAAATAAAGCTAATATTTAGTATAATGTTTTATGAAGACCACAACATTGAATTTGACATCTAGTGATATTTTACATATTTTTGAAAGTTGAATATGCTTTGTGGAGAAAATTGGGCTTGTAATAGTAAAGAAGAATCACATTTACTGTTAAAATAAAAACTTTAATTATAATTCAATCTACCTTTTAGAATAATATAAGAAAATTATATGTATATTGAGTAGACATACAATTATAATGTCATGACATGGTGTGAGGTAATCAAATTTGGGTACAAACCTCAAAAATTAGATAAAATAGAAGGGTTAGTGCACGAAGTTGGGGGGGCCAAAAAGCGGACAAGAATCCAAAAAAACACAAAACGTGTATGCATTTTTCTAGAACACATTTTCATTTTTTTGGCTTAGGAATCACCAAACCTATAACATGTATGCATTTCAAACAAGTCAAAATGCATACGCATTATAACGCGTACGCATTTTGTGTAGTATGGACCATGCATATGTGTTTTGGTGGCTTATACTTACAAAAATAAATGTTTAAGTATAAGATTTCTTTTATTATTTCTTATACAAAAATAAATCTTATATTTTAAATTTATTGTAATAAATAAAAGAAAGTAGGGTCACTCTGCACCTTATGGAATTGGTCTCATAGCTCCAACAGTTATAATCTAGAAGATAGTTTTTCAAAAATCTAATCTGGTCAGTACTTACTCATTTTCAGGATTTCAGCAAACGACCTAAAAATTTCAGGGCATATATATTGTAGTCAGTATTTGTTTTGGGAAATCATATATATAGTCATTTTTTAGGTTGTTTCACCTTCTAAAATACCACTCCTTGAATTGGTACTAATTTTTAAATTTGGTCCATAATTCACTTTAGTGACCATGAATTAACTCTACGATGTTTGTCTACTTCTTACTAAAAAGAGATCCTCACTTTGTGGATAGAGGATTTTTCCCTAAATGGGATTCTTTTCCTATGGCCAAAATGAGGTGATTGTAATGTGCCTCCTCCTAATTAAGGTTTGATAACACTACTAAGATGTTGAATGAGTTGTTACGAATAGTACCAAGTGAATTGCATCAAGTGAACTTAGATGATTGCTCATTCTTAAAAACATGGTGCTCCATATAGATATCATCCTATCACCTTTCCTAGCTCTAAAATAATCCTTTCATGGAATCAAATTCATAATTCTCATACATTCTTTTGTTCATATGTCTCTTGATGGGACAAATGATGCCTTAATACTTCACAAATAATGGTCCTTGATAACTCGGTGACATGACTAGCTCATTTTAGCTTGTTCTGAAGGGTGTTCAATTAACTACAAAATGGCCAAAAATATTTTTTTAGGCCTTCAAAGGAAGTAGTCTCTTATAAAAACTAAATGAGTTGATCGATCACCTTAAACACTATTCCCTACACACTGAAATGCGTTGAATGATCTTTTTAGGACTTTCCTTAGGGTGAGGGTTTATGATTTAGGGTTTAGAGTTTAGGGATGGGGTTTAGGGCTTAGGGATTGGGGTTTAGGGTTTAGGGCTAAGGGTTTAGGACTCAATATTTAGAGTTTAGGGTTTAAGGTTTAGTGTTTAACGCTCATAGTTTAGATTTTAGGGTTTAGAGTTTAGCGTTCAGGGCTTAAGGTTCATGGTTTAGGTTTTATGGTTTAAGGTTTAGAGTTTAGGGTTTATTGTTCAGGGTCAAGGGTTTAGGGTTTAGGTTTTAGGGCTCAAAGTTCAAGGTTTAGGGTTTAGGGCTCAAGGTTGAGGGTTTAGGGTTTATGGCTTAAGGTTCAGGGTTTAGGGTTTATGGATCAAAGTTAAGTGTTTAGGGTTTATGGTTGAGAGTTGAGGGTTCATGGTTTAGGGTTCAAGGTTTAGTTTTTAGCATTTAGGGTTGAGGGTTTATGTTTGAGGGTTCAAGGTTTAGGGTTTTGGCTTAAGGATTATGGCTTAAGGCCTTGGGTTCAGGGCTTAGGGTTTAGGGTTTAAGGCTCAAGGTTTAGGTTTTAGGAGTCAGGGTTTAGGGGCTAGGGTTTAGGTTTTAGGGTTTAGGGTTTAGGAGTTTAGGGTTTATAGTTTAGGGTTTATGGTATATGGTTTACGGTTTAGGGCTTAGGGTTTAAGGTTTAGGGTTGAGGATTTAGGGTTTATGGTTTAGGGTTTAGGAGTTAGGGTTTAAGGTTTTAGGGTTGAGGATTTAAGGTTTAAGGTTCAGGGTTTAGGAGTTAGGGTTTAAGGTTTAAAGGTTAGGGTTCAACGTTTAGGGAAAAGGTTTCAGGGTTTAGGGTTTATGGTTTAGGGATCAAGGTTCAGGGTTTAGGGTTAAGAGTTGAGGGTTCAGTGTTTAGGGCTTAGGGTTTAGTTTTTAAGGTTTAGGGTTGACGGTTTATGTTTAAGGGTTCAAGGTTTATGGTTTTGGATTATGGGTTATGGCTTAGGGCCTAGGGTTCAGAGCTTAGGGTTTAGGATTTAGGGCTCAAGGTTTAGGGGTTAGAGGTCAAGGTTTAGGTTTTAGGGTTTAGTGGTTTAGGATTTATGGTATTTAGGGTTTAGGGCTTAGAGTTTAGGGTATAAGGTTTAGGGTTTAGGGCTCAGGGTTTGAGGTTTAGGGTTAAGGATTTAGGGTTTACAGTTTAAGGTTTAGGAGTTAGAGTTTAAGGTTTAAAGGTAAGGGTTTAGAGTTTAGGGTTCAGGGTTCATGGTTTAGGGTTTAAGGCTCAAGGTTTAGGGTTTAGGTTTTAGGGTTAAGGGTTTAGGTCACAGAGTTCAGGGTTTAGGGTTTAGTGTTTAGGGCTTAGGGTTTAAGGTTTAGGGCTTAGAGCTTAGGGCTTAGGGTTTAGAGTTTAGGATTTAGGGGTCGGGTTTAGAGGGTTTATGATTTATTTTTTAGGGTTTAAGGTTTAGGGTTTAGGGACCTTTAGGATTTAACATTTAGGCCTTAAGGTTTAGGGTATATGGTTTAGGGCTCAGGGATCAAGGCTTAGGGTTTAGGGTTTAGGGGTTAGGGTGCATGGTTTAAGGTTTACGACTCATGGTTCGTGGTTCAGAGTTATGAGTTTAAGATTTATTGATTAGTTACGGGTTTAAGGTTTAGGGGTTAGAGATCAGGGCTCTAGATTTAGGGTTTAGGGCTCAGGGTTTAAGGTTTAGGGTTTAGGGCTCAAGGATTAGGGTGTAGGGTTCAAGGTTAAGGTTTAGGGTTTACGGTTTAGGGATTAGTGTTTAGGGTTCATGGTTCATGGTTTATGGCTTAAGGTTCGGGGTTCAAATTTATTGGTTTAAGGTTAGGGGTTAGAGCTCGGGGCTCTGGGATTTAGGGTTTTATTTAGGGTTTAGGGTCTAGGGTATGGGTTATGGGGGGTTTAGGTTTTAGGGTTTAGTATTTAGTGTTTAGGGTTTAGGATTTATTATTTTTGTTTTATTGTTTAGGGTTTATATTTTAGGGTTTAGGTCTCATGGTTGGGGGTTAAGGGTTTAGGTCACAGAGTTCAGGGTTCATCGAATTTGTAGGCAGAACATTCAAAGAGAGTCATCAAAATTTGATGTTTTTCATCTATTTATATTTTGAAGGAGGGAAATGTCATATTCCTAACTATAGAATCCTTCGAAAGATCCTAGTAGTCATTAATCCCTAGATGTAGAGTGAGACACTGTTACTTGGCTTCCATTTATAATGATAGAGATATTTGTAAATTCATCATTATGACCTCTAAATCTATATGAATATCAAGCTTGCTTGGAAATCACATCACACCCTTCACTAGGATTGATGACTAGCCCTATCTTTTTGTTTAGGGGATTTTGAAAAGATCCATGGGTTTATCATATAGGGAATTATCAATGAATGGAAGGTCACTAAGTATAGGCCAGGTAACTCCCATTTAGAACTAAACAAGAAATATTTACTAGGTGATTGATAACCCCTTAGTGTTCTTAGCCATTCCCTTATTTCTATGCTTATTTTGAACACTTTAGGAAGTTCTGTCAAATTTACTATCCATTATAGTAGAATACTTGAACTTTCTCTTTCTCCAGAGGAGAGGATGCTATAGGAAATTCAATTATGATCCTAGACCTCTGTCATTGATATATTCTCTATGTTTCTCTTGTTTCCTTTAAGATTATTTTTTTTGTTGTGATGGTTATTTTTTCCAGCTTCCAATGGGTCATCCTGGCTGGCATAATACCATACATGGAAATATGAGAAATGTGAAATTTGTTTGAGAGTGTGAATAAATTTACATTCAAGAGTGCAAGTATATGTGGGCAGAAACAATTTTGGAAGAGATGTGTAATATATGAATTACAAGGCACAAGGTAGATGTCATATCCATTTAGTTACTTTTCCCACCTCTCACAAACAAGGTAGTTCTATAAACAGACTCAATGATGGTTCTAGGCATGAGACTAGGAAATATTGATGAAATATGGTTTGTCGTTAAGGGTTTAGGGTTTAGGGATCATGTTTCAGGCTTTAAGGTTTAGGGTTTATGGTTTAGGGTTCAAGGTTTAGAGTTATGGTTTAGGATTTAGGATTTAGGTTTAGGGTTTTGGGTTTACTGTTTATGGTTAGGGTTTTTTATGGATTGAGGTTAAGGATTTAGGGTTTAAGGTTTAGGGATTATGGTTTAGGGTTTAGGGTTTAGGGTATCAAGGGTTTAAGGATTTAGTGTTTAGGGATAAGGGTTTATGGTCCAGGGTTCAGGGTTTAGGGTTTAGGATTTAATGTTTACGGATTAAGTTTTAGGGTTTACAGTTTATGGATCAGGGTTTACGGTTTAGGGTTTAGGTTTTACGGCTTAGGTCTTAGGGTATATGGTCTAGGGTTTAGGTTTTAGATTTTATGGCTCAGGGATAAGGGTGTAGGGTTCAAGGCTTAGGGTTTAGGGTTTAGGATTTGGTGTTTAAGGTTTAGGGTTAAGGGGTCAGGGTTTACGGTTTAGGATTTATTTTTAAAGGTTAAGGGTTTAGGGTTTAGCATTTAGGGCTCATGGTTCATGGTTTAGGGTTTAGGGATTATGGCTTAGGGTTTAGGGCTTAACACTCAGGGTTTAGGGCTCACGGGTAAGGGCTGAATGTTTAACGGCTTAGGGTTTAGCGTTTAGGTTTTAGGGTCTAGGGATCATGGTTAAAGGTTTAGGGTTTAGGGTTTAGGGCTCAAGATTTACAATTTAGTGTTTAGGTTTATGGCCTATGGTTTAGGGTTTTGATTGTAGAAGTTAAAAACTAAAATATTTAGGCTGAATGCTAAAATCCTGAAAAATTACCTATGTACTGACCAAATTATAGTTTAAAAAACTATCTCCTAAAATATGACTCATGGAGTTATGAGACTAATTCCATAAGGTGCAGAGTGACCCTAATTTCTTATATTTACATAAATAAATTTAAAGTATAAGAAATAATAAAATATAAATAATAATAAATGAAAAACTTAGAAACATACTTATGTAAATAGAAGCATGTAAAACATACATAATGTTTACACTACATAGAATGGATACGCGTTATGTTTATACATACTACACAAAACCTGTACACCTTATAACACGTACACATTTTGCACATTTTCTATTTTCCCAAGCCAAGCCTCAATTCTCGGGATCTGGTTTAGATCCCCAAGCCTGAGGCATGGACCTGCACAAACAAAGAAAACAACGTGTTTTTACAACAAAATGTAATAAATGTCACTTCCTGTATGATAAATCAAAATAAAACAATCGATCCATTTTTAAAAAAATATACCACGATGTAGAGCAGAGTCTCTTATTTCAAAAAATATATTTTTTCAAATTTTCTAACTAATATAAGATTTCCATATTATTTTTTTTCTAACTATGCCTTTTTATAGCTATTTTTTGAAGTGTAAATATGTCTATCTTTCATGGTGTATCTTTTTTTTGGGTGATCGAAATTTTAAAAAAAAATTTTTTACTAGCCCAAACTAGGCATAATTCTATACATATTAAAAAAAATCTAATTTTCGATATTTTTTGAGGTAGTTAGGTGGGGGCATGGTTGGAGCTCCGTTATTTTTCAAAACATAAAATTTTTGTACTAGAAAAATCATAAATAAAAAAATATTCACTAAATAAATCTTTAAATTAATGGAGCCCAAACTAGATGCTCCTAGCTATCTTTCTACCAAAGGGTTTTCAAAAATACTAAATGGTGCTCAAAAAATGGTGGGGGGCACGAAAGTCACTCTATTATGTTTTTTAACAAAAATATGAGCATTTGTTGGTATTTTAGTTGTTTTGACCCACTTAAACTTATCCGTTTTCAATAAAATTTAGTAGCTTAGAAACTAGACTCAAAATTCTATGATTCATATTTCTACAACATCTTCCAATTTTGAGTGTAACTATTTCGAAAAACTTCATACAAGTTGAATTTTTTTTTTTTCAGAAAAATGTGTGCACTTAAGACCCCCTCAAGGCCCCCTATTTTTTTTCCATTTATCTATTTAATTAATCAGGTGATTGGATTAAGCAAAAAACTATTCAACACTATCTACCAATTGTGAAACTAATTGGCTCAAGCTAGACAAACATACCTAGAGATGTTTCAAATGCACCTATAATGGGTAAAATGCACTTATTTGAGCAATGAGATGGATGTCATTGTCTTTTCAAGTGTCAAAACCTAGACATTACTCTTAATAATATGAGTGTCTACACACTCCAAATTTGTAGTCTACGTTTCCAACATGTGAGGAAGACTCATTTCCATACATAAACAAAAGTTTGTCTTCGTAACTCTCCTTCAAATTCTTCTTCATCGAACTCAACTAGACTTATAGACATTAGTCTAAGCCTGGGAACAGTCTATGATAATGCAGATGACTCCTCTGATAGCACAAATGACTACAATAGTGGTGGGGACACACCTCCACACATCTCTGAGTTACCTTATATAAATTGATGAATCAGGGAATTACTTACATCAAGCACTGAACATCCACTATAATATCGTTCGAGGGAACATGTATATTGATCCAGGACTTAAGTCACACATTACAAAAGTCTAATTCCAATGGAAGGAATTCCTTAATTGTTTATTCACCTCTACTTTTGATGTACAAAGTCATTACATGGAGTAGCTGGATCATTCCCTCCTACATGAGCACAAGTCCTCCTGCATATAAATTCTCATACCCTGGTGTGGAGAAAGCATTTATAACTTGGAAAACATCATCTCATCTCTCTCTCAATATGATCTCACTTTTCCCTTATATTTTCAAATACATCCACTATTTTTACTCTGTGTAGAGCTCATTTACATGATTCAAAAAGAGTGGGCAATTTAGGTATCTGTAGAACTTTTTTGACACAAATAGTGGGGTATTTGAACAATCTACTTTAAACAAACCTAATCATGTACACCTCTCATCTCAATTCATCAAGTTTCCTTTCAACTCTTACAAGGTCTCAAACTTGCATTTTCCACATATTTTTATTGTACTTGGGTTACTCATCGAGCCTATTATTGGTAGGGACACAATGAAGATCTACTCAGCTTAATTCAAATTTTATGCTCTTCCAAGGCCCTCCAAACATACCAAGTGTATCGTTAATATATGATCTCCTTCTATTTAATATGGGGCATTTTCCTACACATGGATATTTGTTCCTACACTTGTGGAGTTATCTTTCTTAGGTGTCATAGCTCCTGCATCAGATTGTCTAAAGGATTTGACCATATAACTATCATGAGCATACTAGCACGAGTATACTTCATGTTGGGAACCTACTATTTTTTGAAGTCATGTGAACCACATAAATTGATCAAGGAATCTTAAGTTTTGATTTCATTAATTGGGCTTTATTCATGTCCTCTCTCCTATCTATATACACCTCACTAAATTTTTGCTAAAATGATTATTGTTTAAGCATCATATGCTTAAAATACATAAAAAATGGTGCATAAATACATTATGTGTTTCCAGATTTCCTAGCAAGTCCAGTTGCATTTTTTAATTAGGAAATATAAATATCAATCATTGGTCATGGATTCAACATATGATTCAAATAAAATGAGATCTTCACAAAACAGTTTCTTGATTTCAGAGACATCCCCTATAATAATAAATAACATGGTTAAAGTATTATCTAACCATTTTGGTATGTTATACTATTTAGTGTAATCAGTACACTATTCTAATTATAACAATTGTTGTAATGAAAGACATTTTCTTTACCATGAGGACTCATGGATTGAAGTGATTCCATTACTCATTGGGACTCATAGTGTAAAATGACTTGCTACCGATCACATTGAGCTTCCCACTTCATGTTAATTATTAGGTAGTCATTAACATTTGGTAGTGGATTTCGTTGTCTTGGAGCATGGATCTCCTATGCATTGGATGCAGAGGAGGGGTATGACATCACAACCGTTATCTTTTTGCATCATGTCATAGAAATCCTCTTTTGTCAAATGTTTTTTGGGACTCATCCTAATAAGATCCCCCTACTGGCAAAGGCACCCCAACAACAGGATGGAGAGTGGTTAGTTATTTTTTACTCTTGGTAGAGTGGCTAAAAAGATTTTTAAGTGGCCTCGAAGGAGTTCTAGGTCAAACATAAAAAAAAACCATGTCCCATACAATGTATGTTTTGATTTGATAACCAAAACGTGATTGCGGCTAATGTCTCTTTGAATTCCACTTTTGCATTGCTAATCTAGATTTAGCTTGGTCGGTTACAATCCATATGAATTTCAAATCCTACAGTGATTGGTTGGGTTTAGTTAAGAGGGTAGTTGTCATAAACCCCAATTCTATAATGATAAATTTATTCCGACCAAGGTGACACCACAATGAGAAGTTGAAATTTTAGTAATACCACACAATTTTACAGTTGTGGTTGATTGGTTCAATGGGATTAATATGTTTTCTTGCTCATCCTTCCTCTATCATCTTATGTAACTTTATGCATACCACTGAAACAAAAAACTTAAGAAATTATACTAGATCCCACAAATTGCACATACACAATATTTTAAACACAAAACTGCATAAATCATTTCAAACATAAGATATAAGCATTACTATATTTATATTATATAAACATGATTCTATTGATTTGGTTTAATAAGTGGCAAGTTATAAATCCATAGATATATCAAAATAATGTCAAGGAGAATAAAACATCTTGTCCTACTAACAAATGATGGGATAAAAAATGGGTGTAAGGTAAACGAAATCTCAAACAACAGTACATGAATGATATCAACAATCAATCATCCTGTAATAACATCATCTCCAAGAAAAATACACTGGTTGTGTGATGTATACTTGTATGTATGTACAGTAGAGTGGGACATCTTCATACATATGAATATCCTAATCAATTGGGTAGAATTTAATAGGGAGCTTCTAATAACAGAGTGGTGAGAAATAATCGATTTATAGTTTGTCAATTATTGCATGTGATGAATCAAATAGTAGATATGCCCTCTTTAAACACTGTAATAATTTAGAGGGTAAACTTATGTAATGCATGCATTTAAGACACACATTTTGTGTTATGACGAAAATAGGCTTCAAAGACTAGTGGGTATAGAATTTAAGTGTTTACATAAATCGATCACCAGTAGTTTGGACATCCTAAAATTGATAACTTGTTGTGTGATTAGCTCAAACATTGATAAATAATATACATTGGGATAAAAACTATATGGAGTCTTAATTTAATGATAAAGTTTGTTGAGTGCTAAATTTACCCTAATAGTATGTGAAGCATACAACCCCAATCATTTTTTCACTCCAATTACTTTGTGCCAACCTATAAAGTGATTGAACAATAATAGTTAATATGTATCCTACATTGAAAATAGATCAATATGGTGGCATGAACATTAAAACTTAGTGATTTATTAAGCTTTATAGTATTTTGACACAAATTTATAAGGGTCACAATAAATTGGCTATGACTTTAAATATTATCCGAAATCCCAAAGTATATCTTTATAAAAACATTGGTGATAATTCCATAGTTGTGACATGCATCTCCTGACCCTATCCCAACTAGTCTCAATAAGACACCATTAGCCATTTTTGAAGCTAAACCACCTTTGCAATGGATTCCAAAAAATTGTCAAACTTCACAATTGGTAAACAGGTATTGAAAGGATGAAAACATATACACATCTCATGATAGGCCACCAACAATCACTCTAAAGTGACCATATATGTGCTATTGTGCATGCTACTAACCTCCACCAAACACAAGTAAAAAAAGAAGGAAAGTGGTACATCTGACACTTTTGAATCTGGGGAACAAGGTGTATTAAGTATGCACACACCATTTATCCACACAACAAATTGAAGTATTCTTAGACATATGCATCAAAGATTTTATTATAATGAATTAATATATCTATCATAACAATGTTGAATAGAGTTAATCAATTATTCTTATAAACATGATATCTATACTCTATTCAAATTTGACTTCAAGACCTAATTACGAATGATATAGACACTAATATGGCCTACACATAAGATTTATATGTTGGAAACCATTTTCAGATTAAGTTTAATCCCAACGCAATAACTTTTTCTAACCATCTTATGTACATTTCCTTTCCTTTATTTTCTAGGAGGAATATTGGATGACTTCGCGAAGTTTTAGTGTCTACCTTACTGCATGTCCAGATATATGACTAATCCACATCAATAGGAAATTTTCAAAGAAATTCTATAATATAACTTGCTTAGCAAAACCATGGAAAGGTTCAACTTGTAAAGAATGACTTCAGAATGTTGAAATATAGACAACCCATTAGTTTTTGTGTCTGCCATGAACCTTGTCTTTTCGCCCCCACTTTCTTCCTCTATTTTTTCAAAAATTTCGGCTCGCCAAAAGTGTTGGTGTTTTAACTTTTAACTTTAATGGCTCGCCAAAAGTGTTGGTGTGCGAGCCATTAAATAACATTCCGTGTCACTTAACACTCCAAGTATATGAATTAACGTTATCATGGACATAAAACACATCAAACATGTGCTCAAGAACAAATAAGATACTTTACATATTGGAAAATATATGCAAGTGTGGAAATGTTTATACGAAGCACATCAAACACTAAAATAAATTTAATCACATGAATGTTAATTTAAATATTAAATCAATCAAGCACATATAAAATTCATGAATTCATGTCGAATAAATAAAACTAACATTATGCACAAGGAATATTGTCAAGTACAAATAAACTATGTAGTCAAAGGTAAATGTTACGCCCTTAATTATATATCTTACATGGGATGGATATAGCTGACTTGTTGCTATCGTAACTTAATATCATGATGTATCTCTTTTATATATGATCTATTATCATTGGTTGGTTGGCCTTGCTGATGGCCATAGCATAGGAATAGTATAAATAGGGGTTATAGATAGTGGATGATGAGTATGTTGAGTATTTGAGTCTTATTATATGTTCTGGAGGTTGCCCCCTCAAAGTGGCCAAGCTATTATACTTCCATATTGAGAGAATTTATTTGAAATATTGTGTTATTTGGTGTTCTATTGCTGGTGATAATCATAATTAATCAAGTAATTTCATTACAACTGGTATCAGAGCTTGATCTCGACCAGGATGGAGTCAAACCCTAATTCTAAAGGTTCGGCTATATCTCAAGATTGATAGCGAATTTTTCTATAATGTTTTTTTTGGTGAGGAAAAATAAGTCAAGTAAGCTTATCTCCAAATTTCAATAAGTTTTGACTTGTTTTGAAAAAGTTATTATGGTTCCATATTTATTCATAATTTGGCTCCCTAGGGCGCAATTTTTTGAAATTTTTCAATTTTTTTATATTTTCGGAAACCCCTCCAAAAAATAGCTAGGGTTTTTGTTTTATAAATTCCTATATTCGGCCAAAAAAATCACGAAACCCGAAACCCTAAAATTCTTCCCTGTTAAGTCTACCCCTAGGCCCACATCCTTCTTCATGGCTGATAGATCTACCTGAGGCCAAGGAAAAGGACAAGCAACTCCAGGAATGACCCCAAATAAGGAAGATATGGCTTCAATATCTACTTGTTTGGGAGTATCTGCGGTGGTCATCCAACTTCAGGAAAGGGTAAACAATATGGTGAGTAAGGATGACCTTAATGTTGAGCTTCATCAACTGAAAGGTAGCCTTAGGAGTGAGATTTAGAAGGATTTTCATGCAATGCAGCAGGAGTTGTTGAATGCTATTTCTAATACAACTTCCAATTCTAGTCATATGGGTTCTACTAGAAATGGTCACACAAATCCAAATCACTCAAATCAGGGAGGATCCTTTAATCATTCAAGTGGATCTTCTCACCAATGGAGGGGCATGATTCCAAAAGTTGGAATGCGTAAATTTGATGGAAAGGATCCACTCAGTTGGATTACCTAAATGGAAAATTTCTTTGATCTCCATCAGATCCCAGGAGGACAAAAGGTAACTATAGCATCCTTATACCTAGAACCTGATCAATTTGTTTGGTATCATTAGTTATGTGCTCAAAGGCAGAAGAATGGCCTAAATGTCACATGGATAGTGTTCACTGAAGAGCTTCAATTACACTATAGTTCTATTGTTTCTTATAATTACTTCAGCCAATTAGCAAAGTTACGCCAAACTAGTTCAGTTAAGGAGTATGTCCATCAATTCCAAACTTTGTCCTTACTTGTGGAGGATATTACAGAAGAGTATTTGAATGACCTATTTCTTGGGGGTCTTAAGGACCACATTGAGCATGAGTTATGCATGTTTAACCCACTCAAGGTTGTTGATTCTATTATCATGGCACGTTGAGTAGAGGAAAAATTTCTTTCCAGTAGAAGGCAGACCTTTTCTAGCATAAAATATCGTAACACCTTGTTTCCTTCTTACCCTCAGCTAATTCGGTTAACACCTCAACAAATTGAAGAAAAAAGAGCCAAAGGGTTATGCTTTAACTATGATAGCAAATATGGACCAAATCATAAATGTTTTGAGAAAAAATTGTTCTACATTGAAGGATCTGGTGATGAGGAAGAATATGAGGTAACATCAACAAAGGAAGTGGAAAAATTAGAGGAAGAATCTGGAGATCCTCAGCCAACTATTTCATGCCATGCTCTATCATGTATTAGTACTCCACAAACCCTTCAAGTTGTGGGTTATCTTAAGAAGTGGAAGGTAACAGTCTTGATTGATTCAGGGAGCACACATAATTTCATCAATCACAAGTTGGCAACAAGACTAAATTGTTTCATCTACCCAGCACCTGAATTTCAAGTAATGATTGCAGATGGTGGCATAATCCAATGTTCAGGTAAATTCCATAAAGTCAAAATCATGATGGGTGATTACACATTAGAATCTACAATGTTTGTTATTCCCATGGGTGGAGTTGATATTGTCTTAGGTGTTCAGTGGCTCACTACCTTGGGCATCATAGAGATAAATTTCTAGGAATTGTTCATGTGCTTTCATTATGAGGGTAAAAAATTTGAACTTCGAGGTCTACAAGCTAAAGATCCTCTAGTGGTGAGTTCTCACCAAATGCAGAAGATTCTTTAAAAAGGGTCTAAAGGTTTTGTAGCACAATTATTCTCTATAGAATTCCAACTGCAAATGAAGGTATTACATCCTAAACTTCAAAAGGTTATTAATCAACATGTAGTTGTCTTCAAGGAACCAAGAGGATTACCACCTGAAAGAGAGCATAATCATGCTATTCAGTTGATTCCAGGAAGCCAACCCCCCAACATCATGCCTTATAGATATTCATATGTGCAAAAGAGTGAGATTGAGAAGATGGTGGAGGAAATGTTGGAAATTGGTATTATTCGTCACAGTCAAAGTGCCTATTTTGCTAATGTGGTGATGGTGCGTCGTAAGGATGGAAGATGGCACATGTGTCTAGATTACAGAGAGCTTAACAAGTTCACTATCAAAGATAAGTTTCCTATTCCCATCATTGATGATTTATTAGATGAGTTACATGGTGTCATTTATTTTACAAAACTAGATATGTGTTCTGGGTATCACCAAATTAGAGTCAAGTAAGAAGATATTCATAAGACAGCTTTCAGAACTCATCAAGGCCATTATGAATTCCTAGTGATGCCATTTGGCCTTACCAATGCTCCCTCCACATTCCAAAGCTTGATGAATTCAGTATTTAGACCATTCCTAAGATATTTTGTCTTAGTATTTTTTGATAATATACTCATCTACAGCAAATCATGGGAGAAACACTTACATCACATCAATATTGTCTTAGAAGTCTTAGAGAAACATCAACTTTATGCCAAGCCTTCAAAGTGTTCTTTTAGGGTACACGAAGTGGAATACTTGGGAGATATTGTTTCTCATGAAGGTGTTAAGGTGGACCCTCACAAGATCCAGGCCATGGTGGAATGGGAAACCCCAAGAACCCTCAAACAATTACGAGGTTTCTTAGGTCTCATAGGGTATTATCGTAGATTTGTCAAAAACTATGGCAGTATAGCAGCACCACTCACAAAATTATTGAAGGAATCCTTTCCGTGGAATGAGGAAGCATCTAGGGCATTTGAAAAATTGAAGGTAGCTATGTGCACCACTCCAGTATTGGCAACCCCAGATTTCTCCAAAACATTTATAGTTGAGTGCGATGCTTCAGGAAATGGAATCGGAGTAGTACTAATGCAAGAAGGACACCCCATTGAGAGACTACAACTAAAAGGAAAGAATTTGTTAAAACCCACATATGAAAAGGAAATGATGGCAATACTACATGCAGTCAAACAATGGAGACCATACTTGATGGGTAGACATTTTAAGGTAAAAACTGATCATGATAGTTTGAAATATTTCTTAGAACAACATCTATCTTTAGAAGAACAACAAAAATGGGTCACTAAGATGTTGGGATGTGACTTTGAGATTCTTTATAAGAAAGGAAAGGAAAATTTGGTCACTGATGCCCTGTCTAGGAGGGATGAGTCTGCCGAAGCATTGTTATGTGTCATCTCTATACTACATTCAAATTGGGTAGATCAAGCACGAGAAGAATGGAAGAAAGATGCAACCACACACATTCAAAATCTCCAGGCAGATCCGTCCATATCAGATCAATTTATATGGAAGGGGGATACATTGTGGTACAAAGATCAGTTATATCTATGTAAGAACTCTACACTTAAACACCATGTTCTTTCAGAGCTACATTCTTCTCCAATAGGTGGCCATGCTGGGGTCCTAAAAACATATCATAGAGTTAAGAAGGATTTATTTTGGGAGGGGTTGAAATTATATGTTCAAAAATTTGTGACAGAATGTTTGGCTTGCCAAAAAAATAAGGGCGAGACCATTAAGACACCTGGTCTTCTCCAACCTCTGTTTATTCCTAGTGAGAGATGGGAAGAGGTATTAATGGATTTCATCACATGATTACCTAAATCAGAAGGGAAAAGTGTCATCATGGTCAGACAGACTTACCAAATATGTTCATTTTTGTGACATGGCTCATCCTTTCACATCTAGTACTGTTGCCATCTCTTTTATGGATACAGTTCAAAAGCTCCATAGCATGCCAAAAATTATAGTAAGTGATCGTGATCCAATATTTATAAGTAACTTTTGGACTAATCTGTTCTCTTGTCTAGGTACCCAACTAGCCTAGAGTTACTCTTATCATCCCCAATCATATGGGAAAATTGAGGTGGTAAATAAATGTTTAGAGGGATATCTTTGATGTTTTACTTTAGATAAACAAGAACGTTGGGTGTAATGGTTGCCACTAGCAGAATGGTGGTACAATACTTTATTTCATACCTCCTCCAAAATGTCTCCATTTCTAGCACTTTATGGGTACCATCCTCCATCACTCATATCTAGCTTGAAGGTCAAACCAAAGGTGAGAGCAGTCAAAGATCACATTCAGCATCAACATGAGGTACTCTCTAGTCTTAGATAAAATTTAGCACAGGCACAAAACTATATGAAGCAACAGGCTAATCAACATAGGAGTGAGCGACACTTTGAAGAGGGAGACTTTGTTTTTGTAAGGTTATAACCATATAAGCAATTATCCTTGAAACAACAGCAAAAGGATAATAAGCTTGCTCCTAAATACTATGGTCCTTACTGAGTTTTGCAGAAAATTGGTAGTGTGGCATATAAGCTAGAGCTCCCTCCAGGAAGTAGAATACATCCAGTCTTCCATGTTTCTTGCTTAAAGAAAGTTATTGGGCTGCATATTTCCACTCAATCAGTGCTTCCGGAACTAGACGAGGAAGGAAGGATCATATTGGAACCTGAAGGCATTCTTCAGACATGCACCAAAAGACTAAGGACCAGAGTCATTACCAAGTACCTGATCAAGTGGAAGAATATGAATATTGAGGATGCATCATGGGAAGATGAAGCATTCATGTAGCAGCATCTAGGGCTTCCCAACATTGGGGACAATGTTACTTTGAAGGGGAGGGGCATATTACGCCCTTAATTATATATCTTACATGCGATGGATATAGCCGACTTGATGCTATCATAACTTAATATCATGATGTATCTCTTTTATATATGATCTATTATCATTGGTTGGTCGGCCTTGCTAATGGCCATATCATAGGAATAGTATAAATAGGGGTTATAGGTAGTGGATGATGATTATGTTGAGTATTTGAGTCTTATTATATGTTCTGGAGGTTGCCCCCTCGAAGTGGACAAGCTATTATACTTTCATATTGAGAGAATTTATTTGCAATATTGTGTTATTTGGTGTTCTATTGCTAGTGATAATCATAATTAATCAAGTAATTTCATTACAGTAAAACATAGAACACGTGGAAAATGGAGAAGGTATGCAAGTGTGTGTGTGTGTGTGTGTGTGTGTGTGTGTGTGTGTTTGTTACATATTTATAATAATGCATAGGTGTGTCAGTCTTGATATACAATGTATCATGAACATACAAATATTGTACATATAATAAATTCAAACTTATAAGTACATTAGGAAAATATTAGGAATAAATCATGATCCAAATACGAAAAGATACATGGGAAAAAACTCTAAATGAGGATTTAGATGTGTTACAGGTACAAGTGGAAGCAATATGTAAGGTATTTGTAATATTAAAATAATATGACTATAAAAAATAAAATTATTAATATGCAATAATGTACATGGATACTCTCAATGGAGAAGTATAGTTGGGTGGAGTACTATCGAGAAATATGTTTGGCTACATGGATATTACAAGATCGTGGATGTATTGTAGTTTGACATGATGTTGAGTTATGCCTCCACATGGTAGTTATATAGAAATATAACATTTTCCAAAGGTTTCGCGCATGGGATAATTTTGGCATAATGTTGTTCATGTTATGTAGAATATGCAAATGGGGTATTATACATAATGGGGGACTATGTGGAGAAAAATGTTGTAGATAATGTCCAAAGGATGGCAAGAGTAATGAAATTATAATTTAGACTTGAGTGACCTCTCTTATGCACAAATGATACATATGAGTAATTTTAGTATAATGAACATGCTAAGTGAGACGTAAAACACATTAAAATAATAGAAACAATAATTTTACAAAGGTAATACAAATGTTGTCATGCTATGAATCATTGCAACATAAAAATATACAAGTATACAAAATAGAGGTATAAGCATGAGAATCATAGAAATGAAAGAGTAACATGTGATGAAGAAAGGACATGACCCACATTTCCCCTAGATTTATCTTGAGTGAGCATGGAATTTATCATACCCACCATGAATCTATAATAATGAATTTATGTCATTCCACTCACACCAATACTATATATGACAAATAAGTGAACTTGTTTCTTTATCGTTACATGTGTGTATGCCATGAATGTGAAGTGTGTGGCCTAATTCAGTCACAAGGTATACAAATTTTCAATAAAATCACAAAAGAAATAAATCAAAAATTAAACAATCCATTTCTTATAATTTCATCAAAGATTAATGAACAAATCCATTCAATAATATAATCATAATCATAATGACCAAGACCCGCCCCCTGTAGGCCGACAATTTGCAGTGGTGACATAATTTTCCTGCTCCTTGTTTTTTTGATGTAATTGGTTCTCTTGTGCTCCTAGGTTTCTTGGCCTAGTTTGTACCATGGCTTTGGTGCATACTACCATACCACCCACTTTTTTGTGAATAATCTTGTATAATTTTACTTGTTAATTTAATATAAGATCTATTTCATAAAAAAATCATAATAGGCACTTAGAAAATTATATATACATATGAGGCATCAAGATATCCATGCTTTTTGACATCTTGTAATATTTTCAAGCTTCTTGATTTATAAACCTTTTAATTCTCAAATTAAAATCCATAATGTGAACATATGGGCTATATAATTTAAATAATAAATATACATTAGATAAGGCTTAATTCTTTATTTAATTTATATGTTGCAATGGATAATTGTGACTATTTATGTAAATTAACTCAAAGTTAATTTAGACAATGTGATGAGTAAATGAGAATTAACAAGAGCTTTTTGGTTCTATTAAGTAAGTAAATTATAATATATTTAGATTTACACCAATTTTAATTAAAAAATTTATTTTTGAATATGAAAAATATTTCAAGATAACTCAAGTGGAGGATATTATTGGTGAAGTTTTTTTAGGTTAATTAATTGAAAATAAAGTTATAAGTGAAAGAAGAGCACATGAATGGATTATTTTTTAATCCTAAAACATGACTTGGACTCTAGTGTTATACAAAAGTGTTCTATCAATGAATCTAATTTTCGAAATGATCTCCTTAATCACAAACCACAAATTTCAAGAAAAGTAGAATCAATTGATTTATCCTAAAATGTACATCTCTTATCCTAACACTCTATTTTAAGAAGAAAAAACTATTTTTAGGTTGATTACTTGCACAAATATCTTATTTGTTATCTTCTAAATTGTAATAAATTGAAGAGTATCTCTATATTTGATATATATTTTTAACTCTCTATTTTGATATCTTTCATAAAATTTCTTCAATCCATGTTTTTATTTCAACAATTATTTTCATTAGGTTTCAAGTTCCTATAAAATAGTGTCTAGTAAATTGAATTAATAGAGTGTAATTTTACATTTAGTGTGATAGATTACAAAAATTGGGATAACTTTCCTTCAAATGTATTCTTGTGTTATTTGGCTCTATTTTTTTAGTCAAGTTAGATCTTACCTTTATTTTGTTATCTTATATCAATAAAACAATAGGATTTGCATGTTTTATTTTTCTTATGATGTGATCAAGTAGAGGAAAGAATTGAAATATATTGGTGTATCATCCCTTTTATGTTTCTTTTTATCTTTCATTTTCCCAAAAAAAAATTACCAACATTAGGATAGAAGGAACCAACCTACTCTGGAGATTTTACTTGAGATAAGTGTTCCCCACTTTAATACATTCTAAATGTAGTGGCATTCACAAAATTGTTTTCAATTATTTTACACTTATACGCATAAATTGTCATAAATTTGAGATATAAATTAAGACTACGGGATTAGGGCATCCAATACACTAACATGATTTGTAAATTTTATTTAATAAGTAGATGTTGTGATTACTCAATTATTTAGAATTGATAAAACAATATAAATATGAGTTACATAGGTAATTTTACATGCCTGATAGTTATGAGTGATGTGCCACTAGATTGAAATTATAATAGAATGATTCATAAGAGTATCATACCACAAACAAGTGGCCAACATGTGTCTAAACGTTGATGGTAACTTCAAATATTTGTAAAAGACTCGTATAATTGGATGTTATGAGTAGTTTCCTAGAACAATGTGAGGGTATATTACTTTTGGAGTTTTCTTCTTCTCTACCTTATCTACACTTTTGAATACCTATAATCTCCTTGATCATTGATGCAAAGAAATATAATTTTCTTCTTGCATTCAATGTGTCATTAACTTGAAACAACTTCAACTCTTCCCTTAAATAACTCTAAATCATTCAATTCTCAAGCTATAATACTCATATAAGTAGATCTTTCACCTTATCCTCTCTTTGCATCAAGTAATCTTATCCACCTACCTTGATGAATGTTATGACAACACTCAAAGTCATCATTAACAAGTGTAAAGATAATTAATCTTACCATTATTTAAAATTGTCCTTCATTAGCATTTGGGGAATAAAACTCTAGCAAGCAAAACTTGAAATTTTCTTGGATGAATTATCAATACTAAATCTTTACTCTACCTTACGTCCTTCTCCAAGTCCTTATCCACCTATATATTTTTCTTTAAATCATGCTAAATGTTTTATCAACTCTGTTTAGTCTCAAAGCTACTATAATGGCTTCTATTAGCCCTTTTCTTCTCAAAGGAGTGACTTCAAGTCAAGTTAAAATCTCTGCCTTAGGCACTTCTCAGCTTACCTAATCATTTCCACATTTCTTAACCATTTAATCATGTCAATCTTCCACAAAATTGGTGTAAATCAATCACTAGCCTCTAACTCACTTATCTTCACCAAACTTGCCCATCTAAGTGCACAAAAACTAAACCCATGGCCATTTAATGGTTGGGAAAATCCATATGTTCTCCTTACAAAATAATATTACCTCTAAATACCCTTTTTATTAGTGATGCTATGTTCCAATTTTAGTCATCTCACTCCTCGACTTGCTGTCATATCCACTAACAACTCTTATTGAGTGGTGTAGTTTTTTTCTAACCCTGTTCTAGGAATTTATCACTCATAACTTGTGTTTAACTTACTCATTCTTCCATCCCAAAACATTTTCTAGTGCCCATTTAGGGTTTCTACTTGTGCACAATTTTTTAGGACCACTTCCTTTACAAAAATTCTTCAAAACTCACCATTCTATGTTATCCATTAGGTCTCCTAAACTGTACCTTCATTGTGTTTTCATACTGTCATAAAGTAGGTGATTTATTTATAGGATCCAAGCCTAAAACCACCTAAATCCTTCAAAGGGGGTGTCAAGGTTGATGATGTCCAAATCTTTCATGGTCCAACTCTTCCAATTAGGACCTTTGAATCTACATGATAAACCCAATCATAGGGTTTCCCTATAGACCCGATAGGGATCTTTTTTTCATCAAAACCCTCAAAGTGATATAGTCTAGAAGTTCAATGGCTTAACACTTGCACCCTGAGCAACAAGTAATTACCTTCACCGTGCATTTTCCTTATCAAAAAATCTCAGTTCATCTTCAAACCCCATGTGACTTACCTCAAAAGTCACATGCTTTCCCTTGAGACAAACTAGAGTTTTCTAGCTCTGTGATCATATTTTTCAATCAAATAGTCTTGTAGTAAATGTTGTAAGGATCATATAGTGCATCTTGGATACTTCCAGCCATGTAGATGTTCATATATCTCTACTCTTTTCCTTTAATAGCTTCCTCCTTAAGACAAGGAATAATCTCGCGAACACTACAATTTTGGAAGTAGAACTCAAAGCTTCTAAAGACCCTACAAAAGACTCCTTGGAAGAATGTACATGTGATGAATCTCAGCTTTCAAGCAATACAATCGCTCAAAACCACTACAAATAAGTTCCCCATTTCTACATGAGATCAACTTCTTAAACAAAATTAAGCCCCAAAACCTTCCTCTAATGCTGATTAGAAGGAGCTCATTCAAATGCCCTGATAGAAGATTGTACAGTCTAATTCAAGTGCAAAAGTATCTCTTTCATAGACTGAATCACTCAAAATCATGTAAACTCTAGAGAATAAGTCTCTTACCATTCACTGAATCACTTCACTATGTTCATTCACATGACCACTAATGCTCAACAATAATACAAGAATGCAATGAATAACATGTCATACAAGACTTATGTACTTGGGTTTAGAAGACTCATTGGGTCATATAGAGTTATTTTCTTTGAAGCTTTCTAGGATTCACATTCAAGATGGAGAATGGGGTGGCAACTGGTTTCAGTTTTAGCATTTATAGTCCACCATTTTAGTTTTCCACCAAATTAGAACCAACTCATCTACCTTTTGATAGGTGGAAGACTTCAAGGTTAGAAAATTTATATTCTTCCCTAGTCATTCTTTCACAAAATGTTTCTAAGTTAGACATTTTGAATGTTTCAGTCTAAAGGCATCCTTGCTAGTAGAATAAGGTAGATGAAAAAATCCTGGAATGGTCATCTTCAAGCATTGGATAGAATCCAAAGTTCCAACTTACAATACTTCATCTTTAACCATCCTACTCAAACTAAGCCTTCAACTATGCCTCAACAAATGTTTGAACTTGGTACTTATGGAGCCTATAATTGTTGGAAACTTTTCAAGATTAAGAGACGTGATCTCAATTTCAAGTTTCATGGCTATCATATGATCCACCTTACCAAATAAATCCTCTAATTTCTCCCATATTTTGAAAGGAGAGTCACATTTTTCCAAATGAAACAAAATATTGTCACTTACATAAGTTCTTATCGAACCCATACACTCATAAAATTTGCATTGGTACTAAAATTTCTCATATTCTTTAGTGAACACTGATTGTTCTGAAAAATTTAAAGCCCATAATCCTTTACGATTAATTATTGTTTCTATGTGTGGTTATTATGTGTTGTTAATGTCTCAACATGAAATAATGCAGAAGTAGACACCATTCTTCATAAGCTTCATCTTATTCATTATCCTCTTCTTCAACACTCAGATGCCATATGAAATTAGGTTCCTCTTTATCTTCATCATCTCATGTCTTGATCAAATATGATTCTTCATGACTTTTTTCTTCCTCTTCATCTTGTAGTATCTTCATGAGTTATTCCTCTGCTCATTCATAGTATTCCTCATACTCAAACAAGTCTGAAATCCCATGTTATTTCATGATTTTCTGCCACACAAGTTCTTCATCAGCTATCAACGCTTCTTCACTTTCATTTCTTTCTTCATTTTCAATTTATTTATCCTCTTTATTGGTAATTTTCTCCATTTCTAACTTTTCATCTTTATCACCAGCATTCACACACTCAAAGGAAATATTATAATAAACATAAGGGGGCCTTATAGCCCCATGAGATGCTCTATCAATGATCTCTTCTTCATCTTCAACATGTTTCTCCTCTTCGTCACTTTCTTCCTCTTTTCCAAGACAAGATAAAAATCTTGCAATCGCCTCTTCTTCATCTAAACACTTATTTTCTCCTTATACTCTCTCTTTGTGAACTTCTTCTTCTTACTTTCTCATCCTCTTCTCTTCTTGCCTTAACTTCCTCTCTTCCTTTCTTATGTCTTTTCTGATATTCCTCTTAACCATTATACCCACGTGTTCCTCTACTTCTCTAATGTTTTCCATCATCATATATATATATATATATATATATATATCTTCATGTGGCTTAATAACTATAACCATCCATTAACTTTCTCTACTATTGTTTCTCCTTCATCAACATGTGTTAAATTTGATTCATAAGGCCTAACAACCCTCAATTTTGTCTCTTTGCATGCCTTCCTTATCTCCACCAAGTGTCTCTTTTATGACATCATCCTTACCAACCTTATATGTTATTATTGTTCTCTTGTCCTCTCATGCACTTAATTTGACATGATCTCATCCCTCTCTGTTATTGGTTTCTTCACCCACTTGGGCATCACATACCCATTTACATTGATTGGTTCAAATATCTTTTCATTTCTCTTCCCTTCACTCATATTCTTAATAACCTATTTTTATTTCTTCTTCTTCACTGGATCAAACCTTTTCTCAACTTCTTCAATCTCTTTTCCTCCACTCTTATACCAAATGATGTAGATAAATATAATTTTTTTCATACATTCAATCTGTCAATACCTTGAAAAAACTTCAACTCTGCCCTTGAATCACTCTAAAGCATTCAATTCTCAAGCTATGAAACTCATACAAGTATATATTTCACCTTAGCCTCTCTTTGTTTCAAGTGCTCTTGTTCACCTGCCTTAATGAATTCTATAACAACACTCAAAATGATCATTAACAAGTGTAAAGACAATTAATCTTACCATTCTTTTAAATTGTCCTTCATTAGCATTTGGGGAATAAAACTCTAGCAAGTAAAACTTGAACTTGTATTGCATGACTTATCAATATTGTCTCTTTACTCTACCTTATGTCCTTATCCAATTCGGTTGGGTCTTTCTCTTCCCCACCCATGCACTCTCCTAATAATAGGCATGCACACCAAAATATCTTACATGCATTCTTTCCTAAAATAGCCATGAGTACAAAGCTTGCATGCTTGTACAAAGGTAGATAATAATAGATTATCCTAAATGCATACCATGATTTAATCATATTATTATCTATCTCTATGTGTGTTCTTTATATTGATCTGTATGTGTTTTTTCCAAATATATCCTTTGCTTGGCCAACAAGTCATTGTTCATTTATCGTTTTCTTGGTCGACACTCAAACCTTGTTTTACCTATTTTCATCCCTAGCTTGGAAAATGGCCAAGTCCCTATTCTCTTTCCATGTGTGTGTAGCCCCACACGCTGACCTACTACTCCACTGCACGTGCCCCTTGTGCGGTACTTTATCCTTCACATGTGAGCATCCCTGCATGTTAATTATGCACTATATTTGTTGGAATATAATGGTTGAGTGGGTTGGCCACCCCTTAATTAAATATGGGTCCAACATTATACTATAGGTTAAATATTTAATAATAATAAATATTTTTATTTCTATTATTAAATATTCAAACCTAGGGATATACTTTAGGTTAAATATTTAATAATAAGAAATAGCTATATTTATCTTATTAAATATTTTAAACCTTGGTATATATGTCAACCATTTAGGTTGAAAAGGTGGGTCGGGAGACATATCACCTCATATAAAAAGGACTTTGGGTCCTCATTTCACATATTGAAAAAAAATATATATCAAAGGTGTTTTTACCCTTGTGATTAGGGTCTCTAAAGGAGGAGGTAATTTATTGGATGTAAAAGGGTTCTCTACAATAAAGGTTACTTTTCACAGTGGTTGTTTACCTTCATATTTTCCACTATAAATCATGTGTCATTTGTCATTTACTTTCTGTAAGTATTTATTTATTTGTTATGCAATATAATGTGATATTTATTGATTTAATATTACATAGTTTATTAATGTTGTATAATTTAATTGATTAAATATGTAGTTAATAGAATCCTCAAATTCTATCATGGTAACAGAGCCAGGTAAATTAAATAGATTAGATCAAATGTTGTTGTATTTAATTAATTTAATTTTTTATAGGTTTTTTCAACCAACCTGAAAGGGTATTTAAAAATCATCAAGCCCCTTCTCCCCAATTTTTTTTGCAATCTAAATTTTTTTAAATGTTTTGTGAGGAATTTATGTGAGTGTGCACATGTGAAAGGGGTTTACATGCGTGTGAAAAATCACATACATGTAAGGGTAAATTAATATATGAATTAATTCTATTTCTCTATAGTTTTAAATGTGTGCCTAGGTAAATGTTTTCAAAGGTAAAATTCAAGAGTAAATGAAGGGAGGATACAAGTTTCATGAAAATAGGGATTTCCAATTATTTCAATGGTCGGGTGAAATTACTTGTCCCCTCTGTAAATATCCTAAGTTAATTTGTACTCTCATGTGATTCAAAATCTCCATGCACCTGGTAAAAATTCTCTTATTATTTTTACCTTGTTTTTTTCAAAATAATATGCATGTGTCCTTTAGACCCCCCTCTAATAGGGCTTGATTTAAAAAATATATAAGTTTATAGTTTTTATAAGCTATATTCTTTAAATAAAAATTTACTATAGAATAAAGATCATTATAGTTTATATTATATAAACTATTCTCAAAAAAATTATATAGTTTTTTATATCTTATTATAATTTATAAACATAATCTACTGTCTAAGAAATTTTGAAATTTCATATTCTGGAAATACACAAGTAAATTTTAATTGTGTTAAATTTGATGGTCAAATGACTGTCACGGCAGACCAAAAATAAGGTAGAATGACGGTCATTTAGACGTCAAATTTAAGTTGGTCATATCCAAGAAATTTTCACTGTATTAAAATTGGAGGTCAAATGACCATCACGACAAACCAAAAATAAGGCAGAATGACGGTCATTTAGATGTCAAATTTAAGTTGGCCAGATCTTTATCTTCATTAACTCTTTTCTGAAATTTGAAGTTGTGTATTCTTAGGGGTTTCATCTTCATTTCTATATGGTCGGAAAAAAATTATGATAGATTTGGGGTATAATGCCAGAGCCCTTTATAATGCAGGTTATTATTTGATTATGGAAAGTTAAATAATATATGCATTTTAATAACATAATTAGCTATGGTCAAATACTTTCATTAAATCTATAAATTTAGATATGGTTCTATTAATACTTTTATGATCATATTTTAACAAAATTATTTTTTTTTAAATATATTTAATACTTGATTTTTTAATGAAATAATACAATTTTTTATCATAAAATATGGGTATTGTCATGTTTTTGATTAATATGTTTCTAACTCAGTGGCACATTATATCATAATGGGGTATGTGTTTCAGGAAATTTGAAAGACAATGGGGTCCAGTTTCTTTTTCCTCGATAAATGCCATATCCTAAATGGAGAAAATTACAATATTTGGAAGATCAACATCAAATCGAAACTTATGGTGAGGAAACTTTGGACAATTATTTCAGTGAACTAAACTTTCACCCACCGGTCGTCAAGCAAATGTGAAAAATATGAATGCATTCTCATATTATATGCAAGAGGCCCTTTCGATGATCTTGCGCAATGTGAATGATGAATATCTTCTACACATTGGTAATATTGAACATCCTAAAAAGGATATGGTATTAACACTGTAGATTTAAGGATTATTACAACCCTGTTTAAAAAGGGAAGTATGACTATGAAAGGAGATCATAAGTAGTTAATTGTTTTAGCCAAAATTAAAAATTGTTCATCTTCAAATAGTGGATGCAATTGTTCTTAATCATGTGAAATATTCATCTAATGATGGTTCTAGTTTTGAATATACATGAAATATGGTAAAAGATCATGATGATGTTTCTATCCTAAACTCTAAATATCAAAATGAGGATGTTTTTATCTCCTGTATTTAAATACTTTGTTAGTTTTCTTCCTATTCAAATACAACTGTGTTAGAGAAAATCCTATGATGAAATTCGACTCATACGTACCATGCATCTAATGCACCTTGTATGAACTTGAGCCACAATTTTTTAAAGTTTATAGCTTCTCGGGATGAGAAGTGGATCAATGCAATACAGGTTGAATATAATGCCCTAATTCAAAATCAAACGCCCAAGAGTTTGTTCCACCTCCTGAGAAAAAAAGTATTATAGGGTCTAGATGGCTATACAACGTAAAATATAATGTTAATGGTAGTATTGAAAAATATTAAGCTAGACTTGTTTGCTAGAGGTTTTCACTCAAAAAACCTGGGATAGATTGTGTTGAGGACCTTTGCCCCTGTAGATAAAATGAGCACTGTTATGAACTTGTTGGCTATTGCTTCTCAATTTGGGTGGGAAATCCACAAAATAGATGTGAAAAATACTTTTTTAAATGGTGATTTAAAATAAAATGTGAAAAAATACTTTTTTAAATGGTGATTTTAAAATAAAAAATTTACATGTCTCAACCTAAATGTTTTGAAGAAATTGGTAAAGAAAACTATGTTTGTAAGTTGAAAAAATATTTGTATCGTTTAAAAAAATTTCTTAGAGCTTGGTATGCAAAAATTAATGTTTTATTTAAAACAATTAGGTTTTGTTAATTGTTTTTCTGACAATGATCTATTCATTAAGCAAGAAGGTTTTCACATTATCATTGTATGTCTATATGTAGATGATCGGCTTATGACTAGTGATAGTCCTGCTTTAACTCATAGGATTAAAGAAAATTAAAATAGTACTTTGAAATGACTTATTTAGGTCTCTTACATCATTTTCTTGGCAGTGGTTGTATTTTAAGATAAGAACTATATTGTTGTTTCTTAAGCACAATATGCAACCAATGTACTGTTTAAATGATTGATTGTAACTGTACGTGAAAAAGTTATTAATATGATTGACATTGTATTAACCAATTTCTACGCCTATGGAAGTTGGAAATAAAACTTGATCCTAAACCTGGATGTGAAAAAGTGTATCCTACTTTATATAGACAGTTAGTTGGTATTTTGATTTATCTAACTATAACTAGACCAAAATATTTCCTATGCAGTAGGAATTGCTTCTTAGTTTATGCAGGAACCTTATAGATTTCATTGGAATCTTGCAAAAATGATTCTTAGATATATTAAAGGTGCAATCAATAATGGGTTTCATTATACTAAGGATGAAAATGCTAACTTATATGGATTTTATGATTATGATCATGCTGGTGATGTATTAGATAGAAAATCTACTTCTGATTATGTGTTTAAATTTGGCACAGGTGTCATTATTTGGTGTAGTAAAAATCAGCCCAACTATTTCTATCTCTTCAACTAAAGCTGAGTATAGAAGTGCAATGAAGTTGCAAAAGAGGAACTATGGATAAAGAGGTTGTTCACCGAGATAAAAATGAAGGATTAAGGTAGTATTCCTTTGTTCTACTACAACCAGAGCACCATAGCTCTTGTACATAATCTAGTACAGCATCAAAGGACAAAGCACATTGAGATACATATACACTTCATCCGTGAGAAGGTGTTAAGTGGTGAGATAGATCTCAAATTTGTGCCGACTAAAGAGTAGGTTGCTAACATCTTCTCAAAGCCCCTGAATGCTACAAATTTTTGTCACTTTTGTGAAAAACTTGGATTGTCAGATTTTTCATTAAGGGGGAAGTGTGCGGTGATAATGTCACCTACTAATGGAACTTGGTATTTGTAAACTGAAAAATGCATTGTAATAAAGACCTTTAGGCAAGTGTAAAAATACCTTTGGGCATGTGTATACCTCCTCGGCTTATTTTTTAGAAAGAATTGTAGAAATACCTTAAAAGTGGTCTTCAATAAACTCTTTGGTGTTATTGAGTTTACTGGTAAACATCCAATGTAAGCATATTGTTAAGTAGGACCTTGGTTATAAAAGGATCCTATATGCTTGGTTTCAAGTAACCTTTTACAAGAACTTGTGAGAATATGTAAAACTAACAAATCATACTTAGCCATTGATCATGGGATGATATTTGGGATTCCAAATCCTTTTGTACCAAAATATAACCTAAGTATAATAAAGGTGTTATAATTCCTTCAACCTATATGCTAGCCTAAAACCTTTATGGTTTAAGAATTGTAAATCATGTAGTGTACCACGAGAAGGTAATCTATTGGCATATGTTATCCCACTTAAGATTAAGGGGAAGTGTTGGAACATAATGGTTAAGTGGGTTGGCTACGCCCTTAATTAAATATGGGTCCAGCATTATACTTTAGGTTAAATATTTATAAATAAGAAATATTATATTTATATATTAAATATTCAAACCTAGGGATATACTTTAGGTTAAATATTTAATAGTAAGAAATAGCTATATTTTAAACCCTTGGATATGTGTCAACAATTTAGATTGAAAAGGTGGATCGGGAGACATACCCGATCACCTCATATAAAAAGGACTTTGGGTCCTCATTTGACATATTCGAAAATATATATCAAAGGTGTTTTTACCCTTGTGATTAGGGTATCTAAAGGAGGAGGTAATTTACTAGATGTAAAAGGGTTCTCTATAATAAAGATTACTTTTCACAGTGGTTGTTTACCTTCATGTTTTCCACTATAAATCATGTGTCATTTGTCATTTACTTTCTGTAAGTATTTCTTTATTTGTGATGCAATATAGTGTGACGTTTATTGATTTAATATTGTATAGTTTATTAATGTTGTATAATTGAATTTATTAAATCCGTAGTTAATAGAATCCTCATATTCTATCAATTTCTATCCCTTTATTGCTCATTTATCACTCATAACTTGTGTTTCAATTACTCATTCTTCCACCCCAAAACACTTTTTAGTGCCCATTTAGAGTTTATACCTTTTCACAAGTATTTTAGGATGGCTTCCTTTAAAAAAAATAATTCAAAACTCACCATCCTCTATTCTCCATTAAGTTTCCTAAATTGTACGTTCACTATGTTCTTAGAATGTCATAAACAAGACGAGTTCTTGATGGGATCCAACCCTGAAATCACCTAAATACTTCAAAGATAGGTTTAATCATTATTTTTACCAAGTTTCATCATCTAATTCCATCGCTAAGGTCTCCAAGTACCAAACCCTTATCAAACCCAAGGTGGTTTCCCTAAAAGCCTGATAGGAGGAGAAATCACTATAAGTTAAACCAAACTTCGTTTAAAGGTCCGAAATTCATACTTGAGATTTTTTTAGATATCTTCTTTGTGGTTTCCTTACCAGTAGGTTCCAATACACATCCTATACTCGAGGTTTCCTTCAATTACCACTGTCCTGATGAGAGGAAACAGGGTTTCCAAGGTCTTTCCAAGAGTAACTTAATCAAGTATTTCCTCTATCTAAATTGTGAAGGATTTCCAAGATTTAGAAGATCAAGGTACTTCCCTAAAATTCTCTCAATACATAAACTTTGTATTTTTCTTCCTTACTTGAGCCAAACTAGGTGGTTATCCCAACTGTGTCACAGAACTCCCTCTATCTTCAAGCTCTAAAACAAGTTATCAAACAACTAAATCAAAACCAACCTTTAAAGTACCTATGGTTGAACTAACATAGATAAAAATTAATTCTACCAACATGAAATTTTCCTCCTTAATGAGATTCAAGTATGATTCACATGTATCCTCTTCTCTCAATGACTGTTACAAGTCTATGTGGTTCACCCCACTCTGAAAGTATTCACAAACCAATGAATTCTTGCAAGAACTAAGACTAAAATAAATTGATCAAATTTTAGTATACCTCTCTATACAATTCTAAAGCTAGTAAACCATGCATCCATCATAATAGATTCAGGAAACATGCAAAATTGTTACAAGCTAGTCTCCTTCTCAAATGCTCTTCTTGGAGTTTCACATTTTTAATTCTCATTCAAATGGAATGAGTTAAATTAAGTTAAATTTGAGCATTTATATGTCTTTCATTCAGTTTTCCACTGAGTAGAATCATCTTTTATTCTCAATTACATGGTTATCCCTTCATACAACAATTATTTTTGGCTTATAACTCCAAGACATAACAACTTAACCTCTAATTATGACTTCTAACTCATTGAAAAGACCTAAAACAACCAATTATGCCTCATTTCATCCTTTTACAAGCTTATTATCTCAAAGAGTAAAATAAAACACCCAAGCTAATCCAAACTTACATAAACAAGCCAAAATAGGCCTCCAAGATTCAAACTTGCACTTTGGAGGGAAAGTGAAATATTCAAATTTTGAATAACCTAGACTCTAACCAACACATCTAAATGACTCCTAATGACCTCTAGGACTCTATTATCACACCTTCAAACCAAATTTGGATGTTGTCATCATTATATACATACTAGAATGTATGATAATGCATTAATCATTGACAATATGGTAGACTTTTCTACATTTCTACCTCAAAAACCTTATTGTAATTACAAGAGATAAGAAACCTTTTTAAATGGAGAAATGTTTTTATTCGGTTTGACCCCAATCACCTCAATGGTCGGGATTTTCCTATATAGAAATACTCTAAATAAGCCTTAGAATCTGAGTTAATATAAATTGAATTAAATCTTATTATAAAGTAAATATTGTAATAAAGAATGTACATGTGCTAATATTTAATAAGATGCAAGAAAACATGAATGTATAATGTGAAACCCTGGGCAAGAGAGGGAGATAGGAAGACTTAGCTTATTTTCAAGCAAGCTTAAGGTGATATGGGTAGGTGAAATACTGAAACAGGTTGTAAACAGTGTTATTGATGCTCACTATAAATATTAGAACTCAGAAACAAAGCAGTGACACCTGGGCGCTGGCGATTGGATTTGGGCGATGGTGGTTGTGCAAATGCTTAGGATTTGATTTGTTCTATGTCACAAGGGTTTCATTATTGATTCATGTATGTCACTCGACATTCTCTCCTTGATCACTGAAGGTACATGTAACCTATAAAACAAGATGTCTGCCTACACATGTCCACAAAATTGTGTATTTCTCCTTAGTTATAAGCATGAAAATTTCATATGTAATGCATGTAGTTTTAGAAGAATTTTATGACAAAAATTGGGCTTGGAAGTAAAACCACATGTCCTTTAACCATAAATAATGGACATCCCAAGAATATTTTGTTTCTAACACTCAAACAATAGAGAGTTGGTTGATGAGTATTTGTGTAGCTGGATCTTATTCTCATTTGTGTTGTAATTCATGAGTCCATTCTAGATGTAGTATGGATACTGCACATAGGGAATTTTTGTCTCATACTAGCAGAAGAGATCATCCGCAATAAAATTCCCTTTAACCTTCTTATAATTTATCCCATAGTTATACCCAATGATTTTTATGGCCAAATTATATTGATCTAGGGATGGTACCCATTATTCCAATCTATGATGATCTATTTTGATACAAAATATCTCCTACAAAGTATGGTTACCATTTTTTGACTACATGTAAGATGGATATAATCTATTTTTCATATGTGGATTGTGTCAAATTATTTCCAAAAAGGGCCTTGCTGTTGAAGGTGATGGGTCAACCTTATTATATTGGGATTGCACAAGTCTATTGCCACAAACATCTCTTTCAATGATGAATTTATTGAATAAGTTTGACATGGATAAAATAGAGGTGGTATATTGATTGTGATGTCAATATGGGAACATAAATAGCTATTGTTAGATTTATTTTTAGTTGTGTTTTTGTTTTTAGGATATTTATTGGTTAAGTGTAAAATGCTATGTTTAGACATCTTCTATTTTTAGTTTGGAAGTGCCAGATAGAGTGCAGTTCATTTGATGTATACTTAATTGAGGTCAAATAATTATCCATTTATCATCAAGAGGTGGGGAAACATTTTTGTGACTAGTTGGCTGAATTTAGTGGTTATTCTAATCTATTTCTATTTTTATGATAGGTTAGGACACCAAGTTTAGCTAGTGTGCAAATAGACTATGCGTGTGTCACTTGAACTAATAATGGCTTCTTGCATGTTGACGTTGTATTATTAGTGGATGGTACTTGTTATCTTGAATTTAATTTAATCCATATTTTGTTCACATAGGAGTTTCAGTTCTTATTATTAGTCTTTAAATTGTCACATAAAAATAGACGAGTTCATTTGTAATGGCTATATTAGACTTGGTTGTTAACTAATTCAATATGTAATTGTGGGGTGAAGTTTTCCAAGTGGACATTCTTTTTATATTGAGTTTATTTTTTATTTAATTTGTATGTATATACAAACAAAACCAAAAATATTTGGATTCATTAGTGAAGTTATATCATGAATATTTTTTCATCAATCTCACTTACAAGCAAACTAGTTTAATTATTGGTTATTCTGGGAAAGATTGGATGATCACTAACTTCATTTAGATAGTATTTCAAATCTGATTTTCACTCCTTCCACATCAAAAAAAAATCACAATACACATATCTTGTTTTAATTCATCAAAGGCAAGTTCAGATGTTGTTTTCTATGAGAAGATATCTTTTTTAGTTTTTGACATAGTTTTTGACAAATTTTCTATCGTATCCACCGAGAACCAATAATCAACCAAGGCTTTAAAATGTCATTGGTTTCACAAATTTTTCTTGGATTTAATTTTCCTTCTGGAGAGATAATATACCCAATGTACTCATCCTCTTATTGACCAAAATATAAATTAGAGTGTTTAGAAAATAATTGATTATTATTTTGGTTAAAATTAATGTTCAAGGTGTTATACATTCTCTACCTAATATTTGTTATATATCAAGATGTGACCAAAAAAATTCAAGATGAATTTATGAAGGAATGGACGAAATATTTTGTTTAGCAAACATAGAAAGTGGATGGGGCATTACTAAGACCAAATGACATGACCATAAATTTATAGTGGCCATTATGAGTCTTGAATGCTTTATTTGGAATATCCTCTTCCTTAAGGTGAATATGGTGACGAGAGAATGCATATCCAATTTGGAGGAAAATTGAGCATCATGAAGCTTATCAAGTAGTTCATCAATCACTAGAATATGAAATTTATCTTGGATAGTGATTTTGTTGAAGTCATAAAAAATCAATGTAGAGTCACCAATAGGAGTTATTCTTAAAGACAAGAAGAATAGAAGAAGAGTAGGGACTTGTACTTGGATGAATGGCCCCTACCTTTAGGATTTATTCTACCAATTTTTTAATATATGTATTCTATAGAAATGGGTACTTATGTGGGTGAATATTAGGGGATATATTTCTTGGAAGGAGATCAATGTGATTGTACTCAAGATGTTGTGGTGGTGATCTAATGGCCTCTATAAAGATGGTGTACTATGATTGGAAAAGTGACCAAATTGAATGGAAAAAATTGATTGATTACCCTATGTGATACCTTCTTAAGTATATCATCTATTTGGTTATAGCTAATGATATTAGTAAACCCAAGAAATAATACATTCAATATGTACATATTATCCTTAGCATAGAACTATATCCAAACTTTGAGAAAATCCTATAAGATTTCTCCAAGTTTCTATAACTATTGGGCACCAAGAACTACATCACACCCTACTAAGATTAAGGAGAACATGTCAAAGTATGGATTAGAGTCACCTAAAATGAGATTAATATTGTGGTAATTTCCTTTACAAGGTAGTGGACACTATTGGTAATCATAACTTTAAATCTTGATCATGGATATATAAATCAGTCAACCTATTTGGTGATTCATGTATCAATGAAGTTATGGGTGTTATCTGATTCACTCATAATACTGAGAGGGATATTCTTATAATACCTTTTAGCTTTCAGTGTTAGTGGGTGAGTGAATCATACTAAAGAATGTAAAAAAACTAATGTGGGAATCTAAAGGAGTGGAATCTTTGAACAATTGAATATATTCGACTAGGGATTCTTGAGCATCATTAAAATAATCCAAATCATAAGTTACTCAACAAAGAGATATATATTTTTTGACACATTTATGGCCTGATAAAAAATAATAATCACAGTTATAACATAACCCCTTTTCTCATCTATGCTACATTTTGGCTCATGTAAAGTGTTTAAAGGGAGTTGTTTGTGGAGGGGGGCTAGAAGATTTCATTTTGGTGTGGTATTATTGAATGAAACCATAATTGGACAATAGCACTAAGAATTGACCTTGGATTTCATGAATTTAGCCATATCTAAAGCTTTCATCATGTTGGTAGGGAAAATTTTGACTTCCCCTTGGATTGGATCATTAAGGCCACTAATGAAACAACTCGTGAAAAATGTTTCTGATAAGCCTTTGATGTGATTAGTTATTTTTTCAAAGTGTGTTTGGTATTCTCACACTATTCCTATTTAGAAGAGATTGGTGAGGGATCTAATAAAATCTTCAAGACACTTGGGCCAAACCAAACCGACAATTATTTGAAAAAAGGTTTCCATAGTGGTATCCTCATGTGATTTTATATACCATTGAATGAATTCATTCTTTAAGTGGAAGGAAAAAGAGGGTACTTTTTCAATGGAATAAGTTTCTTGGAGACTATAATATTTCTCTATGTGTAGAGCCAACTAGTAGGGTGTGTGCCATAAAATCTAGGAAATTTGAGTTTTGGGCCACGTGGCATGTTTCTAGATGAAAAATTACACCCATATCTTATATCACCCTTGATTCTACTTGAAAGTCGCTCATTTTAGACATTGACACTCTGGATCCTTTATGACACTTCAAATATTTGGGTTTCAAAAAGAGAAACTTATTACTCTAGGTCTTAGGTTCTAAATTAAGCTATTACCACCATTAGGATGGTATTTCTAGTGTCTAAAATAATGATTATAGTTGTATGTAAAAAAAATAGCTTCATGAGATGATCACAATGGTATAATCAAAATAATGGTTAAATTTTGGAATACTCGCACACATGTGCACACACACATGCACACGCACACAAACAAACAAACACACACACACACACAACCACATGCACACGTGCATGCTCACACACATATACACATGCACACACACATCCACACCCACATCCAAACACACATACGCACATGAACACACGCGCACACACATTTTTACATATGTGCACTCGTGCACACACATGCACATACGTACACGCACGCACACATACACATGGACGTATGCACACCAACAAACATATATGTATGTATGTATGTATGTATATACATACATACATACATACATACATACATACATATGTGTGTGTGTGTGTGTATTGTATGTATATATATATATATATGTATGTATGCATGTATGTATGTATGTATGTACATACATACATACATACATATATGTATGTATGTATATATACATATATACATATATATACATACATACATACATACATACATACATACATACATACATACATACATATATACATACATATATGTATATGTATATGTATATGTATGTGTGTGTGTATATATATATATATATTTCCTACTCAATAACTACCTCACAACATTTTTTTAATACTTTTAATATTTCCTTGGATTTATATTGTGATATAAATTCACTCTATATATTATACCTCTATGTGTTACTCTATCAAAACTAATTATTGACTACAATGTTGATAGGGATAGATAATTTGATGGTGGTTTCTTCCAAATCCAAGTTTAAAGGTTACACATTTAGGTAGAAATAGTAAGGTTGTTATTGGGTGTGTCTGGTATTTTTGGCTCACGTTACTTATCTTGCTTGTTGATGTTTCCATCCCAAAATTTCAAGATGATAAATAAGGAGGGTAGACCATACACATTCCCCACGATCCCATCTAAAAGGATAGATATGAGTAACTTCTTGGGGATAATCATTTCTTTGTGCATAAAAAATAATAGAAAGTTGATGGCTTCTGATGGGTATGTTTAAAAATGACTACAGGGTCTTACTATATACCTAAAGGTACATGATATATCAACTCTATATGGAACACTACCTATGTGTTGCATATTGGGGCATTACCCCTCACTCCTCAGAATCAGGTAAAACTTAAAAGCACTTGACCCAAAATAACAAAAATTTTGTGAGTTTAAAACTTTCAAAACATTGTTTATACCCCAAGAAAAAAACTTAGTATAAATTGTTGAAAGGGTTGGTGTTTCCACTTCTATTACCACTTTCTAATCACTAAGGTCCTACTAAGGGTGAGGTGAGAGCATATGGTAGACAATTGTAGAAGCCATAAATTAATATTTATGATGTAGTACATGCCCTAAAAAGAGCTCTAATACCAAATGTTATGATCCTCCTTAAAACAATTAGGCCAACAATGAAATGTAGATAAAATATATTGTGGAATGAAATGGAAATACATTCATTTCATTAAAATATTGCAATTTCATTAAAAAATCATAGGTCTATTCAAGGGGGCAACCTCCTTTTAGAAAGCTGTTAGGTTAATTATTTACCTAATATTATTAATTATGCATTATATAATAAATTATTTAATAAATGTTGTTATATGGTTATATTTCTTCATAACCATCTAATTGTATTTATGTCTTCATATGGGTGTAGTTATATTGTTTTAACACTATATTTGTAATTATTCATTTGTGCTTCCCAGATGTTATTGGAAGCTTATGTAATTTGGAATATGGTTGCACCTGTGCAACTTAGTTTCTTGTTTGTATTTGGCTGTGCAATATCTATAAATATTGCAGCCCATTCTTTGTAATGGTTGGTTGATTTCAGTTTAATAAATATAACCAGGCTTCCATCCCTATGTTGCTCAATCTACATTTGGTACCAGAGCGAGAATTGGACCTGTGAAGAGTTGGAAAGTGAGAGCAACAGAGATAGAGAAGATTGGAGAAGAGTATGCATCAATAGAGAGCCTGTGCTAGCCTCCTGCAACCTCCCAGCCTCATCCCTGCCTCCCCACCTCCTGTGTATTCATTCCAGGTGTTTGGAAAACAATTTTTTTTTTGCACTGGTGCACTCAGCACCAGGCAAAATTTGCTTCTGCAGGTATATAGCAATCAGATTAAAAAAAAATTAAAAAATAGTAATTTTTCCCCATTAGGGGTTTTGCCTCTAAATTAGTTTCTAGCTACTAGATAATATTGTCTATTTAGAGGTTATCAAATTTGGAGGTGTCATTTGTCAAGCTGGTTTTCTAATTAAAGGTGTGTGGCTTATACCAAGGACCTATTATCTTTAATTTAGGCAGGCAAAGCATTACTTGGAGACAGGCAAGGTATTTATTGAGCCGAGCTCAATTTTTTATTCAAGATTGAGCCGCCTATTGATTTAAGCTTGAAGGAATGTTCGAGCCATAGAGGCCTCTGTGACCTCTCTGCACATTAAATCCATGTTCTTTGATGAGGCTTTGGCATTCTCCTAAGAGGACAACTCCACAGGGGACCTACGTCAAACAAACAACAAAAGGTGGAAAAATGCTCCAACAACTCTGCATGCAGATTACCTGCAAACACACAAATCAACATGGTTAGATCTAAAAAAAAAAACAAATAACTGCACAAATCAAAACAGCAAGCTGGGCTTTCTCACGTCCTTGCACCCTCATTCAAACTCTTCCTCCTACACATGCAACACCTACAAACATAAAGCGGTGTTGAGACAGCGGTATAGCAATTACAAAAATTACAAATACAAAAGGACTATATTAGCTATAAGGGCGTATTTTTAGATCCAGTTTTGATGCAAATGGAACATCCTAAAATAAGTTATCTACCACAATAGGCCTCTAAAGGCCACATGATATTTCTCCTCCAATCTCGTGCCACGTAAGACTCCACTCTGCCTAATCACATTTTTTAAAAGGTTAGTCATTTTTTCACTTGTTTAAATACAATATGATGCGTTTTACATTCAAACAAGCCTAAGTTGCCAAGGTGGATAGACTAAATGACTTAGAAGTGGGAGGTTTGGGGTTCAAATCCCACCCTGAAATTACATTTTTGAATTTGGCAAATTTTTTGGTGGAACCGCTAACTTTAGCAGAAATTTTAAATTTAGTTATAACTAACTAAATTTAGCGGAGAAATCCCTAATTTAGGGTAAATTTTTTCTCTCCCATTTAGCCTATTTTTTCATTCCGGGCAACTTTCTCCAAAAGGGGGATACCTAAAAATTGCATTTTCAGCTATTTTTTTGCAATTCTTTGCATTTTGGGTCGTATTGGGCTCAAAGGCCACCAGGGCCCGCAAAACAAAACAATTTTTGCCTACCATTCAAATTTTTCTAGATTTTTGAATGTAATTTGTATACTGCATTATATTGTACTAATTTTTAGGTTGCCATAGTCAACTACAAACTTTGTAACTGCTCTGAAACTAGCAGAATTGTAATACAAAATGGTATAAAATTGGTTCTGTAACACTCACGAGATCCTAGATCTCATTCGTAGTGTTCGGTATATACGGTGCCTCTGGGAAGCGCTTACGGGTAAAGCCATCATGACTACTACTACACTTAACACCTAATATAGCTGTAACAACGTCATCTGGGCATTGACCCTTTAAATCGATGGGGAGTAATAAGGTCACAGTGCACACACTATGAACCATCCCATCCGTCTGTGAACGATTGCACGACATAAATCCGGACTGAGAAATTATCCAAGTATATAGTGAAGTTACTCACGCGTATGAGGATATTTCTTTGAGTAGGTGTCAATAATCACATAGACCCCATCAGTACTGTCTTGGTACCACGTATTGAATTCTTTCACGTATGTTAACACCTCTTTCACATACTGTCGGGTATATAGAAAGGGCGAGCTTCTTCCACGTACCTCCGGGTATATCGGAAGGGCACATATATAGAAAGGTTCAGTATATCAAACTGAAGGTATATAGATTGGGAGACCTAATACCTGGAGTGATAAGAGCCAAACCCTGTCAGTGATCTCTGCAAAATGGGCACCAATGCCCCCAAATTTTTTCTTCCAGATTCACAATTACTCAGAGGAAACAACTATGCTGCATGGAAGACTAAAATCAAGACACAACTTGAGTTTGAAGAAATTTGGCCTGCTGTGAATGGTACTCTGACCAGATCAGCAACTGATACAACACAACAGTGGCAGTTTGATAAAGCAGATCAAAAGGCCAAACTCATCATCTTGTTTGGAGTTTCTGATGATGTGCAACCCCACATTCGAGATGCCAAAACAATGAAAGAAGCGTGGGATAAATTGAGCACAGTATATGAGGCCAAGAACAAGAATGTTATACTCAATTTGCAGAGTCAGTTACACACACTAAAGTTCAAACAAAATGAAAAAATTGAAGCTTTCTTAAGAAGAGTTACAGAATTGAGGGCTTCACTTCTAGCCCTGGGAGAACTAGTCACAGATGATGCTCTCGTTCCCATTGTTCTGAGAGCACTCCCCTCTTCTTACCACATTTTTGTCACAACACTAAACGTGTCAGATACGACAGTTGGTTTTGACAAACTGGTAAACCTATTGCAACAAGAGGAAGCAATGCATAATAAGGATGATGAAGAGGAGCAGGCACTATCTTCACATCAAAAATGGAAAGGAAAAGGTAAAGGAAAACCTAATTCCTATCAAAAATCCCAAAATCAAAATTAGTATCAAGGGGACAGACAACAGAAGAAGCAATGTCCTATCTGTAAAAGAGGACATAACCTACAAGATTGTTGGTACAATACTTACAAGAAAGGTTCATCCAGAAACTCTGGACCTCAACAACAACAATCTTACAAGGGACATTCTAAAAACAATCAAGGGTAGAAAAAGGGGAACTGGAAAAGAAGACCCCACCAGCAAGGTAATATTGTTGAGCAACAAGAACAGTCAGACAATGAAGACTTCTTGTTCACTGCTCGATCAAGTGAACCATCCATGTCATCTAGTGATGTCTGGTATGTTGATTTCGGGAGCCACTCGACACATGACCAGCCACAGAGACTGGTTTATTTCAATGAGGGACATAGGCCATCGAAAAATCATGTTTCATTGGGAGATGATTCTTCATATACAGTTCAGGGGATTGGGAACATTTCTCTACCCCTTGGTTCACGCAAATGCAGACTATCAGATGTCCTATATGTCCCTGGGTTGACAAAGAATCTTCTTTCAGTTAGTCAACTCCTTAGATCACAACCTAAAAATTGACTTTGATAGTCAATCCGGCAAGAAAACGTGTTTGATTCGAGATAAATCAAGAGGCTCAAAAATAATTGCAAAAGCCTCCAATGTGGGACGCATGTTCCAACTTGATTTTGTTCATAGAGACGATCAAGCACTTGTGGCTAAGAACTCCACCTCAACACAGTTGTGGCATTGGATATTTGGTCATGTAAGTTTCAAATATCTCGAAACACTTCACCGGTGTAATATGGTACATGGGCTACCATCTCTTCAGAAGGATACAAACAAGTGTCCTCACTGCCTAGCAAGAAAACAACACAGAGCTTCATTCCAAAGGAGTACATTTTGAGCTCATGGTAAACTTGACCTGGTTCATACCAATCTTTTTACAGTCCGATGTAGCCAAGTCATTCTGGGTTCCAGTACTTCATGCTTTGTGTTGATGACTATTCGAGAAAAATGTGGATTTTCTGTCTTCGCAAGAAAAGTGAAGCATTTGAAACCTTCAAAAAGTTCAAAGTAGCAGTTGAGAAAGAAACTGGTCATCACATCAGAACTCTCCACTCAGATCGAGGGGGGGAATTCACTAGTGATGAGTTCAGAGACTACCTACAAACTCACGGGATTCGTCGACAAATGCCTCCTCCACACACACCGCAGCAAAATGGTGTTGTTGAGAGAAGAAATCGTACTATCATGGAAATGGTGTGATGCATGATCGATGATTATGAACTTACAAAGACATTCTGGGAAGAAGCAACAAAGACAACAGTGTATTTGTTGAACAGAGCACCCACAACTGCTCTTGATGGAATAACACCACAAGAAGCATGGTCAAAAAGGAAACCATCTATTGCACACCTCAGAGTATTCGGGTGCAAAGCAAGCATGCACATACCCAAACAGAACAGAAATAAATTGGACATGAAGTCACAGAAACTCATCTTCATTGGGTATAGTGAAGAGACTCTTGGGTATAGATTGATGGATCCTAAGACTAGAAAAGTCTACACCAGTAGAGATGTTGAGTTTTTTTCGAGAAGAAGGAAGCAGAGACTCCTCCTCCAGACTCACAAGATGTAGATTTTTCACCTGTTGTAAAAATTGAAGCTGATGTTCCCTCAGAAGATGAAAGTAATGATGGGGATGATGGTGTTGATCAGATAGAACCACGACCCATGGGAACAGTTCAGCGTATTCCTAAATGGTGTACAAGTACATTACGAGATGCAAGAATGGATGCTCCACTGGATACATCCACCCCTGGACCACAGACTCACAGTAAAGCAAGGGAAGAAGTTAACTTTGCTTTGATGAGTAGAGTTATTGAATCAGATGAGCCCTCTACAGTCCAGGAAGCCCTACAGTCAAAAGCTTGGAAAGATGCCATGGATTCTGAATATCAATCAGTGATGAAGAATAACACTTGGCAGCTTGTCGATCTTCCACCAGGGAAGAAACCCATTGGATGCAGATGGATATTTAAAACAAAGTACAAAGTAGATGGGACAGTGGACAAGTATAAAGCAAGACTTGTAGCAAAGTGGTATGCACAAAAAGAAGGCATTGACTATGAGGAGACATTTTCTCCCACAGCTAAGATCAAAATGATCAGGATGATCTTTGCTCTAGCTGCACTTAGTTTGGATGGAAAGTCCACCAAATGGACGTAAAAAGTGCCTTCCTAAACAGAGATTTACAAGAAGAAGTCTACATGACTCAACCTAAGGGATATGTAGTACCTGGTCAAGAAGCAAAGGTATGCAGACTCAGGAAATCTCTGTATGGCCTCAAACAGGCACCCCGGGCATGGTACATCAAGATTGATGAGCATCTCGTACAACATGGATTTGTTAGAAATCCATACGATCCCAATCTCTACCTCAAAAAGCAAGGGGGGGAGATGGTGATTTTTGTTGTCTATGTCAATGATCTAGTCATCACTGGCAGTTCAGTGAAGGATGATCGATGCAACGAAGAAAGATCTTAATCGATCGTTCGACATGACTGATCTCGGGCTGATGCATTACTGTCTTGGATTGGAAGTATGGCAGAAAGAGAATCATATTTTTGTTTCTCAGATGAAATATACCAAGACAACGCTCGAGAAGTTTAGGATGATGGATTGCACACTAATTGCTACACCTATGGAGAACAGATTACAGTTATCTCGTTCAGATCCATCTCCTGAGGTAAGTGCCACTCTCTATCGGCAGCTGATTGGGAGTCTCATTTACCTAACCTACACTAGACCAGATATCAGCTTTGCAGTGAGCTATCTATCTAGGTTCATGTAGGAACCCAAAGTTTGTCATTGGAAAGCAGCAAGGTGCATTTTGAGATATCTCAAAGGATCAGTGGATCTTGGTCTAGAATACAAGAAGAATGACAACTTCTTCTTGACTGGATATTCGGATTCAGATCATGTAGGTAACATTGATGATAGAAAATCCACTTCTGGATTTGTATTCTTTATGGGATCTGGACCAATATCATGGGGAAGTAAGAAACAACACTTCATTTCTCACTCTTCCATAGAAGTTGAGTATCATTCTACAGGAGAAGCTGTCTGTGAATCGATTTGGCTATGTCGCATACTAGAAGGACTTGGAATACCACAGGACAAACCAACCACCATGTATGTTGACAATGAAGGTGTTCTCAAACTTGTTCGCAATCCAGTGTTTCATGAGAGAACAAAGCACATTGAGGTTCAGGTTCATTTCATACATGAGCATGTGTTGAAGCACAACATCTAGCTTCAATTTTGTCCAACAACTGAACAACGGGCAGATATCTTCACAAAGTCACTTGCATGTGACAAGTTCAAGTTGTTCAGAGAGTTCCTCTCCACATCCCTTGAGACAATGCACAATTAAGGGGGGGAATGTTAGGTTAATTATTTACCTAATATTATTAATTATGCATTATATAATAAATTATTTAATAAATGTTGTTTTATGGTTATATTTCTTCATAACCATCTAATTGTATTTATGTCTGAATATACGGGTGTAGTTATATTGTTTTAATAGTATATTTGTAATTATTCATTTGTGCTTCCCGGATGTTATTGGAAGCTTATGTAATTTGGAATATGGTTACACCTGTGCAACTTAGTTTCTTGTTTGTATTTGGCTGTGCAATATCTATAAATATTGCAGCCCATTCTTTGTAATGTTGGTTGATTGAGTTTAATAAATATAATCAGGCTTCCACCCCTATTGCTTCATTTTTTTGTCACTTTTCTAACCTCAACTCCACCCAAGGGTGTCGAGAAATATGTTTGTCTTTATCTACTTCATAATATTGGTACATGGTGAAAAATTCCTTGTGTTAATAGGGGGCATGTTGAGGTCAGTCTAGTGTATATGATGAATAACACTCCTCTTTAGATCAATATGCCTAAAAATACAATGGTAAGATACTTGCAAGTACATAAGATTTATCATGAAGATCAAGGAAAAAATTATAGATCCAAAGATGCAATCAACGTAGGTTCTAGAAGAAATTTTAGGCCATAATAATAGAGGACACAATAAGTAGTGTTAGGAAACCTTCTTTAGGGGAACCTTCCCAGGAAAATGAATTATTACTATACTTGATTCTAGGAACCCATATTTTTAAAAAATAATTATGACACCTTATACATCATCTTTTACCACTTTTAAATCATTGTCACATTTCATAAGCTTTTCTTAAGTGAATTTTTTGTAAATCCTAATCGTAATTTCCATATTCTAGTTTTCTAGAAGTGTGTTTGATTGAATATTTCGTCATTTAATAACTTAAGATTGTTCTATTTACTATATTTTTGTATTTATTTTTTTGGATTATATTATTACACATTCATGCAATATATTAATTATATTAATCTTAGTTATGGTATTACATTTTTTGAATCCGCTTATTTATCAATAAATGTAACCAATGGTTTTGTTTCTATCCCTCAGGGTTTTAGAGTTAGGTCCAATCTTGTTGACTTTAGGCCTAATATTCCATCTTATATGGTTTTCTCAAAACCCTTCTATGCTTTGGTAAATAATCAAATGATATTTTCTTATGCAATATCAACAAGCTATTCTATTAACCCAACATATTGATATTGACTACAACCAAGTACCTTTAGTACTATATTATCCTATGAAAATGGTCCATATCATTAATACTCATGTTTCTTCTCATATATATGTTATTCCTAATAGAAATGAGGGCATCACTATTTATATTCATGGCAATGTTATACATATTACATCTGATATTGTGATTTTTGAGACTATGTCTGACCACGAGGATGAATAATATGACACTAACGATAACCAAAAACCTCTCATCCAATAGATTACACCTAAGATCATAATCAATGCATTTACTTAAATTATCAAAACATATCAAACAACACTGATAGTGTTCTAGGTGTTATGTGGGAAACGCATAAACAACAATGTTCACAAAAGGTCAAGTGGGAAGAAACTTAGATAGAACCCTCAAGTAATACAAATCCACATTCAAGAGGATTTACTCTCCTATAAGGGCTACAACCATGCATTTTCCCATGATGTGTGTGTGTGTGTGTGTGTGTGTGTGTGTGTGTGTGTGTGTGTGTGTGTGTGTGTGTGTGTCTATAGTTTAAACTATGGGTGCATCACACATGGTCCCCCAAGTTACTATGGTTATCTACACATGATGTGGTTCCCGTCGCATGACCTAGCACAACGCATGTTGTTAAAAATCATCTTCCTAATGCATATATTCAATAGTTGCAAGACGTGTAAACACAAATAGCCCTTCTCATGCGAGGTAGATCATAAGTCACTACAAGTTCTCCAGGGTTATTTAATAATCCATTAACTCGTGACGTCATTAGATATCCATTACCACTTGGGTTTTCTCCACCAAAGTTCTCATTATACAATGGTAAGGTCGATCCATATTCAAACTTTTCATTTCTTTATTCCTCAAATATGGACTATGCAAGTAACTATATATTTATATACAATTTTTTTCCATGTAGTCTTAAAGAATATGTATTATATTGGTTCTATACCCTTGTTTTAGGTTCAATATGCCAATTCCAAACTTTCATTGATTGTGGGCACCAGTTTTTGGTATCATTCCTCCCCTTCACCACACGTTTTCTCTCCTTCATTAGGTTTACCCATTCGAATCCCATTTCCCACCAAAAATACATATTCAATTAATCAATCTTAATTGGTTAATTGATCCCCTTTAAATCCCTAAACCTCATTATATGTTAATATCCAATTGATAAGTAAATATTCTAAACTAATTCATAGCACCCCAACTGATAATTAAATACTCCAAAATCATTCAAATCATGCACCCCACTCACGAATTAAATAATGAAAATTAATCCCAGTGGAATCCACTATTGCACCTAATCATTCAAATCATGTTCCCCCCACTCACCTACTCATGGGTAATTTTTCAAACCAAGATTACCTGATAACCCCTGAATTAACCCCATCTTCAGGTTATAAATACAAGCCTTCCCCCCTCTTTCAGACAAGTTAAAATTGATAGCAAACCTCTAACATTATAGATCCTTGCTTATCATCATATCATCAAAATGACCTTGTGATGCCACTTTTATCACCATAATATCATCCTCATGCCCTTTTGGTTCTCTTATTTTGGTTTTCTTTGCATTTATTTTGATCAAATCAGTAGCTCCTTTATACATCAGCATTTTTGGGTTCTATTATTTACTAGTTTCTACATGTTATCTATCTATTTTTCATTTATATTGTTTTCTCTTATCTACCAGAGGTTGACCTATATGAAAGGAAGGTAACACTTCCTGGAACCAACTTTTTTAGGTAGCCCCCACATATACCATATAATCCATTTTTCTCTTTGTTTCCTTTGTTTCACAGTTCTATCCAGCTCGCAGCGAGGACATTCACTTTGCGCTCGTCCATTTCTCACCATCTTCTCTCAAGGTACCTTAAACCCTTTCATATTTGAGTTTTTTTTATTTCTTTGTTATCTAGCTCACTAATCTGGACATGGATGAAGAAAATTCTAACAACATTGATATCTTCCTTTCTCATTTCTCAATCAACATTATTCATTGCTTTTCCTTTTATAAAATTATCCAAGTCAAGAAACAATCTAATGAGAGGATTTCATAATATGTCTTACATTACAATACTATGCTCTCTTAATGGCCTAAGCACATTAATGGGGATACGTTAATTGAATTATTAATTTCTAAACTTATCACAACATTTAGGGAAAACTCGTATTCTCTACATTTGTCTCTTTTGAATAACTATGATAGAAAATCAAGATCTATGAGACCAAGATCCTTATAGACAACATGTTAAAACATGGGAACAGTAACATGAATCCAACATAAAAAAATTCAAATTGTGTACCTCATACAATGAAAAAATCAAATGACAATAATAAGGTTGGGGAAAAGACCATAAATTTTGCACAAAAAGCACTAAATGTGGTTATTACCCTCGAAAAAGGAAATGGATCCATTTACCATAACATCCTCATAAGATAAAAAAATCCTTTAATGGAATTTGATCATCTTAACTCCACTGACAGTGATTGATACATCTATACCATTAAGCAAAAAATTTGAAAACAAATTGTCTTTTAATTTCCATAGATGTCCTAGACATTCTAAAATAATTGTGTCTCTTTATCATCTCATTATGTCCTAAAATATAAGAACAAATTGACAGCATGCTTTCTATACAAGATTTGGAAATGAATACTAACACAATGGTATCCCAACCTAATTCTAAATTGAAAGTATTTATTAATATATTATCACACCATGTACAACCTCATAAGGGTGATAAAATACATATATATTATCACATATTACCTCATGTTGTGACCTATGGTGTCAACCCCCCATCTTATTGATGGCATTATTGGTTTGACTTTAGAGATACTAGAGTTCACACACAAAAATTACATTTACTAATTCAAATATTCATATCAATGATGAGGAATCATGTAGACATTTTTTTTTATTTAAATCTGGAAGGTCCGCAGACCGCCTTCCCCCACGGTGAAGTGGGGCAGATTTCTTAGGCTAAGCGGCAAAGGACTGAGGGGGTATCCATTCCATCAAATTCAGCCTGGGGCATGATCCTGGCCTCATCCCTTATTACAGTGCATATCTCATGACTTCACTCTGCAGTGATAATTGTATCCTAATGTGCTCTTTAAGAGCGAAACAACTTCACCATTTTAGTCAATAGTCACTCAATCCCAATCCAAAGTAGGGATGATATAAAAATAGATCTATTTGGAACCTTCTCACTATGGCACTTCTTAATTCTCTAGGATATACCATATGAGACCATCATTGACGCCATAGATGCAACTCAAAGCTTTTTATGACCAGTGAGAAAGTCCACTCGGGGGCATAATATTACCTTTACAAGTTGGACCAAATATTATTTCCATGTATGACTCTTCATACTCCTTTTTAACAACATAATCAACATGCTAATTAGATTCCCATGGATCAGCAAGATGTTTACTATACATTATGCCTTACATAGGTGATTAAAGTATGTATAAAACAACATGGTAGTTACCATTCCTAGTATTCCTTTTGACTACCATATTCATCCTATCATATTTTATCATACTACTCTAGCTCAACAAGAGTTTTCTCAAACCAAGAAAAAATATTTTTAGCCCATTTAGAGTTTTCTATCATAATCCTGGAAAAATTATGCAACACACACCAATACAGCCTCATCACGAACTGATTTTTACATTAAATCCTCCTCAGGTACATGTTGTGTTGCATATTCGTGTATAACACATAGTAGTTAGGAATTATCCTCGTGATCATGATCCACATGGGATATCGATACACTCTCTTTATACACATTTAAATCTTGAGGTTACTACCAATAGTTATATATACCCATGTTTTACGTAGACATAGTCTATTGATGTTGATATTTCAAGATATTATGTTATACATGGATATAGGTTAGATTCAAAGGGTTGATACATTATCATAAGAACTAATTATTTTCATCCTTAACACACTATTGATTAATACATAAAATTATACAATCATCCTTTTAATGGGATCATATGATATCTTCCTATGATATTCCTTATAATTTGAGTACAATCACTTATACATAGATTTTTTCACATACATATCCTTCCATTATTTATCCATCAATGGAATTTTCTCTTAGCATGATTATCAATCCTTTATAGCCTACTCTTAATTTAAAAAAAATTAAATCTTAATTCAAAGGACTGAGATCAAACAAATATATCATAAATAAGTGAGATCTAACATGCAATAAAAATCAAGTGTAAGTAACAAAATGTTTGATAGTGACTTAGCTTGTATCTAAACTTTTGGATAGATTCTGGGCTAGAGAATTGGTGGAACATGATGGATCTGAAATTAGTAAGCTTTCTTTAGAAAATATAAACTTGCAAGTCTTCTAGAAAGTACCAACCAAAAAGAGAACATGACCACCCTGGGCACTAGTGTCTTGGAAACAATTTTGGATATAATATTTTCAAGATTTGTTTTTGTCTTCTTTACTTTGTTTGTTATCACTCTACCTTTGATATAGGGTTACTATATCATGCACGAACTTGAAAAAAAAACCCTAGCTACCTACACAAGGCTTAAACACACACTATATGGAATAAATAATGCATATGCTTGATTCATACTAGCCTTAGCAGTCACCTTAATGTGATTATCACGAAGCATTGTACTACATTTCAAACTCAATGTAGTTTTAGTTTGTGTGATTGAAATTTTTCTCTTGAAGCTAGGTTTCCCTTGTTCCATTCACACCAAGATATCAGACTACAACTAATTTGCACCTACAATGAATGTGTGAGATGGAATTTAGAAATTTCCCCTTCTTATGCAGTGAATAATGCAACCCAAATGCATTCCATGAATGTTGTTCCTTTACCAAGTAATAAATAGGAAGTAATAGCCCAAATTTCCCATACCCTTAGAATAGTGAGTGATTTATGTATATATATGATTATTTTACTTGAATTTTATCATTAATAACTAAAAATTTGACCCGTAGTGATAAGTAAAATTTATGTAAAAGATAATAATCAATGTGGCATGTTAAACATAAGAAAATATGGAAAAAGGACATAATCACCCAAAGGAGACAGTAGCGTATGGGCACTTCTATCCCTACTAGGTGCTAGTTTCTATAGGAATCCAAAGATAAATCAAAAAATACTAAGTTGGGTCACATGTTGTGCAATGTCCAAAAGTAAAGGGTGTAGTTCCAGAAAATCCAAGGAAAAAAGTATAGAAAGATAAAACAATATAAATGTAAAGAAAAATAAGTTTTGTTAATTTCTAGTTTTCTTTCTTAGGAATCATGTATATAATGACATATTATAGGCATGATGTAATAGTATTAAGTGTGTGATTTCATGTCTACAAATCTCTAGTCTATGACTAGAGCATAACATAATAATGCAACACATTTTAGGGGTTTGATATTATTATCGATGGAACAATTATTACCATACCCAACCTTGTTCATTATATTGTTATGTCCTTTGGGATATGGTCCTTAAAAAATCCAAGTCAGCATTGTATTCATATCATTCTCTTATTAAAAACATAAAAAACAATATAATATGGAAATAATACAAAATCAAAACTTAGATGTTATTTGCTTGTGCATCACATAAACTTAGAAATTGTGGTTATTCAAGTATAAAACCCTGCACACCTTAAATATTATCACACTCGATCCTCATAGTGAAAATAATATTATTGATACATTAATCCATGGAAAATTTACGTGCACTTTAATGCTTATTAAGCCTAATACCTTAGGGACAACCCACCACGTAGCAAGCATACCTATAGCTAGGGAATCTTACATATTGATCCTCATTAGATTGTATCTTTCACACTTTATGGATTCTTATAACTTTATAACTAGGGGATACCTACTATATTGGATACATACCTAAACCAATGACATCTCACTTACTAAGCTTATATAGATCATATTTGTACAACTATTCCATTGGCAATAAAAATATTCTATTAACTATCTTACACCCCCTTGTATCATATGACATGTATTATTATGTGTTTCATATGATAATCACATTTATTTCCTTTATGTAATGATTCTACATGTTTCATGTTTACTTTTTATTTAACATTGTACTACTTTCTTACTCCACACTTTCATGCTTATTTGAACATTATTTTCCATGGGCTCTCATTTTTGGTTATTTCACATTGCTTCATCCATCACTTTCTCTTAACATAGTTATTCTACATTATATATTATCCATGATTACTTATATACACCTATATACTTTATTCACATGTTTTATCGATGTCATTATATGTTATATGCAAGTGTTTCATATATGCATTTTTTTGTTCCATTTCATTGTATTCTCTATGCATGGTTTTCTTTATGCACTTATTTGATTATATTCACTTATTTTCTCTATCTCATTATATGGTCTATCTATTTTTTTTTCTATACCATTATATGATCTATGTAGTTATTTTCTCCATGCCATTGTATGCTCTATGAATTATTTTCCATTTTATTTTATATGCACTTGTTTACTATATACCATTATATTCTTTATGCACTTGTTTAATCCAAGTCATTATGTTCTTTATATTCTACTTTCACTTATGTCATTCTCTATGAATTTATCACTCACTATAAACTCTATGGTCACTTGATTACACATGGTGCAAGTTACCCATATTATTTCATACACACATTATTGGATACATACATAAATTAGAATGCATCCCTTATGACACCTCATTAGCGAGTATGACATGCATTGCTTATTGTGTATGTTACACTTTTCTTATGACACATGTTATGTATTACACACATTGTTCAAAACAAATTATTTATAGATACAAGTTTCTCATAGCACATTGGTTGACACATATCTTGATCTACACACATTTTCTAAGAATATTAATTCATGCATATCTTATTCATGGAACATTGATTGATACATATATCATTCATAGCACATGTGTTGACACATATATTGATCTGGATAGACTTTATCATAGCACATTAGTTAATACAAATTTTCGTTTATACACATTTTTCATGACACATTTATCGGCACATACTTTCTTTACATGCACAACTAAATACTACTAACACTAGTCAATTTGTAATGTCTTGTTAATTATTTTTACTTTGTGGCGGGAATGGCATGTCTTATCATCATGTCATGTTATAGGTCTCAATGGATCCATTCAGTATCAATTCATATGGATACTTTCATGTTACTCTATCATTCATTGTTACAATCTTAAGTATTGGTTTAGTTAGATTATTGGATATATTTACTATACACCTACCCATGATATGACATCTACTAATTATTTTATAATGATCATATCCAATGAAAACTAATTATATCACCATGTTTATTTTACATGTTATTTATAGTTTTCATCTTGGATGCTTTGGTTATAAAAAATTTATAGTTTAAACTTTCTCTTTTGAGCTAAGTGATGCATTATACCATCCCTTTCATCAAAAGGGGGGCATATTATGAGATATTCCATTACATCACACATATACTGGCCATAGTACCATTAGGTATACAACATTATGGTATTCACACAAGTTATACACATATATTCATAGAAAACTATAGATTTGGCTATGTTTATGACATTTACTCAATTATATCATGATAGATGTTATTCATGATTGATATAATGGTGAAATAAAATACCTAACACTAGATGGTGACAAGACTACCTAACACTAGATGGTGACAAAACTACCTAACACTTGATGTTGACATATCTTACTAATAATTACTGGTGACATAGCTACTCACCACTTTATAGTGACATAAACTACATAATGTTTTATGGTGGCATACGCTACCTAAACACTAGATTGTGACACAAGATACACAATACTATATGTATGGCATGGGGTAACACTCTTCATATTACAAGGTTTGCATATTATTACCCTTTTTACTTTTAATCCAATAATTTTATTACTAAATTAAAAGGGGGTCAATTGTAATGCTCAAAATTTGATCCTATGGCACTTAGAAATAATCCTTTCACATTTATCCTAATATTATCCCATTTATACATTCATTAACTAAAATTAAAGGCATCATGTTGAATCCTACATTCTGATTCCATTAGGTCATGACCTTACATTTATCTTAGTACCTTAGGAATTAGTGCACTTTACACATTCTTCTTACTATGCAATTCTTCTCATTTCTCATATCATATTCTATCCTAATAATAGATGGTTTATGGGCCAAGGGAAGGTTCAACCAATGAATATATTTCAAGTTTTATGAACTTGTTTATTACACTTGCAATGGTCATATTTTCAAATGAAAAAAGTTTCCTTAGCTGGCTTAAGGGTAATTAAGAAGGAAATCATTCACATAAGTCATGTATATAAACATGCACACCCTAATCTATTATGGGAATCTACGGATCCCATATCCAAGTAAAATTAAAGGCATCATGTTGAATCCTACATTCTAATTCCACTAGGTCATGACCTTACATTCATCTTAGTACCTTAAGAATTAGTTCACTTTATACAGTCTTCTTACTCCGCAATCCTTCTCATTTCTCATATCATATTCTATCCTGATCATATATGGTTTATGGGCCTAGGGAAGGTTCAATCAATGAATATATTCCAAGTTTTATGAACTTGTTTATTACACTTGCAATGGTCATATTTTCAAATGAAAAAAGTTTCCTTAGTTGGATTAAGGTTAATTAAGAAGGAAATCATTCACATAAGTCACGTATATAAACATGCACACCCTAATCTATTAGGGGAATCTATGGATCCCATATCCAAGTAAAATTTAAGGCATCATGTTGAATCCTACATTATTATTCCACTAGGTCGTGACCTTACATTCATCTTAGTACCTTAGGAATTAGTGCACTTTACACAGTTTTCTTACTCTGCAATCCTTCTCATTTCTCATATCATATTCTATCCTAATCATAGATGGTTTATGGGCTAAGGGAAGGTTTAACCAATGAACATATTCCAAGTTTTATGAACTTATTTATTACACTTGCAATGGTCATATTTTCAAATGAAATAATTTTCCTTAGCTGGCTTAAGGTTAATTAAGAAGGAAATCATTGACATAAGTCATGTATATAAACATGCACACTCTAATCTATTAGGGGAATCTACGGATCCCATATCCAAGTAAACTATCAGAAGGTATTTGACCCCAATAATAAATCATCTTTCCCTTCGAGCACATTAGATCAAGCTATATACATATGAGTAAATCCATACTTTATTTCCCTAGATCATATTATGTGCTAAAATTCAATCCAAGCATCATTTCCAATTGTTGAGGGCTGAATTAAAAATCCATATTTATTTGAACTTTTCTTGCCTTCACTCCACCTTGGTACTTGGAGAACTACATGTGGCTTGATCCTTATTTTTTGTATTGGCATATTGTTAGTGGGGGAAAATTGAGGTAATTCAACAAAATGTGATGAATAATATTTTTTATGTCTAATAAGTTTATAAGGAAAATAGATTACATATCCAAGTACAAAATATTTATCGTGAATATACAAAAAAATATCCTCGATATTGGGACATAGTCAAAGTAGGTACTAGAGGAAAATTGTAGATCACAGTACATTTTTATCCCAAAATTGAGTTTAATGATAATATTAAGCCAACCTACTGAATGTTTACCTTTGGAAAGTTTGAAGATAATCATTTTTCCAAGAAAATAGGAAGTTTAATCAAATTTATAAGTTCTTTCGATTTTTAGGTTTTCATTTTTTGTTAACACTTGATCTAGTTGCTCACCCAACCCCAAATCCTGAAATAAAAATAAATTCTTTGTATTTGGGGATTTTAGGGCTCATATACACAAAGAAATGTTTAGGGTAACTTGACTCTCGAACCCCAAACCCCAAAATACATTTGATAGTGCATTTCAATATTTCATGGGTTCAAGACATTGGGACATCTCAACATGGAAGCATGTCGAATGTGTTCAAGCCCTTAAACCCTAAAATACAAAAACAATCCTTTTTACTTTGGGATTTTGAGTTTCAAATGCATGAAAACATAATATGTGATGTGTTGTCAGACCCTTGATCCCGAGGTCAATTCATCAAATACCATGAGGATTTTACCCATAACTGTGTCACCAATGTGTAATCAATGTTATTATCATATAAATTTAGGTTTTTCCATGTTATTTTCACTTTACATTTATTTGGATTTTCACTCTAACTTACACACGACATCCCAATACCCAACCAAGCATTTCTCTCATTTCCAAGCATTCTTTTGTGAAATCCTCCTAACCCATTATGTGAATTGGCTAGTTCTTCATCCTTATTGGTTTTTATTGATTTTTTATCTCACTTGATGTATGTTTTTTGGCCTTTAAGTTCTTTAGCTTCCAAACCCTGGTTTTCATTTTTTCCAAGTTTCTCCCTTTCTTCTTTTAGGGTTACTTGGAGTTTTCCCCTTTGTTTTATTAGTTATATTTGATGGGAAAATATTCAAATTTAAAAATCTAGGAATTTTGTCTATATCCAAATTTTTCAGTTGACGAACAGGTTAAAAACACTGACAAGGTCTACGAATTTGATTCTGCCTCGGAAACCCCTTTATCTGAATCTCAAATTGTGAGCGGCATGAAAAATGCACAAGTTGCTGATGGCAACAAGGGAAACGATAAATATTTCTCTTAGGATAACAATGTGATCATCCCAACTGGAATAAATGTGACTAAGGAAAATACTCCTCCTTTGTCTTTTCCTCCAACCATTGAGGCTTCATCAGGTTGGGTAATGGTCAGCAAAAAGAAAAAAATTACTATGAAGGACACCTTTACGCCTAGATGATTCGTTTCTCTGTTATTGTTTGGTTGGGTTATATTGGTTCATTTTTCTTAGCCGGATAACAGTTTGTTTTTTTACAATGGTGTTTTTGTGCCATTATTGTTTGGTCCCTGCACATCAGTTGTTTCTTTGTTGATGTGTTGTTGGTTGTTGGTTTTTTTCTTTGCAGTCAATTTTCTGCAGTTGGGCATTATTGTTTCATCTGGATTTTGATCACTTTCTTGAGCTTTAATTTTCAAATCTGGCTTATGAGCCCTATTGTACAAGGGTATAGTCCCTTTCAAAAAACTATTTTCCTTTAATAAAAAAAACACTAACAAGGTCTACGTTAGGATTTTTGACATGTTTGTCAAGGAAAAAACCTTACCTAATGTTTTTTGGATTTTGTAAGTTGTCAAATAAGTTGGAAATACTTATCTGGATTTTCAAAATTTTCAAGGTGTTCGACCAGTTCAAATCCATGATAATTTTTATATCAAGATTATCAACTTGATCAAAAATTTATAAACCCTATCGAGTTCTTTTTAGGCTTTGTAGATTCATTAACAAGGTGAAAACCCAACAGGGTCTATATCATGTTCTCAGGGTTGCATGTCAAATAATAAACCCCACTCTATTGTATTTTGGGATTTGTAAATTGCATATTAATTTTAAATCCCTTCCTCGATGTGTTTCAGGATTATCAAGTTATTGAATAGGTGGAAAAAATTAACTATTGTATGTCAAGATTATTAAGGTTCTAATAAAGACCAAAACTTCAATTAATGTTTTTGGGATTTTGCGTTGTAGAGTAGGCTTATAATCCCAACTTTTTCTTTGAGGATTCCACGAGATATTTTTGGAGAAATTCTCAATGCTCTTTCTCACGAAAATGATGAAATCATCAAAAGAAATGGATAAAGAAATGAAATGCAGTTACTAAGGGGTGATTCCCCCTTCTAACATAACTTCCAATGTCAAGATCAAATATGATACGTTGACTTGGGTGATCTGTAAACTACCTAACTTAACAATAAATAGATCACTATGCTCACACATTATGAATGAAGTTTGTGATTTCTTTGTAAAACCAGTTAATATGTAATATCAACCACTATTAAACTACAAATACTAAGAAAAGAAGCAAGAATGAGACCAAAATTATCTTGGAGAAACCCAATGTGGGGAAAATCTACTGCGTTAGAAAATTAGCTCCCCTTCACTATGGAATCTCAAATGATATAACTCACTTCTAATTTATCCTTCAAGAAAGATGAAAGCTCCTTCTAATTGTATCTACTTGCTCCCAATCTCTTAAACAATAAGAACTTCATCATGAACAAATAAGAAAATAATCTAACTCTCCAAATTTTCTCATACTTTGATTTCACCCAAAATCACTTATGTGAATCCTTAGAAATTCTTATATTTATAGATGCTCATCTCAGGGAGGCATGGAAATGTGAAACTAATTGATTAGAAAGATCAAACATTTTCAATTGTTGAGATCTTACATTCTAGAATCGTCACTGATAGGACCATCGTTGAACATAGACCGGGGGTTACGTAATCATTGTGGTGGTTGCGCAACTGCCACTCTACACAGAGAGGTGGTTATATAACCGTCATGGTGGTCATGTAACCGTTGACTTAATTCCCCTAATCAGAACATCAAATGGCCTAAAAACATCATTCAAAGGTGTCCATATCACCCTGAGCCTGACTAAACCATCTTGTGAGCTAAGATCTGGTAGAACAAATGTTGAACATAGAGAATACATAGAATTGGGCTATTCCTAATCCATTTTTGGATCATACCTCTCCAATTTGAGGCTTTTAAGTCCCTAAAAGCTTTAAGGAATGATGAGGTGAGGAAATTACTTCCCTGCATCTCTAGAATACCACTTGGCCTTAGACGGTAGTTGTCCTTTCAATCCAATCAACCACTTGTCCTACACTAATCTCTATTTTGTCCTTTCTTTCCATTGTAAAACCACATCCTCCTCCAATTCTAGCTGACTATCTAGAGAAATATCCTCAATAGATGGAAGCAGTACCCCTTCTTTTCATTATCTAACATGGAAGGCTCAAAAATATGTAAGTTTTCAACATTAACAACTAAATAAATCTTCATATAAGGTGGAAAATTGAAGCGAAATACATTCTTACACACGTGTTCTAGAATTTCAAGTGGGCCATAACAAAGAGGCTTGAGTTTCTTATCTTTCCCCTGTAGCCTATCCTGGCTCAAATACAATCATACCTTGTCTCCAATAAGGAAGGAATGTTCAATCATATGTTGATCATGGTGTGCTTTGTACTTGGCCTATGAATTTATCAACCTCTTATGTACCTGAAGGTGTATTTGCTGGATTTTCTCAATAAAATTCTCAACTTTGTGGACCTCCAGTTCCACTTTCTTGTTGTCTCTACATGGTAATATTAAAACAACATCAAAATCACTTTTAGGCATATTACCAAAACCTGTTTCAAAATGAGTTTCACTAGTCAAAGAATGAACTGTCAATAATAAGAATGTTGGATATGCACCAAGTTCTCATCCCAGGTCCTTGCATGTTTCTTATTATACCTTCTCAAGAGCTAGACCAAGGTATTATTCACCACCTCTATTTTCCCATATTTCTGTGGATGAAAGGCGGTAGACTTCTTTAGCTTTGTATCCATATTTTCCCACAAAGTAGACCAAAGCTTCCCTTACAAATCATGAGTCCCTGTTTAACACAATAGAACTAGGCAAACCAAATTGAACCCACACATTAGCAAAAAATAACTTAGTTACATCACTGACCTTAATGATATTTTTACAAGGAATAAGAATACACATTTTTCTAAATCGATCTACAATCACAAATATATAATCATGAACTTTTTGGTCGTAGGAAAACCACCCACAAAATCCATGGAGATACTTTCACATGGTCATGAAGGAACTGGCAACAACATATATAACCCCAAATTCCTATTTTTAGGCTTTCTTGTACTGCATAAAACACAATCCATGATGAATTTAACAACTTCGGCTTGCTTTTTTGGCCAATACAAATACCTATGTAAGTGTGATACATTATTTGTCACACCAAAGTGATCAACTACCATGGAAGTGTGTGCTTCTCTCATCAACTACACTTTTTCCCTCTTATGCACACAAGGTTTCCCATTCTTGTAGAGAAAACCATCTTGGAAGTAGTATTCTCCTCTAAGTGAAAATCTTCAACTTTGAGGTTTCTGTTCAAAAATCTCTGCAAAATATGGATCCTTCTCATAACCTTCCTGATATGCTTCACACACAAAAGTCTCAAGAAGAGTTAACGTGCCCATGATGGAAATCAATGGAGGTCTAGATAACATCAAATAATGTTTCCATTTCTTGATTGCTTGAACAAGAGCATATAATTCCTTGGTATAAGTACAATAATTCATAATTGCACCATCAAACAATTCAGAGTGATAACATACCGACCTACCTCCCTGAAGTAGGACATCCCCCATAACATAGTCACTAGCATCGGTTTCCACTTCGAAGGATAGTTGTAGGTTAGGTAAAGCCAAAACTGGAGCATGATTGATTTTATATTTAAATGAATCAAAATAAATCTATTGTTTCTTACCCCAATCAAATGTCTTACCCCATGTTTTCACTGAATGTAGTGGTGTTGCTATGGAAGATAATTTCTTAATGAACTTATGCAAATACTAAATTACTAGAACAAAACTCCTGGTCTTTTTCAAACTTGATGGTGTAGGCCAATTCTGAATGGCCTATATCTTAGCCAGATCAATCCTTAACTCCCCATCTCCAATCACATGTCCCAAAAAAACAAGCGTCTGTTGTGAAAACTCACATTTTTTTTCATTCAACATAAGTCGTTTCTCCTTAAGCACTTGCAATACTTGACGCAAATGATTAATATGCTCTTCATAAGATTTTCTAAAAACCATAATATCATCCAAGTACACAATAACAAAGGAATTAATAAATTTCCTCATTACCCAATTCATCAACCTCATTAAGGTAGTTGGTACATTATATATCCCGAACGGTAATATCAACCATTCATATAACCCTTACCTGGTCTTGAACGTTGTTTTTGAGATGTCCTCTTCCTTTTATCTACACTTGATGACACCTACACTTCAAATCAAGCTTAGTAAAATATCTAGTATATTGTAACTAATCTAATAAATTGTCAATACGAGGAAGGGAGTACCAATTTTTAATATTTATTTTGTTTAAATCCCTATAATCAACACACATTCTCCATGAACCATCTTTCTTAGGCACTAAAACGATAGGATAACCACATGGAGAAGTGCTAGGATAGATTATACCTTATTTAATCAAATACTTTAACTGTTGTTTTACCTCATTGACATCTTTTAAATATTTCCTATACAACCCCAAGTTTGGAAGCAAACTATTGGGTAGAAAATGGATCATGTGCTCTCAATTTCCCTGACTGGGGGAAACCCTGTAGGTTCCTGAAAGACCTCTCTGAACTACTAAAGTAACTTCATTATTTGTGCCTATTCTTTATTAGAAAACATACTACCAGTGGTTTTAGATGTAGCAACCTCATCATTTGGCATATCCCTCAACATAAGTAATGTAAATTTACTACTAGCATTACTTACCATGATCTTTCGGGATTTATTGGAACCTACCAAAGTTATCTTTGAACCTCCTAAATAGGTAGAAATGAGGTAGCTCTTACCATTCTTTACCAACTGGTACTAATTGGATCTCCTTACGAAGATAACATCTATGACATAAAAATATGAGATAGCAAAAACTACACCACACACATCAAGGGGAATAACATCCACAATAACCTCATCAATAAAAAAAATTTCAATACCAAAATTGATCTTACACTACTTTGTTACCTTGATTTCATAAGTCTTACAACCACTGTATATGGCCGCTTGATCAATTCGAAGAGCACCCTCCAATACTTCTTCATAGCTCCTTAGTGGGGATTTTTAGACTTCTTGCTTTGTCTCCCTATTAAGGGAGTGAAGGAACTAGATCGTAGAGCTCCTATTTGATCCATGTTTGGAGCACTTGTAGAGAAATAGAGGACCTTCCGCTATATTTGGATGAAATGGGAAAAAGATTCATCGTGCTCTTGTTTAATATGAAGGAATTATTTGATTCATATCCTTAGAAGTTTGTTCATATCAAAATCCTTGATAAAATCTAACACGAGTTGCTTGAAGGAATGTATCGAATCCTCCAGTATCTTGTAATACCAATTGAGAGCGATACCTTCTAAGGCCTTAGGGAAAATCTTCGTAACAACTGCATCCCATTGGAGTAACTCTTGAATGACAGTTACGTATAGATCTTTATGTGTGCGTTAGGATCACCCTCCCCTTTGAACTTTGAAAGATCTAAAAAGGGTCTTAGGAGCATGAAAATCCATATGGATAAGTCTAGAGGCTGCTTAAGGTATTCCGAATAGGTCCACATTGTGTATGTTTCAACCATTGAAGACCCTTGTTGGGGAGGTAGAGGTTGCATCAGTTTTTTGAAATGGTGCGAGTGTATATATTTGTCGGGACATAAGGCATCCCCTGTGGCTGACCATGTGGACCTAGGTAAGTGTACATATCCCCTCTGTGGTGACTTTGAATGCATGTATATATAAGGGGGTTGACTATTTTGATATGGATTTGAAGGCACAAAGCCAGTGAATGATGCATTTCTAGATGGTATGGCATGTTTGAGAACGCACTTCTGACTGGTGCTTGTTGTGGGTATTTATATGTGGCATGGGGGGTATTCCCAAGATGCCCATCCTAGTTGGCAAATATCTAGGGCTTGGAGTTCACTTGTATAAACTGGAGGAGTCTACGCAGTAGGTATTTGTCCATAGTTCCATGGGGGGAGTGAGAAAATCTTGCTTGCTCGACATATGAAGTTTGAGTGTTTTGGGAAAGTTCTAGTTCTTTGACTTTGTCTACTAATGCCAAGATGATGTCACCTGTTGATGGGGTCAAATTTTGCTTTGGTGCTTGTTGTTGAAATTTTGAAGGTTTGTTGAGAAGTATGGTATCCTGCTATAAATTGTTCGTTGCTCTTCCACCCCTCGTTGGAAATGTTTTCCGTTGTTGGAGGGGTAGTGTTATTGTTTTCGAGTAGCAATACATTAACATGTCCTTTTGCAACTTATCAAAAGCCTCGGTTTATATTCTGGAAGTGTTGTTTCACTTCTTTAGTGTATCGTGCTAAGTAATCCTCATCTAGAGGTGGGAGTTGGTCATACTACATACTAATGGGTTGTCTGAACAAAACCCAAGGAAATGAACCTGTATCTCCGTGTAAAATTCATGTTATTAGAGTTAGATAGCTCAGGTTGTTGTGTTTGTGTGATTTGTTCAACCTCCTTGATCCTTACTAAGGAACCAACATTGAGTCCTCATGAGGGGGAGGGGGAGTTTGAAGATGAGCGCTTGAATAAGTGTGTGTACCCATGTAGCAACTGAGGGTAACTGTTATTTGTCTACCCAACTGATAGTTATAAGATTCAAGACCTGAAACGGGTCAGTCGTATTCATCATATCCTGACATATTCGGGAGGCTATAAGAATACCCACATAATAATTGGAGAGAGGAAGATGGATGAAGAAAGCAGAAATGTTTAGAGACTAGCTCTCCAAGTCGGGTTGACCAATTTTTACGAAAAAAAATCAACACATGACCTTCTTTACATCTGACCTCCCGAGGTCAGTGCCAAGACAACCGGTGCGGGATGGAAATGGATGTGTGTGTGGTAATGATGATAAAAGATAATGAGGTAACCTTATGTCTTTAACACAGCAACTATCAAGATCTACGAGTCTAAGGCAAAGAGAGCTCATCCTAACTTGAAGTGGCATAATGGAACGATTGGATAGAATGGCTACTTGAAGGCTCCAGTCAATATCGAGCTCTTGCCGAGATTCTGTTTACTGGTTGTGGAACACATGGAAAGTGACTTGCGGACACCTCATATAGATTTCCAAATAAGGTCATGAAAGTGAGAACGAGATGCGTATAGTGAAACCACAAGGTCTATGGGACGTTCTTCGGTCTAGTCTATGAAAGCCTTAGCCAAATCAGTATGCTATGTTCAACATGGAAAGTCATGCAAAAACGTCATGTGGAAGTGGATTGGTTATGATCTAAATACTAGTGCACATAAACCAAAGTTGATATTTAATTGGTCAGTAGGCCCATTGGGTTGTGGGACTTGGGGATCACAACTGTGAACTCATGGAGGTTGTGGTCTCTGTACGGTCATATGTGTAATCAAGCCCTGTTGCCAAGAACACTCCAATAATTTTAAGCTTGATCAACTGCGATGTTTAATATTTTTAGTTGTTCTATCTTCTTAGAATACCTAGCAGGCATGTTTTGAACTAACATGTGTAAGCCTCGTATCAATGTCGGTTGACAACTCAAGTTTGTTGGGTTGTGGGACTAATGGATCACAACTGAACGTTTTCTCTTGTTGTGGACCTTTGATGACCATGCAAAATGGAATTGAATTGATCTGATCAAAGCAAATTAACTATCAAAGGAGATCTAAACTATGTTTTGGGTATTTTCACAGCATCTCTGAACAAAACAATGAAAGCAAATTAATCGAGCAAAAATAAATATTTTTGATGTTTTAATAGGATTTTAAACAATGCTTCTAATCTAATAAATGAAATTTAATACAAGTAATCAATCGGATTTGTAGCTAATTACCTGTGTACGTATGTGAATCTAGATCTAAAACAACTACACTAATTAAATCAAAATCTATCAACCCTAACTCAGAGTTAAAGAATAAATCACAACTTCTAGAGAAGCTATTGTTCCCTACAACTTCCTCGGTAATGTTAAAGAGAAAGCTTTCTAAAGATTTGATCTATTTCAAATTGCTTGATTAATTGGAATGAAATTTTTTTACTACTCTATTTGATATGGATTTGTACCATGAATAAATTCAAATTTTGACAATTTGAATAAATGAAGCAAAACAAACAAATAATTCCAACTTGGAAAAGCAAGAGACTTTGGCAAATCTGGTTATATTTGTATTTGTCCCCTCAGTTTATCTTTTCTTTCTCTGTGTGTCCATATGATTCCAAGGAATTGGGAATGAAAAGGTTAGTAACATGAAGAAGGCACTTGAGCAATGACAACTTGAAGGCAAATCTGGTTGTAATGCAAGTGGAAGAGAGATAACACAGGTGCATGGAGCTTGGCTATGCAATTTCCAATAGCAAGATTGTGGCAGCAATACTATGCAAGATACACAAAAATCTAAGGCCATTTGCTTGAATACAAGCATTGAATATATATGAATATGGATAGGATGTGCCTTCATGTACAAGGAAACCTTAGAGTTCCAAATCATTGGGTGAAGAGGCAGCTTCAAAATAATTAAATTTATTTTAAAATAGAAGAGGGAAGGAACACCATGCAATCAAGACTATTTTAAAGCAATTTGGTTCACAAACGCACCTTGGAAGTCAAGTCAAGTGAAGCGTTGCGTGTTTAAATCACACGTGAAAAGTTATTAAAAAAACACGCAGGGTGACAGTTTACAGAACCACTGCCCTGCCTGGGTGGTGGTTTTAAAACCAGTACCCAGGTAGGGCAATGACTTTGATACTGAAATGCCAAAACATGCATAGAAAGGAGTGGGAAGCTGGAAGAAAGCGTGAAAAAGCTAAGTACAAGTATCTAGGCTACAAATATACATTGCGAATGAGGTTAATAACCCAAACACCTTTTGAAAGGACATGAATCATTATTGGAGACTTTTGTAACCATTTTTCTGACAATGTAGCACATGCAAAATCAGGTGCATACAACAACCATCTTTAGAAACATTAATGGCAACCAAACATGGATCACCTTCTGGACACTCTTTTCTTGTTTCTAAGTACACTTTCCCACTTTTACATTAATGAAAAAGGCTCATATATCAACTTGGCATGCAAACAACATCAACAATGCATAAATTCATACTTATAAGCCCCCCCTTGGTTTGTACTCACTCTCTTGAAACCATTTGTTGTAGATGATCCATTTATCTTGATCTTCAACCCTGCTTATTTCTCCTCTTGAACAAATACATACCAATTATGTTCTTTATTCTTGTTGTAGACCTTCTTTTGGACCTGGATCTCTAAGAATCACACCCCTTCTTTTCTTCACCTTGGACTTGCTTAACATACATGACTGAAACCATCTCCCCTTGAGATAATGCATCCTCCTCCATCTCATAGACACAATATACAATCTACTTCATACCTCTTTTGTCACTATTACCAACCATGGAACTAAATCCCCCTTAGATCATGCTCTCTATAACCTTAGAGACCTTGTGGAATAGGTATGTCTCCTTCACTGCATAGATTTTCTCATCTTAAGCCCAAGAGATCTATCACAGCTCACAAGAACCATTTAAACACTCATTGGACAACATTTTCTGACATCTATCGTCTACATAATATCTTGACACTTTATTCATCAACTGAAACTCACCTCTTAGTCATCACAGATTTGTCAGTCCTAAACAATCTTCACATTGTCTTTAAAAATGATGAGTCTTCAATCAAACTTTGATTAGCCATTGCCAAATTCGCATACACACATGTACTATACAACCTTAGGATCCTTAATGCACACTTCTTACCTTCATGAGACTACTTGAAGCATGATCACTTCTGATACACCTCAAAATTTTCCTTCAACATGAAGCCAAGGTTGAGACATAACCTATAGAGAAAGTCAAGACACAGACATACCTTGAATCAAATATGAAGCTCATTCCTTCAACATCATGCAATATATCTCCATGCATTTTATGGTATGAACAAGTCGTCATACAAAATGAATGAAATTCTTCTTCATGAATCTCCATGCTCCATGAAATTGTGTAACTTTGCTACATGATAGTACATGTACCTATAGACACAAAATCTATGAACTTGGGTACATTTCTAGGTCCTAAAGCATACTACTATATACATGATTCATAAGTAAGAAAACTAGTGGTTGACAACTCCTTTTGCCATTTTGATTGCTTTAGCTCTTACACTTTATTGGCTTTACACATCTTACAACTCTGTCAGCACTTGATTGATTTACCTTTTGGTGGCCTCAGACACTAGCACCCAGTTAGGACAGACGCACCCAAGCACTCATGTCTGATGCAGCCTAGAATTCACTGTAATCAGCCCAAGGCGCATTAGCACATTACTCAGCCTGAGTTAAGCACTCGCCCAAAACGCACAAGGGTACCAAGTCCCTCTTTAGAGTTATTTATCTAGAATGTTAGTGTGATTACAAGTATAATTCAGATCCATAACAGATAATCAATTAAACCACAGTGCGTGAACCAAATCTAGATTTAAACTGTATGAAAGATTGGCTAAACAATGATTATAATGAGATTTACCATGCAAGAACCAAATTCAATCACATCTAACACCAATACCCAGCCAATATGATCCATTATATTAAATACTGCAAAACATAGAAACTTCATACATTCAAGATCTAGTTTCTATGGTTATGTGCACTAACAAATCCACAACATAACTCTACAATCACCGGTCTCCCAAAACCGTGCAAATCAACACACACACACACACACACACACACACACACACACACACACACACACACACACACACACACACACACAAAGGGATGGGGAATTGCCCTTCACCTGCCCATCGCACCTTCCAAAAATAGGCTACATGCTAATAATAACCATGCATCTTTACAAGGGAATAAAAAAGAATGCAAGTGCTCTAATAATAGATCTCCCATAGTTAACTCTAAGTAGAAATTCTATCATTAAACCAAAAATCTGCATGACGCTCAAACTGCTGCACATCCAAAAATAACTTTTCATGATCTGCAAGTCTTCATGTCATCATCACGTGCTCAACACTCCATCCCCAAAAAATAGCCTTAACGACCAAATGACTAAGTTTTGACCCTGGGGGCTTTAACCTTACTGTATTGCCGCGCGCTCTTCCCGTGCCCTACATTTACATGCGCCTAACACTTAATGTTATTTTTTTCAGCGCAACATCACACCCACACTAAAAGGGATTACCACCCCTCGATAATGGGTAATCTGCAACTTATCTCTCCAAAGAATATACAATAATGAGTGAAAGAATGAATACATATGTCCAAAGAATAATGGATTACTGGCGCTATGGAATTCAGGCTAAGTGGTGTCTTTCTTCTTCTTCTAGAAGAATCATTTTCTAGATACTCACTCTGAATTTTGTGTCTCAAACGTGTACCAATCACTTAGCTCGTTATTTGTGTTGTCAGGGTATGTCTACCACTATGCCCTCTAACTCGTCAAGAGTCATCTTACCTACCCTCATTCTGTAGAATTCGATAGATATTGGCCATACTAGATACCATCCACTTCCGTTGCATCCATCTTTTTGGCTATAAGATTCCTAATGTCCTTTATTTGATCCATGCGTTGTTTCCTGGAAGAATTAATCATGTCACGCTTAGCCTCTACCAATGCAATCCATTCTATGCACCTCGAGTTTTTCGTCCTTCGCCGCCTATAGGAATTCATTTTCTTCTACACTTTGTTCTTGTTTATACCATTTTTTTGGGCACTGGCACACACATGGTTAAGACCAAATCTGCCTTCTTCATTTCATCCTTTAAGGTTTGTAGAATAGCCTCATAGCTAGAAAATTCTCCTTGCAACTGCAGCCTTGTTCCTATCTACTTCCTCTACAACACTCTTTTGTATCAGTAGGCAAGCGCACCGGTCATTCTTTGAAAAGTAGTCTAATTATGGTGCACAAATAGTGAATGGCAGTTGGGAAATCCCTGTGGCACTTTTTTCCTAGATATTTTGGTCACTTATCTGCATAATTTATTTGGCTATATACTCGACCCATCTTCTTAATATTTGTAATTTTTCGGTCACAGCCATATCCCACTCCTCGATTCAAGTCATTTAACCTCAGTGTCTTTATCCTTTTTATCATCCAAGAGTGCACCTGTATAGTTGTCTTCCTTATCAATGGTTACGACGTGCGCAATCGTCTGTTGATACCTTAACAAGTGCATTACTTACCTGCTCATCCCAAGAACTGTGTGGGCCTGATGGTTATATGTCGAGTATGTGGCACCTTTTTCATCTTCTTCGAACTACACGAATCCTCCGTAGACATCAAAGTTAGGCTCATCCATGTGAGTCTGCATACTCCATTATAATTTCTTGTGAGTGCGCTCGTATTCGCCATGTCTGGGTCCATCCAATCCCAGCCATACAATTGCTTATTGGCCAAGGTACTTTGAAAGCGGGCGCCAAATAATTTTAGTTTGGTCATCCACGTAGCCCAAGTTCTGAGTCCTTACCACCTCTTCTTCCTCATGTTGACTTGGGTGCTCCCCAATGTTCTTTCCTGAACAGACGTGCCTTCATCGTGTTGCTCTTAAACACCTGTGTCCTAGCTGTACTGTGTCGCCCACATTCTGTTCTACTTCCTCCTCATTCTCTCCTTCTTTATGCATGGGGCGTATTATGACCTCTGTGTCTCCACCTAGCACTACTTTCATCTTCCACCCGAGTGTTGTTCTTGGGCACTTATACTTTGGTCAATAATCCTCATACATTACCTGTTCTCCTATATCCTCATCCTCATGCATTTCAACACTCAGGGTGGCCTCTTCTCATCTCTCCTCCATACTTGGAGTGGCCTCCTCATCTCGTGCACTTTGCTGAGGGGACTCTTCCTCCTCACTATCCCTCACTAGAACATACTTCCTGCGCTTCTTTCTTTGTTCTTCCTCATTTTTCACCAGAGTGACATGCGAAGATCTCCTTACCAGCTACGAAGTGCCATCCCCTGTGTCCTGGATGTGCACCTCTTGTGCAAAACTCTCTTTGTATGATCCAGTCTGACGCTTATCTTCTTGTTCCTCATGTTCCAAGCACATTCTCTAAGCACGTAGGCATTGGATCCTCTTGAGTGGGGGGCACATACTGCAACTGGCCTTGATGTTCCCCATAGTCTGCCCCTTCTTCGGAGGACCTGGAAGAGTCATATCTTCACCTTTCACCACCTTACCATCCTTGAACTGTGGCCTCAAGTATATGTACACGTGTGCTGGTTCAATCTTTCCTACAGACCAAGCTCTCCGATATAATATCAACATTATCATAACTCCATTGTTTCTACATATGCCTCCTTGCCCGGCCATACATAAGTCTTGTGCAAAATGATGAACATTTGCGTCTACTTTATCTGCATCAAACTAGAAGTTTGTGTGACGTTGTGGAATTTATTCACCGAATCTCTGAAATATCTCGCAGTGAAAGCAAATGGAAACTTACACCAAGGGATTTTCTCACCCGTCTTCATGTGGAAGCTCCCCCAGGCTGAAATGTTGGTATACCGCAAACTCTACTTCTCCATCCAGTACTTTGGGAAGTTCATGCAGGATGCGCCATTCTCCTTCAAACGCCCTGTGACAGAACCTCTAAACCATTTCTCTAGGTGCTCCTTATATGCATTGGAAATAGTTTCCATGCAGAGTATACTTCACAAATTTCTTTGCTGGAGATTTGTTTTCCAAAGGGAACTCCTAGATGTTCTCCCTTGGTCCTTTTCAGGCACACCAATTTCATTGAATACAATTAACAAAAGAATGGCACCCCAAGTGATCTTCTCACCTTTATCTTCCTGGACACGCATGTTTCATTCACTAGGCTCTCCGCAATATGCCCAACAATGTTATAGTATGTTTTATTCACCATCTTGTGCACTATGTGCAACCAGTGCATATTCACCTCATTCCACCACTCAGTGGCACCCAACTTGCTTCCTGCTAGGTGTGTTATAACCCTGGTGGCCATGTCTTCAATGTTAGTTACTTTAAAAGCTCAGCCCCCCTTCTTATACTTATACAAGGTGGTCATTGCATTGATGCCCTCATCGTCTGATAGATCACCGGACAATCTCTGAGCCAGAGTCGCGCAACCCTATCACCTTCCCAATCAACTTGGTGGTGATCCACATCCTTCTTCCCGCACAAAGTAGAATAAATCCTCATGTATGCATGACATAAGCCATTGATATAATTGCTCAGGCTTCCCAAAGTAGGGTAATTCGAGGATTTGCATGACCCCCATGCTGTCTAGTAGCTTTTTCACAGAGGCATCTAAAACCCTAGTGCCATCTGCCAACCACTGGTTAGTCTTCCTGTAGACCTCTACTGCAATATCCTTCATGCACTTATTGGTTCAATGGTTGATATCAGAAACCCTACACTGTGTTATTTTTTATTTCCATGGCCATCCCTCGATCACTTCTTTTGGGTATAACATCTCTACCAACCACTCTTTTTTTGGGTCATTGGCCTCTTTCTCCACAACTGGAGCCCTTCGTGGTGCCATTTCTCCTTTCAATTATGTAAGTGCGAATGAAACCCTAGTTGTTGTCTAACTTCCTCAAACCCTAGTCACACACAAACCCTTCGCCACGTACACGCACCACCACCCGAATCTTAATTTTTCACTTGAATGCTCAACAATGTGCTTTGATTCCCAATAGGCTTGGTTGATCTGCAGAGTGCTCATCATCTTTAGCTCTTCTTCACACTTATCACTTCTCTTCAAAATTGCAAGGTAACAAATGACATTATCAAGTGCCAGCTTTATAACAATTTTCAAAAATCCCCTTCATTAATTGCTCCACCTACCACCATACGCGGCATTAATTCTACTTCCACACATTTTGCACTTCTTTCTTTCGCACCTCAAACTTTCTCGTGCATCAGTCATAAATTTTTCAATCATAACATGCCTAATACCTTTCTGTCACAGATCTCCTCTACCCGTACTTCCTTGTGCACTGAAGTACTTATCCAATGTGACTCATCCTATGTAGTCTCCAATGTTGCAACCTCCTTTGCGTTATACTGAGCACCCATCTCCTTACGCATGGTCTCAATTTTGAGCAATCTTCTTGAAGTTTTCTTATTTTGAAAGCACCTGTCCCTTTTATGGTCACCCGTGAGTTTGTTTCTCTTATGTACCAGTTGATCCTTCTTTATCCACCCCACACTAAGGGTATGCACGGTCCTCTGCGCATGAAAACACTTTAGATAGTAATCAGCTTCTGGGCATGCAAGCGCACTTATTACACAAAACATCAAACTAAATTGACAAAGCATAACAACGATGAAGGAAACACATATAAAGGAAGTGCATTAAGGGAAATCTAATCTAAGTGGCAATACTGCCTTATTATAAACACCAAGAAGACTTATTTATAGTAGGGCTTCAGCCTACTCCCGTTGAAGTAACCAAGCAACCATGTTCCATCAATAGTGCCTCTAACTGGCAAGCCTTGAGTCAAGTATATAAGTTATAACATACGGTCCCAACCAATGCACCTTAAGCTTTCCTAGATGGCGCAAAAACTTTGAATCATACAGAAGTACCATTTGCCCAACCTCAAGCTTCTTATCCTTGATGTGCCTATCATGCCATGCCTTCTACCTGGATTTTTCTTGCTTCTGACTCCATCTTGCTATGGTGACACCTCTCATCCAGCTGCATCAACTTGTCAATTCATTCTTCCAACACTTTCTCATCAGCTAGACCTCCTTGCATGTGCAATATGCAATGAGGGTAACATGAATTCCATTGGGAGAACTGCTTTTGTGCCAAACACCAACTGAAAAAGGTGTTGCTTTATTCAACCTCTTGTAGGTTCTCCTGTATGCCCAAAGTACAACAGAGACTTTTATCATCCCAATCTTTCCTTCCAACATCACAAATTTTTGTCAAGGTATGGCTCAATATTTTGTTGAAGGCCTCAACAATTCCATTTTCCTGAGGGTGATAAGGGGTTGTCCTATGGTGTGCAACCATAAATTCATCCAATAATATCCTGATAGTCTCATTAAGGAAATGAGTACCCCTATCACTTGTTAAACTTAAAGGGCATCCATACCTGCTAATAATATTTTCCCACAGGAACCTTTTTGTTGTGTAATCCTTTGTAGGTGCCGCTTCCACCCACCTTGTAAGATAATATGTACAAGTTATAATATAGTGTGATATTGGTCCTATGCGTGGCTGGGGAGATAGGGCCCACAAAGTCAATTTCCCACTTCTCAAAAGGCTCTACACTAGTAATAGGTCTCAAAGGCATTTCATCTATCCCAGGCTTTCCAAGGTGCTGACAATGGTCACATGCCTTACAATATGCTTTACAATCCTTATATAACGTCTCCCACCATAGGCCAGCTAGTAGAATCTTGCACACGGTGGCATTGCATAGTGTCCACCTGCAATACCACCATGAGCCTCTGTCATAATTGCATCACGCTCATGCTCAAGTACACACCAGTGACACAAAACTTCATCATGACCTAACTTGTATAAGTCCCCACTGATCAACATGTAAGGCACGACACAAATAACAAGTTGTTTCTTTTCTAAATCCTTCATTCCTTGGGTGCCACACATCATGCATAAAAAGACAATAATATCTTCCAAGTTTGAGGGCACATGATTCAACTGAATAGTTGTGCATCTGGCATTGTTTCCTCAATGCTTTGCACATCCTCTCCTGATTGAATCCTTGATAAATGGTCTGGACCAGAATTTCTCTTACATGGCTTAACTACCACTGTAAAATTAAACTCTTGAAATAATAGTACCCAACGACATATGTGCCCCTATAAAACAAGATTGTTCACCAAGTACTTCAATTCCATATGGTCTGTATAAAAGATGAAAGGTGTAGCCAATAAATACTATCAAAACTTATGGAAGCACGTAGATCATAGACAAGGCTTCACACTCCGTTGTTGTATAATTTTGTCCTATTGGAGTCAACTTTCTGCTAGCAAAGAAAATAGGATGATCAACAATACCTTCTCAAGCTGAGCTAGTACCACACCAATGGCCATGCCAGAGGCATCTACATGAATGTGAAAGGGTTTGGACCATGAAGGAAAGCAGAAAAATAGGTGTTGTAGTAAGCCTCTCCTTTCAGTGTCTCAAACACGTGCTATTGTGTCTCACCCCAATAGAACTTGCCTTTTCCCTTGAGTAATTATTCTAAGGGTATGTTGATCTTGGCATATCCCTTAATAAACTTTCTATAATAACCTGTGTGCCCCAAGAATCTGTGCACCTCACTCTGGCTAGTAGGTTCCTTTAAGCCCAAAATCACAACTACCTTAGCAGGATCCACTAGTAAGCCTTCTTTACAGATTATGTGCCCCAACAAAATTCCAAAAGGGGTGGAAAATATGCACTTCTTAATGTTCAAAGAGATGTTCAACTACCTACATCTCTCAAACATTAGCCTCAAGTTATCACAATGATCTTTCACAAGCCCATAAATTGTCCAATCATCCAGATACACCTACAAGAACTTGTGAATAAAATCCTGGAATGCTTGTACCACTATGCGTGAAAATACTGTAGGCACATTCTTTAATTCAAAGGGCATAACCATGTATGCAAAACTTCCCCACTCGGTGGTGAAAGTTGTCTTCTCTTGATCCTCTAATAGCTATCCTTACCTGATGATATTAAGAGAATCCATAAGTGAAGGAGTATATTTCACGCCCTGCAATGCCTTCCAAGATTTTCTTGTAATAAAGTGTGGGAAAGGGATCATATCACACATGCATCATTCAATTCCCTATAATCCACACAAATTATGATTCTGCCATCTTTCTTGATGCTGATCACCATAGGGCTTACCCATTCTGACTCCTCAATTAGCACAATGATCCAGAAATTAACATTTTATCAATCTCTTCTTTCACCTTGACGTGTAAATTCAGATTCATCCTGTAAGGCCTCTTCTGAACTGGGCATGCACCTTCCCTTAATTTTATCTTCATCTCTCCCAATGATTCATGCTACGCCTTTCAACTCATGATAGCCTCTAGGGAACAAATCTTGAAATTTGTGCAAAAACTCAATAATCTTAGCAACTTCAGAGTCAGACCAGTAATCTTCGATAATGGCTTCCTTAGGGTTCAGTATCTGTTCCAATGTTCACTTTCTTGGTCTTCATAGGCTCATGATAGGCACACACCTTCTCATCTGCACTGTCCAAGACTTCGTGTGTAGCCTTCTGTGTGCTCAATGTCCAGGTTCTCTACCTCTTCATCATCAACCATGTAAATCATCTTACCCTTTTCTCTTTCTAAACAGGCATGCCAAGCTGTTCAACATCTGTTTCTTCCTCTTCAAAGTGCCACCAGGTATGATTCTCCTAACAAATCCTAAAGTAACTCTTTAGCCTTTAAACTATCTCCCATAGTTAAGTGCTTCATAACCTACAATGCCTCATTCACTGGAGGTTTAGAAGAAAAGTAATCAAAGGTCTGAGTCATACCTTTAGTAAGTTCCTGCCAATTTTTGTTGCTCTATTCAACTTTGCATAGATATACCATGGGTGTGCGCAATAGCCTCACAATTTGAAATAAAACTTGTGCACCCACAACGAAGGTGGTAAAACTTCCTACCCCACTAGCCAGAGTCTCTCACACTGCTGAACATGGTGTTGAACATGATCATTACCATGAAACACACAGATATGAGTAGGCGCATTGCTCTTTAGAAACATGAGCAGATAAAGCAATCCTTACTTCTCTCCACTTCAAAATATTATCCCTATGAACAATCCACCAGTGTGTTACCGTCCTGCGTAGAGTATACACTAACATATTCCTTCTTTCCACCTGACATTCCCATTGAACTTCCATAACAAGCATGAATAATTCTTGGATTCTCCTCACCTGTGTACTTTGGTACATGGTTACTGCCTAAGCATCTAATACTGTGTGGCTTACTGATGCACACGCTGCTACACTTTACACTTCATGCCCAACCATTTCATAAGTGCCGTGTGCCTCAATTGTCACATGCAACACTTGTAGTATCACTCATGGACTGTGCATCATCCCAAGGTAGAACCTTCTTGTATAGATAATACAATAAAGATCTCGAATGGTCTATAAATTCTATTCAAGTCTTCCTCACTACAAGAACCCATATAAATAAGGAAGATTTATCTCCTATAATTTAGGAGGTAACTATAACAAACATCTAACCTGTGAGTTATTCTCAAACAACCTCACTCACCCAAAACAATATACTAAACTTATTTAATGATTACACACAAATATAATAATGGAGCACTAATAGAATGATTTCCTAGCATTCCCCCTTTAGTGCGAACATGGGGAAAACCCTTCTTGTACTGCAATGTGCCACTACGTAGCTTGCTCATGATTTGGATGGTTTTAAGGACAATACCAACAACCTTGTATGGTTTTCCAAGTGGTTAACTCAAAAACCACACAACCGATGGTTTTTTCGGACAGTACCAACAACCTCTGAAATCGTTTTTCCAGTGGATAACTAATAACCACAAGTTTTAGTGTATCATCGGCTCTAAGGATCACTATCTCACTTCAAGGCAATAACAAAGGAAAACCCATGGAATTTTGTTGCTCATACACACAAACTAAAACTGGAAGGATGGAACATTGGATCATGTTCCCCCTACAATGTGAAATTTCTACTTATTTGCTTCCACAAAGAAATCAAGAACATTGAAATATGAGGCACACCACAACAATTGAAAGCTCACTACAAAATGTCACCAAAACTTTGCATATGGCCTTGTTGTTGGTGACTGACAAGAGGTTGCTGAATGACCTCCTTCCTCCATTGCCTCTATCCTCACTAGTATCATGTACTTTTTAGTTTAGCTGGATGTGTTCATGGGGATCAATGGTTGCCAAGACATCATGTAACACATTAAAAAAATGCATCCGTTAAGGTTATTTTTTTTTTCATAAATTTTTACAATATTTGACTCTTTGATTTTCCTTTTGCCAAAAATGACAATAGACCCAAAAAGACTTGACATAAACTTAATAATGGATAAACAATTAACAATATTGTGAAACCTAATAGTCTAAGTTGATTACCCATACCCTATTATTTTCCCCTGTAATAAAAAAAAATGACTCAACAAAATGACAAAATGATGATAACTCTTAGTTAGCATTGTTTTGCTACTTGACTCCAATCATTTGTCATTTATAAATAGGAAGCCATTAAAGTTGCAGGTTTTTCTCCTTTTCACACTACAACCTATATGGCGAAACAAATTAATAATAGACAAAAGGAATAATCCTCAAACTGAGGGGACAAAATACCTAACCAACAACAAATCCTTTACTAACAAAGTACAAATATAAATGTAGGATTATTTTTTGACCAAAAAATAACAGATCAATCATTTCGTTATTTAGAATAGATTTACAACTGACTAGCTTGTTTTAAAAATGGTGAACATCAAAAAATGTAGGAGTAGCTTCCATTTAGAACATTGTGCATATGAACAACTTTAATGTTAAATTTTGATGGATCGTGTTGATACACATATGAAATGTGTTTAAAATCAACCAAATTCTTTGGACCACATCCTTCTCCGTTAAAATACTACTAAGCTTGGGCATACAGCTATTAATTTTGAATAAAAACATGTGATTGATGCAGGTGGGGGGTTGTTGTGATAGTAAGAGGTGGATCAGTTAACAAGTTCAAATAGTTGAACAAAAATGCAAATCAAACTAAGTTGACCCAAATGTGAGGATCTTGAAGTACATTTTGATGCAAAACACCATGCGAGGAAGAGTTACTTGTAGACAATATCGATGTTAAATCTAAAACATTGTGAATGATGAATCCATTGAAACTACCTAGCTTAAACATGTCCTGTACACATGGTGTATACATTCAAATCATGAACTTGTATCACATCTATATAGGCTTATTGATTTGAACAAGACTATAGAAAACATGATTGCAAAATGGACGGTTGGTTGTATTCGATGTGATCCCAAGCCTGATGAAAGTATTGCAGTCCTTGGTGTCATGACGCACAAATATACCAACTCAAAGATTAATTGATATCTTAAACCAAAACAAACATGAGATTCTAGCAAACCAAAATGCCTTAATACTCATCAAAAAAACTGTGACATAGTGGATCACATACATATCCTTCAACATGTTGTAATTTACTTTGCATAGAATAATCTTCAGAAACTGGATTATTTTTAAGTGGGGCCCACATATGTCAAGATAAAATTACATTTATGGAAATATCTATGAGTCCTACAGGAATAAAATCATAAAATTTTATCTTTCAATAAAAAATGGGTCAGTAGACTTCATCAAGTTTTGCAAAGGTTCTAGTTACTTTAACAATTGTTAGGGTTTTAGACAATAATAATACAATATCGGTTAAGGCTCGATGGAGACATGAAGGATAACAAATCTTAATCTTCAAAAAGTTACAGACCTTAAATTCTAATACCAAGTCACTCACATCACCAGAAAAATCATTAATTTGGAGATGCCCCTTCACCTCTCAATACATCGCACTAGAATTTATATAACCTTGCTCCAGTACCAACTAAAAGGTACAAACAATTTGTATAGATAATACAACAAATAAAGATATTCTATTCAACATATTAAACATTATATTACAAGAACCCATATAAATATGAATATAGCTCTCCTATAATTTAGGAGGTAGCTATAACAAAAATCTAACCTATGTGAGTTGTTACAAACAACCTCACTTACCTGAAATAATATACTAACTTATTCAAATGATTACACACAAATCATAAGAATGGATAACCTAATGGAACTAATAGATTGATTTCCTAATAATCATCCCATTGGATAAATCCTTCTTTTTATGGCTCAAGAACTTATGGATCTCTAATTATGCACACATAAATTATGTTCAAGTCTTCTTCATGTAGGGGCTCTAGCATAAGGTGTAAATTTCCCATCTGTTAAAGGGATAATGACACATTCTTCCTTATTTTCAAAGTTGATATACCATCTTATTCAAACATAGGTTAGCGTTGTTTTCATAGCACCAAGGGCACCCAAGTAATGCATGGGAAAGTTATCTGCTTTTGCAAGTGCTAAAACATCAAAGTACCTAGTGAACTTGGCCCCTTGTATAGTAATGGATGCATCTCTTAAAACTCCAATGGGAGTTACCTTAGTTTGGTTTGCCATGAACAACAAATTAGAGGATGACTACAATGGAGGTCTACCCATCTGAACCCACCAATCCAAAGTGAGTACATTCACTTCCATGCCTGTGTTAATCAAGATGTTACTCAAAAGCTAACCATCAACAACAACATTTAGAGTAATCTCCTTATCACAATCCAAACTATCCGGAGGAAGATTAACATGCAAAAGTTTCCTCCCATGCTCAGTCCTAGTGCGCAGAGTGTTTCCCTTCAACCAATTCCCTAACAATGGAATAATATTTTATTGGAAAAGCATCTTGCAAACCTCCTTCAAATCATCAACATCTGCCTGATGAAGCTCAACTACTTTCTTTTTTTCTTACTTCCTTGATTTTTCCTTCAAACACTGTATCTCACCCTGTAAGTTCTTGAATTATTTCCATGGTCTCTTGATAGGCCTCCTTTTGATGCATAGGGTCTAGATACTTTGCATGTAGGACTTCCTCCTTGGTAATGGTGGGTTTCTATTACAAAGCTTCCCTAGCATGTGTAGCCTCAGTGCATGTAGTAATATTCACATGCACCAACTCAGGATCCAATGCTAACTTTGGCATCCAATGGTATTTTATGGTGCGTTGTACTCTAACCATTCATGCACCCTTGTTTTCCTATTTATGTTTCTTGCTTATGTGTTCATACAAGTTCAGGTAATTCTTCATAACTATGATTCTTTCCACAAAAAGAACACACAATATTCTGTGGACATTCATCCTGTAGTGATCAGGAGATCCACATGTATAACAAGTCCCACGGGGGAAATCACTCCTTCCACCCCTATGACCTCATCCTCTAAATCACCACTATGTCGACCTTGAACTATACCACAGTCGCCATCAGAACGCCCCTTCACTGTGGTCATAATCATGATTCTTGCCCTTATACTTGGAATTATTTGCAACACCAGTCATTCTTACTGGCAATATCAATGGCATCATGGATATGATCAATCAATTTGTAGTCTTCAATACCATGAGTGGAAGACCTATAAATATTACAAACATTCTTCCTTATCACGCACTACACCAATGGGCACTAGCTTGAACTGTGGTCCAAGTTACATATCTCACAATCCAACAACAAGGAGTGCACCAATTTCTGAGGGACAACTATCCTTAGTATGCCCCTCTACTTCATAATCTATACACCAAATTCCTCTACGTGTCTCATACTGAATTAACAGATAATTTCTCTAGCTATTTCACCATTGCTATTATCTGAGCTTCCAAGAATGGGCTCACTCATATGTCCACACTTCCTACTACCTCAATGCGTAGGGTTGCTTCAAGTGCCTCACACTGATTTTGTATAAGTTTTATGTGAAAGCACTCTTTTAAAAGGAGTGATTAGTCCTCCAATGAACCATTGTGCATGTTGGATTTCGCATGGATGTCATAAGATAACTTAGACAAGAAGAGTCTTGAACCAAGCATCATATTATCAAACACTCTTGTGTAGTTCTCTGCTTAATATCCTTTAAGCGCACTTATGCTTTTCTGCTCAAACTTAGGGATATAAAATTCCTTTAAGAAAGCATCTCACAGTGCTGTATAGTCCACATAAGTCTGATCAGGATCAAATTTTCTATACTAGTTGTGCACGCGTCCTTGTAACGTGGTTAAAAACTGACTTGCCTTGCGCTCTAGAGATTTAATCCCATCTGCACGCACCACAATATCTCACACATATGCACGTGTTATACTACATCTTCAATACCTCTATACTCTAGAAGATGGAGAGACATCTCCATGTAAATTTGTTGAGGTTGGTGCAGACCTTACCCACCAGATCCAGAGCCTGTATTTCCTCCTGTATTTTCACCACCTCCAGATCCACCCAATCCTCCAACAACTGAGCCACCTAATCCACCTCCTCCAGTAGGTAAAGGACCAGAAGGATGCATTACCTATGTTTTGATGGTTGTGCTAAATTGAATGTGCACAATCTGTGAAGTTTCACAAATTCCATATGTGATGCCAAAGTTTTGCATACCTATGTTCTATGTCGACATGACGCACTAGAAAAGATACCTCCAATAGGTCCTCCAAATAAATTAGACAACGATTGTGCCATATATGAATAAGCTCCCTGATTAAATCCTGAACTTGACTACAAATTAACTTTACTCTACTCTACTCACACTAGCTTGTTGATTACTAAATGTTATAGAAACTAGAAAAATAAGGGCAAGGGCTAGGTTGCTAGGTAGATTCAAATGTATGTCCGTGGCCCATGTCGTCTCTACCAACATGATCTCATTTGAGGTTGAAGAGGGTTCCCTACCTTGCTTTCCAAAATGGTGGAGTTCTAGATGCTCTGGCTCCATGTCTTCTACGTGAGCTTTGAATCCTTCACGAGCCATCTCTCTCCACAACACCTTCTATTTTACAGCTTCATGCTACTTCTCTAAATCCCTCTCTCATGCCTCATTGAACTTAAGCCACCTTTCTTGCCTCTACATCCGTTAGGTCCTCCATCCTACCAAACCTGCTCTATGCCCCTACACGTGGTGGGGTTTAGTTAGCCATCAAATTCTCTTCTAAATCGAAGGTTACAATCAAGATCTTAATTGCCAGTGGAATACCACACAAATACAATCTTTTGGGTTCGCACAAAAACTGAAACTCAAGCAACCTTATGGGAAAGAGTTAGTTGAAATTACGTACTTAAGAATATAACTATTTAAAACACCATAAAACCAAGACATCCATAGAGTGTGTCCAAATCAGATTTGCATCATACAAGGCTTGGAATTATTCCTACACCCAAACAAGCATGTGAAACCTCCAATTCCTATCTTAGAAGCATAAGCAAACAACCACTTGTATAAATTTATGGGAAAGATAACAAAGATTGCTCTCATACAATGCAGTCATACAAATTTTGTTTAACCCACGTGTGTGCATTAAAGGCAGGTCCAATGTTGAATCTGCAGGCATACTCTTCTTCTAGATCTTCTAACCATTCCTCAATATTGGCCAAGGTCAATCGGTATGTCTTCATCACACAACATCCTGGAAAATAGCTGAGAAAGAGGCCTCGATAATAAAATCAATGATGTAGCCTAGAATTCACTGCAAATAGCCCAAGGCACGCTGACACATCACTCAACCTGAATTGAGCGCTCACCCGAAGGGCACAATGGTACCGGGTCCCTCTTTAGACTTGTTTTTCCAGAATGTTAGCATGATTGAGAATGTGTAATGTACAGATTCATAACAGACAATCAAATAATCCACAGTGCATAAACCAGATCTAGATCTAAACCATATGAAAGATTGACTAAATAATGACTATAATGAGATTTACCATACAAGAACCATATTCAGTCACATCTAACACTAGTATCTAGTTAATATGATCCATTATATTAAATATTGCAAAACATAGAAGCTTCATACATTCAAGATCCAGTTTCCATGGCTATGTGTGCTAATAAATCTGAAACATAACTATACAATCATCAGTCTCTCAAAACCGTGCAAATCAATACATATATATAGGGTTGGGGACTTGCCCTTCACCGCCTATGCAACTTCCAAAAACAGGCTACATGTTAATAATAGTCATGCACATTTACAAGAGAATACAAAAGCATGCAAGTGTTCTAACAATATAATTCCTATAATTAACTCCGAGTAGAAATCCTATTATTAGATCAAAACTATGCATGGAACTCATACTATTGTACATCCCAAAATAGCCTTGCATGAACTGCAAGTCTCCACGTCATTGTGTATTCAGCACTCTATCTTTAAAAATAGCCTTACCAACAAAATAGCTAAGTCCTGGTCCTTGGCGCTTCAACCTCACTATACTTCCACGTGCTCCTCTCGCACCCTACATTTGGATGCCCAACACTTAGGCTATTTTTTTTAGCCCAACATTGTCCCTCTCGGGTCCCCATGTCCCTCTCTTTCTTATTCTTACACTTTTGGGTCCTTTTCACCTCTTGGTCACCTTTTTAATACTTTGGGTCGGCCTTTTAGTTGTTAATTATGAAATTCAAACAAGGTAATCATATATATACTTAGTTACTTGTTCTAAATAAGGGGCCAAACACTATAAGCATTATCTATCACCACCTAATCTTACAAAAAGGCATAAGATCACTATAAATAATACATCTAACACTTTCATATAAGGGACAAGGGCTGCATTGACCTACATATACTCCATAGGAGGGGAGTTCATTATATTCCATCACACATATTTTGCATACGCAGTAAAAGTCTATATCTAGCTCGTTATCATCATGTAACTTGCACAAGGGAAACCTAGGGCACATATATACACACACAGATAACTACATGAAGTCTGAGATGTAGTGCAATGCTCGGTCATAAGTTCACTCTTCGGGTGATCATCGAGGTCAGTCCAACTCCACATTCTACATTTTTTTCATTATATTTGATGTGATTTGTGGGGTTGTATAGCTAGTCATTTGTTTTACAGGTTACAAGTATGATCAACAATATAACAACAAAATTGGAGTGACAAAGAGCAAGCAACAACGAATACCTTCTAACCAAATTACGAGTATCTGAGCAAACACGAGAGCCTAGATCAGTCACTAGCACCTAGGGTGCTCTTTTCCTCCTGTGGGTTTTTCTATCCAGTATAGTCCTGAGTTCCCAAACCCTCGATAAGCCTTTTTGATATTGCTTCCAGCCAGTTCCAACAAATACACAGTCCCGATCACTTCGAGGTTGCACAAAATTAGTTAATTTATCATCCCTCTCTCCTTTTCTTAGGGTTTTTACATCTTTGAATGCTTATTGCTTATGTGTTACTATACTTAATTAACTGAATAATATTTTTTACAATAATTACTGTGAAATTAGATTAAATCAGTACCAGTTCTAGAAAGAATAGAGGTCTTCTAGAATCTAATGAGATCCCCTTTACATCATTAGATATCCAAACACGCACAAACCATTCTCTCACCTATATATTATCTTGGAACATTTGGGTCAATACAACCATGCTTCTCAACCATTTTATGATTGATAGCTTCATAAAACATGACTTAAGCAGCTTGACAGTCTTTCTTTTGTTAGAAAAATGACACCTTCTTTACATCTTGCTACTTTAGTGCAAATAACATAGTTAGAAGAACATTCTCATACCTTGCAAGAGTAGACAACCTTGAGAAAATACTATCTCCCGTAGGATAATCATCACTTAAATACACTTGTACCTTCTCATTGTATATTTTGAGACCTTCTTGATACAATGCACCAGTACTAGGAACCTAAACACATACTTATCTTGCTTATAAAACTAATATAATGCCTTTTAACACACCACTTGATCCTTATTAAGCTCCTCCAACACGACACAACACCACTTTATGGTGACAAACTATTTGTCAGGCCTTTTTAAGTACTCTACCCATATTAGACCTCTACAACTTGCTTCTCAAGGCTTATCTCCAATATATGAAATCCTCTTGTAACTCTACAACACTAAGACAACATATAGTCCTTTAAGAATCCATTATGAGCTTTGTGACTTCATGATATCAATCTCAACATATCTATTCAATCAATCTTTCCCTCAACTATTTAATCCATTTGGAGTTATTGTTTCCCCTTCTTCTTCTTGTACATAGTCCTATGTTCACATTGTTTGAACACAGGGGAATTTTTAGTGGTGAATTTTTGTAAACTCACAAATATTAGGGGTTTTGGAAATTGGAAATGGTGAATTTTCAGTAGTTAGTTACTACCCAGTTCACCTAAAATTTCAACCGACAGGTCATTCGTATGGGTTAGTTTGCCTACTATTTACACCAAAAATGAGCTTATGCATGTATTTTGCCAATGTTTCAAATCAAATTACGCTCATATTCACTGAGGTATAATACATATCATTGAGGTATAATACATATACATCGATCGTCCAATCTATCAACAAAAATATGCGCATCTCCTTTTTCGTGACATAGACTACCATCCAAGCCTGTCATCCTACACCTCTACCACCCCACTCTCATCTATTCTACAATCTATCATCATGCTTCCTTACTTTTTTCATACAACCGCTCATCCATCCTATACCTTTGCATCCTACTCCTCTGCCTTTACCATCCAACCACTACCTTTACCGTCCAACCTATCTTTACCATCCAACCCCTCGCCCATCCTACCCCTTGTCGTGCACCCTTTTATCAGCCAACCCTCTACCGTGAAGGCCTGTAACATCTAACCATATAGTCTTCTGTCAACAATCAATATTTGCAACATATCCATATATTCTAGAAAACAAGGTAAGAAGGATACTATCAGTTCAAAAAAGAGTAAGACGAAACTATTTGGCGAGTCACAAAAACCAAAATTAGTGTCAGAATCTAGAGAAAATATAGGTATGTATTATCTACTAATTTGTAGAATTTTAATCATATATTTTCCATCCTATTTTTTCCTTGTATTCTTGTTTAATAACTTGTACTCATGTTTATTAAATTGATTGTTTACTCTTTGTACTCTTGTTTATTTAGTTGTATTAATCATATAAATAATTAATATTATATTTTTGTAACACTTATTTATGTAGAAATTTCTCAAACACATTCAAAAACTAATGTATTTCAAGATGATCTTATTGATGAAAACATTTGTTCCCTTGATGACATCAAACTAGGACAAGACACATCAAATTCTCATCCAACACCGACCTTGGACAAAGCTTCTACTCCAATCTCTGTTTCCAGAAAAATGAGACATGATGATTAGGATATTTCTGATAAGAACAGACTTACAGAAGACCTAGAGGCACAAGTTGAAGAAAGTAATAAAAATTTTACGAGAAGAAAGAAACTAACTAGACAATAGGAAGGACTTTCAAGTTCAACTGGGCAACCAAATATCCTTTTATTGAACCCATGGAGCCAAAAAATGGTAATGATATTACAACTCGATGTCGATGTAAAATATATAGTTGGAAATAAGGGAAAGATCACATGATGCAACTCAAATTAGACACTATTGGAAAACATTGTGGGAAAATATATATTTCACAAAAACAGAAGGATGGGCACAGAGTAATGACTCATAAATGGAAAAATGCAAAAGACTACTTGTAAAGTACACATAAGAGTATGAAAAAGAACAAGAATGTTTCAAAAATCTAATTGAAAAAGGTGGCACAATTGCAGTGAAATTAGGAAAAGCTAAGAAGACTGAAATGTTTACCAAAAGTATTCAATTTTCTACAGTATTCCATATATTGAAAAAGGGAAGACCTATATCGGATTTCTCATATGATAAAATTTTGTATCTAGTTATTAGATTACAGAATGTTCCACAATCACATTAGTCAAATAGGAGTGGTTGGTAAATGGCAAAATATCTTGCTATGGTGGAAAAAGAGGATTTGAAAGAAGCTATTAAAAATGTAAAGTTTATTTCACTTTCAATTGATGAGGACACATCAGTGGACAACACTTTATGGGTTTTTATTTATGTCTATACTTTTGTAAATGAAGTAAGAAAACCCCATGTCCTAGCTATTCATAAAATGGTGGAAAATTGCAATTCTAAAAACCTTTACAAATTGGTGGTGTTAAGTTCAAAGGATATAATAGGTATGGATGATTTTTCCATTGCCACGAAGTTAGTTTGTGTAGGAACTGATAGTGCAACATTTATGCAGGGGCCAGAAATTATCTTTGCATCAAACTACAAACAACAGTTGCACCATATATGATTAAAATTCATTGCATGGTTCATAAAATGAATTTGGCATATAAAATTGTGAGCATATTTGAAAGTGTTGTTAAAGTGGAGGAGTTCATTTGTGACTTGCATGCATATTATTCAAGTAGTCCAAAAAGATTTTCAGAAATTTAGAAATTTGAAATTGGATTGACAAATGGGAAAAAGTTTCTTAAAGATGTAGATACTAGATGAATTTCCATGTATGATCATGTTTGTAGAATATTTGAAGAATATCCTTCATTGACATGTTTTATGTATAAATACCGCAGTGGAGTAGATAAATCTAAATATTTGTTATACCCGTCTAACACATATTGCGTAGTGCCCACTCCTCTTCGACATTGATCTTACTAGGATTTTGCTTACTTTGGATTAGAGACCTGGACCTTGTTATCATTAAACATTGGTAAATGGGCATTATTATATTCGATTAGTATCTTGATAGATTGTATGGATGTTTTTGACTTTTGACATGATGTGGCTTATATGATGGATTACATGCATGGATTAACATATCAGTATTTGATGATCTAGAGTTACTACTGTACTAACACATTGGAATTGATATATAGATTTTGCTAGATGATTTAGTTGGTTTTGTGAACTTATTGTTAATTGATGAAATGATAGAATTGAAATATTTGAAATTGTGAACAACTGGTGAAATTACTTGATTTTAGTGATGGTTTAGTTATGATATTTGATTATGTGAATTGATATGTACATGTGTGTTTTATTGCCTCGTTGTTGTTTATATGGCCACGAGGCCAGAAAGGTATTGTTTTGATTTTTGTAGGAAATTGTAACACAACAAACAAAAGGGGATAAAGACCAATAATAAAATAATTTCGGGTATTGGCAATAGGTCACCTTGACAACTTGTGTAATTATATGTTGTTTGTTGTTGTTAGATTGTTAGGCGGTCCCCATTGGGGGGTGGCCTCAAATGTGACCTTGGGTAAATGTCTTGTTCCCCTTTTTGTTTTATTTAATTGTGAGTATTTGAATTATTTTAGTATTGTGAGTCACTTTTATTATTGTTAGTTAAAGTGCTCCATTTAAGTTTATTAAACTTGATTAATTAGTGTAATTTGAGATGTGACCTAAGGGGGTTATTTAATGTGGGTAGGTGGTTCTTGATTTATGTTGGATTTGAAAGGATTTTATTAGTTTTGAGTGTTGTGTACTCAACCTTGCATGTCAAATTTGGATTTGGGCTTAAGGCCTATTTTTTGAGGCGTTTGGGACAAGTTAAGTTTGTCTCACACCTCTTAATTTCACCTACCAACTACCCCTATAGGTTAAGTGGTCAAAAATAGACCCCATTAGGTGATTATAAGACAAAAAGGTGATATTTATTGCACTTTATTACATAAGTTTTTAATTTTGTCCTTTAGAGGGGTGGGTTTGAGTTTGTGTGTATAAGAGGGTTGTCATTTCCTCAACCACCAATTTATTGAGCTTTGGGTTTGGGGTTTGACCATGTGATGTGGAATGGAGGAGGAATGATGTTGCATCCTACATGGAGCTACATCACCTCTCTCTCCTCTCTTTTTTATTTATTCAAGTTTGTTTGATGATTTTCAGGTTATTTGTTTTATTTAAACTCTTGCATTTTTGGAGGATTTGGCTTTTGGATTGCTTGTTGAAGCTTTGGAATTTGCTTGAGCTTGCTTTGGACTTGGAAAGGCTTGAGTTTGTGCTTGTGGATTGGATGCTCTTACAATGGCAAGGTAGGGACTTCACCCATGTATTCTTATTCTTATTTTGTTGTGCAAATGTTTGTGAATGGATTATTGTTGTATGTTTGTGATTTAGGGAAATAGAATGACATTTAAGTTGTGTAGGAGAAAATGGAAATGGGGATATTTTGGAGGGCGGCATAAAAGTATTATTGTTTATTTGGGGAGGGAGTTTGGTTAGGGTGTCCCACCTTGTAGATAAGTGAAATTTGTTCTTATCTTGTATGTTTTATCGAGGGAGGCATAAAAGTTGTTTTGGAGGGAAGCATAAGATTCTTGTTGGTATGTGATTGAGTTTTTGTTATGTTTGTGGAGTCTGTTTTCATGTTAAAGTGTGGTACACCTTCTATGTGTTACACTCAGGTATTTTTACGGCGGTCTCGCTTGCCGTGAGTGGGTCAAGGGGGTTTAGGGGCGAAGCCCCCGAAGCAAATTTTCATGGGTGGTTTATTAACCCATGGGTAATGGATAACTGTTATGGGCTGTTTTTGGGCCCATGGTTTTTTCGGTACCCATTGTTTTGATACCCACGGTTTTTGCCCATTGTTTTGATACCCACAATTTTTTGCCCATGGTTTTGATACCCACGGTTTTGTATCAAACTGCTTAAGCAAATGTTTATTTATATGGTCTTATGCATATGATAGAAAGACAAGAAAATGTATTGCAGATGTGCTTTGAATTCGGGTGTGAATTCTGTAGAGTTTGTTGAGCATAGCTCCAAACGGATCTGGGTATTGTATTGAGAGAGTGGAGGCTTGTAATAAAATCTGAGCAAGTGATTCTTGGTGGACGTAGCCCAAATTGGGTGAACCACGTTAAATCTTGTCTCTCTGTGTTGTGTTATTTATTCTGCACTTTTATTTGAGATCTGTAATATTTTCTGCATATTAGTTTCTACTATTGCGATTCTGTAAGGGATTATTTTGCATATTTTATCTCTTATTTCCTAACAATTGGTATCAAATCCTAGTTTGGTTTGCTAAAGTGTTGAATCATAGGGAAAGTTTTTAGGTTGAGTGGGACCTATGACAGATGATGGAAGATCTAGGGTTGATAAATTCAATGGGTAGAATTTCAGTCTTTGGAAGACACAGATGGAAGATTACCTTTATCAGAAGGATCTTTATACTTCGTTATCTGAGAAGGTGAACAAACCCTCGAGTATGACAGATGTGAAATGGGATTTGTTGGATCAGAAGGCACTTGGAACGATCCGGCTGTGTCTTGCATCTTCGGTATTATTTAATGTTTCAAAGGAAAATACTACAAAAGAACTTATGGATGCATTAGGGAAGTTATATGAAAAACCCTCTACCTCTAATAAGATATTTTTAATGAAAAAGTTGTTTAATATGAAGATGTCTGAGAATGGTTTAGTAGCAGATCATCTAAATGATTTTAATATGGTTGTAAATATGCTAGCTTCGGTTACAATAGAATTTGATGAAGAAGTTAGGGCTTTATTAGTTATGTCCTCTTTACCTGAGAGTTGGAATAGCCTAGTAATGGCGGTAAGCAACTCAGTTCCTGCTAACTCAAAGTTGAAGTTTGAGGATGTTGTAGGGGTCATTCTAAGCGAGGAAATGTGAAGAAAAAGCTCTGGTGAATCTTCTACTTCAGGGAATGCTTTGACAGTGAAACTAGAGGGAGACAGAAGAATAGAGGAAACCGTGGAAAATCAAAGGATCGGGCAAGGTCAAAATCCAAAAGTAAGATAGTATGTTGGCACTGAGGAAAGTCTGGGCATGCAAAGAAGGATTGTTGGGAGCTTCGGGACAAGAAGAAACAACAGGAAGAAAATAAGGAGGCAAATGTGGCAATGGGTAATGTATGTCAGGATGCTTTGATTCTTTCTTTGCATAATATTACCGAATCTTAGGTTTTATATTCAGGGGCTTCTTTTCATGCTACTCCACATAGGCATTATTTTGTTGATTATGTTCAAGGGGATTTTGGGCATGTTTTTCTTGGTGATGATGAGCCTTGCAGCATAGTTGGAAAAGGTTATGTTCAGGTTAAGATGTAGAATGGAAATACATGGCTATTGAAGGATGTCAGACATGTGCCTACATTAAGGAGAAATTTGATATCGGCGGGGCAATTGGGAAGTGATAGTTGTACTGTGATATTTACAGCTAACTCTTGGAAGGTTACCAAGGGTGCTCTTGTGGTGGCAAGAGGTAAGAAGGTTGGAACCTTGTATTTAACCACTGATAGTACTAATGATTGTAATCTTGTGGCTTCAGATGTAGATACAACATTGTGGCACTATAGGCTTGGTCATATGAGCCATAAGGGCATGAACATCATAAATAAGAATTTGCCTGGATATACAAAAATAGGTTTGGATTTCTGTGAGAACTACATATATGGGAAACAGAAGCGAGTAAGGTTTCTTAAGGTTGGACCTACAAAGAAAGAGAGTAAGTTAGAGCTGGTACATTCTAATGTGTAGGGGTCAGCTCAGGTATCATCTCTTGGGGGCTCAAGTTATTATGTTACTTTTATTGATGATGCAACAAGGAAAGTTTAGGGTTATTGTATTAGAAACAAATCTGATGTATTTGACACTTTTGTTAAATGTAAAGCCTTGGTAGAGAATGAAACAGGTCTTAAGCTAAAATCTCTCAGGTTAGATAACGGAGGGGAGTATTGCAGTAATGAATTTGATGATTATTGTTCTAAGAATGGAATCTGCAGGTAAAATACGGTTCTAGGAACCCCGCAATAGAATGGGGTGTCAGAAAGGATGAACAGAACAATAATGGAACGTGCTAGGAGCATGAGGATACATGCAAGACTGCCTCTTTATTTTTGGGCAGAAGCAGTGAGCACAGCTGTGTACTTGATAAACAAAGTACCCTCAAGTGCCTTGGATGGAGGCATACCTGAGGAGGCTTGGTACGGTAAGAAAGTCGATTACTCATTTCTTAGAGTCTTTGGATGTGAGGTTTTTGTTCATATAGACAAGGATGATAGGACCAAGCTATAGGCTAAATTAGAAAAATGTACTTTCATTGGTTATGGTGGTGATAACTTTGGATATAAATGTTGGAGTATTAAGGACAAGAAAATCATTCGATCTAAGGATGTGGTCTTTAATGAGAAAGTCATGTATGAGCAGCAGTTGCAGGAAAAAAGGGAAGAATCCAAGAAAGAATATGCAGTGGTAGAGGATCTTCTGGATGGGAAAGTGACACATGAATCAGTTCAGGAACCCCCTCAACAGGAACCCCAAACTCCTATATTGAGGAGGTCTTCTAGGGTAAGAATAGAACCTGAACATTTTTCTCCTTCTCTTTATTATTTATTACTCACTGATAGTAGAGAGCCAAAGAGATTTGATGAAGCAATGCAGGTAGATGCCAGGAAGAAGTGGGAGCAAGCCATGGATGAGGAGCATCAGGCTCTCATGGAGAACCAGACATGGGATTTGGTGAAACTACCCGAAGGCAAAAGAGCATTACAGAACAAGTGGGTGTATAGAGTTAAAGATGAAGAAGGAGGAAAGAAAAGATATAAGGCCCGGTTAGTGGTCAAGGGGTTTGCACAAAAACAAGGTATAGATTTTGATGAGATTTTTTCTCCTGTAGTAAAAAGAACTTCTATCAGAACTATTCTTGGAATAGTGGCAGCAAAAGACTTACACTTAGAACAGTTAGATGTAAAGACTGCATTTCTCCATGGTGATTTGGAGGAGGAACTATATATGCAGCAACTAGAAGGATATGAATTCAAAGTTAAAGAGGAGATGGTGTGCAAACTGAAGAAGAGCTTGTATGGCCTAAAACAAGCTCCACGTCAATGGTATAAGAAGTTTGATAGCTTCATGATGGAGCAAGGTTATATTAGATGTCATTTTGACCATTGCGTGTATACAAAGAAATTTGAGGATGAAAGTTATATTATCCTGTGTTTGTATGTTGATGACATGTTGGTTGCAAGTAAAAACATGTAGGAAATAAAAGTACTCAAGAAACAGCTAAGTGAATCCTTTGATATGAAGGATTTGGGGGTATCCAAACAAATCCTTGGTATGAGGATAACTCGGGATAGGAAGGAACGGAAGCTGACTTTATCTCAAGAAGAGTACATTAAGAAGGTATTGGATAGGTTTAACATGCAAGATGTTAAATCGGTTGGGACCCCTTTGGTGGGCCATTTTAAGTTTTCAAAGGAGCAGTGTCCCAAGACAGAGCAGGAAAGAAACCAAATGTCTAAGGTACCTTACTCATCAGCAGTTGGCAGTTTGATGTATGCTATGGTGTACACTAGGCCTGATATTGCCCATTTAGTGGGAGCTATGAGTAGATTTATGAGTGATCCAAGTAAAGAGCATTAGCAAGCAGTAAAGTGGACCTTTCGATATTTGAGAGGGGCCATGGGGATAGTTTTGTGCTACAGTGGATCAGACACCACTTTGTGTGGCTATGTAGATTTAGATATGGCTGGAGATGTAGACAGCATGAGGAGCACAATAGGTTATGTTTACACTGTAGGTGGAACAATCGTAAGTTGGATTTCACGACTATAGAAGTTGGTGGCTTTGTCAACCACGGAGGCTGAGTATGTTGTTGCCACAGAGGCAAGCAAAGAGATGATTTAGTTATAACAATTGCTTGAGAAGTTGGGGCATAAGCAGAAGGAATGTAAGCTACATAGTGATAGTCAGAGTGCTATACACCTAGCTAAGAACTTTTCTTTCCACTCCAGGACGAAGCATATACTGTTGAGATATCACTTCATCAGGACAGCTTTGTAAGAAGATAAGTTGAATTTGGAGAAGATTCGTACCAGTCAGAATCCTGTAGACATGATGACCAAGGTGGTCACAAGGGATAAACTAAAGCTATGTTTAGCTTTGGTTGGCCTTCACAGATGACAGTGAAGGGTTGAGAAGCTTGCTCAGTGGAAATCAGTCTCCAAGTGGGAGATTGTTATGTTTGTGGAGCTTGTTTTCATGTTAAAGTGTGGTACACCTTCTGTGTTACACTCAGGTATTTTTATGGCGGTCTCGCTCACTGGTGAGCGGGTCAAGGGGGTTCGGGGGCGAAGCCCTTGAAGCAAATTTTCATAGGTAGTTTATTAACCCATGGGTAATGGATAACCGTTATGGGTTGTTTTTGGGCCCATGGTTTTTTCGGTACCCATTATTTTGATACCCACGGTTTTTGCCCATTGTTTTGATACCCATGTTTTTTGCCCATGGTTTTGATACCCACGGTTTTGTATCAAACTGCTTAAGTAATTGTCTATTTATATGGTCTTATGCATATGATAGAAAGACAAGCAAATGTATTGTAGATGTGCTTTGAATTCGGGTGTGAATTCTGTAGAGTTTGTTGAGCATAGCTCCAAACATATCTGAGTATTGTATTAAGAGAGTGGAGGCTTGTAATAAAATTTGAGCAAGTGATTCTTGGTGGACGTAGCCCAAATTGGGTGAACCACTTTAAATCTTGTCTCTCTGTGTTGTGTTATTTATTCTACACTTTTATTTGAGATCTGTAATATTTTCTGCATATCAGTTTCTACTGTTGCGATTCTGTAAAGGATTATTTCACATATTTTATCTCTTATTTCCTAACAGTTTCTTGGAGGCTTTAAGGTGGGTATTCAAACCCTTGGGAGGCATAAGTAGATCCCCATGTTTCCTTTCTCTTTCTTGGCTTGAGTATTGAGCCTTTGTGCTTGGGAACTTGCATGGTTGTTGTGATTTTGGTATTACGTTGAATGTTTTGTTTGAATGTTGATTGAGGAAGCCATGTAAAGTTGCATTGGTTGTCTTATACCCCTTATTGTTTCATTGTTGGGGCTCAGGGGCCAATGAGGAAGAATTCTTCTCTTCCTCATTAGATTATTGGTTGGGTGGAGAATGTTGCCTACTCCCATATTTTGTTGTTGTGTTTGGATTTTGGAGAAGATGGTGGAGCTCAAGTGAAGATTTGGTCATAGTTGTACTTGAAGAAAATGAAGAGATATCCCACTTTGCAAAATATTTTCCATGTTGTCTCCACTTAAGTGGAGGGCTTGTAATTTGTATTTGAAAGATTTTCAACTTCTTGTAAATGTGTTGTGAAAGGTTGATTTGTATTAAGCTTTCAAAATCTATGTATATTTACAAAGTAGGTAAAAGAAATTGTATTTTTTACTATGATAATCCTTTCAACTTATATACTTTACCAAGAGTGTATTGAATGAAAAACTTGTATTTTAAATAGGTTCCACCTTGTAAAAGGAAACTATCAAGTATTGTATTATGTAGATGAAGTAAGAACCTTGAAATGTTTTTGGAAATAAAAATGAAGCTCTCTCGATTTAAGTTTATATTTAACTTAATATTGCTTCAAAGTGTAATATGTTTCATTTTAAGAGATTGGTGTTCTTGTATGAAAATACACTTGTTGCTTGAAATGCATGCCATTTATTCTATTGTGAGAGAAAGGAAATATCCTCTTGTTTTTTATCCGTAAACTGATTTTTAATGTGTAAACTCTGATTACCAATTACTGATTAAGTGTGGAAATAAAATCAGAAAAATAAGAATCAAATCAGTAATAACAATGACTCAATAATTTGATAACGGAGTTCGGCATGCAAGCCTACGTCTCTGAATCCACAACCGTGAATCGATCTATTATAAAAATCACTTCGAAGTATAATCACCCTTCCAAAATGAATAATAGATGCCAAGGACCTGAAAAAAGAGTTGATAATGGAACAAGGACTCTGACAAGATTTAGAACGTGATCACCAATTCCATATGTAACTTTGCAAGTCTTCTCACGAGCATATTCCATGCAAATGAGTTATAAAAACCTCCTACAATGGAAAAATTACAAATTCTTTAAAGAGAAAATAAATAAACCAGACTGATCATCTTGGAATTTTGAGTAGCTTTCTAGTTTGGCTTGTAGGCTAGTTCGGCCTCTAACAACTTCAAAAGACTAGATTACAACAACTAATCATTTGGAAATTCAATAACAAGTGACTTTCACTACATAAAAAGAACATTATAGAATCTCCAAAACTGAAAAAACAATTACACCATTGCTAGAAGAGTATTCAAATTTTTAACGACTTCTTCTCTTTTTACCTCCAAGATCTGGTATTCAAAGCCTCTAACGTGCTTCAGAAAATGTAGATGATTTCTAAGTACGGCTCCAAACTGCCTTGTTTTCTGCCTCTATCCACAGGTGTGCCTCAATGCGTCTTTAGATAGAAGCGAGCTCCTTTGTTTCAACATTGCCAAGTTACGTGCCATATTGGTGAGGCACGTGTATTTGGGGGAATGGAGGTTACGGTGTTCGACCTTCAATTGCCCCTAACAGTCTTGCAAAGTTGCGTGTGGATCATTCCCACATATATTGGGCAATGGCCATTCTTATAATCCATTAATAGGCTTCCAACGCCAAGATTGATGTGGCTATGGACCCCTATATTAAGTATGGGGTGCTTCCCAATGTAAGGTTTAAACAATTCACACTCAGTTTGAATGCCACCTAGTCGGCTAAAATAGTGGAACCCGTGACACGTCGCCGAGCCAAATATAAAATGGTTGATTTTCCCTTGATAAAAGGCTCACCTCAGTTGGTTACATTGAAGCGGAATGGGACGTAGTGGCTCATGCTATATATTTCCTATTGGTCGATAGATAATGCCATGTATGTAACTTCGCCAATGCAAATAAAATCGATGTTCAATATCTCCATGCCACGTAGCTAGCTCATCCAAATGCGAACTCGGCCAAGGGTGTATTAGCTCAGTTCCTATGGCAAATGGTAATGTAATACGGGCTCGCCCAATATAACATATAGCATTGCCAACCCAATGCGAGAACATTGAACTCGTCCAATAAATTTTCCAAATGTAATAATGAGTTCGTCAAGTTGATGGCTAGCTCGGTCCAATGCATACAACTTGTTGAGTTAATAGCAACCGAGTTGGCTTGGTGAACAATATAGGGCAATCATCAAACCCGAGCGGTCAAGGCACCTCTTCTAGGAAAAGAGTGTGCTCGAACCTAGTTGAGGGCCCCTAGCTAGCAAATAGCAGGGCCCACCAATTTTTAATATGACTGATGAAGACCGAAGTTCCGAAAACAAACTTCACGTAGACGATCAATATTTAATTTTGTCATATGTCACTGCTTCACTGGCCAGTTGACCGGTACCTGTGCCCCCATGTTCAATTACGACCCTTTGCAGACCATATCTTGCTCTAACAGAGTTTGTTTCACGCAAACGAATAGTCGACAGAAAGCTCTCAGAACGATCTTCCACATTGTGACAGTTTAGGGATAATTTGTAAAACTTTGTCCCTGAAATGATCTCTTGATCAGTATTATTGTAAAAATTAGCACTCCAAATGTTAAAAATTATAGTTAAATATCATACAAGTTGTAAGAAAAGAAAGAAATTAGGAAGTTAGTATTTTAACAATGAGTAGACCCTCTTCAAAAATTGTATTGGGTCAAATAAGAAATTTTATTAGTTTCTTAATTTTACCGACATATGTATATGTAGAAAATTATAGCTACTTTGCCTTGTATTTCACTATGTCATTTAACTCAATTTGATTACTTAAAATAAGCAAAACATACATACATACATACATATATATATATATATATATATATATATATATATATATATATATATATATATATATATATATATATATATATATATATATATATATTAAAAACATATTTAAAAAAAAGGATATAAAGTTAAATGGCTTAATGTGGAATAATATTAAATAAAAAAGACTTCAAGGAACTATTTTTTGAAAGCTGGTATACATTAACCAGCCTTAAGAATCCAAGTAGCTACTTAAAATTTAATTTAAAATGATTATCTGTGTATAACAGTTCATGGGAAAGAGATATCTACTTCAAACTCTTCAGAGAAGAGCAGATTTGGTTGGATCAGAGTTAGAAGAAGTACAAGGGACACATAATTTTATTCAATTTTTCCCCTTGGAGCAAAATTGGACAATTGGCTCCTCTTGGATCCTGGGACCATAAATAGTCATCCATGATCATTCTAAGTCATTTCAAGTAAATTTTGCATTTAAGGAACATTATGGTATTTTGGGAGGTTGCAGGATCATCTTGTTTTATTTTTCCCCTTTTCTTAGTCTTAGAGGTTGGAGATTTTCTTAGAGTGAGAGATTTGCCCCAGTGAGTTTGTATTCGTCTGACACAAGCAAAAATTATCAAAATTGATAAATAATGTTCAAAAGGTCCCTATTATGCTCCCATTACCTCCTTAGTGTCAATAAAGGGTCATGAAGTTTACAAATCAGGGAAATATCATTTTTAAGGGACTAATATGGATTTGAGTTGGACTTAGCTCACCGAGCTACTCGGTGAGTAGCTCGGTGAGCCAAGTTGGTAAAGCAGGTCACAACATAAAGTAAGAGTAAGTCAATGGGGGAGCTTATTATGGAGCTTGTTTATTGTAAGCTCGTGAACGCAGGGACGACATTGCAATATAGTTCGAGGCTTGTGCAAGGAAATATTGGTTATGGCTCGTGAACACATAACTCAGTGGGTGTCTGTAGGTAAGTGATTCAAGTCGTCAAGTTGTGAAAAAGCTAGAAGTTGATGCAAAGTTTGATGCATGGCTCGACAAGGTGATATGTGATGGAGGTAGCTTAGTAGGTAGACAAGGTTGAAAGGCCAATGTGCTTGGCTGAGTTATCTTGATAGCTCAACATAAGCTCATTTCAAATGGAGACCGAGTTGGAAAAGAATGAGAATCAAGTTACATTGAGAGCTTGACTTGGGCTCATTGTTGGTCATGTCGACCAAGTCATGCATTAAAATATAAGAAGCTCGAGTTGAGCTAAACTAATGTTTGGTGATGTTAAAAGGTGAAAATCAACTTGTGAAGAACTCTGTATGGATATGTGTAGTTATGAAGGGTTCGATTTTGGAAATCAGCGAGTTAGTGTTTGCGGGCATGTCATTAAAGCAACTAGGTAAACAAATGGCATATGCATCATCAAAAGGTCGAGCTAGTCAATTAGGCAGTCGAGCCAAGAAAAAGAAACCAAACACTGGTGGAAAATAACCCAGAGAGGAAGATTAGCTCCTGCTATGACAACAGAAGTGAGTAAGATGATCTCATATGCGCAAAAGTGAGTACAGGAAAGGTGAGATTTGGTTTCCTGACCGGTTGACGTTAGAGCTTGGTCGGCGAACTCAATGAAGGTTGAGCCAAGAAAACCAAAGAATTGGGAGAACAAGGTCGTTTCGATGTGTGCGAGCTCAACCGAACATGGAGATTAGTTCAGCAACATAAAAGAAAGCGGTCTCAGTGGCCAAGAAGCTCTATCAGTTTATCGAGTACTAGCTCGGGATCGATCTCGAAGAATTCACAAACGTCACATGAGGCGATAGCTAGGGAGTATTGGAGGTATTAGGAGTTTCAAGGGTCATAGCTCATACAGGGATCAACTCAGCTACTCAAGTGAAAGTAACAATGAGGGGTTGGAAGTATAGTTTTTCAGGGCAATATAGCTCAAGCTCAATATCAAGCCAAAGGTGTGTGACTCAGCAGTGAGCTAAAGATTGAGTGATGGGCGTCACAGTGAGATTTGAAGCTCAGCATAGGCTTGGAGATTTGTTGATCAATGCTTAAATTAAGATGAAATGTTGGTGAGCGAGTTGCTTGTAGGGATGAGTTAGCAAGATGAGCTTGAAGATTTAGATGTCGATGAATCAGGGAAATCGAGCAAGGAATGAGGAGGCTGAAAAACTTTCCAAGTTGTTTGGTGGGGTTAGAAGTGCACTGGTTCATGTTGGAAGCTCACAAAGGAGCTCAAGGCCAAGTATGACAATGACGCGGTAATATTCAAATTCAGTTCTTTGAGAGAGATCAGGTGAATTGGGGTGAATTTTGGCCTTGGAAGTGGTGTGGAGTGAGTAAAGGATGTGTGTAAGAGCTTGACGTTGGAGCAAGCACATCTAAATTGTCATCCAGTAGTTCGCAAGGTAGTTTCGTCGAGGAGATGGATGTGACCATGATAATGGCTTACGAAAGTGAACAAACTTGAGGGTAGAATGACTCAGGGAGTTGGAAAACATTAGTGTCAAGTTGAGATAAGCCAAGCTCAAAGATAAAATTGTAAGGGGCTTGGTGCACGAAGGAGACAACTCGCTTTGGTGAGCTGAGCATCAAAGCCTGGTTGGGGGGTCTCGGACTTCAAGGAACAAATTGCTAGAGAACTGAGCAATAGAGTGGAGGCCGGACTCTTGAAGGCAAAATGCCAAGCTTGGGAAAAGGCTCATGGTGATCCCACACACTAGTGGAAAAGTAGAAATCAGTGGTCATCTATTCAAGATAGTCTGTGGGAAAAATGGCATCGGAAATCTGGATTCCCAACTCTGAGCTAGGCATGACAAAGAAGAAGTTAGGATCCAAAGGCGGATGAGCCAACTCAGGGAATTCATGGGCTCGGTTTCCAAGTCAAATGATGAGCCGATAGAGAAGATGGATACACCGAGTTAGTTGTCGAGCCAATAGGACGATTTTCAAATTGAATAGGGCACATCACATATGAATAACCGAGTCACTGGCGAATCGTTGGTAGTTGGAGCAGAGTATGAAAACATAGCAAGTTGTTACAATGAGCCGATGGAAAATGATAGAGCCCGAGATTCTTGGCCAATGAGTGAAAGAAGAGACCTCTGAGTTGGTAGGGTGACAAGTGAAGGTTGAATCACCAGTTAAATCAGCGGGATCATTCATTTCAAGGAGACCACCATACATAGGTGTCGGAGGTGACTAAATGATCATTGAACCATGCGGGACATGTCGAGCATAACTGAGTTCATTGGTGGGGTAAGCTAAACAATGTGACCAAATAAATATCAAGAGCCTGCCAATTGATAGTTTAACGTGGCAAATGTGAAGAGTTCCAAGCCAATGAGTTAATAGAGAACCAACCAATGCCAATATATTAGCATAATGCAAAGGCATTAATGTTGGTGGATAGCTTGCTAAACAATAAAGTGGATGGCTCGTCAGCCAACTCGGCGAGCTAGCTAGTGATCCATTTAGCATGACAAGCTAGGACCTCCCATTTTACAAAACATAACCTCGGGGATCCCACCAAAAGCAAATATGGATTTTATTAAAATATTATTTTTTATTAAAATATTTTATTTAAAATATTATTTTTATTAAATGGTGGAGATAAATTCAAATTTTGAATTTATGGGGCATGATGGGTAAATGTCTTCAGTGATGTAATTGATAATGTAACTAAATATGTAGGTCATCATGTGCTACGCTTGGGCCCATAATTTATGATTCCTCCTCTCTTCTCTCACATGTGAATTTTCTATAAATAAAGAGGAGGAATTAATTCCAAAGGGTTGGACATTTTTCAGATTCCTCTCTCTTTCTGCAAGTTAGTAAATTGTGGATTGTGGGAACTCTCTCAAGCCTCTCTTCCAAGATTGTAATGGCAAACATTGTCTCTTCCTAATGTAATGGTGCATTGTGTGCATGATTGAAGTAATAAAAATTGTGTTCAATGACTAATTATTGGTCCTTTCATTATTCTAGCTACTTCGTTGTGCTTTTTCTGATTCTTGCATGTATAATGTGCAGCTTCAAGTTTCCATTGCAGGTTTTGGGAGTTTTGTGCTTATATGGTAGTAAAGCTTGTATGTGGTTGAGTTTTGGTGCTTGTTCATCCTTCTCAATTTCATCCTTCTTCATTGGAAGACCAAAAACTTGTTTGTTTGGTTGTGTTTAACAAGGGAACATGTGCTTCATAGTCTGTGGTATTCTTGTATACCCTCTCCATGGTGTAATTGGTGAAGTTGGCTTGTAGTGCATATTTTCACCCTCTCCAAATTAACCCTTCTCGATTTGAAAGATCAAAATTTTTTCTAGCAACACCTTTTCTTGGTGCATCACCATTCCTAGTGTAGGTTTTACTTCTTAAAAATCTCTCTCCCTAAATCCCATGAAAATGTTAGTCTAGGTCTAGTTAGCTATTTTATTGCATTAGAAGTAGTGTTGCATTTAGTTTAGGAAGAGGAAGGTGACCTTCTCCAGAGGTTCACCTTGAGCAAAAGTCCCACAGCTTGAGAGGTGATCTCATGTTACCCAATCACACCGAATGCCTTATCCATCACTTGGCCATTCAGAGGGTGCAGTGATTTAGTGATAACACATAATTTATATGAAATAGTATTATGTGACACACGAAATAAATTGAAAAAGATGTCTTAATATTTATCTACAGAGATCTGTGAACAATTTAAAAATATAAATTACTTGAAGTGGTGGCATTACTGAAAAGTTTGTTAGTAATTTATTTTTAAAATACATGAATATTATAATGGAACCTTTTTGTAAGCGTGAAGAGATAAATGGTGTTATAGTTGAAGGTATTTTGTAGAAGAAGTTAATGAGTACTCAGTCACAACATTTTGTTCTTAATATGTTATAACAATTTCGTTTTTAGACGATCCAACATAAAATGGTTCCATTAAAAGGCTTTGGAAGAAGCTTTATTCAAGCAGTATTTTGTGAGGCGATTTCAGTGAGTATTTTCAACTATATGAATTGTGTCAAACTATGATCCTGAGATCTGTTGAAGATGAAAGAGTATTTAGTGCATTATCCTTAGTAAAATCAAAAGTTCGTAATAGATTGGATATAAATTTAGAAATTTGTTTGAGATTGTATCCTTCGAGTTATTTCGTGGAAACTTTTCCTTATGAAAGAGCACTTGGATTATGGAAATACACTCGTAGAAATAAGAGGAGTACGTAATATTGTGACAGATGTGTGGGACCCAGACATATCCACCGAACACGCTTCCAATTCAGTAGAATTCGAGGACACTGTATGGAGAACGGGATGCTTTAACACTGTTTCAATTGTCGAGAGTTCTAATTTCTTGTCTGACATTCTAGACACTATTGAACAAAATGATTTGATTATTTATCTATTTCATTTCGATTAATGTATTCAACTGGTCTTACTATACTATATATGTTGTTTTACTTGTAAAACATTCATTTTTTATATTTTGATTTATTATTTTAATAAGGATAGTGATTTATTTAGATCCGTCTTTATGTGATTAATATTTTATCTTTTCATGAAACATAATTTCTTTCTGTACACTCAAACAAACATCTAAAAACATGATTTACATCTCCAAATAATAACATAAAAATCATTCACAAGAAAGCAAAAATCCGAATACAAGAGTGGATATTAAATTGTTCAAAAATTTCAAATAATGTGTCACAACTATAAATAGAGTTCCAATTCACAATTAAATTTGTATACATACTACCAAAAGGAAAATTACTTTATGAAGACATACATGTTTTCATAAAGCATTATTGACCAATACAATTACAAAATTATGGGTCATCAATTTTTTCTCAAAGCTTTTGGGAAAGTTCTGTCATATAAGAACACATTATGATGGAATCATCTTCTCAGCCTATGATTCTAAGTCATATTTGTCCTTACATATTCCACACGAAATAAAAAAAATAAAAATTGGTTGGCCACTATCTTTTAATTCCTAAACTAGTGTTAAAATTGTGACAACACACCTGTCACACGACAAAACTAACTTTTTTCAATTTTTTTGTTGCAGGGGCAACTTGAACTTCTTCTTACAATGGAGGCAGAGTTTTCTCAATTTGTATAATGCTTATTGTTAAAACTCATGATACCTGTAAATCCTGCACTATATTATTGACATGTTCAAGAATATTTTCTTCCTCCCTTGCAACATATCCTGATGACAATATTGATGGATCAACATGTGTATTTTCTTTCAGTAAAATTTTTGGATCCATCTTATGTTCCTTAATTAAATTTCTCAATATATTATTTTGTTTATTTACTAATAAAAGTTTTAACTGTATAAATGCATTCAATATTTTGTAGGCATTCTTCAAATGTGCATCAAATACAACTACTTCTTTATTTGAATTTTAATATTTTACCTACAAAACATAAATGTATTTGATAAGTTATAAATAATTTATTACAATACACATAATTTCACAATTTTTCACATATAAAAAATGACCTACCACAACTTTTTCTTTTTCTGCATTTGTAATTAAAACAATATTTTTGTCTCTAACCCATTTGTTGTAGTATGCATGGGCTTCAACATTAAGATTATCCAACCTGTTTAACATTATATCTAAAACTTCATCATCATAATCATTATTGCACAAAATTTTCGTAGACTGAGCTTAATTTAGCAAAATGTCAAGCCTTACTGGCTGGATCTCGATGGTAGTGAACAATGTATGCCTTTGAGAATGATTATGGTAACAGGTATTTATTTTTTTGATCAAAAATTTGGCCATGTACTCCCAAGTGTGCACTAAATCCACATCTAATATAACCACTTCCTGAATTGTGGCCCCTAAATTGTCTGATACCATATTTTTGACAAAAAAATATGTATTTTGATCATTCGTGAGTGGAATTTGACTTGGTAGAGGAGGGAATATCTGATTTCATGGATATTTTGATGCGCTTGTAGTTGAACAGGTGGATTACTTTGCATCATATCATGGGTATCAAAATAATTACCTGTCTCGGTGTCACCACTATCAAACCCCAAAAACTCATCATCAAGATTAATCTGGTTCAAAATATGAGTACCATTTGCACTCAAGATACCACCTAGTGAAAAACTTGGAAAGTTTAGAGGTTACATGGTGAACTGTTGCTACGGAGTCAGCAGGAAATGTAATATTCTTCCCTACAAATTTTCTTTTTGTTTGTACCACCCATTGTGGATGGTACTGGAGGCCTGTTTAGAATATGATGTTGTCATTTGTTAACTGCAAGAATACAATATTTCAAAATTAAATATTATACCCTTGGAAATACTATATAAAATATTTGCAAGTAAATAAATTGATTAAACATTATAAATTACCTAGCATGGTCGGAGATGTGACCATACAAATTTTTAACTGAGACTGAGTTTGATCTACACCATCAAACTCAGATGTTTCTACAAATAAAAAAATGTACAAATATTAAAACACTTTAATACTTACAGAATATATAGCTTGTTAGTTATTCCTGTTAGTAGCTTAGTTATAAATAATAATATAAATACTTGTAGAAAATTGTGGAGGGAAAGGTGGTGGCGAAGGTATCGACCCATAGGTATTTTATGTCGAGGAAATCGAACCAGGGTCGATTTCACTTAATCCACATTAGAATCACTAGAAGCCTTTAGTGGGGCTTTAGCTCGAGCAATAACATCCTTGTGAGATATTGTAACTACAATTCTTCTCTACAAAATATAAATTATTATTATTGCAATAAAAAATAATTAATTATTATAATATTAAAATTAGTTTTTATCTGTTGTTCTTCAACTGAAAGACCTATCGATAGTAATTTTTCATTTATTGCAGTTGGAATTTGTTTGTTTTGCAATTGGTGGAAAGCTTCTTGATAAAAAGTAAGAAGATAATTGGTACAAAAAAATAGATTCTTTGATTTATTAGGTGCATTGATATTGGAAAGGGCATTGTTGACATCTGTTTTAATTCGATTGAAAAAATAGGTGCACCAATCATATTGTTGTCATACAAGTGTCCACGATAAATATTGAACTGCCCAATGCAGAATTTCAGCAGATCTACCCTGCAACACAATCCTGGATTGAAAAAGTGATATAATTGCAAGAAAGAAATTATGTGTAACATGTTGTATAATAAATCCTCTTTTCGATCGAATAACTGCAGCTGCAACAACATACAAGAAAAGTTAGATGCAAAGGTAGTGAACTGATATTAGGGAAGAAAATAATTGAAAAATAAAATTGAGCTTACCATCAACCTACACATTGTAATGAGATTTTAAATATATCTGTTGTTCTGCATCAGTTAAGACATAGCCTTTGTAGTCTTGGCCATCTGGTTTTGAAATGGTAAACTAGTTAATCGATGGACATTTGTGGGCTCCACACCAAATAAAAATGTACGATAAATTAGAATGATGGAAAACCTTCCATCTATCAGGATTGTAAGAATTGGTCAGGTAATCAAGGATACGAGTGTCTGTTATCGAATTGGGTCATATTGACAAGCACCGTGAATTCCGTTTTCTGCATCTAAGTCTTTAGGTATATCTTTCGGTTTCATTAGTGTTATGATTTGAGAGGAACATGAGATTTTTATACTAGAACTTCGGAGGAATTATAGGAGTAGATATGGAACTAACCATTATTTAAAGCTTTCTTGTAAAGTATGCATCGAGAGGAAGGGGCCGAAGGGGTGGGGTAAGAATGTAAGTTTGGGCACGTAGATTATTGTGGGTACCCACGTTGGGATGGTTTGGTAGAAAATTAGAGTCGTAGAAAGAGTTGTAGATTTGTATAAAAGTTTAGTCAAAAATTAAAGAAATGAACCTTGTAGTGTGATATATATATAGTGCAGGGTTCACAATGAGGACACGTGATAGAAAATGATAGCTAGAGAGTTTCAAGAAAACACATACCTGGAGATGGGTGATCAGTAGATGACCACCACAATCAAGTAAAGGGATGGTTTAGGATATGCGGCAACCAATCATGTAGCAGATGACCAGAGATAATCACGTCTTTCTGAGGTAATTATGTCCATTTAAGAGACGATCTTTTATTTCTAGGGGAGAAAAACGTATGACTGTCTGAAGATATTGCCAACTAAGAGATGGTCCATGCATAGAGAAGAGACATTCGTATGTTCTAAGGATGGGACAATTAGGTAAAAGATGATATTCGTAACACTTCATCAGTTTAATATGTAGATGTTTCCAAGCTGATAGACATCCACCCAACAATAATCTAATATTGCCTTGTTGGATGTCTATCCGACTCATGTCTAACAACCTTGCGAAACCTTGAAAATCTGTGACATATTGAATTGCCTTTGCCACAAAACATCTTTTTGGATATTCGTTAATTTTTGAAAGTCAATATCAGAGATTCGCCAAAATATTATAAGTTTTTTTGGAGGGGGGTCTTAAAATGAACCCTGTTTGACCAAGAATGAATATTCATTGAATAAAAACTCATACCTTGCTTGATAGATCAGTGAACCATCATCTTGTTATATTCTTGAGAATGTCATGCCCTTTTTGGCTTGTTGTTGGTACATTTTATTTTATGAACTGCATATGACCTCACTCTCATAGTGCCAACATTATTTAATACATCATTTTCATCATGCCTTTTCTCAAACATAATAGTTTTCCTTTTATAGCTAGCCAACTCTGCTTCAAGGGTTTCTTTGGTCTCTTCATTACTTGACTCAATGGTTAGGGCTTCATGACTCACATCTGTTTCTTCCTTTGCATTTAGAGGTTTAATCATATCTGGGACACGTTTAAATTATGCTCCTAGGTCATCTTCAACACCTTATTCTTCTCCTTTAGGGAAACATGCTTCAGGATCTGTATTAAGGCTTGCTTTGTCATCTTCATGAGTCTTTTAATCAATTGTATCAGTTGGAAACTTAGTGGTGGGAGTGCAAACATCAAGTATTTTTTGCCATGTATCAATCCCCAATGGTTTCAAGCAACTTCTCATTATGAACAAGGGTGTCTTTCCATCTTGAACTTGAATTCTTGCCATGCATGTGCTTCAACGATCTCCTCCAAGTTGTTAAACTTGCTTCAGAAGGACCTTGCTTTGATGCAAATTGTTGGAAGCACATTGAGATGATTAGATGACTGAGAGGGGGGGGGGATAAATCAGTCCTTTAAAATTTTCATTTAATTAACTATGCACAGTTATAAACCTTTAAGAATTAAGATGATTAGACCATACACATTCAAACATACACATGAGCAAATGACACAAGATATATGAGGGAACCCTAAAGGGGAAGAAAACATGGTGAACCTCTACATATATTACTCAACACATAGGACTCTTGTGTATATTACACAACACAAGAGATTTATTTAGTGAAGCACCCACTTCATAAGTAGCACCAAACCCTATAAGTTTAGTGAGGCACCAACCCTGCAAGGAGCACCAACCCCTATTTAGTAGAGTGCCCAATCTACAAGGAGGTTGCAACCCCCTAAGATGACCAAAAACACACTTAGCCACCTGAATATAAATATTACTTGATGACCTTGTTGCTCAACCATCTGATTGTGATCATTGTTTCAATCCTCTTCACTCAAAACTCTCTCAACTGCTCTCTCTCCTTCTTAGCTCATGCATGCATCTATGAGTGTTTATTAGGTCACATGACTTTGAAAATTTATTCCTTTGCTCTTCTCAACTTCTCATGCCTATTATTTGCCTTGGTCTAGATCCCTTACAACACTTCTCACACACCTCTCATTGTTCCCTCAAACCCCCATCACCCTCACAAGCTCATATGAGCTTTACACTTTGCTTTATATACATGACTCATGCCTCAAACCACTTTAGGTCAACAATGACCATTAGACTGGATGTAAGTTGAATCATAAAAAACATGAATATACACTTTACAAAATTTATAAGAGGACCATATAGGACCTAAAACATGCAATAAAAACTTGCTCAACTAGACCTAAAACATTAGTCATTACTCTAACAATCACAATTTGAATTTCAAAGACATAAGGAAACTCCACCAAGACTCCATCAGCTCCAGGAAAGTCATCAAGATCCTCTCAACACCATTTACATGCATGAAACTCTCTGCAACCTCCATCTTCAACATAAATCACTTCAATAGCCCAACACCATCAATGAGGTCTATGTACCTAATTAATCACTCCACAAAAGCAAATCGGTTCTCATGAAAAAAAAAAATCAAGACTTCTTGGGCACTTTTACTAATACAACATGACCATATCTCACTCTCTAAACCCATGAGAAACTATCAAACATGGCATAAGGCCTCAAATACTCCATATCTCTTACCTCGCTTAAGCATGTTGATAATGCTCAAGAATAGGTCTTCAAAAATAAGTTGGTTCATACAATAAACCACATCTTCAAGACACATGTGACACATCAATGGAAAGATCTCATCCTCAAGCAACTTGTGTAATCAGTAGTAACCTTCAATTCAAAGTAGAAGACCCCAAAACACTTCCTTATCTGAAACTACTCAATCAACCAGTCTTGCTAGTGTCTTGAGCTATCCAACCTCCACCATCTTTAGGGAAACTTCTAGACACTTCCACCACTTGGAACACTTCACTAGAAACTCCACCAACATGTTCATGAACTCATATTCATATATCACACTAAAAAATTCATACTTGCATACCTATTCATACCACCTTCTTGGCAAGCCTAATTGGGTTAATTAGGCCATTAGAACTTTAACATGAAAATACCTCTTCTGATCAAACCATGAGCTCAAACACATCTTGTGAGACCTCAAAAACCATCCATGCTTATAATACATTGCTAGACCATGAAAAACATCACAACCCTCTTGGACCTATAAGACTGGTTTTTGCCTCTTTAGGCCATTAGCAGTAAGCAAAATTGGGAGAAATATTTCACTCATTTCTTGCATAGAACCCATGTAAATATCTTTATGGAAATTGAGAACATATCCCATATTTGCTCTCACAACTAGTCTTTCATCATGACACCTACAACACATGTTTGTACATGCAATGTTACGCCCTTAACCTATTACTTGTATTAGGATATGAGTAGCCGGCTTGTGGCTTACCATATCATTTTATTATGTCATTTATACTTTCTCATGCTTAGTAGGTCAGCCTTGGTGATGGCCATAACATATGAATAGTATATATAGGGGTTAGTAGGTAGTAGTTGATCATTGGATTGAGCATTTGAGTCTTATTGTATGGTTTGGAGGTTGCCCCTCAAAGTGGCTAAGCTATTTTACTTGCATATTGAGATCATTTATCTGCAATATTGTGTCCTTTTGTGTTCTATTGCTGCTAATAATCAGATTTATACAAGTAATTGCATTACAAGTGGTATCAGAGCTGCGATCTGGGCCAAAATTAGGGCAAAAACCCTAATTTTTTGTTTCTGCCATATATTGCGAATCAAGAGTGAATTGGTTTGAGATTTTTTTACCAAAGTTGCGAAACATTCCAAGTAAGGTTTCCTGAAAAATTTCAGATTTGTTTGATTTATTTTGCAAAAGTTATTGCAAATTTAGGGTTTTTCATAAAATCACTCCCTAGGCTACAAATTGTGGAATTTTTCCAAGTTTGTTACCTTTTCGGAAATAGAATAAAAAATTATTTAGGAGTTTGTTCTTTAAGTTTGTTTATATTTGGCCGAACTCTTATCAAAATTCCAAACCCTAAAATTTGACCTTGATCCCTAATTTTGGGGCATCATGGCGGGGCCTTCCATAAGAGGCAAAAAGAATCCCATCACTCCAAGTAAAACTTTAGAAAAAGATAAGATAATAGTTGATGAGTTGGAGTCAGAAGAGATAACTACAGATTCCTCAAGGTTAGGGTTTACTTCGACAGATCATAAGGTAACCCAACTTGAGTTTAACCAACGTGACCTTGAGTCTAGGGTGGCCAGTAAAGATGATGTGGAAAGGATTGGACAAAGATTGGAGGAGTTCATGCAGAAATTCAGTGCGCATATGATGGGTAATCATACTTCTATCAACCAAGGTGGATCTTCAGGTCAAAATAATAAACACACGAGTCATGGTGGATCTTCGAGCATGCCTAATCCAAATACAAACACTCTGTAGGCCCGTAACATGTTTCCAAAAGTGGAGATGCATAAGTTTGATGGAAAGGATCCACTCAATTGGATTAACCAAATGGAGAATTTCTTTGATCTACATCAGATTCCCTTAGGAAAAAAGGTGACCATGGCATCTTTGTATCTCGAACCTGACCAATTCGTCTGGTATCGATGGTTATGTGCTCAAAGGCATAAGAGTGGTCTCAATGTTACATGGACAGTCTTCACTGAAGAGTTGTAATTACACTATAGTTCTAGTGTGTCAGAGAATTACTTCAGCCAATTAGCAAAGTTGAGACATACATAGGATCTGTTAAGGATTACATTCATCAATTCCAAAACCTTTCTCTGCGGGTAGAAAATATTACTGAAGAGAATTTGAATGACCTATTTCTTAGGGGTCTTAAGGATCACATTGAGCATGAGGTATGTATGTTTAATCCTCATAAGGTTTCTGATTCTATGATTATGGCACGAAGGGAAAAGGAAAAATTTTTTTCAAATAGGAGACAAAATTTCACTAATATCAGAGATCGTAACACCTTGCCTCCAACACTCCCTTGGCCAGTCAGATTGACACCTCAACAAATTGAAGAAAAGAGAGCAAAATGGTTATGTTTTAACTATGATAGTAAATATGGACCAGGACATAAATGTGTTGAAAAGAAGTTGTTCTACATTGATGGGCCTAGTGAAGATGAACAAAAGGATGAAGATGAAGAGTCAGAGGTCATGGTTGAGCCAGAGGAGGAATCAAGAGATCCCCAACCAACAATCTCATGCCATGCAATTTCAAGCATTAGCACCCCCCAAACCCTCAAGGTGGTTGGATTCCTAAAAATGAGAGGGTCACAATGTTGATTGACTTAGGAAGTACTCACAACTTCATCAATCATAAGTTAGTAGTGCACCTGAACTGTTTTATTTATCCAGCTCCTGAATGTCAAGTAATGATTGTCGATGGAGGGTACTGTTACTTGTTCTGGAAAATGCCATAACATTAAGCTTGTCATTGGAGATTACATACTAAATAGCCCCATGTATGCCATTTCTATGGGAGGAGCAGACATTGTGTTAGGAGTTCAATGGCTTACCACCTTGGGAACCATTGAGATGAACTTCCAAGAATTGTTCATGCACTTTCAGTCTGAAGGAAGGATTTTTGAGCTAGAACAAAGTCTCCACAGTTAGTGAGCTCTCATCAGATGCACAAAATGCTAAAAAAGGGTGCAGAGGGATTTGTGGCACAACTATTTTCATTGGAGGCGCATCAGTCTAAGGACATTATGCCATCAGATATGCAAGCAGTGTTAGATGCACACTCTGTGGTGTTTGAGAATATGCCAAAGGGTTTACCTCTAAAGAGAGATCATGATCACGCTATTCAGTTAGTACCAGGGAGCCAACCATCCAACATTAGACCTTATAGGTACCCATATGTGCAAAAGAGTGAGATCGAGAAGATTGTATAAGAGATGTTGGAAGCAAGCATCATTTGTCACAGTCAGAGAGCTTATTCTTCTCCAGTAGTGATGGTGTGTAAGAAAGATGACATGTGGTGCATGTGTCCTGATTATAGGGAACTTAATACGTACATAGTCAAAGATAAGTTTCCTATTCCTGTAATTGATTATTTGCTCGATGAGTTGCATGGTGTTGTTTACTTTACAAAGCTTGATCTTCGTTCGGGTTACCACCAAATCAGAATCAAGGAGGAGGATGTTCATAAAACTACCTTTCAGGATACATGAAGGCCATTATGAATTCCTAGTAATGCCTTTTGGACTCACAAATGCACCTTCTACATTTCAAAGTTTGATGAATTTTGTTTTTAATCCATTCCTGTGGAAGTTTGTTTTAGTGTTCTTTGATGATATATTAATTTATAGCAAAACATGGGAGGAACACTTGCATCATGTAAATAAGGTTTTGGAAACTCTTGAGCAACATCAATTTTATGCAAAGCCCTCTAAGTGTTCTTTTGGATTCAAGGAGGTTGAATATTTGGGTCATATTGTCTCTCACGAAGGTGTTAAAAGTGGATCCTAATAAGATCAAGGCTATGATGGAGTGGAAGGTTCTGAAAAACCCTAAAGAATCTTCGAAGGATTTTTGGGGCTTACAGGTTATTATCATAGATTTGTAAGGCATTATGGAAGTATAGCAGCACCTCTCACAACTTTATTAAAGAAGGACTCATTCCATTGGAATGAGGATGCTACCAAAGCATTTGAGCAGTTAAAAGAGGCCATGTGCACCACTCCAATCTTGGCTACTCCAAATTTTTCCAAAACATTCATTGTTGAATGTGATACATCAGGGTCTGGTATGGGGGCACTTCTCATGCAAGAAGGTTGTCCTATTACCTTTTTGAGTCATCAATTCAAAGGTAAGAATTTTTCAAAGCCAACTTATGAGAAGGAAATGCTAGCCATACTTCATGCAGTAAAGCAATGGAGACCATATCTCATAGGAAGACACTTTAAAGTGAAGACATATCATGATAGTTTGAAATACTTCTTGGAACAACATTTATCATCTAAAGAACAACAAAAATGGGTCTCCAAGATGTTGGGATATGATTTTGAGATTATCTACAAGAAAGGGAAGGAGAATGTAGTCGTGGATGCTCTCTCTAGGAAAGATGAAGCAACTGCAACATTGTTATGTGCCATATCCATCTTACAGGAAGATTGGGTAGACGAGGCGAGGTTCAAATGGAGAAATGACCCAACTACACAAAACCTCATTCATAATCTCTAGAATGATCCAAGCATGTCTGAAAAATTCGTATGGAAAGGGGATGCTTTATGGTATAAAGATAGATTATACCTATGTAAGAACTCCACCCTTAAAAATAGGGTTCTATCTGAGCTTCACGCTTCTCCAGTAGGGGGGGCACTCTAGATTCTTGAAGACTTATCATCGAATCAAACAAGATTTCTTCTAGGAAGGGCTCAAAGGGGATGTCCAAAAATTTGTGGCAGAATGCATGGTTTGTCAGCAAAATAAGGGTGAAACAGTTTGGTCCCCAGGTCTTCTACAACCTCTATCTATTCCTAGCCAGCGGTGGGAAGAGGTTTCCATGGACTTCATCATAGGATTGCCTAAATCTAAAGGAAAAAATGTCATCATGGTTGTGGTGGATAGACTCACCAAATATGCTCATTTTTGTGCCTTATCACACCCATTTGTTTGCAAGCACAGTAGCAACAACCTTCATGGACACAATACAAGAAGCTACATGGGACACTGAAGATTATAGTAAGTGATCGGGACCCTATATTTACTAGTAATTTTTGGACTGATTTATTCTCATGTTTGGGTACTCAGTTAGCTCGTAGCTCTTCTTATCATCCTCAGTCTGATGGGAAAATAGAAGATGTAAATAAGTGTTTAGAGGGATATCTTCGTTGCTTCACCTTAGATAAACAAACGAGATGGGTCCAATGGTTACCACTTGCAGAATGGTGGTATAACATGTCCTTCCATACTTCATCCAAAATGTCTCCTTTTTTGGCACTCTATGGGTACCATTCACCATCCATCACATCATCATTGAGAGGACAACCAAGGGTTAGAGCAGTGGAAGAACACATTTAACATCAACAAGAGGTCCTCTCTAGTCTCAAGGAGAACTTGGCCATGGCACAAAACCACATGAAGTAGCAAGTTGATCAACATCGCATGGAAAGGCATTTTGAAGTCAGTGATTGGGTTTTTGTGCATTTACAACCATATAAGCAAATGTCTTTGAAACAACAACAAAAGGATAAAAACTTTCACCTAAGTATTATGGCCCCTATCAAGTATTGCAGAAGATTGGTACTGTAGCATACAAATTAGAGCTTCCCCAAACAACCAGAATACATCCAATATTTCATGTTTCTTGCCTGAAGAAAGTAATTGGACAGAGGATATCAGCCTAAACAGTGTTACCTAAGCTCGATGAGGAGGGGAGATTCATCTTGGAACCTGAATGCATCCTTCAAACACACACTAAAAGATTGAGGACACGAGTTATTACTGAGTACCTGATCAAGTGGAAGAATATGGACAATGAAGATGCAACATGGGAGGATATGACATTCTTGCAGCAGTACCTAGAAGCTTCTCAACATTGGGGACAATGTTGCTTTGAAGGGAAGGGCATGCTACGCCCTTAACCTATTACTTGTATTAGGATATGAGTAGCCGACTTGTGGCTTACCATATCATTTATTATGTCATTTATACTTTCTCATGCTTAGTAGGTCGACCTTGGTGATGACCATAACATATGAATAGTATATATAGGGGTTAGTAGGTAGTAGTTGATCATCAGATTGAGCATTTGAGTCTTATTGTATGGTTTGGAGGTTGCCCCCTCGAAGTGGCTAAGCTATTCTACTTGCATATTGAGATCATTTATATGTAATATTGTGTCCCTTTGTGTTCTATTGCTGCTAATAATCAGATTTATACAAGTAATTGCATTACATGCAAATCTTCACTATATATATATATATATATATATATATATATATATATATATATAAGCTTACCATCACACCTAGAGCATGCCACTACCACCAAAATGAACTCTGGAGAATTATCTACATGCTTAAACCTTCATACAAGCCTTCCCAGGTCATTACATGGCCAAACCCTTCACATTTTATCCATCGTTACAAGACTAGGGTTTTACAAGGGTTTAAACCCACTTAGCTTCTTAACAATGGTTCATAAAATATGATGACCAAATGAACCCATTCCACTTGGAAAATATTCTTATCGCCATGCCCTAATATCCACAAAAATATTAGGTCCCCTTGCAGAGTATACACATGTGGGTGAATACTTGAATTTGAAGTTCACCATCGAGCTGGGAAAGGCAGTTTTGAGAGCTCAATAAAGCTCAAAACAACTTTTCTTGCTTCCTCATTTGACTTTGACCTAAAACTTTACAAATACCTCTATAATGACCTCCTCCATGATTTTCAATGCTCATCCATGCTCAAATTCATCTGGAACTCATCATGTTACCTGGTTTTCCCATGCATTTTTGCCTTGTCTTCTTACACATGTCTCTATGGACCTTGAATACACATTATACACCTGAACCATGACCGTGTACACCTTCCACACATTTTATGAAATGTCAAAGCACTCCTCACATGCTCATAGAAGTATTCTCTACTTCATATCTCATGCTACCATACCATTTGCTTACACTAGGTCTATGATTAGGCATAGTTAGGCTTGTATCACCACATGTCTCATTGAAGATGACATGTTCTCCATCTTGTAGTCATACTCCTCTGACATATCTCTTTGAACATGTTAGACACCATAAAAACATTTGACCACCTCTGGAGCTCATACACAACACCTTGCTTGGAAGAACCATGCATTAAGAACATGCATCACCACTTCATGACACCAAAACAAGATATTACCAATCAAAGTTCATGCTTCTTGATGATTGACACCTTATGTTGAATCCCATGCACACCAAGACATCCTTTGACATCAATGATACTTGACACATATGACACACCAATGACACTATGTCTAACACCTAGACCATTATACTACCACATCCCATCAATATTCATCCACATCTTATTAAAATTAATTTAATTAATTCTATAATGCATAAACTATACACTTGCACACCTTACCTAATTCAATTAGCTATTTAAATAAAATAAAATATATTTATCCACTTACCCTCCACTCATCTTCACTTCACTATCCAACTCACTCGAATTGAACTAGCTCACTCCACTCAAGTCCTAGAACCCTACAAAGGTGGAAGCAAAATTACACGTACATTGAAGAATTCAAGAGCCAATATTCAAATTCATTGTCGCTTTAATTATTATTCATAATAGCCATCTACATAGACCAAATCAACTTGTTAATTCAAGAAAATGCATTCATTTACCTACAACTTATTTGAAACTTGATCCACAATCCATGGCTTATCCTTCAACTATAAATAAGAGGTTCAATCCTTCACAACTCATCTCTTGGAAGCTTAAGGCATTTGCAACAACACTCTACCAATTTTCCATTAGAATTTGCATGTCATGAGGCTACCCATTTGATCATCCATCGCTTGTAGCACAACCTTCTTCCGTTTGGAACCAAATTTGGAGCATCCACAACCAAATCACACAAGGAGATTCAACAAGTTTAGTACTCCATTCCATATTTCAACCATCTCATCTGAGGTTGTAAGAGAACTTGAAGAAATGTTTACATTGTTATTGTTGTTTCTTTCATTTGTTTCAGTCTTCCTTATATATAACATGGCATACAATTTAATACATTATTATGGGAGTTATCAAGTTTTTTTACATACTTCTTTTGGGGGTATCCCTCCACACAGACTTGGTGCTATTATTTCATTATAGTACCTCTTCACTTCCTCGTTACGCTTGATTACATGCATAATATATTTTCAATCTTTTGAACCAACATGACTAAGACATGTGTCTTGTGCAGTATTGAAAATTTTTGGTTTCATGTGCTCTTTTATATCACATGTTTTGTCATTTCATCACATTATAATACTCTAGTTTTCTATACATACTTTATAGTTGTGTGTGTAGTTACTTGTTTGTTACTCTGATTGTGGCCTAAGGGCCTTGTTTATCTTGCGAGACCATGGGTGTACCATGTTTGTGGCATCATGCCTTGCTTATGTGACATTACATCTCTTGTTTGCAGGCCCAAGGGCCTTGATTGTCTTATGACACCATGGGTGTCCCATGTTTGCAGGCGTTAAACCTTTTGTGTGACATTGTGTGACATTGTTATCTTTTCACTTACATATGCATTAAACTATTGTTGATTATTACTAGTTTTCTTGTTAACATTATTACTGATATTATTTTTGTTGCTAGTGTTGTTTTTTATTGTATGTCATGGTATGCACCATGCCAATCTTCTTTGCAAGTGCATGTTCTTCTTAGTGGCCAACACAAGCCCTTCATGTGCTTTCTACATAGATTATTAAACTTATCACACGTGGTTACACATCTATTCTTTAAAGCCACGTCTTTAGACTCTTTATCGCATATGCCTCAAAAGAGGGGGCATTCATCCAGGTATATTCTACACCTACAACATACAAAAATAGAATTATGGGCTTAAACACAAGAAATAACAAGAAAAACTATTAAAAAACAACATCAATCACATAAAATTAGAAAAGCAAGCTTAGGGTCAAAAATGTATTGTACAATCATGACCGTACAAATGTTCTTGAATCATTTCTACAGTTTTACCCTAGGGGTAATTACAATAATTTTCCCATTAGTTTTAGATTCTCATCTACATGCACATGTTTTGGCACAATTTAGACTCATATGACTTAGTTTAGATCAATTTCAAGGGGCATGAAAGGCTTCATTCCTTCTTCTCCACAACACTCAGTTCTAGTTTCAATTTTAGGGATACTGGAGGCACTGGTCTTATTTCTCCAACTATATTTCAACATATTTCATTTCAACCATGTTTCTACTCAGTTGTGTGGCATATGGGGAGAGCGTGGGGGCAATTCATTCTCTTTTATAATTTGTTTCCTAATTTACAATTTGGGTATACATTCATCTACAATGGTGTGGTCCGTGGGGTCACGGAAGTTGGTGAAGCAATTGAGTTCTTCGTAGGAAGTCTTTCCTCCTCTTACACCTAAAGGGAAGGATATCAAAGTTGTTGAATGAATTTGATATATGGTATTCTTTGTCGTGAGGTGTTTTAGCTCTCATTCTTCTTCTTTATTTGTGACATTTGTGTGTTGGATTCCATATACCCAATACTCTAACGTCTCCTTGGCATAATAGTGGATTGATCGCCCCAATCCTTCAATGAAGTTCAACAATCCAAAAATTTAAAGTACAAGAAAAGAACAAAAAAATCTTCCCTCTGCAAAATATACATGTGTATTTCTTCCAAGTGTTGCATCTCTTTATTTCACTATTTACAATTTCAAATTTCATTACATTACATCTTTACATTTGAATTAAAGTTCATTTTTTTATCATGACATTGACTATACTTTGTGTTGCAGGTTTCATCGCGGAGCATGTCAACACATATACAAAATAATCTTGTAAAACAAAAATTGAGCGAAGACAAAGTGTGTCTACACACTTAAGTATCCTTTCCTTTAATAATGTAATTTCATTTCATACTTAAAGGGGGGGAAAATTTAGACACTCAAATTTGGTAATTCTATTTGACATTGCTAGTCTTGACATTGCTCTCTTTGCTATGTACCTTGGGATATGATAATATAATATATATGGGTTGATGGAGATGCCGACATGTGGCACACATCCCCTTAGTTATATGTATGGGTTCACATGGGATTGATATTATAATGTATATGGGTTGATGGAGATGCCGACATGTGGCACACATCCCCTTATCTTATTATATCATTCATTTATGATTTATTATGCTCATGAGGTCAGCCTCAGTATTGACCATAGGTTAGAATGATATATATAGGGGTTTAGAAGGTTGTAATTAATCATCATATTGAGTATTGGAGTGTTATTGTATGGTTTGGAGGTTACCCCCTCGAAGTGGTATTGGAGGTTGCCCCCTCGAAGTGGAAAAGCTATCATATGAGCATATTGTTATCATTTATCTATATTTTGGTGTTCTCTCAGGTTATTCTGTTGTATATGTTCTGATTTATACAAGTAATATCCTTACAAGTGGTATCAGAGTAGTGATCCGGATAATTTGTGGGATGAAACCCTAATGTTGGTGATTCATCTATATCTAGGGATCGAATTTGAATTTTTCAGATTATTTTTGTGGGGAGTGGATACATCATTCAAGTGATCTTACCTCCAAATTTCAGATTTTTTGGAGCTGTTTTGCAAAAGTTGTGTCCGTTTTAGGATTGAAACCCTAATTCTACGGTTTTGTCCATATCTTCTGAATAATGAAGAATTAGGAAATAATTTTTTTTGGGTTGATGGTGATATATTCAAATGTGATACCACTAAAATTTCAGAATTTTTGGATCTGTTTTGTCAGATTTATTTCATTTTTATGTTTTTTCATTATTTTGCTCCATAGGCCGCAATTTGAGGATTTTTCCTAAATTTTTTACATTTTCAGAAACCTCTCAAAAATTAAATTGGGGTTTGTGTTCTGTGATTTCTGATTTTTGGCTGACCTTTAGCTGAAAGGGTTAGAATAAGTTTTGATAAAAAGGGTCTATTCCAAAAACCCTAGTTTTGTGGATCATGGGGGTGGTAGCTTTTTTGGAGATGGCAGGATCGATGCTAGAGAATGGTGGAACAAATTTAGGGATAAATTCTCTAAACCATCTGATATTTGGTTATTCAAGTTGTGGATTAGTGGCCCTGCACAAATTTGGTTTTCTGAGTTAGAAAAGGAAAAGTCTAATTGGTCTTTGGAGGAACTGGAACAAGTTTTCATGGACAGATGGGCAACAAAAGAAGAAGAAGATGAAGCAGAAGAAGAAGAAGAAGAATAAAAAGAAAAATAAGAAGAAGAAGAAGCAAAAGCAGAAGCAGCATAAGAAGAAGAAGAAGAAGAAGAAGAAGATGTTGATGATAAAGTTGCTACACAAGATAGTGCATCTCTAAGGAAGGAAGCTTCAATATTTTAGTTTGAAGGGTGTATTCAAAGGAAAAAGGTAATTGTTTCCATAAACCCTAGTAGTAAATATAACTTCATCAATATGGATGTAGCTCAAAATCTACATGTACAAGCAAAACATATTAGGAAGCTCAAGTGGATGGTAAGCATTTTCAAGTTTTTGAAGATTTAAAGCTCTCTATGAATAAATATGTTTTACATTCAGATTTTTATGCTTTATATATGGATGGTATGGATATTGTTCCTAAGGTACATAACACTCTTGCTGAAACAAATGCACTTTACCCATCCTTTTCCAATACATCCCGAGGTCTCTTGTTTAACTTGCTTACTATTACACACTCATCTGTCAATAGTTTCAGAGAATGAAATGCATAAAACCAAGCAGAAAACTCCACTTGCTAGCTTCTTAATTTTACACTTCAAGTTATCCCTCCTGGGTAAAAAAAGTACAATAGGGGCAAGACCATCCATAGAGTCCTGACCCTAGTGTACAATTTTGACCTTGTTCACTTTTATCCCAAAATTTTCATTGCACATTATTATTTAGGTCATTCACTCCTCCTCAATCGACCTTTGTAACTTAAAACACCTTTGGAAGCATATATAAACAAGTGAATCTCAACTTGTTCAGAACTTAACACCTTTTGGTCTCGTATCGCAAACGCTAACACAAAAGACACCCAAAGCTCCGGACATTCTAAAAATACCTCTACACACTCATTAGGGCACCGCTATCTATAAGTCTAAAGCTTCCCACTAGGTCTAGGGGGCTGCTTCCCACATTTACAAGCACTCAAAGTCACTCACCCAAGTAGGTTGTTAAGAGAGAAACTAAAGTTGAGCATTGTCAAAGGAAGGATGTCAAATCTAATTGCACTACAACTAGATATCACATGCTAGGTGGAGAATTCCATGTGGTTTGAGGCATCTTTGGAGTGGTGTCGATGTCGACGGTACACGAAGGTACCCACAACCCAACTAATGTCTGTTTTGTAAGACTTCATCCATGGTTGAGGTTTTGAAAAATTGAACAGAGTATTCTGAGACCCTCATAGTGTGATTGATAGTGATAGTCAAAGAGTGACAAAGAGAAACATACATGTGACAAACCCAAAAATTCACAGATCACAATTCTGAGTAGGTACAAACCTATACAAAGAGGTTAAGATTGTATAAATGTTCTTGTCACTATTATATAGTCCTGCCTAGGGAGATTTTCAAGTCAAAATTCAAGTTCCAAAGCATTCTTAGGTCTAGGTACCCCTATTTCATCATCCATATCACCTAAATCAGTTAAGAACCACATGTAATCAACTAAGTGCAATCAATCCGATATATTTGTGAGTTTATATTACATCGTGTACATTTATTACAAGCATTAATGTGTTATTTTGATATTAAATGGTTAATTTTGGAAGTTAATTAGTCAAAATAACCCCATGTAGCTCCTATTTCATTCATTGTTTGATTATAGGTAGAAAATGCTTAATCAAACCTAAAAGGGTGAAAACACATGACGTCATATTTATTTATAATTTCACAATTAAAGTCCAAAAGTGGATCCTATTTACAATAACCATTGAGAAAGAAGGAGGCTTTCTTCAATAAATTGAACATATTTTTCATGGCATCATATTTATTTATAATTCTACCCCCTAAACTTCCAACTTCAAATAAATAGCCTAAATACTTTGAAAATGAATTTGCTTCCTCTAATTTTTCGCTTTTGAAACATATTACGTGATGAGCACGAAGAAATCTTCAGTGATAACTAATTTTTTTGTGGATGTTCAAAGGAGAGGAGGAAAGGTGACAGTGAAAATGACATGTATAAAGTGGAAGGGTTGGATTAGAGGCACCATGCATGGTAGAGTTTATACAGAATTTAAGATTGCACAAATTCATAAGTTTGATAAATAATAGAGTGGATATGCCTCATCAGAGGAGGTTGTGGGAGAGGCTCCAACAAAGGAGCGTATGGGGGTCCTCATGTCTAAGGCTCGTTTATTTTATGTTCGCAATATTAATGCCATTCTTTATTTAATTATTTATAAAAAAATAATATATCATGTACATAGTTGAATTTTGCTAATGGGATTTAAAAAGAATCAAACATACACTAATCTAATATGAAATTTCAAATGATTATGCTGAACAATGTTTACAAATGAGAGTCAAAGTAGTTGCAGATGACACGCACTAGGGCAACAAAAGACATATATTTCATGTCGGTGTCATTGATGCTCGACTCAACTAATTCATAATTTCAAATAATTACGTTGAAAAATATTTACAAATGGGACTCAAGGTGGTTGTCACATACACACGTCAGGGTAATAGTGGGTGAAGATTTTGTATCTATGTTATTGGTACTCTATTTTGCAAGGATCATTGATTAGTTGTTCGAAATAGCCTGTGTTATTGCATTTGATATTCACCTACTTGATCTATGCATCTTCCAGTAGGATCAATCTCTGATGCCATTTCATCTGCGAAGACATGGGGCATATGCTTAGTGGAAAACATTGATCACGTTCGCTCTTCTTCTTTCTCAATTCTATATCTTTTGCTTAAATTTTTCTTAGCTCACCTATGGTGTTCTCTCACTTCCTTTCATTTTCTCTAAGTTGTGGTTCTACTTTATCTATATTGAGAAGTTGTTGACCCTGATTTGGGCTCCATCTAATCTTTAAAATTGAGATTTATTATTCCTCTGGGTTGGATTGGAGTTTACTACCTGCTATGAGCTTGGGCTAGTCATGTCGACTTGTGGGATCGCTTGGCCATATTATGCTCGACCATCATTTGAATCTCGTGACCTCCATCCCAGGTTGAGCTTCTTATAGGTGCTTTGACTTCTATATAATTTGTCACCAACACAAGTCGGGTCTTGTTCATCCCTCTTAAAAATTGTTAGCTCAACACTTAGGCGATTCTGCATTACCAACTCGTATGGCCTTCTTCCTTCACAACGAGTTCCTTTTTTACTTCTCGGGTGAATGCTTGGCTTTAGCCAATGACATAATTGTGCTTCATTCCTGTATCACAATCTCCTAGCTCAGGCATTCACTTGATTCAGAGTCATTACCATTTGAATTTCTACAGAAACATAATTCACCTTTTCCAATTGACACTTTGTGCTCCTTGACACGTTCTTCTTTCAAACTACCAACTATCCTAGTAACCGATCTCAATAAATGCTTAATCCTCCTTTGTGGCGCATGCTTCACAAGTGACATAACATGTTATAACCGCAGGGACTTTAAGCTTTTTTATCACTCAATTTTTTTTCTATTTCATCTAAAAAAACCCTTATCCCCCATCAATTTTCTCACCCTTATACTTCTCCTCCCTCAATCCCCTTCTTCACTACTCGTCTGCCTTTTGCATTCTTTCACTCCTTCAATTTTAACTTCTAACACATCGCCTTCGACGCCTCTATTGCACATCTCACATGTAGCTATTGTTAAAATATTGTTTGAAAACTCTCAAACCTCAAGCGGTGTGTTTTTTAAATTGTAGATGGCCGATAATATTATAGACCATCTAATATTATTTTTGTTTAATTAATAGAGAATAGAAGTATATGAGAGATGCTTCTCAATCCTCTCACGTCTACCATTCAAAGAAAATCCCATCGAATATTACATCCTAAAAATAAACTCCCCTTAAAAAAAAACTAAAAAGCAGATGATGCCATGCCCCCAACTTAATAAAAGGCTGCAAATCCCTATAAAACCACAACTAACATATCAAATTACCGACATCTAAGAAATTAGGGTAAGGATCTGACTGATTATAGCCGGTGACGAAAACCGGGACACCGGCTGCTCCATAAGGCTAGAAGAAGCCAAGGAAAACCCTAGGAAATTCCTCTTTGTGCCATTGTTGCTGCTCAAGCTTTCCATTGCTGCTGTTTTCTCGGCTCTTCCAAAGCTTTTTCTTTTTACCACTAACGTATTTCAGGTCGGCAGGCTTTACGTTCACATTCAATTTTTCTGTATACGATTTTTCGGCCCGTTTTGCAGGGTTTTCTCCTGTTTTTGTGGCTGTAGAGTTTCAATCCTTTGTATCGGTAATCGGCATATCGGATTTTATATAGATAGAAACTTTCTGATGAATTTCAGCAGCGCCGATCTGGTTGTGGTGATATTCAGACGTTACTTTTAGGCTGTAGGGTTTGTGGTGTATTTAGGGTTTGTAAGTTTTGTTTTTTTTGTGGATTTCTACAGGGCGTGCAATCATGGCGGGAATGGCAGTCGAAGGAACTCAGTTTGATGCTCGTCAGTATGATGCTAAGATGAACGAGATGTAGGTCTTTCAGTTTATTAAATTGTTTGTTTTTTATTTTCTGCGATGTTAATTGATAATAGATCGAGATGTTTTAACGGTGATTGTTCTGATGTGTTTACAGACTGCAAACTGAGGGTGACGATCTGTTCGCTAGTTATGATGAAGTGCATGACACTTTTGATTCGATGGGCCTGCATGAGAATCTGCTCCGGGGCATATATGCCTACGGTCGGTATTTTCGGCTCTTTCTAAAATGAGTTTTTTTTTTTTTTTGAAGAATCCATGTTTTTAGAAGCAACCTAGAAACCCTTGAAATGAATTCAATTGTATTATACTTCAGCTGTTCAGTACTGAGCAGTTCAGATGCATTCCAATTTAATTGGAGTGGATCTGCTCCGTGCAGTAGTAACAAACAAATAACCTTGTACATGATGCAGTTGACTTGAATTTCTTTTTGTATCAAACATTTTAGCTGAAGGTTTCCTTGATTAACTGCGTAGAAACTATTGAAATCTTTACCTGGACAATTTTCCGTTCTGATAAACATTTTCTGTTTGTTTTGGTTGCAATAAGTTTCCTTTTTGATTATGGGCTTTGTGTTCCTTTGATTAGGGTTTGAGAAGCCCTCTGCTATTCAACAGAGGGGTATAGTGCCTTTTTGTAAGGGATTGGATGTGATACAGCAGGCCCAATCTGGAACAGGCAAGACAGCGACGTTTTGTTCTGGGATTTTGCAGCAACTCGATTATAACTTGGTTGAATGTCAGGCTTTAGTATTGGCTCCCACCCGAGAGCTTGCACAGCAAATTGAAAAGGTTATGCGTGCGCTTGGCGACTATTTGCAGGTCAAGGTGCATGCCTGTGTCGGTGGGACAAGTGTTAGGGAGGATCAGCGTATTCTCATGAGTGGTGTCCATGTTGTTGTTGGGACACCAGGTCGTGTGTTTGATATGTTGCGTAGGCACTCTCTCAGAGCTGAATACATCAAGATGTTTGTGCTGGATGAGGCTGATGAGATGCTTTCAAGGGGTTTCAAAGACCAGGTATGTCTCGAGGAAGAGAAATGTTCCTTTGCATGTAATTTTGATATATTCATCCTCCAAAAGATGTTTTTTAAAGTTTTTCACTCATATTGGTAATTCAAAGCAAATCGCCCTTTCTTTATTACTAAATGTCGTCACTTTTTTTGTTTATATTCAAATGTCTTCGATGTAAGACCGACGAGGTAGGACTTCCTCATGACCCCTTTTATGGACTACCTTTTTCTATAACCACCGTGACATCAGTATTCAATAGTTTCCAAGGTTTTTCAACTGTATTCTCAGGTTTAGAGAGAGTTTGAATTGTTTGTTGATCATGCATGCTGGCCTCCTTGAAATTACTCTTGGGATTTTAATTTTCTTCAGTAGCCATCTCATTTGGTTGTATCCATACTAAATTTGACTAGCACAGTTGCACCTGAACTTGGGTCTGTGATTTATCTCCTCTTCCCACTGTCAATGCTTCTGCACCCTGTCAAACATTTTAACTTTGTACCTTTTTGATGGTCTATTTTAATCAATTAAAATGCTGAAAATTAATATTATGCATACCACTTTTTCACATCTTGTATGTCTACAACTTTTTGCAATAGAACTGATCACATATTTCCATGGCTTTGGTGATGTGATATGCCTTGATTCTCATCCGAGATCCCTGTTTAAGAATATTTTGCTCAATGTATTTATCATCATTGTATTCTTGTCGTAGTGATTGTTCATTGAGTGTGATCCAAAACGTTGATAGAAAAATCTCTTATACAGTTTTATCCAGAAGCATTTTGCTAATTTTTTTTCTATGATTCTAATGTTTTCCATCCTTATAAAATCTCTTACACAGTTTTATCCAGAAGCATTTTGCTAATTTTTCTTTTATGTTTCTAATGCTTTCCATCCTCATTGCCCCCTGGAGGGGATAATCTGGTTTATGTGAACATGTATTGCTGGGATACACAGTTTTATACAGAAGCATTTTGCTAATTTTTCTTCTATGTTTCTTATGCTTGCCATCCTCATTGCCGCCTGGAGGGGATAATCTGGTTTATGTGAACATGTATTGCTGAGATAAATTAGGAAATTATGAGTTTTAAGTTATTTCTGAACTTGTATTTTATTTATGGGCAAGAATAAAGCAGGGATCATTTTCAAAAATTTAGGATGAAATAGCCACTGCTATCCTGCTGGTTTTAAAGTTCTTTAGTGGGTGAGGAGAACTCCACACTTGCATGAACTTACCTCTTATGTGCAGTTTCCATGGGACTCTCTGCAGAGCAGCAGCCCCTTTTCCTGGGACCCATGGAATGGGCTACAGCTTCCACTTATCCTCTGCAAATTGTCCCATGCAAAGTTTTAAGATATGAATTAGAAATAACCTAAATCCCTCTCTAAAATGTAGAATAGCCAGTTTTCTAGCTGGATACTTTCAGTGGAAGCTCAAGAAGGGGTTATTGGTTTGCTCTTTGCTGTATTTGTCAAGTTCATAGGTATATTAGGGTGGGCTTTGATCAACAACTACTAGCTTTAAAAATAAATTTGCTATAAATGGATTCTAGTGGGAAAATTTTCGTATTACACGGGGCATATACTAAAAAGCACATGCTGCCATTTTTGTTGTCCTTACCCTACCATTTGCCTAGATGCTAGACTGTTTTGGTACGGATACAGGTCTGGGTATGGTATGCTGAAATGGCAAATTTTTAAAAATCTCAGGTACAGTATGCTGTGGGTATGTTCGTACAATATATTTTATAAAGTAATATATATTTATATTTATATTTATATTTATATATATATATATATTTATATATACATATATTTATATATATATTTATTGTAAAGAAAACAACAAGCTTATTGTCTCATCAACCTATAATATATTAGAATCCAGCAACAAGCTTATTATGAATCAGAAGCCATCTAAAGCATTATTTCTTTGACTGAATACTAGAAGACCACAAACCATTAAATCTACGAGTCCATCTACTAATGGGCTCACAAACATTCCACTTATTGCTAAGGCCCAGGGTAAGATTTGGGGAGAAGTCAATCTTTTCATAGAGTTGTCTGGAGGTAGCCTCTTGGAGAAGGAGCCCTTTGAGCCACCTCATTGTACCCCAAAAGTCATTCTCATACCCTCCATAAATTAGTCCAGTTGAGGTATCTGTGAAAGCATTTCTGCGCATTGTATACATTCTGAACTGAGATTGAGGAAGCTCATAGAAAGCTTTAAGCTTTGTCTATTCCATCCACTTTCCAAATCTGTACAAGTCATGAAATGTTTTAATTCCTTTCTCAAACCCTTGTTTACAAAAGATTCGTGTATTTTACTGACATTTTTGGTCGAGCTTTTTTTTTTCAAACTTCCATTTGTACTCAACTTTTTTATCAGTAAAATTTCTTGTACATAAGGTAAAATTCCAATTTCAAGTTTATTTTCAAAAATTTAAAGTATGGAAATGTCCCATCTGTCTTTTTTTTTGCTATGTCTCAACCATCTTATTCAGATATGGAACACATTGGAATCAAAATTCAGCACTTTATGCATTCAAAACATAAAATTTCTGTGAAAAATACTTTCCATTGATAAATTTATTATATGCAGATTGAAGGTAAATCTGTTTACATTTTAAAGGATTGATGGTTTGCTTAGTTGTCTGATTAATATTATAGGCCATTTTTCGTTGACTGAAGGCAGTTTTCTTATAATGTAACGGCTTTGTTGTTACTTTCGTTCAGATCTATGATATTTTCCAGCTTCTTCCTGCTAAAATTCAAGTGGGTGTTTTCTCTGCTACAATGCCTCCAGAGGCTCTAGAGATCACCAGGAAGTTCATGAACAAGCCTGTGAGGATCCTGGTGAAGAGAGATGAGTTGACTCTTGAGGGTATTAAGCAGTTTTATGTCAATGTAGATAAGGAAGATTATAAGCTTGATACACTCTGTGATCTCTACGAGACTCTGGCTATTACTCAAAGTGTTATCTTTGTGAATACCAGAAGAAAGGTTGACTGGCTTACTGATAAAATGAGAGCTCGTGACCACACAGTCTCAGCTACTCATGGTGACATGGATCAGAATACCAGGGATATTATTATGAGGGAGTTTCGTTCTGGATCATCACGTGTTCTGATTACAACTGACCTGTTGGCCCGTGGCATTGATGTGCAACAAGTATCATTGGTTATCAACTATGATCTTCCTACTCAGCCAGAGAACTACCTCCATAGGATTGGTCGTAGTGGAAGATTTGGGAGGAAGGGTGTGGCTATCAACTTTGTTACTAGGGATGATGAGAGAATGTTAGTAGACATTCAAAGGTTCTATAATGTGACTATTGAAGAGCTGCCGTCGAATGTTGCTGATCTTCTTTGAGGTTTTGTGCAGGGGTTTTGGAAGAAGTGTCTGAGAAAATATTTTAATTATCATTTTATTGTCAGACGATTCTTTATTTTGCCTCAGAACAAGTGAGATATTTTCAGCTACTTAACTTAGGAGCATATGAATCTGAGGTTCCTCAGTATTTGGTTAGATATTTTGGGTGGTAAAAAAAATATATTTACCCAGATAGAGACTTGCCTTTTTTTAATTTTCGAGTTCTCTGCATATTGATATTTTCAAGGAGATTCCTAGGGGTTAAAGACGAACAGGAATTTTTTGGATTTTTTATGAGTTCTCTGTATCGTTTAGTCTTTTGCACTGTTATTATGTATTGGATTCAGTCCTTCCAAATTTTGTATACTTAGATTATGTAAGTTGTTATTTTTTGTGTGGATTCGGGCAGTTTGCCTGGTATTTTTGAGACAATTTTTTTCTTGTTGTCTTCCATTTTTTGTTCTTCATGTCAAGGTACAAAATTAGTTTCTTTGCTGTCTACTGTATATGAAATGTGTCCATTCCAAAAATTTTACTTTGTCAATTATTCTGGATTGGGCATCGTTTTGTTTTGCATCTCTTAATGTGTAATCTATATGTCTAATGTATATGAAATGTGGCGCATCTCTTAATGGATATTTTTTCTAGGACATGGTAATCTATGTCTAATGTATATGAAATGCGGCCTTTCCAAAAATTTACATTTGTCAATTATTGTGGATTGTCAATTAACCAAAGATAATGTAGGTAAAAGCTTTTTGATATATATACACTTTGCACATTAGTGTTTTGCAATGTTTGTTGGCACATGATTTTTTTGTATCTAGATATCTTGTACGCATTCAACTTGACTATTTTAGCGACATTTAAAAGCAACTCTTGTATGGATTTTATATATCCTAACATGGTTCTTGCAGATTCAATCATGGGGAGCATCTATATTATCTAAAAGCCCTATTGTATTTTATATTTAATTTTCCTCCACACACCAAAACCCCATTGTGTTTAGCTTTATGACGTCCCTGGATTTTAGATTGTGTAGGTTCTCATTGACAAACTTTGATGGAGCGGAGTTTGTTTCTTTAGTAGGACATTTTTGAGTACTAAATGTGTAATCAATCCTTTGGGGAGTAATCTTTGATTAAAATTACACTTTTTTAATTATTAAATTGCAGATCCTCCGGATTGTCTCATTGCCTTGGAGTTCCACAGCTTCAAGGAGTAAATCCCCTCCTCTCAATCAACAAGGTCGATGCTATGAGCTCCTTATTTCTGTCCCGATGCCATTGGCCTTACTATACTTAAGAGGGTTGATTGGTCTCTATGAATCTTAATAGGGTTGAAACCGTATAATTGGGGCAAATAAAATTTTAATGATCGGTTTCTTGATTCGTTCTCTCTTTACACTTTGGAACGATAGAGCAATCAATCAAAGCAATTTGTCATTGTTGATATATTTCATACTTAGAAGCATAGAGAAAACTGAGTAAACACTCAATTTAATATTGTCCTGTACTCATTTTTAATTGGTTTCAAGGCATAAACACCGGAATAGCTTGTTAGTTGACCAAATTCCAATAGTTAGTCTTCTAATCTTGAAGAAATAATTTGATGAAATGGAACAATTTTGGGTTGTATTACAAAGAGACTAAGAATGCAGAATTATAACATGTTATGAGACAGTTTTTCTTGTCGAAAGTTTCTGGATAAACAATGGAGACGTTTTAAGTTTTGGAAACTTTCAATTGAACCACTTGTAATGAAGTAATTATTTTCTTTAAATAGTTGTTTTTATGGGTTACAAATTTTGTAATAAAACACTAAATTTTATTTGGTTGTGTTGATTCAAGATTTTCATGTAATCAAATGGAATGTAGTTCAACAACGAAAATGATGGTCATAATGTATATTGCCTTATGCCGAAGGCATCCTTCTATGAAGAAGACATGGCTGGCAAGCATCTGTTTGTTGGCGGAATTTTGCAGGCTTTCTCTGACTGGCGAAATTTTGCTGGTGGTTTTTTCTCACTGGCAGAATTTTGCTTTCCTGGGTGACTTCATCGATGGCTTTCTGCAATTTTTCCATCGTCGATTGGATTCCTGCCAGGGGTTCATCATTATGTGTGTTGCAATTAAGAGATAAAATCTGTCATATCCCATAAACCCTTGTTCCAGAGTTTCGGTCATGAAAAAACTGTGTTAAAAAAGTGTATACCATGTGATGACGATGATGAGAAAGAAGGCTGCCATAAAAACATGCACGGTATTGGATTTGATATATGCACTAATTTTTTTTTTTGTGGTTTTACGATCTTGTGTTTAGTGTGGTAATGACCATCACCAGTTTTCTTTTCGCTGCACTCCAGTGTAGAGAAATGATTTTAAATGGGGTTTTGTGAGATTTCTATTTGGATGGTTTTCTAATAGGAAAATGAAGATGTTTTTACCTCTTTCCCCTTTCAGTTGAACATTAAAAAAGTCCCTTGTTTAGTTGATAATAACCACTGTCATAAACATGGAAATGTCTGCGTGCAGTAGATGTAGAAGCAAAGATTCGTTGCCAAGTTTTGTGAGTAAACATGTATGCAATGACAGTTTTTTTTTTTTAAAAAATGAAGATGTTTCTATTAATAATACAAAAATACAAAGTCTAAATCAATAAACAATTTCAATCATGGTTAACTCGTAAAACCAAATGTACAAAATGCTAAAAGTCACAGTATATGATAAGTCTGGATTGCTGTCTGAAAGCATTGATATTGAGCACTCTACGCAAACATTTATCTTTTTGGGAGTGGCCCGCTCCTTTGGAGTCTTACAAGCATCTAAAGACATGATTTTAATGTCAAATGGAGGAAAATGTTAGCCCAAACTACTTGAGTTTAAGTGCCCTTTGATGGGCCGGAATAAGCAGAACTTCAGTGTAAAATTTGTGTGCAAGAGGTGTATAATGACATCAAAGCTTGATTTGTAAATAATATTATTCTAAGCACATTAGCCTTGTAAGTTGTCATCTTGTCCATATATGAAATTGTCTTTTAGATGATAAAATTCATATGTTAAAAGTACATAGTAACAATTTGAAGAAATTACATTCATTCACAAGATTATTGTGCATATGACGTTTTTCTATTTGTTTTGGAAAACATCAATTCGAGCTCGACAGGGGCAGGAGTGAGGTCCCCTTGGAGGAGAGTCTCACAAGTTGAGTATGGTCTTCTTTTGTTTTGGGCGTTAGATGGGAAAAATGTATCGGGAATTTGTTGGTGCTTGGACATCTCACATTTTGACTGCACAATTTCTTCCTCCACATAGTACAACATCCACCTAAAAACTCTATTGCTATTTTTTTGCTTCACAAAACTCGACTCCCATTCTTCATTGCCACATACTTCATAAGATTTGTGTCATATATATACAAAACCCATGATGCCATAGATGAACGAAAACTGTCCAAACATTGTTTGTACCTACACTAAATTCCATTTCAGCTGAAAAATGAATAGAACATGATGCAAGGCGAGGGAGCACATAAATCACAAATATATAATTGTACTGAAATGTGTCCAACAAAATAGTTATAAACTTGTTATTGAATGCACACATTAATGTATAGCTATCTCGCCCTTTGTTGTTGTCTTCTAAATCCCTCTAACATTAGAGACATTTTGCCAACTTGGAGAACAACCTATTTCTACACATTAAAATAACACCATTGATCCAAATTGTTAGTAGCCTAGTGTATTATTTTCCACATGTGCCTTTGTAGTGATTGTGGCCTTGTGGGGGTAAATAGGCCCGGCGGTGTCTATGTCGCAGGAACGCCTCCATTATAAGGGTTGAGCTAGTTTTGTTGGAATAAGAAAAAAATGATCTTAGATGAGTACAACCATAATTTGGAAAAATAAATAAATGCGAGTCCAAAAATATTGCCTTTTGTGGCTTTGAATGTGGCCCACAAGTTGATAGACTAGAGATGCTTCACAATTATATTAGGAGGTCAATTGTTTATTGGTTATTGGTGAGATTGTTTGGTTTACAAATAACCTACCGCAAATTAATCCTTGAAGAGATGAGGCCAAAATCATGATCCGTTTTGATTTGGCGGCGTGGATACCCTTCAAACCTTAGCAATGTTCAAGAAGGTTGATAAATAGTTTGATCTTAAAAATACAACAAAAAATTTCATAAGGAAAAAGATAGGAACATTTATTGAAGTGTAATTGTAAAGAGGTAAAGCACAACAATAATAAATGTTAGTTTTAGGGTTTATTGAGAAGAAGTGGGTATTATAAAGGTTGTGCGTTGTAATCATTAACCTTGAGGAAGACATCATAAACGAAGGTGTTTTTCATTGAAGTTAAAAGTCCTAACCTTGGTGAGATAATGAAATGCTTGTTATTTACTTACATACTAAAAATAATCCCATAAAAGTTACATAAAATTCAAGACCTTAAATATATTATAGATTTCCATATAACAGTTGTGTATAAGGAAAAACTTAATGAAACGAAAGACAAGCAATCACAAATGCAAACCTTTCTCTAATCTTTTCTTACAATCTCAGATTGGGAGGATGACTCAGACGGGCCCCGAAACAGATTTGAATGTATGTGCTCCTTGACGTTAGGTAGCTTCACCACATAAAACGATCTGACGACTTTGCTTTGCTCCAACTAGGGAAGGGTAATAGACTTTGGGATGTATGATTTAGGGACTTATAGGGGCATTAGAATGAGGCAAAATGGGGATACTTTATGCAAGGAAAATGCAAGAGCTCAACTAGTTGGATTCCTCACTTGTTGAAAGGGGGAGATGGCCTTATTTATAGCCTCTGATGCGAGATTAATTAAGGAGTATTAATTAATTACGTTTTGAAAAAATAATTGTGATTTTGTGAGTGGGGGACATGGAGAATAGATAGAATTAAACTTCAATATTTTATTTGGAAAAGGAGAACATGGGGGGATAGTAGAAGATATGACTCATATATTTAATTCAAAAGTGGGTCATGGTGGAAAGTATATGTGTCATGTGATGTGGAATATTTAATTAAAATATTGTGGGAATTGATTAATTGATGAATACCAATTAATATTTTGTGTATTTTTGTGGGAATGATGTGAGGAAACTAATTGATTAATGAGGTGGTAAAATTGAGGGAAGGGTATTATGAAAGTAGTGTCCTTTTTAAGAAAGTATACGAAATGAATGAGGATCCCCATGTGGTAGGATTGGTGATTTGAAAATATTCTTCTCAATGAAGATGTACCTTCAATGAGAAATTATTTTAGGAGGAAAAGAGTATGGATTTGGGAGTAGATTATGATGAGTGATGAGTGTTATGTTATCCTCTAAGAAAAAAATACCATGGGAATTATGTTTGGAGATGGATAGGATGATGCCCTCTTGAGAGGGTTGATGAGGATGAAACATGGGAAAGTGATAGAGGAATACATCGTAGATGAGGAAAAATATTATGTGGTGAGGAATGGAGCACATGGGAATAGATGATGATGAATGATGAGTGTTATGGTATCCTCAGAGATAAAAATACCATGAGAAGTGTGTTTGGAGATGTATATGATGATGCCCTCTCGAGATGGTTGGAGAGAATGGAGGAGACGACATATCTCTCGAAAATATGAGGTAGATATTAAAAATAAATGAGAAATTGATGCTTGGTATATGAGGATGAAAATGGTGTAGGTAAGGTATGGAGCACATGGGTAGACAAAGGGGGAAAGAAGTCAATCGGCATTGAATGTTAGGTGTGTTGATGTGTTGTTGGACTTAAATAGACGCGAATAGAGATTGAAATAGATCAATTAGTTTGATAGGAAAGCTAGGAGTTAATGGGTAAGATATTGGAAAGGTGAAGGATGTGTGAATAAAAACCATGAAGGGATAAACATAATGGATAAAATGGCAAGGGCATAGGAAGAGATGATCAAAAGTGAAGTGCATAAATGGAATCGAAGCGAAGAAGCTTGAGATGAGGATAATGATGGAGAAGTATGAAGAAAGGAATATGGAGGGAGATAAATGATGGAGAAATGAAGGAGATGAGGAAGATGAAGAATTAATGATGGATAAAGGACGAAGGTAGAATGAGCTGGAATTATGTGGAAAAGATAATATAAAGCAATAGAATGTGGAACATACCACATGAAGATGCACATGGAAGATGAAAGAAGGGAAATAATAAAGGAAATGATTGGGGAAGAAGAGATGGAAGAATAATAAATGAAAAAGAGGAAGAATAATGAGGGAAAAAGAGGAAAATATATATAGAGAGAGAGAAATAGAGACAATGAAAATGAGGAGGATGGGCAATAAAAGGGAGATGAGGCATTATGTGAGTAGAGGATTTTGAGAGTAAGGGAGGCTGGCTCAAAGAAGAAGAAGATCATAGAGAAAGAAAAAAACAAAAAAGGACCTTGGGAAAGAAGTAAGGAATGGAAGGGATGTCAGGAAGTAGGAAGTTGAAGAGTGAGAGAGAAGGATGTTAAGGGAAGAAAGGAAATAGGAAATATGAAAGAGGAGTAGAATTGGATAGAAGATGAAAAAGTAGATAAAGGAAGGGAATCACATGAGACAAAAACAAAGAGATAAAATAGTGGGTTTGTTAAAGGAGTCGAGAGGACTAAGATATGAGGTAGAGTGGATAGTATTAAAAAATAACAAAGAAAACAAAGAAGATGAGAGGAGAGTGAAATGGGGATGAAAGAGGTGAAGAGAAGGATGAAAAAAGTGTTGAGATAGAAAGGAAAGGGAATGGATGATGAAAATAGAACAAGTATTGGAAATATATGATGAAGAGATGATGGTGAAGGAACAAAAAGAAAAGAGGTAGGAGATTGTGGAAGACAATGTGGAATTTACTGCATGGAGATGTGGTTGGAGAATGAGGAGGCTAAGGAAAATGAGGATTGACAGTGTAAAAAGATGACAAAGTGGATAAATGAAGAAAATGTACCTGGATGAAGATATTGTGGAGGATGTGTTGTAGAGGGGAGTAATGATAACGTGATTGAGAAAGAGGGAAAATGAGGAAAATGGGAGAAAAGAGAGGAGAAATGAAATAGGGAAATGGGGTTGAGAGTGATGATATGTAGTTGAGAGTAGCTAGTATAAGGATGGTAAAAAGAAGAAAGAAAGGAGGAACGTTGTGGAGTGCAAAGATATGGTGGAGAAGCTGAAGAGGAGGATAAGGATGAAGATAAGGATGAATAAAAGGTGTGTTATGGTGAAATAGATAAATAATTTAGTATGAAGACAACAAAGATATTGCAACATTTAGGAATAGCAGAGATGAAGAGGTGAGGAGGAAAGCGTAAAAATGGGTGGATGGATAGAGAAGGATGGGAAGAGCAGGAAAAAGAGTGAGTTGAATAGAGGAAATAGAAGATGATGATGAAATAATGTTAGGGGAAGACCAAAAACAATTAGGGGTTGGGAACAGGGGTAAAAAAAAAATTGGGAGAACAAGAGAATAAGTATATTGACGATTAAAGAGAGAGTGAGTGATGATTTGTGACGATATAAAGGAGAATGAATGATTGCAAAGGACAAGTACACATTGAAATAAACTCAATATTTATAAGATATGAGAATAATGTTAGAGAATGGAATGGAAAATAAAATGAAAGAGGATGGGGAAAATAGGGGAAAGGAAAGTTATTAAAAGGAGGGTGATTAAGTAGGATTTGCAAGCTGGAGGTGATGAACATGGTCTTGTGATGTGATAGGTTGATGAAGGGAAGTGGATGGAGGAAAGGTATGGTTGGTAGGGGATACATGGAGGAAGGAAGTGATCAATGATAAGGAATGACATGGGTGGGAGGATGGATAAGTAAAGAATGACAAACTGATATCAAGGGGAACCCTTATGTAAGATTTTCATTCCATGAAAATGATTAAGTAATACTTCTAAAGCCGAGGATGGTGATGATGAAGAATGAGAAACAAGAATGTAATGTGGACGAGGATAAAACTGTTGATTGGAGGAGATGATGATGGCAGTGAAGGGTGGGATACAAATGATATAGAGGAAACTTGTTTTGATGGGGAAGTACAAGATGAAAAATCAATATTGAGGGGAACCCTTAAGTAATATTTCCATGCTCCACAAGCGGTTAAGTAAGATTTTCAAGCTGAAAATGAGGATGAGGAATGACGGGAAGAAAATATCCATGTGATGTGTGGTGATGCGATGATTGGTTGGAGGAGACAGAGAAATATGGTATGACAATATGGAATGAAGGGATGAACCTTTAAGTAAATTTTCCATACTATGAGGATGTGTAAGTAAGATTACCAAGTCAAAAGATGGATACTAGGAAGAATAAGAAAAGAAGAGACATGGTGTTTGCAAGAATGGAACAGGTGGTGATAAGAGGTTGAGAATGAGGAAGAAAGTGAATCTAAAGGAATGTAGGATGAATGGATGGAAGAAGATATGTAGTAGAGAATTCAGATTGTGAGGGGAATCCTCAAGTAGGATTCTCATGCTGCAGGAGTGATGAGGTAAGATTGTCAAGCTAAAGAGGCAGGGAAAAAAGATGTTTGTGGTGATAATGGTCGTGCTGTGAGAGATGTGATGATGAAGGAGTTTATATAGTGGGGAAAAAATAGTAAGAAGGGTTACCTCAAATAAAATTCCCACGCGATATGGATGGTTAAGTAAGAATGTCAAGATGAAGGAGTAAGGTGCAGAGAGGTATAAAGGGACACATAAGAGGGAAGAAAAGGGATGAAGATATATAATGGGGAAGGGAATGGAAATGGTGAAAAGTATAAGGTGTGCAAAAATGGCGCGCGGGTTCAAATGAAGATGAAGGATGAATGGATTAAAAACATGTTGACCATGATGGGGGATGAGGAGTTGCATGATAATGAATTCTTTGTGAGGAATAACCTCAAGTAGGATTTACATGCTACAACAGTGATCAAGTAGGATTCCCAAGATAAAAGAGTTACTAGGAAGGGTGAAAGGATGTGGTGCAAAGCATATTGTTGATCATGCAGGAAGATACTCATGTGATGAAATAATCTTAATTTTAATGTAGCATACAACATGATGCATCATGATATGAAATATCATGATGACTGGATTGTAATATGCCATAGAGCATAGGCAAGGGCCATCAAAAGGCATGATGCCCCTTGATTAATTACTGCGTTATTTGACTATTTTATTTTTTTGATGACATTTCTATGATTGTTTTCTTTATATGGTTTGAGTGTCTTGATTGTCTTGTGACAATGTGGGTGTCCCATGTTTGTGACTCTATGTCTATCTTGCATATATGCACTTGTTTTTCTGAATGTGGCACATTGTGTAGACACTAGAAAACACACCTAGCGCATAAGGTCTCCTAAACTAAAAAATACAAAAATAATATAAAACCACAATAAATCCTAAAATCAAATATTCCCACATAACACCTAAAAAGTAAAAAAATAAGGCTGATTTAAGACAATTTATCCTAACTTATCCTAATATACTCTCATTTACCCATCCTCACCCACTCATTTTTAACTTTTATTCATCCCACCTACCCATTTACATCTACAACAACACATTACACCCTTATCATCTCACCCCTATATGCACATTGCACCCATATCCATCCCAATGCTCTACACATACTAAATCTATAAAATCACACTCTCCCTCTTCATTCACCCCTCTCTTGGTTGCTTTCACAATTTTAATTATTGCTCACATATAGTTTATTTGTAGATATATACTAATTTAATACATGCTCCTTATGATGAAAATGCCATAAAAATAACCAACATATACACTTACTCACTACTAGCACTAATTTCACATTACATTTAATTGTTGGTTCAATATTCTAAATTCATTATTAATAATAACTTTTTTGTATCATCGTATTTAATTAAGACTATATTTGTAAACTTTGGTGATATAATTTATGAACAAACATGTACTTAAATATTTTAATGTTCCGATGCAATGAAAAAAAGTTTGTGATAGATGATGACAAATTTAAAATACATGCAATGTAAATCCACACCCCTTGTAATGTAGAGGCCTTAAAATCGTCCCACACTTACTCACTGTTATTGTTAATGACCAAACACTTCTATTTAAACAAAAAAATATCATATTCTTCAATAATATGGAAAATCATATTAAAAAACAAATACACATACATATTTGTAAAAAATAGTATGTAAAAAACATAACTATCAACTTACTACAAAATAAATAGTAATAACACTTTAATGCATTAACACCTTTGCAAGCCTAACACATTTACCGAGCCAAACTACTCGTGACATTTCAAAATTCCAAAAATATTACTCCAACTCCCGATAACCAATAATGTAAATCCCACATTACACTCTCTTCCATTTTTGACACATTCACATATGATTTAACATACCCAAATCATGCATGATTTCTCTCTTCTTAAAATGTATCATCGTTGACATGATTTGCTATATCATTGTCTTGTTATAGAGTAGATATATATATTAATACTGGGTCATTTAGACTAATTTTATAATTTATTGATATCAAAAAGTTTACATTAGTTACATTGATAAGTATTCTACAATGATAGTGGGGTGGAATGCAATATAGTAAGTTATTCATTTTTATGTTTGACCTTAACTTCAACGTCCATTTGACTATTAGAGTGAAATTTCTACCTTCAATTGGTGTCCACTTGATTGTCACTTAGAATTTTTCTTTATTTGGAAAAAGTCAATTGACATATTGTAAAATCTTAGTTATATGATGTAGTTTGGAATTGCTTTTTATTTATGTGGAAAGTTTTTTTATTTATTTGGAATGTTATATATTTATTTGGAAAACGTCATATCAATTTTAAGATTTGGAGTTTGGATTATATGTGTAAATTTACTATTGATTAATAGAAAAATGTGTTAATTTACCTTCTGAAAAAAATAAAAAGGAGTATTTTGATTGTCTTCTCGAATAATAATTTTTTTAAAATGATAGTCAAATGGACATCAAATTTAAGGTTATAATTGCTTCATAACAATTAAACAGACATGAGCACCAATGCCGCTTTAGATAGTCCAAGTCTTGGGTTCAAATGTTGTGATTTACTTGCAACATGTGTTCATGGCTCAATGTGTGCTGTGTAAAGATTGTAAATGAGTCTACCATATGTTAGAGTTTCATAACACTCTAAGATGCTAGACCAATCTCAATTTCATTTGATTAAGGTTGTAAACATATTTACCTTATGTATGCTAGACAAACCTTGATTTCAGTTGGTTATCAAAAAACTAATTCAATAAACATTAATTGTTTATGACTCATGAATAGTAATTAAAAGCATACAAGCCTTGATTTCCTTTGGTTATAAAAAATACTAATTCAATGAGCATTAATTATGTACAACTCATTAAAACCCTTAGTGATCACGCGCCAGGTAGGGGTCGAACCTACGACCTTCTGCTTAGGAAACAGACGCTCTATCCACTGAGCTACAGGCGCACATTAACATAACTCAAGATTTGTTTGTTATAATTAAAAACTATCGAACCCCACCCGCCACGGACCGCGCTTTCGGTTGAGGCCGTTTTTGTTTGAGGTCCAAACCGAAATTATATTCAATGTGCTCGCTGACGTTGTCACTCAGAACCATTGCGGAAGTTTCGTATATTTATACACTGAATGCGATCATTATATCAACAGTGGACGTGCCGGAGTGGTTATCGGGCATGACTAGAAATCATGTGGGCTTTGCCCGCGCAGGTTCGAATCCTGCCGTACACGCTTTTGTAATTATGCTGCTGAGAAATTTAATATTTCACATTTGAAGTGTAAATTTAGTATATGTATCTTGAAAATTAAGAACATAATACCTACAATTTTCGGAGATGGCTACCCATCACCGAAAATGCACCCATGTATGTGCGGGCTGCATAAAAACTACCATGTTTCCCATCACTCCCCCATCACATGACATGCCCCCTGGGAAGAAACCCGGCACCGGAAGCAGTCAAATCACGGACCTGCACAAATGCACGGAGGATAATTTATCAATTTTGTTGGCTTTGTTCAGTGTGTCGCCGCCGCTCGCGAGGGGTGCATTTAAGGAGGCAGGGGAAAGCCTAACCAAACCACTTAACAGTGAACATATAAAACATTGATTCCAAACGCAACCACTTAACCCCAAACGTTGTTTTAACAGTAAACATATATACTTCGCTTTCATAGAACACAGGAAGAAGAGGGAAGGCCGAATTGGGTTCTCCATTATTCTGCACCATCTATGCAAATAAAATCATAAGTCCTCTGTTTCACATTTGAGTCCACATTTGTTAGGAAGGGGCGTTCCACATCACATAGACGACCTTAGTCACACGTAATTTGACACCCAAAAACATTGGATCTTAAGGAATATACAATTTGTTTTTTTTCATTAGATTTTTGTATATACAACCATGACAAAGGGAAAGATTTTTCATTTTTCTCTGTTGTCACTTTAAATATGGATCTACAACTAATTTGATTTAAAATAAAACTATGTTTATTAATTTTTCAATCGATTGTTAAATTTGGTTAATGTAATTCATCACCAAATTTGCACTTGTGAATCAAAATGTAAATCAAAATATTCTTTCAATTTTTTTTTTATCTACATTTTTACTATTCCCCCCAATTTCACCCTAATATCTCTATTATATTTGTCATAGATAAATAAACACACTTGCTAAATACTAATACTTTGTTAATAATGTATTGTCCTTAACTAAAAATGTTTCTAGCCAACATTTTGGTTTTCTTCACGGGTCAATATTATTGATGAATTCCCTAGCAAAGAGGGATAAGGGTATGAAGAAAACCAATATATAATCATCCTTACACCGGTCCTTTTCGCTTGTATGCAACCTTAGGTTTTTTGAGATCCCTTGTCCTCACCTAATTTATCTTCTTTTCTACAAACTAACCAAGAATCCTCATTTCTCGCTTGAAACTCTTCTCACTTTTAGCCATTGTGAAGACATGAACTGATGAAAGAAAATGAGAAAGACCATCACTAAAACAAGGGAAAGAGAGCTCCAAAAATTGATATTATTTGGAAGCCAAGTAATGGTGCAATTACATTCAACAAGCGAGAGGGTGAGAGAGTGATGGTAAAAGGAAAGACAAAAGACAACAATACCACCTTTACGACTATTTTACCACTCTTTGGGAAGAGACGCGTTTTAATCAAGGCATGCTATTTTAATATAAATGTTAAGAATATTACATAAAAGGGGAGAGTAGATTTGTCATGATTGATTAGGTCGATGACTAACACGAGGAAATCACAACTTGTTCTCCATCTTGATGAAAAACACAGTGTATTTTTTAACATGTTGAAAAACATAGTGTGTTTTTTAACATGTTGAAAAACACAGTGTATTTTTTAACATGCTGAAAAACACACTGTTTTTCAACACGTTGAAAAACACGATGGTTTTCCACACAGTTTCATTTACGAAATTCAATTTTATGTATTATAGGCACATATTTATAGGCACAAGAAGTAACTCCAACCATCATATTTATAGGCACAAGAAGTAACTACAACAGTTGAAGTGGGTCACCTTCATAATCCTCTTAACTATTTGGATGTGACCCATCACATTTTGATCGTTGTGTGTTCTCAACCATCATGGTCTTCCTTGTGTGACATACGACATTTAACCAACACAAAATATGACACTTACATTTTACTTCATCTCATATCTGCTCAAGTTTGTGCAAGCAACCAAAGTTGCACTTAAGTCTTTCTAACCCATTGCATGCGCCATTTTGTAAGATGTTGTAAGTGCATAATACTCCCATTATGATGCACATGCTGGACCTTTGTGCCATGCTTCAACACTTCTACACCTAGGGAGTAACTCCAACCTTTATGCAAGATGACTACTATTTATAAGAACAAAAGTATTTATTCTAGGACACTACATTGTGCATACACTATGTTGCATAAAACACTTGTCCCTAAGTTTTTTGTGTGATGTGCATTGCTTGCACATTCTTATGCTCATACATCATACAACTTAGGTAAGAGAAATGAACAGTGAAATCTTCCTCGTGCATTCCACGCGGTCTTCAATAGATCCTTTATGTTTAGCAGGTTTACATACACTTAACCATGTTACACCTTCAACTTACCTTCCTTTCCACTTATCTAGATACTCTTGATATTCCCTTCTACACATTTTCTTACAAGTTTGAATCACACGAAAGACACTTTATACAAAGTGGTCACATGTAATATAAAATATCTTATATATACCAAAAATACAAAATATAGACTCTTATATATACCAGAAATACAAAATATAGACTTAAATACTAAAAAAAAGAAATAGTCTCATATACTCTCAATGACCTTATGAACCTTGACAATGAAAGTATATATTAATTTCATATACTATAAACTATCTTACAATTTCAAAACAAGATACACCACATCAATCTTTAGGGTATTGTATCAGTCTTTAGGGTGTTAAATTAATGTTTAGTGTATCCCAATTAGTTTATGTGGGGTGACTAATTAGTGTCAAAGGTGTCGTATAAGTGTTTAAAGTGTCCTAAATTAATTTAATGTGGGTGACTTAATATTATTTATGGTGAGAGAATTAGAATAATTATAGCTAATATTATGTTTTCATTCATCAGTAGAATTAGAATTCTTTTAGCTAATACTTCTAGAGATGTTATGTTAATGTTATAAACAATTTGTAAACTTATTGTTCGTTTTATATAAACAAACATGCAAAAAAAATAAATGTTTTGTTATGTGGAAGGAATACAAATCAAATCTACAATATTATCTAAATGAAGTTAGTGATCATATAATCTTTCCAAGAATAAGTAGGAATTACACTTGTATGTTAATAAGTGGGATCGATGAAAAATATCTATTACCTAATACAGTGAAAATGGGAACAAATTTATGTTCTTAATATACACATGGATGGCTTAAGAAAACACTTGTGGCAAATTTTTACATAGTTGCTTGGGAATGCGTGGAGGATGGTCCTAGATAATGGTCTAGAAAGATGGCACAAACAACCTGTGAGGCTATGTTCTATGGTTAGTAGATTTAAATAAGTTACATTAGCTCAACATGTGATGTCGATATATTCTGCTCCACATGTCTTGAACTCTATAGTGTCATGTGACATGCGCATGTGAAATCTCGGTAAATTATTGTGTTCCAAGTAACTGCAAAAACACTAGGACTAACATTGCAAAAAACAACTACATAAACACTAAATAATATTGTGAATTATTTTATTATTGTAATATTTTGTTTTGTATATAGACACTAAATAATAGTGTGAACTAGTTTATTATTCTGGTATTATTGTATTCAACCCATTTGTTAATAAATGATAGAGGATTCGATAATTTCTACAATTTGTGTTTATTAATCATTGGTATGAGACTAGTTAACTATGTTGATATTATGTTGGTATTGGTTAAATATGCATGTGATCTTTGAGCTGTTAGTTGTGATTTCATTTCTCTTCGTTGTTGTAAATTAAAAACATTAGGAAAAGTTTGATTTCTTGGATACATTATAGTTGTAAAATATTGCGAATGTGGAAACTCATTTGTGTGTCTATATATATATATATATATACATATATTTGTTATTAGTTGTTAAATATTGGTAATTGTAATGTTGTGAATTTTTAATGAAAGTTGAAGCTATAAAAATTATGTGATATCATACTTTAACTCTCAATTTGACATATGGGGGCAAGTGCCTCTACAAAGACAACAATCGGTGCGTGCTGAAGGCGCTTGCCCCTTAGGATGCCACATTGATATGCCCAACTATCATTGTGTAATGAAGGGGCTTGCCCTTTAGGATTCTGCATCGATAGATGGGCGGTAGACTATGCTGTGCAGAGGTTTTTAAAGTTTCCCGTTGACCTTCCACTCAAGAAATTGCACCATCTCGTAATATCACAACCGTACCTTTTGTAATGGATAGTTGTGATATTATTGGAGGGTGCATCTTGGGTGAAGGATAGCCATTGTCATTTATCGATACTTCAATTTTTCATGGTTATTGTGATTACTTTATCATATTGGATGACATATATTTGCTTTGACATGTACCGTACTAATGTTAATTATATATATATATTTTTGTACCAATTACTCTTTTGTGCAGTGAATATGAATACCATGATCCTAATATCTCATGATCATGTTTGTAAAATGGAGAGATACGAAAATATGAGTTTCTACGTAAATTGAAGATGATGGGTGTTCACATAAATAGTTTTATAGTTTTTAGGTAAATGTCACATTCTTTGTCACATTATAGATGACCATATTGTGATATAGTTGTGAACTGGCAGTAGTAGGAAACCACATAAATAGTTATTTTCTTTGCATTTCAATACTATTTTTTATGCACATGTGGCTTTTGAATTACACAAAAATTCAAATGCTTCCAATGTTTTAAGATGGTATTCATGTTGATGATGAATCACAAGTCAAAATTTATTTTTTTAAGTATGAAATAAGTATTTCATTAACGATACAAAACTGCATGTAATAATTTTTAGGATCGGATGGAAGCCCAAATGGCAGAGCATGATCGATCTTCCTATCCAAGAGATTATAGAGGAAAAGAGTCAGTTTTCATATGATGACATAGAATGGACACCAATAGGGAATGATCCGAGCATTGACATTTGTGTCGCCATACCGCTTGCAAGACTACATGCATTTATAAAGGGGGAAGGTTCTAACAAAATTTTAGAGACTACCTTCACCCACACACATCACAGGTCAACAAATATAGAAAATACAATAGCACAAACAACCAAGACATATTCTAGGTTGGGAAATTCGCCAACATTTTTATTTTTGTACGTTCTTTTTGTAAGCAGTTGTATAACATTTGATGTTACCATTTTTAATGCAGCTATTGGTGTTCGTATGGTCCAAGTGACAATAGCAATAAGTTAGTAACAAGTGACAAAGTGAGCAGGTGTATAATTAAAATGGGTTGCCAATGTCATTTCATTGTGAAGGTTTTTTATGGGAGACCGACAACGGCGATAATATTATACAACCAACCATTTCATTGTGATGTAAATGGTGAGTGTTGTCATGGGAAGAACGAAAATACCATTAATGATCCTCGTCTAAATGTTGCCCCGTACTTATCTGATGAATGCAAAACTTATATTGAGAGTCTTTTGTTAATGGGAGTCACTGTGGACATGGTGTACGATAAATATATAGAGGATCCATCAAACGTGGGTATATCAAGCAGGAGAGATGAATACATGACAAGAAAGGACGTGGTGAACGCGTGGCAAAGAGTTCGCTGCAGAAGGTATCAAAAGAATTCCGATGATGCCATGAGCGTGAACTTATGGCATGCGGAGGAAAGAGACATATTTTTCTACTATCAATGCCCAAATGGAACCACCGTTCCATTCATCATGGGGTTGCAAACACTATGGATGTGCGAGAGAATGGTTCAACATTCGCACAATTCCATAATCTCCATGGACTCGACGTTTGCTACCGACAAATATGGCATAAGTAATTGGAATGCATTTTGAAATGATGTGTAATTTACGTATCATTAATATTATTCTTTTTCTGTTATATTAAACTCCGTGTTACCATTTGATGTCATATTTCTTGCAATACCAATTATACACATTGCTTGTTTTTGATGAGCAAGAAGCGGGGGTGCACGTAGCATGGGTCATCTCTTCAAGGAATAAAATTGAAGATATTTACAGGTGGTTGGCGGAAGTCCAAAAAACGAGGAAAACACCTTCGAGCTGATTGGCAGATCAATGCGTTCATTACGGATGATGCATTGGCTGAAATCCAAGCCATCAGGTGTGTTTTTGGTTGTCGTGTAGTGCTATGCTTATGGCACGTGCACAGGGCATGGTTATAAAATGTGCACAAGTATTGTAGCAAAGAGACGAGGTGGAAGATTTTTGAGAGACTAGGTACCATCATGTATGGTTCAGAAATTCATCACGAGCACACATTTTGAATCATTGAAGACTTCTTTAATGAATTCAAAGAAGAAACTAAGTTCCTCGAGTACTTCAGGAATACATGGTGTGAGAGAAAAGAACGTGTTGGTGAGTGCGATCCTTTGTGTGTTTCCTTATTAATTATCATCAATTATAATTCTTGGTTTATAATGTCACTAATTTTCAATCTGTGTCACTTGATAACTATGTGGGAAACAAATTTTAGAAACTTCTCCCATGCGAATCAAGAAACAAATGCATCTATCGAGTCCTACCATTGCTTTTTGAATACTAAATACTTGTGTGATAGACAAAAGAAATGTACTTTCCGGATGGACTATTTGTTCTACACACTTGTGTACAAGGTGGAGCCATTTTACAAACACAAGAGGAAGTTAAAAAAATCTGGATTTTTGACCAATTTCAGAAAAGAAAGACATCTATTGACAGTGGTTGAGAGAGAAAAGAGTATTCTTGATACTGATTGCCCTGCAATTGTGCTTGATTGCAATCAATTGTGGGTTAGGAGCCAAACAACTAGAAGCTCATGGTATTTGGTAATGAAATGCAGAGCCTTGGACGTTTGCGAATGTGCTTGGGCTATCAGAGGAAACACATGTAAGCACGTGTTGAAGGCGTTGGATTTTCACAAGAAATATGTGTTGATGTCATCATATCAAGCACTAGAAGTGACATGTAATTCAATGCCATCATATGTTACCGTTGTATATTGCCAAGAATAAGTCGTAACGAAATAAGCATCGTATTGAAGTTATTTTCATTTCACATGCAGGAGGTAATACTTGTGGGGAGACAAGCAGGGTAAATGAAGACACGTTCCGACACGGCCCCTCTTCGTCGTATCCAACATCATAAGTTGAAGGTAATTTAATGTCATCGTATGTGGCAAGTAGTCATATAAATTTATAAGAATGAGTTGTAACGAAATAAGCATCGTGTTGAATTTCTTTTCATTTCACGTGCAGGAGGCAATACTTATGGGGAGACAAGAAGGGTAAATGAAGAGACGTTCTGACACGGCCCCTCTTCGTTGTATCCAACATCAGAAGTTAAAGGTAATTTAATGTCATAGTATGTGGCTGTAATGCCCCTCCTGGGACACTGAAAAACACACCAAACATGACTAAAATTTCAGGGTAATTTTTTTTGAAGTGTTGAATTAATACTAATCCATCACTTAACCCATTCTTGATAATAACTAATTTTATTTTAATTTAATTTACCTAATTTAATTAATTACTAGCCTAAACCCGTCTTTAAATATTTACTTATCTTTTAAATTTACTAGGGCCATAAATAGTAAATCTACACCCTTCTATTTTATTCACCCTCTTCTTATTTACTTAACTCATCACACTCCCCTTTTTATTTAATAGTTGGCACACACATCCCCTTTCAATTTATTTACCCGCACCTCCTTTTTGATTTATTATCATTTCTACAATATTTCCCATATCCAAAAGTATGTAGGATTTAATGATGACCCCTAGGATCAAACTAATCCTAACCCTTGTTTTTCAATTCACCCTAAAATTTGCCCTAACCATTTCTATCATTCCCTTCCATCCTTTCTCTCTTTCATTTGTCTTGTTTTGTTTTTGGGAATGTGCAGGGTAAGGAGAAGCTTGGAAGGGTTACTCTCATGGAGTCTTGGATCAACACAATATTTTTTTCCCCCTTAATGCAGAAAACACATGTAATAATTTATTTATTTATTTATTTTTTGAATATACAGTGGGGGCTGCGGTTGGAGAGATGTGAGGGAAGGAACCCGCGTGGAGAGAAGGGAGGTCGGTCGTGAGAGATGGAGGAGGGCAACGTAGGTAAGGGTGTGGGAAGTGCGCGGGCAGAGGTGCTGCGTGGCGGCAACGAGGAAGGGAGACAGAGCAGGAGTGGGGGACGGCGATCGGAGAGGGATGGGCCGTGTAGGAGTGCTGCAGGGGGGGTGTGTGTGGTGTTGCGGAGGCAGCGGTGCAGGTGGTGGTCGCTGCGCAGGAGCAGATCAGGCAGCCATGGGAGGAGGGGGAGCCATAGGGTAAGGAGGGGGTGCAGACGGGTGGGGGGAGGGGTCCGACCCTCCCCCCCAAACACAAATCACAGTTTATTTTATTATTATTTGTTAAAATTTGTTTAATTTTATTAACATATAATATACATACATACGTATACATATATTGCTACTTTCTAATATATAATATACTAATACTGCATGATGTTTATCTATATATATATTATGTAATACAGATATATATTAATATAAACGTATAAATATATAATATATACATACATTACATTACATACATATTTATATATATTAACATGCTATTTATAATATACACAAGATTATATTTATATTACAATATGTATAACACGTATACATTTCATTTTATTATATATGTAGTATTACATATATAATTTATATTCAGATAATGTCCAGTTACAGAATATAACACATTTAAATGAATACACAAATTACTTAATAGTAACACAATAATTACACTGAGGCATTATCTAATAATATATATATATATAAAGAGAACTTATATAGCTATAAATATATCTATATATATATCCTATATTTTTTTATATAGATATATATATATACTTTATGATATATATACTGTATATGTATATGTAGATGTATTTGTATATGCATATGTACACACACACACACACACACACACACACACACACACAAACACACACACACATTTCGTACATTACATGGACTATTTATTCTAAATCTGGTAATACCTATTTCTATGATACTTTTGTACACAAGATAAATAAAGCTGATTTCAATCTTCAAAATAAATAACAGATTTTAACCTTATTATTGATACATAAATGAACTGAATACTCCCAACGTATTCACAACAAATGATTATCAACTTTGTGATAAAGAAAAAAAAAAGGCAAGTATTTTGAAAGAGAGAAGAGACTATTGCACGCACAAATTTTGTAAAGTAGCATATCCAATCAATTTTGGTTATTTTCTTTTGATAAGGGACATAAGACTTTCAACAAAGACATACTAATTCATTCTCAAAAGGAGTTACAAAAGATTATTTCAGATTTACACACATGTAGAAATCTTCAAATTCAATGTTCATATATTCTCTTTTGTACATAAATACATAAGAGTTACATCAAGTTACAAATAAATGGAACAGTTACTACAATACTTCACTTCCACAAGATGTTAAGGCTAGATGGGTGATATATAAATATCCCCAAATGTTCAGACAACCAAGAATTTTCTATTACAGTTTTACAAGTAATGCAAAATATACAAAATGGAGGGTTTTACAAGAAGATAAAAGTTTCCACATAAGCCATATCCAAGAAAGATACAAAGAGAGTAATGTTCCACAAAGAGAGAGAAGAAGCCAAACAGGAGCTCTAACAAACCACCAACTATCAACTTTGAGACTCCAACCTTCAAATGCCTTCTGGGAAATCCAACCAAGGAGAAGAAAAGCTTGCTTACCGCCCAACCATAGACATCATTACTTGTCTTTCCCAAGGTTGGGATGTATGCTAGCCTCCCCCAAGCCCCCGAAAAAGAGGACTACCATCCACAACTTGCACAAGAATGAGGTGAAACAACCAAAAACACATTCACATGGAAACAAAAATAAGTATGAAACAAGACTCCAAGTTTTACAAAGAGGAGAACCCATGTTCTACCTCAAAAGTGGGGAAGAGAGGAGAAGAGTTCTCCAAAAGTTATATTCAAGATTACTTGCTCAAAACAAAATCTCCATACCCTCCTTATTGCTCCTAATTCATTCAAAACCCTCCTTATTTCTCCACCCTTTCACCAATTCCTTCTTGAAAGGATTTTCAAACCCCAAAGGGGGGTTTCCTTACCAAGAATGGGGAAGGAGGTTCAAGCCAAATGAACCAACTTCCCCACCTCAACCATTTGAGGGGATTCTTTAAAATCCTACAAGGCTTGCCCATTAGGCCAAGAGGATTGAGAGAGAAGAATTCCCTCTCTCTTCCCCCACAACTCCAAAAATCCATCATACCATATGATGGAGGGAGCAAAAACAATTAACCATAAATAAAAAAATTCACACACAACAACCACATTTCCATATATACAAATCTACAACTAACAAAAATTCAACACATACAACTTAGCTTAAGAGCCTACCCTCAAAAAAAGCTCTCCAAAAAGCTTTCCAACTTCCAACTTCTCCACTCCTTGACCCAAGCACCTTCTAGCTCCAAAATCACCCAAGCATCTAAGCCAAAAAACTAAAAAAAAAAAAGTCCTTTTTCTTCTCCCATGAAGGGGAATTTGAAGAGGAGCAAACCAAAAATCCATCACAAATGAGGGGGTGACATGTGTCACCCCTCTCCTCCCTTCAAGGTCAAAGATGCCAAAACGAAAGAGAAAAAGGGTAAAAATGCCTTTTAGCCCTCTTCTCCCAAATTACTCTCAATGTTAACAAGACAAAACTAGTGCAACTTTTAACAAGCACTCAAATCCACACCCCTTATATGGATGTGACCAAACAAAAGGCAAAAAGGGAGGGAAAACTCCCTCTAGCCTTGGAAATAAGCCCCCCTACCCATTAGGTAGGGTCCAAGGGATCATTTTTATGTTAAGGGAACTCCCAAACTACAAAGAGGTCCCTAAAAATGCCCAAAATAACCCAATTTCGGGTTTGGCAAGATTAGACACATGGTTAGAGGGTGTGGGGACCACCCAAGGGTTCACATGTGACCCTAAACCCCCAAAATTAAGTACATCATTAAACAAAATTAAAACTTAATGAAAGTGGGATCATTAACTCCCAAAAACAAGTTTACAACAACAACCAATTAACCTAAGAAAGGTTAATAATTACAAGACATAATACATTATACAAAAGGAGGACCACTCATGGTGTCCAAAACAATAATTCTAACGCTAAGGCCTCCACAGCAATAAACATGGCTAGGGCTTAGCTTGTGGGCTACTTGTGCAAGAGTTGTGTAGCTAACCTGAATCCCATGTTCTTCTGTAAACCTATCACCTGCACACTCATTACACACATTAACCGCACCTGTCTGATAAAATATAAATTAACGACTCAGCAAGATATCAATGAGTTCTAAACTAGCCTAACATCCTACTGAAATCAAAATGCGACAACGTGCACAATTATACTTAATTCTCCGAAAGTTAGACAAGATGATAGAGTGACATAAAGTTAGACAAGATGATAGAGTGACATATAACCATAGAGTCCCAACATGCAATCAACTAAGTATCCATCAATATAATTATGTTCCAAAAACAACATCATATCTGTTAGTACCCATGACATCATATGAAAATGCGACAACATAGGAATTAAGCTAAATTGGCGTTATACGCCTAAATGTCACACACATGTCTCATAAGATCAAATCTCTAATTTAATGTCCAATATATAACAAATCTCTATCAAAACATGTCTATGAGCAAAGAAACAACAAGTTATTGAGCTATAAAAAGTGTGGGCACTACAGTGGCAAGTAGTCATATAGATTTCTAGGAATAACTTGTAACGAAATAAGAATCGTGTTGAATTTCTTTTCATTGGCCATGCAACAACCAATACCTATACAGAGACAAGCAGGGTAAATGAAGACACGTTCTGACATGGCCTCTCTTCGTCATATCCAACATCAAAAGTTGAAGGTAATTTAATGTCATCGTATGTGGAAAGTAGTCATATAGATTGCTAAGAATGAGTTGTAATGAAATAAGCATCGTGTTGAATTTCTTTTCATTTCACATGCAAGAGGCAATACTTATGGGGAGACAAGCAGGGTAAATGAAGAGACGTTCTGACACAACCCCTCTTCATCGTATCCAACATCAGAAGTTGAAGGTAATTTAATGTCATCGTATGTGGCAAGTAGTCATATAGATTGCTAAGAATAAGTTATAACAAAATAAGCATCGTGTTGAATTTATTTTCATTGCTTGTGCAACAACCAATACCTATACAGAGACAAGCAGGGTAAATGAAGACACGTTCCAACACGGCCCCTCTTCGTTGTATCTAACATAAGAAGTTGAAGGTAATTTAATGTCATCGTATGTGGCAAGTATTCATATAGATTGCTAGGAATAAGTTGTAACAAAATAAGCATCGTGTTGAATTTCTTTTCATTGCCCGTGCAACAACCAATAGCTATATAGAGACAAGCACTGTAAACGATGGCATGTTATGGGATGGCCCCTCCTCACCACCTTAACACTCACTGACAGTTGATGGTTAGTTGTGTATAAATAAATAAATTTCTATAATGTCTTATATGTCACAGGAACTCCTAAAATAGTTGGGGCTGGTGGTTTGATGATAGAAAGTGAACTAGATTTTATGGAACACACATCCAAAGAATTCTTGAAGTCAATCTTTGATACACGACTGAGTACAAATCAACAGAAAAAAAAAATTCTTTGAATGTGTTCAAAGCTTTAGGAGAGACTTAGAAGCATCAAATATGTTGGATGTTTCTTTCAAAGGAGATGTCAATGAGATTGCCACCACCCGCATGCGCCCATGGTTTAGTGTGAGTAAAAAATGCCGCCGCAGTGTGAGTAAGAGGCCAGTCATTGTAGAATATTTGAACAATCACACTGAAGACTACGAATGCTTCCAATTTCCCAATGGAAATCGTGCAAAGAGGAGACAAACCACACAAATGGATCATACATGTTAAAACATTGAACTATTAGTGTGAACTATTCACAAGAAATTTTAATTGTGCAGGTGAAGACTAACATATTGATCCTTTATTTTACAGGTGGTTCAAATGCAGCTTAAACATCTCCCCGCCACCGCTTATCTTTAAGAAATTTAGCATCTGCGCAAGGTGTGTATTGAATGTCCTTAATATCATAACATTATTTTACTGTATGTAAGGTAAAAATCCTTTGATACCTTGTCTAATATTTAATTCGCTGTGTTGCAGATGCAACGGATATGCAAAAAGTGTATCTTACAGAATGAGCAGGTTGAGCTTTGGAAAGTAAATGTATGACATGTTCAGTGGGCCTAAATTATAATTGTAAACATTGCCAATTCATGTATAGGAGATTGTACATTGCGTATATTTAAAATACATAAATATGGAATGTGTACAACTGACCTACTCTTTGACTATTTTTAGAGTGTTTTAAAAAAGTGCTTGGTGGTGTTAGCCAACGTATAACCGGTCATGTAATATATGGATAGTATACAATATTTTAACAAATATAAAGTTGATGTAATTACGATGAAAATATGTAATCAACGGTACAAAATTATCATGCTGAAATTTAATTGCTACTATCAAAGTGCTGAAAAATAAACCTTTTTCAACACTATATAAAATATTTCAACACGTTGAAAAAAGCACGGTGTTTTTAAGCACTTTGAAAAAAATGATCCCGTTCACCAAAAGGAGCAACCCACGGTGTTCTTCCTTCTTGTTGTAAACATTGAATCCACATCAACTACTTGTCAGGTGGAGAAGGGTTCAATTTTTCCAAAGCGATGGAAAAATGGGTGCGATTTCCGCCACGTTGAAAAATGCACGGTGTTTTTTAGCACTTTGAAAACCCGCACCACGTTCACCAAAAGGAGCAACCTGTGGTGTTCTTCCTTCTCATTGTAAACATTGAATCCACATCAACTACTTATCAGGTGGAGAAGGGTTCAATTTTTACAAAGCGATGGAAAAATGGGTGCGATTTCTGCCACGTTGAAAAACGCACGGTGTTTTTCAGCACTTCGAAAAACATGATCTTGTTCACCAAAAGGAGCAACTAGCGGTGTTCTTCCTTCTTGTTGTAAAAATTGACTCCATATCAAATACTTGTCAGGTGGAGAAGGGTTCAATTTTTCCAAAGTGATGGAAAAATGGGTGCGTTTTCCACCACGTTGAAAAACACATGGTGTTTTTCAGCAGTTGCAAAACCATGACCTCGTTCTCCAAAAGGTACAACCCACGGTGCTCTTCATCCTTGTCGCAAACATGGAATCCACATCAACAACTTGTCAGGTGGAGAAGGGTTAAATTTTTCCAAAGCGATGGAAAAATGGGTGCGATTTCTACCACGTTGAAAAACGCATGGTGTTTTTCAGTAGTTGCAAAACCCTGACCTCGTTCTCCAAAAGGCGCAACTCGCGGTGCTCTTCCTCCTTGCCGCAAACATGGAATCCACATCCACAACTCGTCAGGTGGAGAAGGGTTCGATTTTTCCAAAGCGATGGAAAAATGGGTGCGTTTTCCGCCACGTTGAAAAACACACGGTTTTTTGCACCACTTTGAAAACCCCCACCACGTTCTCCAAAAGGCACAACCCGCGGTGCTCTTCCTTCTCGTTGGAAACATCGAATCCACATCAACTTGTCAGGTTGATAAGGGTTCAATTTTTCCAAAGCGATGGAAAAATGAGTGCGTTTTTCACCACATTGAAAAATGCACAATATTTTTCAGCAGTTACAAAACCCCGACCTCGTTCTCCAAAAGACGTAACCCGTGGTTCTCTTCCTCCTTGTCGCAAACATGGAATACACATCAACAACTTTTCAGGTGGAGAAGGATTCAATTTTTCCAAAGCGATGGAAAAATGGGTGCGATTTCCGCCACGTTGAAAAATGCACGGTGTTTTTCAGCAGTTACAAAACCCTGACCACGTTGTCCAAAAGGTGTAACCCGCTATGCTCTTCCTTCTCGTTGGAAACATCGAATCCACATCAAAAACTTGTTAGGTGGAGAAGGGTTCAATTTTTCCAAAGTGATGGAAAAATGGGTGCGATTTTCTGCCATGTTGAAAAATGCATGGTGTTTTTCAGCAATTCGAAAACCCCCATTACGTTCGCCAAAAGGCGCAAACCGCGGTGCTCTTCCTTCTCATGTCATAAACATTGAATCCACATCAAAATAATTTTCAGGTGGAGAATGGTTGAGTTTTTCCAAAGCGATGGAAAAGTGTGGTGCATTTTCCGCCACGTTGAAAAACACACGGTGTTTTTTCAGCACTTTGAAAAATGTGACCCCTTTCACCAGAAGGTGCAACCTGCGGCGCTCTTCATTCTTGTTGTAAACATTGACCCCACATCAACAACTTTTTCAAGTGGAGAAGGGTTCAATTTTTCCAAAGGGAAGGAAAAATGGGTGCGATTTTCCGCCACGTTGAAAAACACACGGTGTTTTTCAACACTTGCAAAAACCCCCACCACGTTCTCCAAAAGGCGCAACCCACTGTGCTCTTCCTCCTCGTTGTAAGATATCAAATCCACATCAACTACATTTCAAGTGAAGAAGGGTTCAATTTTTCCAAAGTGATGGAAAAATGGGTGCGACTTTCCACCACGTTGAAAAATGCACGATATTTTTCAACAGTTTGCAAAACCCCCACCACGTTTTGCCAAAAGGTGCAAACTGCGGTGCTCTTCCTTCTCGTTGTAAACATTGAATCCATATCAACTACTTTTCAAGTGGAGAAGGGTTGAGTTTTTTATAATGCGATGGAAAGTGGGATGCGTTTTTCTGCCACATTGAAAAATGCACGGTGTTTTCCAGCACTTTGTACAAAACGTGACTTCGTTCATCCAAAAGGCGCAACCCATGGTGCTCTTCCTCCTTGTCGCAAACATGGAATCCACACCAACAACTTGTTAGGTGGAGAAGGGTTCAATTTTTCCGAAGCGATGGAAAAATGGGTGCGTATTCCACCATGTTGAAAAACACATAGTTTTTTTCAGCACTTCAAAAACCCCCACCACGTTCTCCAAAAGGCGCAACCCACCAGTGCTCTTCCTCCTTGTTGTAAAGATTGAATCCACATCAACTATATTTTCAAGTGGAGAAGGGTTCAATTTTTCCAAAGCAATAGAAAAAGTGGGTGCGTTTTCCGCCATGTTGGAAAATGCACGGTGTTTTTTAGTAGTTTGCAAAATCGTCGACACTCGTTCACCAAAAGGCGCAACCCACGGTGTTCTTCCTTCTCGTTGTAAAGATTGAATCCACATCAACTGCTTTTCAAGTGGAGAAGGGTTCAATTTTTCCAAAGCGATGGAAAAATGGGGTGCAATTTCCACCACGTTGAAAAATGCACGATGTTTTTTAGCAGTTCACAAAACCCCCACCATCATTCTCCAAAAGGCTCAACCCGTCAGCGCTCTTCCTCCTTGTCGCAAACAACGACTCCACATTACCAACTTGTCAGGTGGAGAAGGGTTGAGTTTTTTCCAATGCGATGGAAAGTGGAGTGCATTTTCTGCCATGTTGAAAAATGCATGGTGTTTTTCAGCAGTTTGCAAAACCCCCACCTCGTTCTCCAAAAGGTGCAACCTCATGGCGCTCTTCCTCCTTGTCACAAACATCGACTCCACATCAACAACTTGTCTGGTGGAGAAGGGTTGAGTTTTTTCCAATGAGACGGAAAAGTGGGGTGTGTTTTTCCACCACGTTGAAAAATGCACGGTGTTTTTCAGTAGTTTGAAAACTCCCACCACATTCTCCATAGGCGCAACCCGCAGTGCTCTTACACCTTATCACAAACATGGAATATACATTGACATCTTGTCAGGTGGAGAAGGGTTCAATTTTTCCAAAGCAATGGATAAATGGGTGCGTTTTCCACCACGTTGAAAGAAGCACAGTGTTTTTCAGAAGTTACAAAACCTCGAACTCGTTCTCCAAAAGGTGCAAACCCGCGGTGCTCTTCCTCCTTGTCGCAGTCATCAAATCCACATTGAATCCTGGTCAAGTGGAGAAGGGTTCAATTTTTCCAAAGCGATGGAAAAAATGGGTGCGCTTTCCGCCACATCAAAAAACACAAGGTGTTTTTCAGCAGTTGCATAACCCCGACCTCATTCTCCAAAAGGCGCAACCCGCGGTGCTCTTCCTCCTTATCGCAAACATGGACTCGACATCAACAACTTGTTAGGTGGAGAAAGGTTGAGTTTTTTCGAATACGATCGAAAGTGGGGTGTGTTTTCTACCACTTTGAAAAACACATGATGATTTTCAGCAGTTGCAAAACCTCGAACTCGTTCTCCAAAAGGGCGCAACCCGCGGTGCTCTTTGTCCTTGTCGCAAACATGGAATCCACATCAAAAACTTGTTAGGTGGAAGAAGGGTTCAATTTTTCTAAAGTGATGGAAAAATGGGTGTGATTTCTACCACGTTGAAAAATGCACAGTGTTTTTCAGCACTTCGAAAACTCCCACAACGTTCTCCAAAAGGCACAACCCACGGTGCTCTTCCTATTTGTCGCAAACATGGAATCCACATCAACAACTTGTTAGGTGGAGAAGGGTTCAATTTTTCCAAAGTGATGGAAAAATGGGTGCATTTTTTACCACGTTAAAAAACGCACGGTGTTTTTCAGTAGTTGCAAAACCTTGACCTCGTTCTCCAAAAGGCGCAACCCACGGTGCTCTTCCTCCTTGTCGCAAACATGGACTCCACATAAACAAATTTTTAGGTGGAGAAGGGTTAAGTTTTTTTGAATGCGATGGAATGTGGGGTGTGTTTTCCACCACGTTGAAAAACACACGGTGTTTTTCAGCAGTTGCAAAACCCCGACCTCATTCTCGAAAAGGCGCAACCCGCAGTGCTCTTCCTCTTTGTCACAAACATGGAATCTTCGGTGTGAGAAACTGGTACTTTTTCCTCAGTAGACACCTTAGCCATGATGTACATCTTCTTCCATGATTCTTTGTGATGTTTGTGAATTTTAACAACTGAATTAAAACTTGCTTCTTGGTTTTTGAACACTTTTTTGTTGGATTCACACGTTGTCTCCCAATTCTTAATTTCTAATTCCAACTCTAGAACCTCAAGCTCCAACTCCATCTTCTTCGAGGAAGCAACTAGTAATTGGTCCAATAATTCCTTATTTATCTTTAACAATTTTACATATTGCAGTCTAAGTCTTTCACGCTCAGTTTTATAAAAATTTTCCTTGCTCTTTGCAAGTTTCAATTCTACTTCCATACAAACCGACGGGGATGACTCATCTTCATGTCCAACTTCAAAATTTTCGTTTGAGGTGCTCTCTTCAGTCTTTCCTAAAACATTAGTACTGGGACTATTGAATTTCACATAGTCTTTTGGTTCTGACACTAATGAGGCCTTGCGCTTTCCAACCTTATTTTTTCTCGTCATCTAATTAAACCTGTATTTAAACAACCAATTATTATTTGTTAACATTCAAACGCAATTGTAACCATATACCGTACACGGAAGTAGAACCCAACAAAGTAACCATATACCATTTACCGTAATCCTCATTCATAGTCACATTAATACATTAACCATATACACAGCCACAACATCATTATTTATGCAATAAATGAAATGTCACAACAAGAATAAAAACCATCTAATGTGCTATAAACAGACCCCCAAACCATATTCAATTTAACAAGAATGAAATATTAAATCGTAAACGTCAAACAAAATAAAGTAACAACCTCATCACACATATATACAATTGTCTTCTAATCACACGGTGTATTACTCTTCCTCATTCATCACATTGCATACAAGATATAACAATTAAAATACATGATCTAAATACTAATTAACATGCACATCATAACATCAACCGAAAAACAACCATATTAGTGTAAAATCACGTACGTCTATCCATATCATCTATTATGCTACAAAGGCAAGATTCATCCAATATAACTAATTTGTTGCATACCACATAATCAATATCTATACATATATGTCTAATATATAAGTAAAACTTGACAAATATGTAAGTGAAATATAAAAGTTCTATGACTGGAATATTCATTTGTTATTATTGTCTAAGCCACCAGTGCATGCGTTGTTTTTTCATCAAATGCTGCCTTGGCCTGCATGTACATCTTCTTCCATACTTCCTTATGATCTTCGTGTGTTTTAAGAACGTTATTAAAGTTGGCTACATGATTTGCGATCACTTTTTTTTCTGCTTCATGCATTGTCTCCCAATTCTTAATTTCCAGTTCTACCTCTTGAACCTTGACCTCCAACTCCATCTACCTTGAGGCAATATCTCCTATTTCATCCAATATTTCCTTGTTTTTTTTCGTAAAATATAAATTTTCCAGTGCAAATCTTTCACACTGGTTTTGATATATCTTTGTCTTCTTTGTTACAAGTTTCATTTCTAACTCCATATGAACTGAATGGGGAAGGCACGTCTTCTTGTGTAACACCGACATCTTTGTTTGTAGAGTTATTTGCTTTCTTTTTGTATGGATAAGTGTCACTATCGAATGATTCATGGTCAATTGGTTCTTACACTGGCACAACCTTGCGCTTTCCAGTCTTCTTTAGTCTTACCATCTAAATAAACCTGTATTATAACAATGAATTATTATTTGTTACCATTCAAACATAATTAGAAAGGAAATAATGCACTTAACTTATACGTAACAAAATATTATCATCGATGAAATATATATGAAAGTTTCATAACCACATCAAACCCAAGTACACATACATGGATGTAGAACGCAACTATGTAACGATAATTACTAAACACGTCAAACCCAAGCATGCATACAAGGAATAAGAACTCAACTATGTAACCACATACCAAAAAACATAATCCACAATCCATAGTCACATTAATACGTCAACCAGATACACAGTGACAACATCATCATTTATACAGTAATGGAATGTCACATAACAAGAATAAAAACAATCTAATGCACATTATAAACATATCGTAAATGGATAACTCTATGTAACCCATAACCACAAACCATATTCAATATATCAATAATGCAGTACTAAGTCATAAACCTCAAACACATTAAAGTAACATCATCGTCATATACACATATATACTAATCCGACTCCTCACAATCAATGTTCTACATGGTGTTTTCATCTCCTTCATTGCCTAGTGTTAGCGACAGACAATAGTCCATCATAAAATCTAATACGTTTCTTCTCATTTCTATGAACAGAATTTGGCGTGATGCCAAGAATGGGTGGTGCATCTGATGTCTTTATCTGAGTATGGCGTGTTGTCTCAGCATGTACTGCATCATCCTGAGAGCCAACCATGTAGTAAATAAGTGAACGTAGATGAATCTCTCAGTTAAACACATAATTAAATTATATCATTCATCCAAAATGTCTAAGTACCCGCCTCTTCAAGAGTGTCAAGTCTGATATCACCGAGATCCCAAATAACAAACCCTTTGACACATTGTGCCAAAGTGTTTGCAAATGTATTAGGGTAGGGCAATGGAGCAGTGGGAACAATGGCCTAAAAAATAATCACTTTGACAGTAAATTTGGGGAGTGTGATGCCATGACACTTTTTGTGCAAGGTACTATCACAAACCAATCTCTATCGCGACAACCATATTATCTGACATTAACCTGACTTTGGTCCCGCCAGGAAAAGCCTATAATAACGACAATCTCAATTGCATTAATAACTTTTTCTTAATTTCACCAAAAAAGAATACAGAAAAACAAATGAGAACATTCAATAACTTACCAGTCCAGTTCCACCCTCGCTCGTACTGCCAGCAACGGTGTTTGTGTCCCTCTCCTTGTGCCTCCCGTCATAACCCTCTCTCTCCTCGACTGGAAAAGAAGTTTCAACTCCGGGATTTTTCATCTCCGCCTTTCTTACCTCAAGTGAAGCTATCTCTCCAATAATATTGAGACCACAGGTTGATTGAGAAGGGGGCGTCTTATCGCAAACATCCACCTATAACAATCGAGCCATCATGACAATCAAAGTATCAACAACATAAGGGAACATACATTTTTAGAGCTTGTTAAGTGATTTTTTACCTCTCTCTGTTTCGCACTACGAATCACGTGTCTCTGTCGGCGTAAGAGTTGACACAAGGGAATGTCATAATCCTACGCACGCATACAGTTAGTATATACAAAAATACACAAAAACTACATTGTATCTTTACTTACGAAAGACCAATAATTACTTACGTTATCATTCGTAGGGGCGTCAACATTTTTGCTACTTGTTCCACCCTCTTCTCTAGCTTCCTATGCATGACAGAATATCAATTTTTTGATTTCCAACCTAACATCATATTTAAATTTCTATACCAATCTTAAATTTACATCTGTTATGATATTTGAGTTTTTATTTCCTCTCACTCTCAACCAATGCTCCTCTCTTGCCTTTCTCATCTCCGCTGAATCGTAGGCACGCATTGCATCATCCACCTCCCTCTTTCCTTCTTTGCTCTAGCTCCTCAAATCGATATTTGCATTCTTTTCAGGATTTGACAAACACGATCAATAACCCTCCTCCGCTGTAAGTAGAATTGTTTCCTTAGGACATAGTTCACATCTGCCTCCCTCTTTTGCATGTATGCCCTGCTTCTATCTTGAGAGATAGGTGTTCGTTTCCCCGTATGCTTACGGCCACACTTACGAGGTTCAACGGAGGGAAGATTGTATTCTACTTGGCGATGTCTATTTAGTCTATGCAACTCAGAAAACCTAACATCCCCACTATCAGCACACGATCCATGCTGATAGACATAACGAATACGACCATTAACATATTCAGTTTTATATTCTACGGGTGGCTCATGGATATCTGAGTGAATAGGCTCTGAAGGACCAGCTGCCATATCATCATCAACTATTGGAGGATCATCTCCCTTTGCTTCCTTTGTGATGCTTGCAAAACGCGTACGCGCCATGTTATGTGAAGGTACTTGTATCTACGGAGTCCAAGTGCATAACTATTAGCCCGACATAAAATATTAAGTATTTTTCAAATAAAGTAATGTTCACATATTCGTATATTATCATCATGGAATGTGAAGAAACCTGTATGAAAAGACATCAATTTCATAATTGTTATCTCAACAAATGACATAATTGTTACTAGGACAAATGATTAATGTTCACAAAGTTATATATTACCGTCTCATTATTTATGTCTTCCCCGAAAACATAAGAACGGATTGTGAACATGGATCGGCCCATGTCGCTGAGCTTCCGCATTTTTTGTTCATGTCCGTTGTCATAACCATCGTTGAAGTGACACATTGTAAAACAAGTTAAACTGAAACAAATGGTGCACGAACTTATTTATTCGTATTTTTCATTCATATTGAGAAAGTCGTGCACAATAAATGATTTGTGACGAAATTAGCTGCACACATTCTTTTTTTCAAAACTGGATAATTGACTCTAGATGTTTCCGAACTAAACATGAAATGTGAATTGCAAGTGTGTTAAAAGAGATTATAGGATAAAGCATGATGTATCCAAAATGCCCGGTTTATCAACCAACACTATATGATGTAACATCATATTATCCACAAAATATATAATATATACACTAGAGACAATTCACATAATATTAGTTATTCACAATCTAATAAATAATGTATGTCTACCTTTACGCAAAAAGGAAAAACACATATATCATATCGAAATGTCTTCCATGGAAAGTGCTAGCAAAGCTACCACTTCTTGGTTTATAGTGTCCCTAGACACTTGACATACATCTAACCTACCTCTGTTAACTTTTACATGCACGTATGAACATTTCGCAATGCGAGATACAATCTCTAGCACTTGAACTCAAAGAATTGAAATATTTACATTGTTACATTGGTATACACCAGTCATTTGTTTCACAACAAGCATATCATGAGAAAACACACAAATGTTCCGAACATCGTGGCGTATCGCTTCCTCAAGACCCAATATCAACACCCTATACTCAGCCTGGTGGACAGTCGTACTGGCATTTCTGACAATTGTACCTCTTTCTACTATCTTGCTTCCATCATGGCCGTATAATATGAATGATGAACATGCTATATTTTTTTAGGTATTCGACACTCCATGAATTTCCAATCTCCAAATTTCAACCATGTTTACCTTTACAATGGACAACAATATATCGTAAGCAAACATTAAAAAAATAGAATGAACACTTCTAATTTGACTTTTTCAATACAAACATCTATAATTTAACATATGACAAGGCGCTATAACATATGCTCCTGAGATCGTTCATTAATAACGATTTCTTATTAGAGAGTCAATGGAGTTAGTACTTTGACTACTAAAACTAAAACTAAAACTAAAAATTCCTTACAATACTAAAACTTCGTATTTCGTATGTTAGACTAAAGTGAAAATAAATTTTGGAATATATTATAATCGTAATCACGTGTTTGGGTCCATTCCACTCATTTTTTGAATAGATAAATTTATATTGCTAACATATAATTAATACAAACACAAGTTACATTTTTTTTAAAGATATGTTTTCCGATAATTACGAGTTTATAAATGTAATGGGTAAATATTAAATTTGAATAAATCACTTAATAAATTGATTAGTATATTATGAATAGATAGAGTTCAGTCTACTTGCAATATCAATATCTATAAACATTTGATTAATTACAGTATTGCGAACGACATTCCAATAATTGTTATAGCCTATAGTATTACGAATGACATTCTAATAATTGTTATAGTTTATTCACTAAATAACCATTGTAATGTATATCTAGTATTTAAATTACATGCTTCAATGAGTACTTGAGTTCTCTAGAATTAACTCCTTTTCAAACAATATTGGTTTTCTATATTATGTATATTAAGTTGGCTACAGGTGCATCTGTATATGAGTTGAACTCATAAAACAACACTCTTTACACATAAATAAACGATGGGAAATGATAATTGCACCAATACAATCCTAAATTTGGACAAATGATGATAATCCCATAGTTAGTGCATTAGAAAATCGTTACCATTACACATTTCCTACCAAAATATAATTTTAACAAAAATGAATTTTATTAATCGAAACTTGCTATACAAATATCTAAACATTGGTAATTTTAAAACTATAATCCATAGAAACACGTATTAATACTAAGGAAAACATATTTAATGAAGAATATATTCGAACAACAAAACAAAATATGTTTATGTTGGTGTGAATCGACATCCGAAAAAAATTAAATATTTATATAGGTTTTTCTCAAACACATCATAAGTTTTTTAGAAAAAAGCATAAAAAACCGTAACTATTTTTTTTGTTCTTAGCAGCAAACTTGGAGCTGCTTCCATGTGCAATCTTCTTTGCACGATTTTTTGGATCTATCGCTGGTTTTATGACCGGAACTCCCATCTTTCTCAGCTTATGTGGAGGCTCGTACTTCTGGGCATCCTCCATCGTGTCATACGCTAGACCGTATCCTCATGAATGTGGCCCTATAGTGCAGAACTTAGATAAATAAATGACAGAAGTTTCTGGAAAATTGAGTCGGGCCTTAACCATCACTGCAATTTCTGGTTTCGACGGCTTTGACTATTGATGATGGTCTATAAACACCACAAATGTGGACCTCCTAAAACTTTCCTCCCTTTGGAATTTGGGAGTTGTTAATGTTATCCCTACGGGATTCGTAGGAACTACACTTCATGTATTCATTTTCCCCATGCAAAATACAAACTGAATACAACAACACACATACAAACAAAAATATGCAATTAACATTAGTACGGTACATGTCAAATCAAATATATGTCATCCAATATGATAAAATAATCACAATAACCATGAAAAATTGAAGTATCGATAAATTACTAATATTTAACAACTAATAACAAATATATATACAAACATTCACAACATGCCAAATTAAGAGTCAGAGTATGATATCACATCATTTTTATAGCTTCAACTTTCATTAAACATTCACAACATTACAATTACCAACATTTAACAACTAATAACAGTAATACACACACACACACACACACACACACACACACACACACACACACACACACACACACACACACACACAAATGAGTTACAACATCATGTCCACCAACAATTACAAAAGAGTAACTGGTACAAAAAAAAAATACAATTAACGTTAGTACGGTACATGTCAAATCAAATATATGTCATCCAATATGATAAAGTAATCACAATAACCATGAAAAAAAAATTGCCAAGTATCGATAAATGCCAATGGCTATCCTTCACCCAAGATGCACCCTCCCATAATATCACAACCGATTGTTGTCTTTCCATTGCAAAAGAGACGAGTTGTGATATTACGAGATGGTGCATTTCTGAGTGGAAGGTCAGCGGGTGACTTTAAAAACCTTTGCTCAACACAGTCTACCGCCCATCTATATGATGCAGAATCCTAAGGGGCAAGCCCCTTCATCACAAACTTTCCATTGCAACGGGATGGTGCATAGTTCGGCAGGCGTATCGATGTGGCATCCTAAGGGGCAAGCCTTCTTCAACACGATGTGGCACCGAGCCCCTTGCTGTCTTTGCAGAGGCACTTGCCCCCATATGCCAAATTGAGAGTCAGAGTATGATATCACATAATTTTTATAGCTTCAATTTTCATTAAACATTCACAACATTACAATTACCAATATTTAACAACTAATAACAAATATATATATACAAATGAGTTCCACATTCGCAATATTTACAACTATAATGCATCCAAGAAATCAAACTTTTCCTAATGTATTTAATTTACAACAGCTAAGAGCAATGAAATCACAACTAACAGCTCGAAGATCACATGCATATTTAACCAATACCAACATAATATCAACATAGTTAACTAGTCTCATACCAATGATTAATAAACACAAATTGTAGAAATTATCGAATCCTCTATCATTTATTAACAAATGGGTTGAATACAATAATACCATAATAATAAACTAGTTCACACTATTATTTAGTGTCTATATACTAAACAAAATATTTGAACACGTCATTCGTTTTGAAAACATGCTTCCAAACAATTGTTCAATATATTTGTGCTTATGAAAAAGTTTCATGTTATATTTGTCCTTGTGTATATCAAGCACATACATTTGTTCCTATTTACAAAGTATTAGGTAATAGATATGACATCAAATTGCTTCCTTTTCTTACAGTTTCGAATATATTAATTATTTTCTAAAACTATAATTATTTTCTAAAATTTGAGGTTCAAGGTTTAGGGCTTAGGGTTTAGGGTTTAGGGTTTGGGGTTTAGGGTATAAAAGTTGAAATATAAATATTGAAATGAAATAATTGATCATAACAAGAAACGTTATATAGAAAATGTTGTGGAGTTAAAAAACCTAACAAATGCATTCCTACTATTTGAATAAAATATGAATGATTAGAAATTGGACTTAGACACCCTATTAAGCTAGGAAAAAGGACTTGGACTTACTAAAGATCGAAATCCTGACAAGCTAGGAAAAAGGCCAACTTTCCCAATCACTTACTAAAGTTTATAAATCTGCCAAATGTACTTTGTTTATGTAGATACGATATTATAAATTATTTACATGTGGGGTTTGGGTGTCTACTGTTTTAAGGCACACAAATTCAATTTTATTTACGCCCCTACATAACTCTAAAAGTTGAATTTCTTCAAACTTCTCCACATAGTCCCAATTGCACTCCTCACAACTCTAAAGGTTGAAATAGTTCATGTTGCACACATTCCCATTTGTACATATCCCAGAATATCACATATTTATTTAGTCATACTTACTTAGGATTTTTAAAATTATATTTCCAGAGGTTTGTGTGGATTTTTAAAATTATAATCAACAACACCAAAATAGTTTTTACACAAACCAATAATTAAATTGTGATTCAACAACACACAACTAATTTTGATCAACACCGTAATAAGGAGTACGCTTGAACAAAAGAGTTTATTGCATAACTTAAAAGAGTTGATCAACACCTTAAATATTGCAATCCATAAGTTTCATAATCTTATCAAACAATAATTAACATAATACTTTTCGAATCTCAAAGCCATGTGTTTTTTTCTTTCCTTTATTCAAAAATATTAAAATAGGAAAACTCTGCATGGAGTTACATTGTATACGTTTTAAGGGAGGAGGAAAACTTGTGGACATTAAAATAGAACTCAATTCTTCAATGTTAAAGTTTTAAAGTAACTATAACTGATGGTTTATAAAGGTATAATATGGGATGTCATGAAATTTAAAAGTAGTTTTTCAATTATAGTAATTATAGTAAGAAATTAGTTTAAAATTTCATTGTTGAAAAACACAGTGTGTTTTCAACAATGATGAAAAACACACTGTAATTACTTTTAAACCGAAAATTACAGTGTGTTTTCAAAATTATTTCCTCCATATAGAAAATTGTTGACAGGGAATGATACCAATAATAGACAGGTAATGATACCAATAAGTGCACTATTGACATTATTATAGGTACTGTATTATCCATATAAAATTCTTCTTATTTGTCAAATTTATTTGTGTGGGCATTTTTATCTTTGCAAAGTTTTTAAAAAAAATGATAAATGCTACAGGATTGTGTGAATCCACGAGGTTACAGAACTCTGCATCTTTCTTTCGAGGACCTATCAGTGTAAGGTTGACCTGCTTTGTGTAAGGTTCCACATTTTAATTATATTTCTACCAGGACCATTGAAACTACAACATCTGACAATATTCCTCTATCCTTTATGTTTTCATTGATATCCATACCCTATTCCAAATATCCAAGTTTGGTTCAAGCTGGGAGGATGTTGGCAAAGGTTAACGAGTCTAGATTTAAACCTTCCAATTGAGTCTTCTTTAAAATAAATCACCAAAGTTCCATCAAAATAAACACCATTTTGGGTATATTCAACAATGATTGCAGTCCCTGTGACCACATCTCATCGAGGCATTTTATCAAACAGTTCACTTTGTCTTCTGTCAACTGCATTTGGTGAGATGTTTCATAAGCCTTTTCAACATGCCCATTCAAAGCATCATATAAATCTTGCACCCCAACACACCCCCAACAATAATTTATGTCCCTAAAGACCGCAATCTTCTCAAGAATTTTGACATATGATTCACTTTCCTTGTTTAGGTTTCTGTAAGAAACTATTTTTCTAGAATCAAGTCAAGATATTTCCCAAAACTTCTAGATGGAAGTTAGTAAGAGAAAGAACTACATAAATTTTGATAACAACTGAGAGTGAACTCGTGACCTAGAAGTTCAAATTATAGGTGAAAATGGGTTATAAAAGAAGATTGAAATTCACAACTTCTTAAGTGAGAAAACTGGACAGGCATGAGTTTGCATTGAATAATACGTAGGGCATGGTACAAGGATCATTGAGGACTACATTTGATTTACATTTGATATACACAATAGCCCAGTTCTCTGAGATCTCTCTCTAGCTTTACCCTTGACCAAATTATACTTTAAAAGAAAGAAATAATCCAAACAAGTTACTGAGAATTGGACATTAATGGAAAGAGTTTCAGTAGCACTGAAAAATGGGTGATCTAAACCTTGAGAAGGTCATTATAAATTACTATGGGAATTTCACAAGTAACAAGAAGAAAGGAAAGGAAATGTCGATGCAAGAACGTAAAAGACTTCTCTACAATTGCAACTCAACATAATCAAATCTCTTCCTTCTGTGCAATACACATATCTCCTCTGGAAAGGCACAAGACAAAGCGCACAAAGAGTGGCACTTATAGACTACAAACATATTCAGGATGAATGACCTCAGGATACACAAATGAGTAGATAGATTACAATGACAAAAACTTTCTATGGAGAGATAGTGGCAATAAAGAAATAAGAGTGTGGAAGGAATATTGAAAAATAGGAGGATGGGATCATTGTGGCTGCATCCTCAAGCTTGTCATCTTCCAGGATTGCTCTTGAATGTTTTCTATCCCCACCTTACCATTATTTATCCTCCTCTATAACGCCCTTGCTGCAAGTATCTAATTACTTCTAAATCTACAACGTTGCTTGGGTTTCAACGTGGGTATTACCTTTGGATCTCAAATAAAGTTCTTGTTTTATTATTCAAGGAGGTGATAGGTCTGATAGACCGTATGGGTGAATTGAGGTCTGACAGTGTGTTTTGCATGGGTCTGACAGTGTGTTTCACAGTCACACCCCACTCAAGGTCTCAACATGAAATGAAATTTAGCATTAAGAGGAACAATGGATACCCGAAATGAATCATACACAGAAACCCCCTTTCAAAAATTATTTCTCATTTAAAACAAATAACCTAGAAACCAAATAATATTATCTATCAAATTAACAAAAAAATACAGTCATTTATGCATTTTTCCACAGGTTTAAAACAACACTTTCTACTTTACTGAACAGGGCTAGAAAAATAACTCAGAAGGCTCGCTGTCCCCATACATGGAAGGAATTCTAACCCTCTAATTGTTCTCACCCTCTAAGGGCTAGCAAAGTGAATGCAAACCAGACAAGACAGAGCCATACCAGTACTTGTGTTGGCTACCGTCTGCTACTCCTTTCTCCAGATCCTGTTCCTTTCTCTAGCTCCTATTCCTTTCTCTAGCTTCGAGCACCTTAGCTATGGATTTCTGCTACCATCTTAGAGACAAGAAAGGGAATGGAAACCGTCTGCTACAATGGCATACAAACTGGCTTTGCACGGTATGGCATACAAACTCTGTTCCAACGAAATGGCGTGTGATGGGGGATGAAAAACACAGTTCACGTGACTACCACAATGATGCAGAGTGATGGACCATAATAACAGGGATGGTGTTGTGATTACCAGGTGGATACATTAGGAGGAGGAAGCGGTGTTCATGTTTTCCAATAATTCAAATTTTGGACGCATATGGGTGGGGGAATGTGTTCTAATAATTTAAAATTGGGAGACCCTCCACGTCACACTGCTTGGAGCCACGTGGGAGACGAATTCCCAGGGACAGTGATGACATCACCTTTCCAGTGGATGGCGATGGTGGATGGGTCATAGGGGATGGGTCATGCGAGAGCTCTCCATTCACCATGCATAGGTGCATTTTCGGTGATGGGTAGCCGCTGGCCAATTTTCTATCTGTGAAATTATTTTTAGCCGGCCTTTTATTCACTGATTGTTGAATAGTGTGGAAGGCTGGATATGGCCTTACTAAAATAACAGGTTAACCATTGTCCATGTTATTTAATCCATCCTTGGAAGGCAACTTACTATTTCTTACAACGTCGAGAAAGGAGTTAACTTTTTACAATATCAGCAGGCGGCTTATGTGACCTGATATTTTGTTTTTATCTAGACGGATTCTATTTATGGCTCTTGGTCCCATAAACTATTTAGTCTCTTAGAAGTTATTAAAATACTTCATTCATTCATTCATTCATATATTGCTACATTTTTACTGAATCCTTACCACATTCTATATTGCTATGGTACATGAACCAGGGCTCATAAAATCCAGACTTGAAAGTACCTTTCTTCTCCTTTATTAATTTATTGTTTAGAAAGGATGCAATGTATTATAAGTATTCTATGATCTATGATATATGTTCTAGGATCTATGATCTATATACTATTTAAATGAAAAAATAATTATGGCTACCTTATCCATGAAAATGGCTTTGACATATTCCCCAATGTAAGACATTGTTTAATTCTATCTCCTTCGGATAAAAACCAGCACAGATAAAAACCATCACATTCTCTTTTTGGAAACAAGAAATTGAAGAATACCAAATGTTGCTCATTTCCAAATAAAATCATGAAGAAAATTTGAGCGTATACAAGATCAAAGAACATTGAGAGATATTTTCAATCAAAACATATATACTTTTGGTTACAGTTTATTGAAGTGAGGGTTGGTTCGAGAGATTTATATCTTATTGCCGACAATTCCATAGTTTCAATGTTGAATCCAGTTATGTGGGAAGGGATGTAAGTGTGAAGTTACTTTAGAAATGTTTGTTGATGTAATAGTTCTTGTGTAATTTATGAATTAAATTTTTTTTCTTTTGTATGTTGGTGATGATGGGAGATTGATGAATTAGAAAGAATGTAAAAGACAAAAATGTCTACAATAAAGCATATTAAGAGTAAAAACCATTTTCTTGTCTCTTTCGCTAACAATTTGACCCTATCATAGTTTATTCATAGCCTATGTTAATTTTAAAAACTATTTCTTTGTCTCTTATGTTCAAGTCAAAACTCTCATTCTATGCTATGCCTTCAAGTTAAACCAAGCTTATCATTTGTACACATTTAATATAACCTTATTACAAAACCTTAGATTTCAACCCACCTTGGTTCACCCTTACCACACTTACATAAATTTTCTATTCATTTCAAACATCTTCTACAAATTGTATTCAACCATACCCATAACAAGTTTTAACACTTTTCTAAATTGGGTTCTTTCCATTTTGTTATGATTTTTGTGAACATTCATAACGTAAATTACAAGGCGTTAACACCTTTTTTTGATGGCATGTAGGACTTAGGGGTATATTGTGTAATATTTAGGAAATTTACCAAATATAAATTCTTAAAAGCAAATCAAAACAATATGTGAGATCTATATGTAAGTGGTGTTGAGTATATTTGTTGATATCTCTTTCATCATTTGTCTTGGCTAATGACGAAAATATTTGTATTATTATATAATCTTAACATTCACGTTTTCTATTTTTCTATTTAGACCAATAATTACTATTGCAGGTTAATAATTTCTGCAAGTATAGTAATGGTTCAATTTTGAAATTCAATAAAATACCATATCCAACTTGAAATGTAGAAGAAATGTTTTTCCTTGGTCCTAGCTCTACCCGTTAATAAGATGCAATGCATACACACATATAAATTTACATGCATAATGGTGTATATGTAATTTACTCCTAAATGATTACGTAACATAATCACATTATAATACAATTAATATAAATAAAGGGACCATACAAAAAAGACAGGTTGGTGTAAAGAGTTCAATCAAGAGATTCTCTCTCCATCATCTCCAAACATTGAACTAGTGTAAGGCCTTCTCTTACATTTCCTTTTGGTGAAGCATCTTTCCATCTCCTTTAGTAGTACCACTCCCTTTTTGTTTGTCTTTTCTCCATCTACCCCAACTTATCATCCCTAATATGCACAAGTTTTATAAAAAACATTGCAATGTCTCAACACCACTATGCTATTATAAAACATGGCTTTAATACAAATTGATCAATACATATGGGTAGTGATGCACATAACAAACTATACATATGAGTTTTTGAAGTCAACATCATGGTTTAGATCTCTAAACACTTAGATTTTTATAAAACTGGAAATAAAACCCGATCCCTTATTTATCACTATAAGATGATAGGGTGCACGTTGTTTGGCATACACAAAGAGTATGATAGAAAGGGTGATTCAAATGGGCGAAGTGTGGGCCTCTACCATGTACTCCTTGATCTTGCTTCTAGAGTCACACAACAAAATGAAAAAATATTTATGTTTTCCTTGTATTGATTCTAATGGCCTTTTGACATCTACACATATTTATGCTCTTTAATGGAGCATATAAATCCTTGTATGGGGTTTTACATTGTTGACACCTCCTAGGGATAACCAGACTAATATCCTTCTTCGGCTGCATGGTCGATCCCAAGCTTAACCTCTTGGCCCATTTTTCACCCTTTCTCGAGAAATTGGTCAAAAAATTTGACCACTTCCACAAATCCAACCACTTCCATAACTCCAACCACTTCCACAACTCCAACCACTTCAACAACAACCTTTAACTTAACAACTCCCCTACTATTTATAGCTGTGCACTCCTAACTTTCGCACTTCTCTCCCCTCTGCGATGGTTCCTTTGAAGTTCCTTCTTGGATTTGAATTCAAAATTGGCGCCTTTATTTCCCTTATCCACGCAATGTGCTCTTAGCCAATCTATGTGCACCATGTCTCCTAGTGGTTGTATCCTCCTTATCCACCTTCCCGTCTTCTGGTCACCATCAGCCACGTGACCCTCCAGGCTCATCCTTTGTCCTTATCTTGCTAGCTGTCGCCCTGTCTTTTCTCCTCGGGCTTCGATTCTTTGCGTTGTCCGCTCTTTTCTTCATCTACCAAACTTCCGCGCTGCTTCCTTTGCTCATTTATTTACACCTATATTCTTCCTCCTTTCCTCTTTCACATTCTTATGCACTCTTTTTTATTGCTTCTTTGGTGAACCATTTTCTTGTGCGCTTTTCTCTTGCATGCCTTAATTCCATCTTTCCCACTTTTCTGCATATATTTTTCCTTGCGCACTCCTTCCAGAGTCTATTCCTCGTGATTCTTCTCCTTTGTTTCCTTTAGAGAAATCATTACATCCTTCTACAATATCCCATACTGCAATTTGTGCCTTCCTTTACCTACACGCTTCCTCTTCTCCTGGCCGGTTCCTTTGGTATTTCCCATGTCTTACGCACCCATTCTTTGTGCACCACCTTTTACCTTATGTAAAAATATTCTTTGCATGCCTCTATAATTTTGTGACTCCAGCCACTTCTTGGCTTCATCTTTGTCACTTCCTCTGATGACCCTCCTTTCTATTGGCCTACTTTTCACAACCTCTTATTTCTTCGACTAGTTACCTCATAGGTCAGTGATCTACCAGTCTTCAATCCTTCTCATGTTGCACATATTTTTCTTGATCCTCTTTTCCTCTCCCCTTGGAAGCTTCTCATAAACCTCTACCACACATGTTTTTATTCCTTTCTACTTTCTTCAAATTTCCTTCGAGACAAATCCTTTCACACCATTCTTCTATTGCACTTCTCTTACTTTATGTGCTCCCTTGCATGCTCTACTTCCTTGATACCTTTCATGTGATCATCTACTTCTCTCTTAGTGCACCCTGTTTCATGTGAACTCTAACAACACTTCCCCATGTGGCTACTCTGCTTGGCTATCCTCCTCATGACACCTTGCTCCAATTGTTACATGCACCCTCTTGTGCTACTCCTTGGAAACCCTTTTCTCTTCGTTGCTATCTTCGGTGACACCTTTTCCTCTTGACTATTTAGCTCATATGTCAGTGGTCTACTTGTCTTCAACGATTCTCATTTTCTTCCCTTATGCGCTCTCTACTTATTTCACACACCTTCCTTCCTCATTGTAGGTCTTCTTTCCTTTTCCCAGGATGCCCCTACACAAAAATTGGGGTACTTTAAAACTTAAGGTCCTCCTCAAGCAGATTCAGTGACCTGATAAAACCACCCTTAAGAAAACTAGTCCCAACTACCTCATCCATTGATCCATCTCTTTCTTTCCCTTGCACTTTCTTCGATGCCTCTTCCAATCTCTCTCCACCTCCTCGTGACTCATTTGTGCTATTTGACACATTACCTGTGAGCTTCTTCTCACCAAAACCTGACCTCATCCTTCAAATGGGTCCCTCTTCTTGATAATTCACAAGTTTTCCCTCGCCATCTCCTTCCTCCCCTAGAAGTATTTGCTTTTTTTGAATCATATTTCTCATACTAAGGCTTCTTCTACGAGCCTTCTACTTTGTGAGTCCTTCCTGTCCTCCCTATATTTGCTGCACGGATCTATTTAGACTCTTTCCTCTTCTACGGCTTGCCTTTCCGTTGGACCCTTCTCTTCTCATTTTCCCTTCCATTGTGACTCATTGTTTTTACACTCCCTTTATCTGTGTGATGCTCATTCATTTCTACCCTTTCTCTCTTGGGATTCTTCAGTGTGTCTTAACAACATGCCCCTCCCTTTCTCCTTTGTCACCTTCCTCATTGCAAATCTTTGCACAAAATACTCCTTTATGCGTTACTTCCGATAAAACCTTTTTGTGTACCTGTGTATCTCCTATTCCTGTAGAACTTTTTGAGGGTGTCTTCTCTTCCTCCTCCCTTAGGATTTGTTAGCACACATTCTGGATGATATTATTGACCTTCTTCTCACTCTTGTTGTGGAAATTTTACCACACCACCTTCTTCTATAATTTTTCTTCCTCTTGACATGCCCTTATCTTTGCGCAAGACTTCTTGGGCCTCTCCCTAGGATGAATCCTTAAGATATCCTTCAATTTCTTCTCGTCCTTGTGTGACCTTTTATAATCATGCAGTTTAGAAAATTCCTTTATTTTCTCTGCATTTGTTGCCTTTAGGGAAAATTTTCCAAGTTAGATTGTTCCCAACCTCTCTCGATCTTAGTCTCCTCCTCCATATTCTCTAGTAATTTCAATCATTAGCACCTTCCTTGGTTCATGTACTCTTCTTCTCATGCAATCTTGTCTGCATGCCTCTTCTTGAGATCTCCTTAGATCTCCCTACTGGGTACACCATTATTGATGCATAATCTCACAATCTCTCAGGATTTCTCAGCTTCTCCTTCAATGGTGCTCACATTTCTCACGTGCGTTCTCACCTTCGCGCCTAATCCTTTAGTATGCTTTCCCACACATATCATGTCTTATTTTGTGTGCATCTCTTCCTCATGCACATATTTCCATTCTTCTTCTTTCATTGCCATGATCTCCTTTTGTGGATATGTGCATTTCTTTGCATGTTTATGGTATCTGTCGACCATCTCTTTATATTCGTGAGCAACTCTACCCTTCACCAGTTTGATACTACTCAACATGTTTTCGACTAAATGCTCACCTCTACTTGAACATATTTATATGGTACTCTCATAGTCAAAACCTTTTCTCTCAGTGGTACTCCTGCAATGCGATACTTTGTCATCATTGCGCTCTTCTCATGCTACCTTCTACTATGACTTTAAGCATGATTTCTTATAATGCCCTCCAATCATCCTTGGGACATGTTCACTCCATCATGCATTCAACTCCCTACTAAGTCCTTTGATCTCTTCACCTCCTCACCACCCTTGGTCTTAAGAGCCTTCTTCATTAGGCGGTCTTCTTCTGTGTGTTGCAGTCAGATCATCACCTCCTGGAGTCCTTGAAGCTCCTTCATCATTTCATTGAGACTTTTAGAAATGTTGTGTCTAATACACATTACTTCCTATTTTCTGTATGAGTTTTCTCTTATGTTATTTACCCACTTTCACACAATGGAGAACACAAACCACCACACTAATTGCCCAAAGTTTAACGATATGCCAACTCTTCACCTTTTCTTCATCATCTCTACTGTATCCCTTAACATATTTATGCATCCTCTACCTTTCCTCATTTACAATGAAGAACAAAAATATCTGCTAATTGCCTCATATTTGTTGGTCTGTTAGCATTTTCTCCTCCCTCTTTCCCACAGAAAAAAAATAGCTTTGATACCACTTGATGAAGTGCGGGCCTCTACTGGGTACTCCCTGAGCTTGCTTCCCGAGTCACATAGTGGAATGAAAAAACTATTTATATTTTCCTTTTATTTATTCTAATGGCCATACAACATATATATATATATATATATATATATATCTATATATATTGTTGCTCTCTAATGGAGCGTATATATCCCTATATGGGGTTTTATAATGTTGGTACCTTCTAGTGATAGCCAGACTAATGTCTCACTTTATATCCATGACCAATCCCAACCTTAACTTCTTGGTCCCTCTCTCACACTTTCTTTGGAATCAATCAACAAATTTGACCACTTCCACAACTCTAACCACTTCAAAAACAACAACAAACCTTTAACTTAACAACTCCCATTTGCTATTTATAGAAAGATGTTTCTACCTTTCCCACTTCTCTCTCCTCTGCGCTAGATCGTCTTAAATTACCACTCAGATTTGAATTAGAACCCGATGCCTTTATTTCCCTTATCCACGTAATCTACTCTTAGCCAATCCCCATGCACCATGTCTCCTAGTGGCCGTATCCTCCTTATTATCCTTCCTATCTTCTAGTCGCCATCAAGCATATGACCCTCCAGGATCATCCTTTGTCCTTCTCTTGCTAGTTGTCACCATATCTTTTCTCCTCGGGCTTCACTTCTTTACGATGTCCACTCTTTTCTTCTTCTCCCAAAATTTTGCACACTTCCTCTACTCATTTCTTCATGCCTCTATTATTCCTTCTTCCCTCTTTCATGTCCTTCTAGACCCCTTTTAGTTGCTAATTTTGTCAACCATTTTCTTGCACAGTTTTCTCTTGCACACCTTAGTTTCCTCTTCCCCCCTTTTCTTCTCATCTATTTCTTTGTGCACTCCTTTCACAATCTTCTCTTCACGTTGTTTCTCCTTTGTTTCCTTTAGGGAAATACTTACATCCTTCTGCATTATCCCATACTGCCATTCATGTCTTCCTTTACTTGCACATTTTTCTTCTTCTAGTTGGTTCCTTCGACCTTTCCCGTGTCTTACACACCCATTATTGTATGCCACCTTTTTCCTTAAGTGTAACTGTTTCACCCATGCCTCTAGAATTTGTAACTCCTAACCACTTCTTACTTCATCCTTGTTGCTTCCCATAATGACCATCCTTTATGTTGGCATATTTTTTGTGGCCTCTTGATTCTTTGATTAATTGTCTCATAGGTCAGCATTCTACCATTTTTCAATCCTTCTCATGTCACACATATCTTTTGTAATCCTCTTTTCCTTTCCTCTTAGAATCTTATCATAAAAATTTTCCACACATGCTTTTATTCCCTTTTAATTTATTTGAATTTATTTTGAGACAACTCCTTCCGCACCATTCTCCATTGTACTCCTCCTCCTTGGCATGTTCTCCCATACACTATACTTCCTTGAGACCTTACATCAGCCTCTACTTCTCTCCTGGTGCACCTTGTTTCATGTGCACTCCAAAAACCCTTCCCCTGTGGCTGATCTACTTGGCTATCATCCTGATGACACCTTAATCCAATTGGTGCGTGCACCCTCTTGTGCTACTCCTTTATTTTTTATTCACCACTATCTTTGGAAACACCTTTTCTTCTTGACTAGTTTCCTCATAGGTCGGTAGTCTACTAGTCTTCAGTTCTTCTCCTTTACTTCCCTTGTACGCTCTCTACTTCTTGTGCACACCTTCGCTCCTTATTGCATGTCTTCTTGCCTTATCCTAGGATGCTCCTGCATCAAAATTTTAGACAAATATTGGTTTCATTTTGTGAAACTGTGTTAATGTTTCTTCAGGATTCCCATGTCCTATATAATATACTAAACTTAAAATTTTACCTTTCATAAAAAAAGTACTAGCTATAACAATTTTTTTTTGCAAACCCTAAGTTTAAATGTATGCTAAACATAAACAAAGAGTTATTTCATAACTCCTTTCTCTCCACAAATCCCTCTAGAAGTATGTCTTTCTTGCTCGAGGCAACACTGTATGGTCAAGGAGATCAAATTAAAGGTCATTCGCTATGAAAAAATCTCATGGTGATTTTTTTAATTTTACAATACAACACAACATAGATAACTATTTTAAAATAATATTAGATAATAATTATTTTATTTGTTAGTGATTTGATTTGATGCAATATGTCAATAAATTCACTACAAAATTTTACCCAAAATGACCTTTTACCCCTTAAGGTGGTTCCAAAATGCATCAAATGATTAACTATATGTGAATGGGGCACATTATCCATATGATCACACAACTCGTTGATGGTGATTGTCATATCTCGGAGGTTTTTCTTCACAAACACTGCAGATGAATTTTGTGCATGATGTTTGATGATCATGTTCATAATGTAATATTTGAAATATGGATGTCATCTAAATCAATGATCCATTTATCAAAACAAATGTTTGAAAAATTCATGCAGATGTACTCATTTCAATTGTGGGTCCAACCAATCACATCTTTCATTAGGAAACAATGTAGGGAATTCCATATCAAGTAAGCCTAATGTTACATGCTCATTGATAGGGGATGCTCCTATTATTTTCCAATCAATGAGTGCTCCATGATTAACATCATGAATATTTACCCGTACATGGATTAATGTCATATCCCTTGGGGCATTGGGTGGTTTGGAGGCCATTGATGTTGTTTGATTAATGATATTTCCTTCATCTATGTCCATTACTGGACACAAAAATACAATTTCATTCACATATGAATCAAACTCCATATGAATAGAGTTTATTTGGTTGAATAACTTTTCATCAGAGTTGGGTGGAAGTTCAGTAAGAATTTTTGTCAATCTGAACATCTAAATAGAATCTATCATGTTCTATTTTATATTACAGTGCCTTATATACTTTCTTTCTATTGACTATAAAGTTGTATTTTGTTCCGTTTTGATCCCTCTTTTGAACAATAATCATCAACAAATATTTTATTTGATGTGGTAAAACCCTTGCAATTTATTTTATTTCCCGAGAAAAACTTATTGTATGTCATTTATATTTATATTGACCTCCAGTTGCATGTTTCACTTGAAGGATTGGGTTTTTGTGGGCTATCAACATATCCTCAACTTGTGTTAAGTTTTCAAGTTTTAGTGCTTGTGGCATAAGATCCATATTATTAGATGCTAAAAAATGATGATGGCCTTTCTCTTGTTGACATCTATTGTATACAAGGCCTTCGGGTGTTTGAGACACATTTATTCCAAGGTAACATTATTGAAAAATATAACGCATTCTTGGTGATGTAATATTATCTAGACCCTATGAAAAAATCATTTGAAAAGTACTCAAATATCTCTTAAGATTTCCATTAGGATTACTTATATTTTGTTCTCCTTCAATTTCTAAATTTTGCATCATTCTTCTTCTTATTCTAGGTTACGATGAAAAATATTCTTCTAAATAATTATTTTGTACTCATCTCCTTCGTCTAAAATGGGATGTTGACTCATTTTATATATAATTATTTTGTTCATGGTTTGTACCATCAACATTCATTGCATCTTGAGCTACATTTTTTGGCGTTTCTAGGACACGATATATGTACATTGAATTTTCTTCTTCCAGATTAATGTTAAAATTAGAAATGGGGCATGTGCATGGAGATTGGGGACCAAAAAGTGGCCAAAAATCCACTTTTTGGTCAATTTTACCATAACACGAAAGTAAAAAAATTGGCTCACTTTATAATGTGAGGATGTTATGGTTTGGATTTACCAACCATAATGTACTTGTGTTATAACACGAGCACATTTTGACTGTAATAAAGCACAATCGAACTCGAAAGATAAAAACATTCTAAAAAAGTATGTATATATATATATATATATATATATATATATATATATATATAGGCACAAATGCGAGTGGGGAAAAGCACGAACACGTTTTGGGATAAAAAAATTCATGGAGAACTCAAATTGACTATGGAGAAAAGTTCAAAAGTTGATTTTTTTATATTTTAGGTTAATTTTCATTATTAATATTTTTTTACATTGTTGTTGATTTGTTTTTTATTTTTATTTTTAGAGGTTTCAATACCTTTGATTGAAATCCCTCATGTTCACCCATAGACTATAATGAAGAAAACATTCCAGAAACACCCCCCTCAATAACAAGAATGCAGACACTAAATCACACACTTCAGGTAATTATCTTGTCCTTATTACATACTACTATTCATGTGATTCCTAAGTAAGAAAAGTATTAATTAACCCATGTCTTTGGCCACCTTTATTCTCTTTATGTTTCCCCTTTTGGTCCTACACCCTTTATTGCTTAGTCTGTATTTTCACTCCTCGAATTTTCTCACCTTGGACACCAATGCCTAACCCAAGACACCAGTGTCATGCACCCTTGTCCATTTTGGGTACCCCTGACTTGTTTGCACTTGTTCAAACTTTTTGGGTCCTTTCTAGCTGTTTGAGAATCTTATGTTTTTGGTAGTCGACCTTTCCGAGGTGAATTACAAAATTCAAGCAAGGGAATCATATAAATATAAAGTTATGTGATCATAATAAAATACCAAGAACTAAGCATTAGCTATCACCACCCAAGGTTGCATCCATAAAGCATCTAAGAGCTTCATTGCATCCATCTAACACCATCAAAGGGGCACAAGGGCTGGTTATTTTGTATATACTCCATAGGAGGGAAGTTCATTATATTCCATGCACACATCTACTAAATTTATTTACATCTAGCTTACTTTCTCGCTATCAAGTGTGAGACGCACAAGAGACACTTATGACACGATTCTACACACACACACAAAACTACATTGGGTTTGATATATAGTGTAACACTTAGTCATAAGTTCACTATTGTGATAGCTAAGGACAGTCCGACCCCTCATTCTACATCTTTAATTTTTAGGATTTGATGTCTATTTGAGGTTTTTCCAAGTTCATATTTCATTGTAAGTTTCCAACGACCTCAATGATCTTGATGCAACCTCAGAGTGACCAAAGGTGAACAAAATAAATCAACTAACGATCACTCAGAGAAGGTTTCTTGAGCTTTTCTGCAGACCCAGGCACCCAAAAATAGGTCTAGGGCACTCGTGGGCACCCTTGTCCCTTTCTAGGCACCATTCCACATGATATTTTGTCAGACATGCATGTTTTTGAGCATCAGTGCGATAGTTAGTTCTTCGTATTTTCTAGTTTTCCAACTCTGTGCATCTTCCATATATTTGCGAATAGCTAAGGCTTATTACCCCGCTTTACACTTAGGGTTTTCAAATTATTTCTTACTTTGCTTGGCTTACTTTCTGTACTTAATTGTAAATTCATTTACTACAACAATAACATTTAGATTAGGCTTACAATTTACACTTTAGCTTAACCATTTTGGTTAACCGATATACACGGTCCTAGGACCTTTATTGCCCATCTTTCTAGGGTCTTATCATCATGAGTATATCAATTAATGAATTCTTGCTTACTAATCCTAATTTAAGAGATAGAGTCAAAAATATCCTTGTTACCACTCACATTCCTACTGATACGCATCCAAATTTAGTATATAAATCTTTTTCGATGCCTTTTCTCAGTATATTACTTTCTCGTCTAATCCTAATGCTGATCTTACTATTTTTGACAATGATCCAACCCTGCATATCATGATTCACATTTACAATGTGGGTATCAAGCATACTTTAATTGATAATGGATCCAAATTTAATCTTTTTCTTATGTAATTCATTGAAAATCTTGATCTTTCTGCTGGTAATGCTATCCCATCCTCTCTATCTCTTTGTGCATATGATGGCTATGTTTGTCCATACTTAGGTCACATTACTCTATCTATTATGGTTGGACCAAAAACTATTAACACCATTTTCTTTATCATTGACTTCCCAGTTTCATACAATTGTTTACTTGGCAAGCCATGGCTTTATGACATGTAAGTGGTTCCCTCTATAGTACACCATTATGTTAAATTCATACATGAGGGCATCAAGTATTCAGTTCGTCATGACTGTCACTCATATAAATATTGTGACCACGATCCAAATACTACACTACCTACTCCAAGAACTGATACTACCCATAAACCGCACCTATGGATACTCTACCCCATTTTCCACCACTTGAAGGCACTATTTACATGATGGACACCGTCTCATGTACACCATTGCATCCACTTGCTACTACTACTGATATGATTCTTTGTCAAGGGCCTATCCAGTCCATGGACGTCAATCCATCCCCTACACCTTCACATGAGCTACCTCCATTAGCATGCTCACCATTTACATGTACACTTTTCATGAATGACTCTTATTGAGATCACATTTCATTCGATCCTACTTTATCTTAATCTGTATGCACACATGATGGGTTGAATCGAATCGAATTTATGGTTTATGAAATTTATCCTTCACCTCATGATCATCACCTTGACCATGGATTTTTTTTGCATCATCACTACTTATGGTCTTTGAGTCTTTTATCTTACAATATTTCTTACATGTGCTCTCCGTACTTCTCCACTTACACTTATATAGTCTTGGCTTGATTACACTGGGGGCATGTTAGGCCTTGATCATACTAATATATCATTCCCCATGCCATTTGGTCATGTATTCATTTGCAATGACTCATTTCATGGCTATTCACCAAATCTTACTCAATGGTATGCCTGTGGTTATCAACTACCACCATTCACTAATAAGGGATATGCTATAGGCATGCACACCCTATGCCTCAATGGTTCTTTGCTCGACCAACCTAACACTATCAGTTATCAAGTCTCAGATGCTTCACCATTCAGTTTTTACCATGACAATGATGACCTATTAGATGACATTAGCTGATCACTCCTATCATCACATACTTGGGGGCATCACACTTATTTCTCCCCCCTTTAGCATAGACATGTATTTTATATTCTTGTCACTTCACATCTAGTTTCTCACATGTAGCATACACTGTGTACATATCGATATACTCGGGTATCATCATTATCTGATGACGCACTCTTGTGCTTTGGTTCAAACTTTACTGTTGAGGGCATCCTATATAAATGAACCTCAAAAAATACACATACTCGAAATACTCAGTATCCTAGCATCTCTATCGATACACAACACAATCAAAATACTTGCGATATATCCTTCTTACTACACACGTATAACACAAAATACAATGCACTTTCATGACATACCTATCTTATATCACATGACTTATATTTCTTGCGCGCAATCAACACAACACATCTCTCCCCAACACAATAAACATAACTCATTATACACATCACATATAAAACAACTCTGCAATCGATATCTCTCTCTCTCACCAACAATCAAACAACACCACACATGTCTCTCGAACACATACAACATGGCACACTACCCTATGACGCACTCTAGTTCTGTAGTCCATACTAAACTGTTGAGGGTCTACATCTCAAATGGACCTCACCACACTCGCGTGATCAATCAATCACTCACACACTCATGTATTTTAACTCCACACATTGCACTTTAATGATCACATCTTTCTGATATACACACATTTTAGACATTTTCTGATGACGTACTCTCATTTACGGTTTATTCTTGACTGTTGAGGGGGCATAAAAAATTAACCTCATTGTGTACATACACATCCACTTGGGGGGCATGATGCTCCTGTCATTCACACTACATTCCATTCCATATCATCCACAACATATTGCATATCTTGGTCACACTTAGTATTGCTTACATTTACTTGTTAAATGTACATATTATTACACACGCTAGATAGATATCTTGTATGACATTATATTTATCATACACACATGTGTATTCACTTTCCTTTCTACTTGTGTTCATATATTTACAAATCCATTATATGCAACACATATTATTGGCACAATACCTATTACCAGTCCCACAACGACTCCCAGGGGCATCCAATTTCATACACTACAGGTGCTATTGATTCATTGTGTACATAACACTTTACATTATCAAATTATACATGCATTGACATAATTTTTATCTTTCTAATGTGCTAACATGTGCTTCATGTACAACACTTTTTTTATAGGCCTATTTTATTCCATGGTCGTCTGTTACATTGTTTGCTCTTGTCTTCCTTTATATGTCATTTTTTGTGTGATTTTCCCTTTGTCTTGTGTGCACACTGTCTACTTTTGGATTTTTCAGCCTTGATTGTGTTGCGACACTGTGAGTGGTGTCCCATGTTTATAACCCTCTTTTCACGGTCTACATTATCTTCTTGCGTGTTTTACATTATCTATTTGCGTCTTGGCTTATACATTGTCTGTTTACATATTATATATGTGTTTCTATTTTCTTGTACTAACACTTGTTTCCCAATCACTTTGATTGTGTGTGCCTTGGTTTCTACCAAGCACATTCCCTTCCCCCTATAGGGAATAGTTTCAACACAACGGTTGGTCCTCCTTTGGGTTGTATACTCCTTTAATGATATTGCATGCATCTCAAATGAGGGGGGCATCATTTGGGTGAATCAGTCACCCCATACAATTTTATACACAACATAATATAGTATCAGTACAACACAATTGTTAGTTTCAAATAGGGATAAGAATCAAACTTGGGTCCTTAGCACAATGACCTTTCTTGGATACCTGAAACTAGGGGGAAATTAAACAGTGATTGGTAGTTCAACACAATCTAGTTCAACACAATCTACATAAATCCCCACATCATATTTTACAGGGTATAAAGTCCTTAGCACTTGTGTTTGTACACAATATATGTAACGGTGTTTGTATTTCAGGAAGCAGCCAAAGTTTGGAGAATAACACTAGACATTTCTCCCTACACTACTTTTTCCATGGTGTAGGATCACCCAAAAAACCAACATTCAACGTGCTCAACAATTCTGGGAAGTATTCAAAGGTTAGAGAATGACACTAGACATTTCTCCCTACACTGCTTATGCCAGGGCATGAGATCACCCTAAAAACACGCCCTTCATCGACATCTTCAGGATCCTTTCTACACTCTTTTCTCATCATGGATTAGGTGCACATGTTCCTTTTTTACATTTTCAACATATTTATATACTTATTTTATATACTTTTTATACATATACATGCATATTTGACTACTTGTTTGTCTTCTTTTTTGCAGGTCCGTTTGTATAGGAAGTAGTATTATACATCATCCTACAACATCAATAACAATGACATCGAAATAAACAACAAGAGCACTCACAACTTCTGCAACATGCATTTCTGCCCTAGGTGCATTCTCATCACCACTTTTTACAATTTTTCCTCAGAACCCACGCTTCATACTTTTATCACTCCATGCTTTTGTCTTATCCCTTGATACGCTCTTTCTACATCAATATACATGGTTATAAGGTACTCATCTCTATCTACTTTATGTTACTGAGCTTTCTGCTCACCAACATAAAGTGGGGGCAAATGTAAACACTAAATCACACACTGGGAAATTATCTCGTCCTAATTATATATTACTATTCATGTGATTATTAAGTAAGAAAAATACTAATCAACCCATGTCTTTGGCCACATTTCTTCTCTTTATGTTGCCCCTTTTCGTCCTACACCCTTTATTTCTTAGTCTGTATTTTCACTCCTCATTTTTTCTCACCTTGGACACCAATGTCCAACCTCGGACGCCGGTGCTAGGTAGCCCCGTCCATTATGGGCACCCCTGACATGTTTGCATTTGTTCACACTTTTTGGGTCCTTTCTATCCATTTGAACATCTTATCTTTTTGGAAGTCATCCTTTTTAGGGTTAATTACGAAATTCAAGCAATGGAATCATATAAATATAAAGCTGTGTGATCATAATAAAATAACAAACACTAAACATTAGCTATCACCACCTAATGTTGCCACCGTCAAGCACTTAAGAGATTAATTACATCCATCTAGCACCATTAAAGGAGAACAATGGATGGTTATTCTACATACACTTCATAGGATATTTCATGAACACATATACTATATTGCTTTATATATAGCTTACATTCTCACTATAAAATGCTGTAGACACAAAATCACACACTTTGGGTGATTATTTGGTCCCGGTCTCATACTACTATTCATATGATTCTTGAGTGAAAAAGAGTACTAATTAACCCATGTCTTCGGCCATGTTGGTTTGTTTTATATTGCTAATTTTGATCTTACATCCATATTTTCCCAATATATACTTTCATACTGCATTTTTTCCATTTCTGATTGGGGTGCCAAATGAGGAATGGGGCATCCTAGTAGCCCTGGTCCGCTTTGGGTGCCTTGGTCCTCTTTGCACTTTCCTCTCACCTTTTGGGTACTTTCTAGCTATTTGAGATTCTTATATTTTTGGTGGTCGACCTTTTTGAGGTTAATTACAAAATTGAAACAAGAGAACTATATAAATATAAATTTATGTGACCATAATGAGGGACCAAGTGCTAAGCACTAGTATCACTACCTAAGGTTGCATCCATCAAAGACTTATATTACTCCATTTACATCCATCTAGCTCCATCACAAGGGACAAAGGCTAGTTCATCTGCATCACACTTCATAGGAGGGGAGTTTATTCTATTCCATGCATCGTTTATTTACATTCTACATCTAGTTATTACTCGCTACTCACAAAGTGTGACACATACAAGAGAACCTAGGGCATAATTCAACACACACACACACACACACACACCTAGAACTACATTGGGTTTGAGATGTAGTCGGGTGCTTATTTAGTAAGTCCACCATTGTGGCTGCTGAGGACAGTCTGACCCCTTCATATGCATCTTTTTTTTAGGGTTTTGATGTTTTGCTTGGGGTTTTGCGAGTGATTATTCTATTGCATATTTACCAGTCCTTTGGTGATCACACAACAAAATTAATGCAACAAGAAGTGAACACAGGCGATCATTCAACGACACCTCAGAGGAGGTACCTTAGCCATTTCCACAGACCAGGGTACCTAGACTTAGACCAGGGTGCCCTGGGCACCCCCATCCTTCTCCAGGTGCCCTAGTGTCTGACCAGACAATCCAAATCTACATTTTCCTGAGCTCATATACGGTGCATTTCTCCTCCTTTTTAGCTAGTATCCATTGCAACACAATCACATGACATCTACAAATCAGCCAAGGCCTTTCTATCCCTCTTTGCACATTAAGGCTTTCACATTTCATTACTTAGATTATTTAGGTATTTTTACCATTACATTTATTTGTTTATTTAATGATCCTATAACATTAGATTAGGCTAATAATAAATATATTACAGTTTAGTTTAATCCTTTTGGTGAACCTGTACTCAATCTTCATGCTTTTAGGATCCTCATTCTTTTTCTTGTCATTCTAGAGTGTAGTCATCATGAGTATCTCAATCATTGATTACTTGCTTGCAAATATTGATTTAAGGCGTAAATTATAACCTCTTCTCACTACTACTCGCATTCCTATATATATGCATATAGGCTCGGTATATCACTCATTTGTTGATGCAATTTTTTCAACACATAACGTTCAAATCTAATCCTCCTGCTGATCTTAACACTTTTGACAATGACCCACCCTTGTATATCATCATGCATATTTATAATGTGGGTGTTAAGCACACTTTAATTGATAATTGATGTGAACTCAACTTATGTCCCATGTAATTCATTGAGCAACTAAGTCTTTTCACTCATGATGTTAATCCATCTTGTCTTTCACTACATGCATATGATGGTTCTATTCATCTATGCATTGGTCACATTACATTACCTATCACTATAGGGCAAAAGACTGTCAATAATGTGTTCTTTGTCATTGAATTTCCAATATCCTATAATTGTTTTCTTGGTAAACCATGGCTTCATGCCATGTAAGCCATTGCTTCTATTATACATCATTGTGTCAAATTCATACATGAAGGTATTGGGATATACTGGTTTTCATGACTATGACCCTTTACAATATTATGACCGAGATCCTAATACTACTCTTTCTACTCCACACATTAATACTATATGTAATCCTCAACCTATTGATGAACCCACCTCATTTGGCACCACTTGAAGGTGCCATCTGTGTGATAGATGTTGTTTATTTTACACCATCACCTCCACTTACTACTACTACTTCTATAATTATTTATCAAGGGTTTTTCCAATCTACAAACATCACTCTATCCCCTACACCTTGACACGCACCACCTCCATCAACACGTATGCCATTTACATATACAATTTTCATCAATGATTCATATTGGGAACATATTCCATTTGATCCTACTTGCGATGTCACTATATGTTCACATATTGGTCTAGCTCGACTCAGTTTTTCTTTTGAGGACCTTTATCCTGTAGACACAAAATCATGCAATTTAGACAATATTTATTCCTAGTCTCATACTACTATTTAGAGGGTTTTTGAGTGAAGAAAGTACTAACTAACCCCTGTCTTTTGGCCATCTTATTTTAATTTATTTCACCATTCTTGACCTTTTACACCTACACACCCAGTCATATTTTGTCACTTTGCATTATTTTAGCCTCGATTGGGGAGTTTGCGGGTGCCCTGGTCCCACCAGGGGCGCCCTGGTCCTTTTCACACTTTCCTGCCACTTTTTAGGATCTTTCTATCAATTTGAGGTCTTTATATTTTTTATGATCGACCATTTCAAGGTTAATTACAAAATTAGATCAAGAGAAACCTATAAATATAAAGTTTTGAGACCATAATGAGGGACCAAGCACTATCACTACTATCATCTATCTAGAGTTGCATCCATCTATTGCATTGAAGATTGCTTGCATCCACATAGCTCCATCACACGGAACAAGGCTAGGTCATTTACATTTTTAGTAAATCATTTTGGTGAACCCCACATTTCAATGCTTCATTTAAACCATGTCATCTACTTATCAAGATATGGCCCAGTCTTCTTATCCTACCTTTACACCAACTAAGGTCTTAGGCATAATTACTAATGCCATTGATTTCATATAGGTGCGCACCCAACATCCTCCTCACTTTATCACACCTAGGTCTGATCCATCTATTAATGTAGTTACTACTCATCGTTCTTGCCCTAATCCACCTACGGCTCCACCCACATATATTCCTCCACCCATTACTCCGGCAACTCCTCCCACCACTTCTAAGGGCTATGATAACATTGAACAACTTAAAAATGTGCATGCTAAGGTTCTCTTTATGAATTATTACGTAATGCGCTTGATTCTCATAACACACTAGAAGCTTCCCTTCGGGCCATTCATGTTGAAAGTGATAATTCTGGCGGTTACCTTTGCACATCTTATACAATCCCTCCTTAATTTACCACATACTATATCTTTCACTGATGAGGATATGCCACCTTTTGCTAAAAAAATCCATGTTATCCTTTTCTCATTACTTCCGTTGTTAGTACTACTTGCATCAAACACATCCTCATTGATAATGGATCAACTATTAATCTTTGTGATCATTCTCTCTTACAAAAATTGGGTATTAATGATAATCTTATTTCTAAAATTCCACTCTCATCCACGGTTATGACTCTACCACTCATACATGCTTAGGGACTATCTCATTGCACATTTGGGTTAGGCCTAAGACTGTTCTCATTGAGTTTTATGTCATCGATTCCTCTTTTCCATTCAATCTCTTGTTAGGTAGGCTTGGATTCAAAAAATGCAAGAAGTTCCATATACTATTCACCTATGTGTCAAGTTTTAACATGATGGCTATGAACACACTATAACCACAGATCCAGAGCCATTCAAATATTGTCGCATAGACCCTATTAATGCTATGCCCATACCACCTTCACAACATATCTCATATAGTAGTCTTGATACATATGACATTGGTCAGTCTAACACCTCACAATATTCTCCTACCACTGTCAGTGCTTCAACCATTTCTACTTACACCACTGCTATTATTTCACCTATAGTATCCGTTCCTCTTAGCGTTCCTTCTTCACTAGTCGTGACACCCTCTACTACTCCATCTAAGGTGCCACCTACCAACATCCTTGATAGTGCTATACAACATGATGACATTCACACCAATGATTCTGAGGATTCTAATGACGAAGTTGACACTATCGAAATTACAAATGAATCATTAAGGCAACTTAATTTTACTCCTGCTTGGCATAGATGATTCTTATTTTGAAGAAACCTTTGTGGCCAATGGTCCAAGAGAATATAGGTTCAATACCCCTCCTACTAATGCTATGGTCTTCTATCCTGGTTATGTCAACAATGTCGACAATATTTCGTCTTCTCTTCCATGGGATACAACTCCACTGCCTCCTTTTACATGTACATTATTCATCAATAGAACCTTTTGGTAACACATCCCCATCAATTCCACGTGCTTAGAAAATAGTTGTACATGTGACAGTTTGGATAGGTTCGACATGACGCTCAATGAAATTTTACAACCTCCTCATTCACCACATGTATATCATGGATTTTTTCACATTATGATAGCCTATGACTTGCATGTCTTTCATTTGAAGGTATTTGTTGCATATACCCTTCATTGACTCTCCACTCACACTTGGACAATCCTAGCTTGACTATATTGGCAATACAATAGACACTCATCACTCTTTTCATACATTTCCTATGCCTTTTGGCAATAACACTATTCATAATAATTCTTCTCCCGTTTACATTCCAAACATATCTTGTTGGCATGCTCATGGTTGTCCACCAATCAATTTTAATGATGAAGAGTATGCCATGAATGTGTACACACTCCATCACAATGGGTCCTTATATGACCCTCCTCATACTATAGCTTATCAGGTTTCCGATACTACCCCAGTAGGGTTCAATTATGACAATGATGATCTCCTTGATAGCGGTGTATATTAATCTTATCTACCATAGAATTGGGGGGAATCACATCTAATACTTCTGAAGCACCTTAACATTTTCATATAGGCATCTTCATCATGCATTCTAGCATCATAATTACCCGATGACACACTCTTGTGCTTTAGTTCACACTTGACTGTTGAGGGCTTACTACACATGAACCTCACACACTGCAAAGTAGGTCTTACACATCACATCTATTCATATATCGCACGCCATACATCATACATCATATTGGTTGTCATTACGAATATATCATACTTCTATTGTCTACCATTAAATAATATTGATTATATTTTTCATTATACATACCACACACTTCATAATATTACATTATTTACACATATTACATTGCATTCTATGCATTGTGTCTATACACTACATTTTTCATCATTTGTCTTACATTATACATTCTACACTTCATATACACTGTTACATTTCTATCCTCTACATCCTTCACATACTATGCTAGTCTTCATCACATATGATTCTAACATTATATCATCTTACACATTACATTACATTGTACACATTCTACACATCTAACATTGCATTCCACCCATCTAGCATTGCATTCTACCCATCACATATTTACACATTCTACTCATCACATGGTCATTTATCATCTTCAATACATATACTACATCATCTTCTATGCATTTCACTCACCACCCCATGATGCACTTTAGTTCCTCGGTTCATACTCGACTAATGAGGGTTTAAAAATCAAATGGAACTTACACTCATCACACACTTACTATTGTAATGTTTCATCATGCGACATTCCGTGGCTAGTGACATATGATTTAGGATAAATTGTCAACTATTATATCATTTTCTAGTGGTATACACCTCAGGGTACATCACCACTCCCTATTTTCATCTTGTAGTGATATACCCTTAGGGATAAATCATCACTCATCCATTCATCTCATAGTGATATATGCTTAGGATAAATAATCACTTATACGTTGATCTAGTCATAATATACGCTTGGTTTATAAGGTTCATAAACACATCATTTCTAGGTCGCATCTCATCACTACACCTACACATTCATCACAACACGTTCAACACAACACACACTTCGACCATTTTTCAATGACACACTCTCATTTATGGTTCATTCTTGACTGCTGAGGGGGAAAAAAAATTAACCTCATTGCATACATTTCCATTCACTCAGGGGGCACGTGGCTCCTACCATCCATCTTGAATTCCATTCCATCCATCCACAACATACTACATATTATGGTTACTTTTACTCTTGCTTACTTGTGCTTGTTAATTGGCAACTTTATTACACATGCTAGTTAGCTTACTTGTATGTCATTTATCTATATCATCCACACATGCACCCTCACGCCTCTTTCTAATTATGTTCACAGTTACATGTCTCTTACACACAACATGTATGATCACCTTCTACCCTTCCTCCACTAGTCACTGGGGGCATCAAAATTCGTATATCATTGGTGTTATTGTTTCATTTTTTACTTAACACTCTACATTACTTGATTCTACATACTTTTTACATACTAGTTATCTTTCTAACATGCTAACGGGTGCTTCATGTGCAACATTTGTTATGTAGGAATATTTGCTTCCATACTTGTTTGTTACATTGTCTGTCTTTGTTTTATTCTTGTATGCAGCCTTCACCCTATGTTTAGTGTGCATACTTGTTTGTTGTTTGTAGCCATGATGGTCCTTGCATGTATTGCAAAAATGTGAGTGATGTCCCATGTTTGTGACCCGATTTGTATGAATTCCTTGTCTTCTTACATGTTTACACTACTTTGCTTGGTAGCTTTTACATTATCTGTGGAGATTACACATTGTCTTTTTACATACATGCTTGTTCGTACTAACAATTGTATTTGGCTAGCCATCCTTGTTTGTATGTGCCTTGGTTTCTATCAAGCCTATTCCCTTTCCCCTACATGGTATAATTTCTGAGTACATGTGGTTGGTCCTCTTTTAGGGTCACATTCTCCTATTAGTGATGTCACATGCACCCCCAAATAGGGGGACATCATTTGGGGTTTTACAGTCTACACAACACGTTTAACTCAGTTCAATTTAGTGCACTTTCCGCCCTTGGCATTGTGGATTTACATACAACGAGTGAGTTCAGACCAATCTATGAACTCCATACACAATATATTTTACATGACATGGCATCCTTAGCATTCGGGGAAGCAGTTACATGCTTGGATGCTACAATGGGTGTGCCTCCCTACACTACATCGGCCAGTGGCGCCAGATCACCCAAAAAATAGGACAATATAGAGATATCTTCACACACATTTTAGGGGAGCAATTAAAGGTTGGAAGACATAGAGCATTTCCTCCCTACACTTCTTCAGCATATGGTATCAGACCACTCAAAAAATCTTGGCAGTACATGATATCCTTTCGACACTCTTTCTCTCGACATGGATCAAGTGCACGTGTTCAATTTACACTCTTTAATTTACATATTTTACATTTACACACGTATTTTACGTTACATTTTTACACACACATGCCTATATATTTGACTACTTGATCATTTTCTCCTTGCAAGTTCAACCGTATGAGAAACAAGCAGTAAAATGGGGGCAACAATAACAAAAACAAAAACATGGCACATGTTCTATTTACACTCTTTCATTTACGTATTTTAAATTTACATGCATCTTTTACATTTTGGTTTTACACACACATGCATATATATTTGACTAATTAATCATTTTCTCCTTGTAGGTTTGGCTGTATGAGAAACAAGCAGTCAAATGGGGGCAACAAAAACAACAACAACAACAACAACAATGACATCAATAACAACACTTCGCGGTAGCACACTTCTCATACTAAACATGCAGGTACACTACACACATCAACAAAAAAACACACGTTCCAGCCTAAGTTCACTCTCATCACTTTTTTTTTTGCGCATTTTCATCTTTAGTTTCCACACTCCATCATATTTTTGTCATTCTATGCTTTGTATAGTCCTTCGGCACGCCTTCTTTGTTACTCTACATTGGCATGAGGTACACATCTCTATCTACTTTATGTTACTGAGCTTTCCACTCACCAACATAAAGTGGAGGAAATTGTAGACACAAAATCATGCACTTTAGAAAATATTTAGTCCTAGTCTCATACTACTATTTAGAGGGTTTTTGAGTGAAGAAAGTACTAATTAACCCCCATATTTTGGCCATCTTCTTTTAGTTTATTTTTCCATTCCTGACCTTTTACACATACATGCCCAGTCAATTTTCATCACTTTACATTATTTTAGCCTCGACTGGGGTGCCCGTGGGTGCTCTGGTCCCACCAGGGGTGCCCTGGTCCTTTTCTAACTTTCTTGCCACTTTTTGGGCTCTTTCTATCTGTTTGAGGTCTTTTATATTTTAGGTGGTCGGCCATTTCGGGGTTCATTATGAAATTAGATCAAGAGAACACTATAAATATAAAGTTATGAGACCATAACGAGGGACCACACACTATCAGTACTATCATCCATCTAGAGTTGCATCCATCTATTACATTGGAGATCACTTACATCCACATAGCTCCATCACAAGGCACAAGGCTATGTCATCTACATTTTTAGTTAATCAATTGTCCTACTCACCACTCTCATCATATTATGGTTTCATCACTATTACTGCTGCTTATGGTTTACGTGTATTCTATCTTAAAGATCTATCTATAGCACACTCCTTTCTCTACTCCATTCACATTAGGGAAGTCTTGGCTTACTTATATAGGGGTACATTGGGCCCTGATCATATTGATATCTCATTCCCTATGCCCTTTGGTCGTATATTCATTTGTAATAGTTCCTTTCTGGGCTACACACAGAATCTCATCCGTTGGTATGTGTAAAAATTTCCATTACCTCCTTTCAATGATGAGGAATATGCTATGGGCATGTATCATTTACAAATCAATGACTCATTACATGACCAAACTAACATTATAGCTTATCAGGTTTACAATATAACACCTTATGGATTTGATCCAGACACTAACAATATTCTTGATGACATCACTTGATCCTTTTCCCTTTCTCACACACTTGGGGGGTTATATCATTCACACATCCCCCCATCCTAACATCAACACATATAGCAAATTATCACACCTTCATACATCCTAATCCTAACATAAGAATCTTCATTTACTTCTTAGCATCGTCATTACCCGATGACGCACTATTGTGCTTCAGTTCACACTTAAAGATTGAGGGAAACCTATACACATGAATCCCATACATTGCGCATTCGATATTATACACACATATTACAATAAATTTTACATTATAAACCTTGCATACTACATATTACATTTACTCTACATCATTCATATTTCAACCCTTACAGATATACATATCATACATATTCTATACACCATACTAGTGTTCATCACACATATGCCACACTCATTTTATCTACACATCTTACATCACATAATACATTCTATACATCACATATAATCTTCTCATCATCAAATATACTACACACATTGCATAGTCTATTTCATCTCCTTCTATGCACTGCACTCATTACCCTATGGTGCACTCTAGTATCACATTCCATACTAGACTGTTGAGGGTATACATCACTAATGGACCTCAACACATTTACAAATTCCTCATTCCACCTTCTATCATGCGACATTCCTAGATTAGTGATACATGCCATATGATAACCCTCATTGGTCCTCTTACCATCTCATAATGACGTACGCTATAGGATAAATCATCACACGTTCCCTCATCTTGTAGTGATAAATGCTATAGGCTACATCATCATCACCTATTCTGATCATCATTTATTTATATACACTTTAGGCTAAATTATCACTCCTTAGATCATCTTGTCAAGATATACGCTTAGGATACAACATCATGCCCACTTAATCTCTATGTCGCATGCCATCATTACACATTCACCACAAAGCACTACACACAATACACAGTTCTACTATTTCCTGATGACGCACTCTTATTTATGATTCATTCTTGACTGTTGAGGGGGCATAAAAAAAATAACCTCATTGCATACACTTCTATCCACTCGAGGGGAATGTAACTCCTATCATCCAATTTACATTCCATTCCATCCATCCACAACATATTGCATATCTTGTTGGTGTTTAATTTTTCTTGCATCTACTTGTACATGTCTACTTTGTTACATATGTTAGACAGATTTCTTGTATGCCATTATACTTACCATACACACATGCACGTTCACTTGATTTCTAGTTGTGATCACATATACATAGACTTTACATGCAACATGGATGCTTGGCACACTACTAGTCCCATAATGACTCCTGAGGGCATCCATGTTCATACACTACAAGTGTTATTATTTCATTTTATTTCATAGTACACTAATTTATTGGTTATACATGATTTTGACATACACTTTATCTTTCTAACATGCTAATGGGTGCTTCATGTGCAACATTTGTTTTGCAGGATTACTTACTATCACGTATATCTATTTGTTTGTACTTGCTTGTCTTTGTTTTTCATTGTATGAGGCATTGCCCTTATGTGCACATTTGCTTGTTTGTATGCTACCATTATGGCCTTGAGTGTCTTGGGACATTGTGAGTGGTGTCCCATGTTTGCAACTTGATTTTCACGGTCTATGTTGGCTTCTGGCGTGTTTACGTGCATCGTATCTTACACATTGTCTTTATATCTTATACTTGTTCTCTACATGCATTCTTGTTTGTACTAACACTTACCTCCTAGCTAGTTGTTTGCATGTTCCTTGGTTTCTACCAAGCACATCCCCTCCCCCTTGTAGGGCATAATTTCAATGGTTGGTCCTCTTTTGGGCCGCGTTCTCCAATATACGACATCACATGCGTCCCCAAATAGGGGGGCATCATTTGGGTTTAAACACAGTACACAACACAATACCGGTATAGTTCAATTTTGTAGTACCCATTCAAACAACCACTTGAGACCCAAGAAACAACCTAGGGTTAGCTAGAAAAATTATGGAATATTTTTTTTTTTATTTGAAGTGTCTACAACTAAGTTGCAAGACATCAGTTTTCACTAACAGGTTCTGGAACAAAACCCATTTACCAAGACACAAGTTTTCCATTTTTAACCTATAACAAGTTCACAAGGTTCTAAATTTAGGGTTACATGTTTTACTTAGGTTCAGGGAGCAAATTACCTCCATGCCTGCTCTCTAACAGGCTCAGAACCTCAACTAGATTTTTCTCATAATTAACACTTCCAAAATTTCCCTAAACCATTCCCAATGGATAGGAAATTTTTTCACCTTTCCGGTGATATAAAGAAGTCCTTCTAACTCCTTACAAAAATCCAGTTATGAATGGGCGGAGTTCCTAGGGTAAAATTTCCCTAGAGGGACACATGGCAGGAGGAGGGGAAAAGTGCCCTGGGGCGGTTTGGCGGGTCGTGGGGTGGTATTGAGAAAATTTCCCAGCGCATGGATTAAGGGGAAAAAACGTTCTGCACCCCCATGGGTCCCAAGGGGACACTTGTCATGTTCTAACGCTAAGCGGAGGAGGGAGATGGGAAAGTGGAGCAGCGGGAGGAAATTGCGCTTTGCGCCAATCGATAGGGAGAAAGGGAGAAAAAATGGTGCCCGGGTCCGCACACCTACAGAAAGACAAAGGAAAAGGGGCAGTAGGAGTTGTGGGCCATGGGGGAAAGTTTTAAATTTTTCCTCAAACGCCAAAAACCAAAAAGTCAAGGGGCTTCCGCCCTACCCGCTGCCACCCCCAGAGTGCCACCTGGCACGTTTTCATTGGCCACGGGCCGACAGGGTCAAAAGGGAAAATTTTCCCTAAAATTTTAAAAGGTAAAGTTCAAGGAAAGAATCGTAGGCACAAGGGGACATGTGGTGCCCTTTGGTTGACTATGGGCCGGTGGAGAAAAAGGTGAAAATTTTCCAAAATTTTTCAAAAAGTCTAAGGGTTAAAATTTATCCGCGCCTCTGCCTTAGCCCTTGGAGGACATGTGGCACCTCTTGATTGGCTGTGGGCCAGCGGAGCAAAAAGGAATTTTTTTTTCCAGGCCAAATTCTTGAAAATTTTTCTAAGGGCAATTTGACGGGAAATTTTTGGGTTGCGGGCCCTCCAGGGAAAATTTTCCCAAATTTTCCCGCTAAGGCACAAAACTTCAAAGTGCCATAACTTGAGCTAGAAAGCTCAGTTTTGGGAAAACAAGAACTTTTCAGAAAGATATCGATGCACTCTTTGCACAAGGAAACATAAAATTTACATTTTGATAAGTTTTTAAGGGTCAATTTTGTAAAAATGATCTGCAGGATTTTAATTGGCAAACTGGCAATTTCCAACTTATAAATTTGATAAAATTAGAACTCGTCATTTGCTCAACATGTCAAACAGACATGGAGGATCAGTCTAGGGAGGGTTTAGAGTGTTTTAGGGAAGTCAATTTATCCAATTTGTTCAAGGTTGCATTTTTCTGGCAATAGACGGAAAAATGACTGTGCAAGCTCTGAATTGAAATTCATTAAGTTTTAGAGATTCATTCTTGACTGTTTTAGTGAATTTGGGTTCCTTAAGTCTTACTAAGTATGAATTTAAAGGTTTCATAACTTATTGTTGAGTATAGGTTTGAACTGCTCATTTTTATTAAAATGTACATTGCCAGAGTTAAGTTTTAAAACAGTGAGTTGTTTCTTTTAAATTTGTTTATCAATTTTTGTAATTTGGATGTGCATATGATTCCTAATTTAGTCAAATACAGTTGCTTATCAAAGCATCCATTCAATTTCAAGTTACAATGCATTTCTGATTTCAATTTTTTTTTAATATACAATTTTGCAAGAATATTATATTATCTTTTCTTTCCATATGCATTCTTTCTTTTTTCACAAACAACAATCTCATCCTTCAATAATAATTCAAATCTAATATGCAATATACTTTGAGAGAGGAATGCAATCTTTCATTTTTCATCAAATACAATATTACAACTTTCCTTTTTCATTTGCTTTCAAATACAATACATAAAATGTACAACACTGTTTCTTATTCTCTTCCAACACAAAAATCTCATTTTCTTGACAACAATTCAATTCCAGTATACAATGCAATTTGAAAACTACTTCAATCCTTTATTCATAATTCAATAACACTTTTACAACTTAACACTTTTTCCAATTTGATTTCAAAATATAAATTACAATGCTTATAATATCCTTTGCATTTCTTTTCCAAAAACATAGAACAAGTGTAATTCTTCTTTACATTCCTTAATGCAAATACAACTTCCATTTACAATGCAATCACTTCACATTTCAACATTTATACATTCATACACTCGAAGTGGGAAAGGTTACATTGAATTTTCTCAAAGAGAGATGACTGTCAAACTGTGAAATTCTTTCTCCAAACAACAACATGCTTGAATTCTTCTTCTTTGCAACTTTGATCACAACAAGGAAGGGGGAAATGCCAACGCTCTCCACCCAACCAAGACATCCAATGAGAAAGGATAATCCATCCTTCCCCATTGGCCCCCGAGCCCCAACCATATTGAAATGGAGCATGAATATCAACACATGGCAACAAAGGCTTCTATCACATACAAGAAACATTCACATTGCATACAATCAACAAAATGCATAGTTCAAAATAAGACAGCAGTTCCCAACTGCATTTGAAACAATTCATACAACACATAGGCTTGATCAAACAAGCCAACAAGAGCAAGGACTATGGGGAACTCCTTATGCCTCCCAATTTGGAATTGGGCATCCACCAAAATGCATACCGTCAATAATCATATCAACCCCATAAACCTTATATCTCCTAACCCCTCCTTATGCCCCCCCCAAAGTTTATCCCTTATGCCCCCCCCCATAGTAAGAAATGCAAGCAGTTTCTTTTCCAAGGTGGATCCCAAATCAAAACTCCCTCCACAATAAAACTGTGCCATTGGAAATCCCTTATGCCCCCCATATGAAATCCCCATAGCCTTCTCCTACACCATGCCCTAAGCATTCTACCCAACCAGCCAAGAATGCAAACACAAACACCATTTAAGCATGCATGCAAGAGAAGGAAAGACAATTAAATATAGCTCTTAAGATCCTACCTCTCCATACTGAAGTTTGTTCCAAGCTCATAAGCTTTCCAAAATGTCAAAGTGCAGTCCAAAACCAACAAAGTATAAGCAAGCAAAAAGACTCCAAGCTCTTCCTCAAACAAGCTCCAAAAGAAACAACAAAAAAATGCACCCCAAGAGGAAATAACAAAGTTTCAACAACCTCAAATGAGCAAGAAGCTTTGAATTTAAAGGAGAGGGAAGAGGAGAGGATGATGTGGATCCTTGTGGGATGCCACATCATTCTTCCTCAACCTCAAGAGGAAGTCAACATCCTTCACCAAAACACAATAAATAAAAATGAAAAAATGACTTACACACTCCAAAATGACCCATACTTCAAAAGGACTGCATTAAAAATATGTAAGGGAAGTGCAATTAAAACTTACAAATTGTCACTTCAAAAATGTATTAAAAATGCCTAAATTTAACCTTCAAACCATAGGCATGGTTGGTGGATCATTTTAAGAGGTGTGGAACAAGTTTAACTTGTCCCACAAGCCTCCAAATTTGGCCTCCAAGGACAAATTCGAATTTCATAAAAGATGGAGTGTTTAACATTCCAAAATCTGCCTTACATGACTCTTACAAATTTTGTACACATTCTTACATATTAACTTACACACTCTTCCAACATTATCATTTAAATTCAACAACTTTATTAATTACATCCCATGTCCCAATTAAATTTAATAAAAGTTTAACTATAGGATTTCACACATTAATCTTCCACATTAAAATTAATTAAAAGAAGGAACACATTACTAATGAAATACATACAACAATAATTCAAAAAGGAACACATAAATAAAACACATATATCCCATGGTCACAATAATGGAAATCCCCCCCATGGGAAATCCTAACATAACTCAACACACAAACACACAACACAGTTGCCATGGTGACCTTGTTGATTTCACCCAAAATTTCAATATGGTTAGTCTCCAGTCCCCCGACATTGTTGTGATTTTTAACCTGCAAAATGCAAATACCTCCTTCAGCCTCGTGGCCATATCAGAACATCCAAAAATGATATAAACAATATCTCAAAATCATCTAAACACATAGATCACAACAATATCAATAATTCAACATTATCATTTTTAATTAAATAAATCAACTATATCATCATCAAAATCTATCATACCAGATCTACTCAAATATCCAATATCATAAGTCCAAATCAACATCTATAATATGTCTATGTCACAACAGTATATCATCAACCACATATAGAAAATGTCTCTAGTAATCATCAAGCATAATAACTGAATCCAGATCAATACTAATCCATGATCTAACATCTAACCATCATACCAAAATAAAACATAATAGTGTCCATAATGCGATCAATAGTATCAAAATCAGTATCTTAAAGTGTCAAAGGGAAGTGGGCACTACAAATTTTCAAAGAATTCCATGACATAGTGGGTTACATAGCGAGTGGGTTCAAACCAGTCTATAGAACTCCATACACAAAGGATTTTATAGAGTAGATTGTCCTTAGTGATTCTAGGGAGAAGTTATAGGTTAGAGGATAAATCTGACCTTCCTCTCTACACTACTTTGACTAGTGGCATCCTAGTGATCACCTAAAAAATAGACAATACAAAGATTTCTTTAGTCTTGGGAAGCTCCTTATTAGGCTGGAAGATGAATCAAACTTTCCTCCCTACACTTCTTCGGCCAATGGCGTGAGATCACCCAAAAAACTTGCACTTCATCGACATTTACAAGATATTTTCTACACCCTTTCTCTCGTCAGGAAATCAGGTGCACATGTTATTTTTTTATGTATCATATTGTCATTACATACTTTTTACATATATACATACATATTTACACATGTTTTTACAATATACATGCACATTTGAATAGTTGATTGTATTCTCTTTTACAGTCCATCCGTATGGGAAACAAGGAGTCAACAACAACAAAAACATCACTGACATCACACACATCAAACTAACATGAAAATACATCACACATTGAAATCTACACACTCACTAGATGCCCTTGGTTCAATTCATCACTTTTTACTGCATTTTGTAACTTTAGTCTCAATGCTCCACCTTTTTTTCACTCCACCAACTTTTTCTAGTCCCTTGGCATGCTTTCTACATCAGTCTACATGAATATCAGGCTAGCATTCATAGACTATCTACGAAGGTATTGTTGCCTAGATTTTTTGTTCATCTCACACAATCATTTATGATAATGCTTTGGAATTTCTCGAAACAAATATCATCTGACTTGGGCTGTAAAAAATGGCATATACTTGAGAACCTGTTCTCATATTACTATTACGCTAAAGGTAATGGGTAGGTCAAGTACACAAACAAAAATATTTTGAGACCCATGTCATATGGAGGACCTTGGATGAGAATTTCAGGACCTAGCACAAAAATTTGAAATCGGCCTTATGGGCTGATAGGATCACTCCCAAAAGATCAACTTGTAACTCTCCTTTCAAATTAGTTTATGGTAAAGAAGCAAGGCTTTCAATATCCCTTGAATTACCAGCATTAGATATCATCAAATAGCTAGAAATGTTTGAGTTTGAAGACATGGAATTCATGTATGTAGAACTCATGGAGCTAGAAGAGTTGAGAAATTGGGGTAATGCAAAAAATGGCAAAGAATCAAGCTCAAATTAAGATATTCTTTGACAATAAATCAAACTTTAGGAGTTTCTAAGAAGGATACATAGTCCTAAAGTGGGATACAAACAGATCAAAACTAGGTAGGACCTAAAAATTAGATGTAATATGGAGTGGGACCTACATTATTTCAGGCTTCAAGTCCAAAAATGTTTTCCAAATATCAAAATTTGATGGAGAAGAATTACATATCCTAGTGAATGGTATCTATCTTAAGCATTATTATTGAACTTGACCCACCCTTGTACATAGTAGTTTAGGTTTCAATTCCACCAAGTTCTTTCAGCACATTGTCTTATTGGTAGTATACATTTTCTTTCTCTTGTGTGTTCTTGTGCATGCTCTTTTGTTGCTTCTGGGATAGCAGTTTGAGTTTTCTAAGATACTATTCAGCAGTTCTAGATGGTATTTAGCAATTCTTGCACATGATTCAAGGGTAGGACTTCTAAGTTTTAGCTCAGTCTTCAGACCATCAGGATGACTCCATGCCTAATGGATGCTTCAAGGCCACTGATCTCTCTATATAGCAGCCAAATTACATCGCTAAGTAGCTAAATTTTTATCCAAAATTTCACCTTTGTAACTTTGAATAACTCATTAAGATGGAATTTTCCATTTTCATGATCCATAAGAGCCACAAGGTTCTTATTTGGATTTCCATGGAATTCAAGAAAATAATGTTCTGTGGGTCATTAAAAAACCCATGAAACAAAGGGAATGAGCAAGTTATGAGTTATGTGGATTTGGTTAACTGGTGAAGAACTCAAAATCCGTGGAAATTCCTTTTGTGAAGAATTAAGGAATATGGCTAAGTCACAATACCACATGAAACTAATTCAATGCTCTATGGGTGTTTTAAAATTTAATGTGCCATAGAATTTAAAATCCATAGAACACTACAAAATCTACCGATAAGAAAAATCCCATGGAACATTCAAAATGCTAAAATATCCAAAAGACTTGCAAAGAAAGGAGAAATGTAAGGGAAATGAGCAAAGCATATGGGGCATTTTAACCCATAACTCTGGATTGCCCCCTGAACCAAATCCCAAGTAATATTGACCCTTGTTGGAATTGGTATCATTAATGGATACATTCGTAGAGCCAATAAATTCAGAGTAATCAATGTAGTCTTGGGGACCAAGAATTTCAAACACAGATTTGATGGAGAAGGGACGGTTAAAAATGAAAAAAATCTCACAGATTAGATCAACACTTCCAGGTTCCTCAACCACCATCATTAATGAGGACACGAAGCATAAATTTTCCTTCCGTGGATCAAGCTATTACAATGAAGGAATGAATTCTTCCAAAGGTGGCCATGTGCTTCTATAAGAAAATTAATGAGTACTTTGGTCAGTGGGTGAAATTTTTCTGGAATTCAAATTTCCCTCTCTATTCCCTCCTCTCTTTCTCCCCTATTGTATATATTGTATAACACTTCTCATTTGTAAGTGGTTGGACCCTATCTGGAATATGTAAGAGCATTATTCAAAGTAGTGTATTCTTAATTGCATTTTGAGTTGCAGGCCTTCAGATTGGGCCCTGGAACGTGTGGATATTTGTCTCTATTCCTCCAGATGTAATAGATTATGCATCTCTTATGAAGAAATAATAGTATTTGTTTGTGGTGTTACTCTCTGCCCTAGAATCATATTTCATTACATATGATTTCCTCTCCTTTTTTGTATTGGTTTATCTAAGTGCACATATTTATGTCCCTCGCAGGTTTCCTTTTTATTGTGCTCCATGGAAAATGGGTGTGTGAATGTTGTTTTCAGGACTGTGGAATAGCTATTTTCTTCCTCTCCCTACTGCATATTGTCTCTTTTTTACACTCATCTCAATATGATATTCCATCCCCCTCCTTCTTGGTGTTATCTCCTATGTTATTAGTGTAGTATTTCCCCTTTTCTCATGAATCTCTCTCTTCCCCTGGTCCCTTGGAATTGTATAGATTAGGATTAGATAGTCGCATTTCCCTCCCTAGGAGTATTTTAGAATGCTAGTAATAGGTAGAGGAACTAGCCTTCTTTAGAGGTATATCTCAAGTTGTAACTCCCACAACATGAGAGATTGTTCCATGTTACCCAAAAAAACTATATCTCATCAACACAAGCATGAAAAATTCAGAGGGTGTTATTTTTTGGTGATAAAATTTTTTGGCATGCCTGGTGGGACAAGATTTGAACTCATATCTTTCACAGATGTGCATGTGGATACCTTGGTTCCTTCACTGTCCAATTTTTTTTTCATGTCAAGTGGGACAAGTTTGAGGAGTTTTACATCTTCATATTAACATGTTTGATGTGTTCTTGTTGAGATTCAACATTTGGAGGCATGATCAAGCACATCTAGTGACTCCACTGATCTAATTAACCCATTTTCTAAGTTGCAAAACCTTTCTTTCATCCATTTCCATCTATTTTCTTTCCATATCTTCTATTTTTTCTTCCATTCATGAAGTTGTGAAATCATGACTTCATTTCCATCATGTAATTCCCATTTGCGGAAGCAGTGCCCACCAAATCCATCCACAGGCTGTTATAACACACCTAGAGATCAATTTTATGGATAAAATAAAACTCAACATGCATACCCCTATGAACAGAAAATTAGTTTGGTCATTCAAAAACCCATGGATCTTCTCAAGAGTAGGAGTATGGAGATGTTAGAGGCCATCCTACACCTGAAAATGCTGATTTGTAGAGAAAGGTTCAAGAGTTGGAGCTAAGCTTTGTGTAGATGAGGATTAAGGAGACAATAAAAGTAACCCAGATTACTTTCAAGATTCCTTATCCGTGGGCTAGTCTTATACCAAGTAAGTTCAATCCTTAACAAAATTGGCTCATGAATCTAGTGCTAGTAGTCCTATCAATGGGGAATTCCTACACTATCACCCCACAACCATTCCATTCCTCTTCCCAAACCTATGCAATCTCAGTCTAAGCTTCATTTCCATAACTTTTTACTTGCTTCTCCCATTTAGAATTCTACTTCTCCCTCTTCTTCCCTTCCACCCCATCTTCAATTCTCTTCCCTTTTTCATTCCAAAACTCCACCCCCTCCACAAGAACAAAATGTAAAGTCTTCCCTTCCACCAAAAACATTACAAAAACTAGTTGAGACCTAACCCACCCCTCCTACTCTTCCAAATCCATTTTAGAAGGAATAAAATCATAAAATTAGTCAAGGAGGGAAGAAAATTGAAGAACATAACGAAGAAGAACTACCAAAAAATATGAAGAATTAGGATGCAAAGTTTCAATTCACTCAAATGCCACTGATGACTAGGCCTTCAATAGAGGTCGTAGTTGAGGAACACGTGGTGGAAGAAGATGTTGCAGAAGAAAAATAACAAGAAAATGATGATAAAAAATCCATTGGCTCTTAATGTAGTGTACACATGGGCACTATATTCTCAGGGATTGTTGACCCATAACATGTTGCAGTATCAGTAGAGGAATAAGAATCAACTCCAAATCCAAGTGAAGAGGAGAACATGGAGGAGAACAAATCAGATTCAAAGGCCATGCATGAAGAAGAGATCATTGAAAGCTTCTTGCTTTCTATTGGTAATAAAAATTCAGATCCATCTTTTCCTTCATCTTTTGTTGAAACTGGTTTGATTAATGAATCCATCATGGAGGAGAACGTTCAAGAAGACATTATTATCCATAACAGTCCTTAGTATCATCAAATGGAAGAGTTTGATCTCTTAAAATTCATGGTGGATGAATAAATCAAGGATCAAAATCATTTTGGTCTTTAAGAAGAGGAAGAGCAACTCCAAAGTGATCAAAAAACTCTAATTAATTGTAGTGATTCACTAAGGACTCCATTAAATGCTACAATAAGTCTTGGGAGTTTCATTTTGAGGAGAAGGCATTTTTGGAAGAGGATGAATTGTTTTTAGAAGAAAAACAAGATCTTAATCAACTTATAAAAAATCACCTTTTCCAGGAGAGTCTGTAAGATGACTTCATTCTTGGATTTGGGATTTAGAGAAATGGGAAAAATTCAAGGATCAAACCATGCCAATCAATTATCTGGCTAGTTTAGATTCACCCAAGGAGTTGTAACCATTCATGTTCACTTCTGAGCATGAGGATGAGCTTCAAAGTTCCAAGGATCAACTGCAATGCCTCTCAAATCCAAATGTAGAGAGACTAAAAGAGGTGTTTATTCTCTTTCCAATTGATACGTTGAGGTATAGAGTGAAGAATCAAATTCATATCAGTTTTTCACTCTTGTTGATAACCATGTTCATTGAAAAATTAGTCACACGGTCCCAATTTTTGAGAAAAGGCAACTACTTATCCCTACCAGCTACATGATTTGTTTGAGTTTTCCTTGCCTCCAGTTAGAGTAGGATAGGATAGGTTTGTTTTCAGTAGAAGAAGTGCTTGTGCACACTCTACACGTTTCCACTTGGAACATGTATTATTTTCCATTTTGTACATAGTTTTTGTGGTGTTTTTTGCTCTTGCACAGTCCATTTCAAAAAAGGTCATGTTCATGGGGAAAATAATTCTTTTAAGGAAATTCCAAGTGTATCTAAATCAACATGTGTTCCACAACCCCTTTAATGTTTCATCCTTTCCCATGATCCGATTCAAGTTTCTTCAAAACTTGGAAAATAAATCATATTTTGGGACAAATTCAGATGCATTCATTCATCCTTGTCTCAACAGATCAGCTTATGGAGGGAACAAAGAAAGGAAATTTCAGATTCAAAACAATTTTCCACTCGATAAAAAATTAGAATATTTCTTATAAAAAGATGGAAATTCGAGCAACGGGTCAACTTCAGGTTCAAGTAGCACTTCAAGTGGTCTCAAGGGACATAATTTCAAGTTTCAGATCAGATTTAAGATTATCAGGCTGACTCCATGCCCAATGAGATGCTTCAAGGCCACTGATCAAATAATCTAGCAGGTAGATGTCTCCACGAGTCACCAAATTGTTATCCATTTTTACCCCCTTGGGAAAAATGGACAACTTGGAGAAATTAGAACTGGGAAATTGAGGAGACTTCAATGATGAATCTTGAGATTTCAAGTATGGGGTGCCGAGGAGAATGGAGTGTGGGCCACATAGGCTCGCAAAGAACTTAGAGATGCGAGGAACTTGTTCCTTGTAGGAACAAGTTCCCTAAACGGAGTTAAAACCCACAAGGGGAAGGCAGGGAATGCGAGGAGTTATATGAAGAGGTTACAAGCCTTTCAGGCCTGTAAAAAAATTGAAGCCTAGTTCTTCATCCAACCAAATTCTCCACATCCCATTAAAAGCTAGAAATCAAAGGAAAATGGGACACAATTATATGCAGATTGTGGATGAATTAAAGTAACAAGGATGAAAATATGAGATTTGAGAAAATTGGATCCCCGTGATCCGCATCCCCATAGATTTTTCCCATGTGCACTAAATTGGAAAAAATTATACTCGTTGGATTCATATTGGGATATGGGGAAACTCTATCCATTTGTTTTATCAACTTCATTGAGCTGTAAGCCTTCACATGGGCCTGAAAAGTGTACTTGTGCCTCTATTTTTTTCAAATGTAATGGACTGTCTAACTTTATAAAACAATAAAATCTATTTTTTTCGTGTTCTTTGAACCCTTGCATTTGTTTTATTGCATTCTTTTTTCTCTCCATTATTGTTGTTATATTCTATGCATGTATTTCTCATTTACATGTTTTTGTTGTTGTGTTTCATGGAGATTTGGTGGTGAATGAAGACTTGGGACTATGTCATAGTTGTTCTGGCCTCTCTCAACTCCATTTTCCTTCTATACTCTCCCTCAATAGGAAATTTCACCCCCTTTTCTTGGTGCTATCACTTATGTTAGTGTAGAATTTCCCTTTCTCATGCATTCTTTCTCTCCCTGGTCCCTTGGAAGTGATAGAATAAGAGTAGTTAGTTGTATTTCCTTCATCAGGTGTACTTTAGTGCTAGGATTAGGTAGAGGAATCAACCTTCTTTGGTGGTACATATCAAGTAGAAATTCCCACAACTTGAGATATGGTCCTATGTTACCCAAAAACACTGGTTGCTTAGTAACACAGGCATGACAAATTAGAGGGAGATATTTTTTGGTGATAATAGTACCTTGGCCTTTTTTGCAGACCAGGGAACCCAAATTTTAGACCAGGGCACCCCAAGTGCCCCCATATTTCTCAAGATGCCCTAGTTTTTCTGAGCTCCTATGCGACCATTTTCTCTTCCTGTTTATCCGATCTCCATTTTGAAAGAATCCCGCGACATCTGCAAATCAACTAAGGAATTTTTAACCCTATTTACACATTAGGGTTTCACATTTCATTGCTTAGATTGCTTGGGTATTTTAGTATTGAATTTCTTTTTTTATTTATTGTTCCTATAGCATTAGATTAGGCTAATAATAAATATATTACATTTTAGTTTAATCAAGTGCGACACGCACAAGAGCCACCTTGGGCACGATTCCACACACACACATAACTACATTTGGTCTGAAATGTAGTGCATTGCTCAGTTGTAGTTTCACCATTGTGACAGTTGAGGACAATCTGACCCCTCATTATGCATCTTTATTTTTTAGGATTTGATGTCTATTTGAGGGTTTTGAAGTTTCATATTTAATTGCAGGTTTCATGTGACCTCAATGATCTTAGTGTGATGTCGAGAATGACCAAATGTGAATAAGAGAGAAAAATTACCATTCACTCAGAGGAGGTTTCCTTATCTTTTCCGCAGACCCAAGCACCTAGAAACAAGTATAAGGCACCAATGGGCACCCCATCCCTCTCCAAGTACCCATGTCCCTGTCCATGTGCCCTTGTCCCTCTCCAGGTGCTTCTGTCTAGGCTATTATGTCATATCTTTTATTTTTTGGAACTCAGTGCGATAGTTAGTGCTTCATATTTTCTAGTTTTCCAACTCTATGCATCTTCCATATCTCTGAAAATTAGCTAAGGCTTCTTACCCTCTCTTTGCACTTAGGGTTTCCAATTTATTACTTAGTTTGTTTGGCTTACTTTATGTACTTAATTGTATATTCATTCACTGCTACAATAACATTAGATTAAGCATATAAATTCAAATTTAACTTAATCAAAGAAATCCTCCATATAACAAAGTTCAAATTGAGGGTTTAATAAAAATCCTAAGAAACCCCAATGCAACAAGTCCACATTGCTAAAACCTTGCTACATCATTAGAGTCATTATTATCTAATATTGATAATGTGCTTGGTCAAATAAACACATGGGAGGGTTTCAAAACAAATTGCCGTAATTTTTATGCAGACAAGTTGTCTTATGATGCAGCGAAAAAAAAATCACCAAAGGCAAGTTGTGTGCTTTGTTTACTGATCCTAAAACTAATGCACCCTTACTATTGAGTTGTAGAAGATTCCCGATCCACTGGTGTAACCATGAGGGGATATAAAATAATTTTTGGGAGAAATGGTGGATGGTTTTTGACCAACCACCTTATAACAATTTTTAGGTGTTACAATATTTGTTGAGGAAAATATATTGTGAGTTCATCCTCAATAAAATACCAAACTATTTTGACATTTAAGAGTTTCAAGAAAGAGGAAAAGGATCTACACAGGATAGAGTGGAGGCACAACATTTACAGAACCAACCATTTAGACCCATTTCTCACACATCTATTCAGCATGTTTCAGTCCCTTTTGTTGTGAAGGAGATAATGTAGGTGTATAATCTTGATTATATTAGGTATTTGACACATTCATTGCTTCAGCATGACACTTGTCTCTCCCAGGGTGATGAGGTTGGTCCTTTTATCCATTAGACATCATATAACATACAATATCATGCTTGTGGGAGTATAGGCACCTATGTGGTTGATGAGGCAACTCCAAAACCTTGCGAGGCAACTCCATAGCTTTATGAGGCAGATCCATAGCCTAGCGATGCAACTCAATAGCTTAGTCAAGATTCTCCACAGGATGAGTAGGGTGTTCGATTGGAGGAGGAACATCATGATTCTATGTTGGATAATATCATCATCATAGATGTTCTACTGGATTTGACCTTTGGTATTGACCAGGAGGTAATTTCACATGAAGTTAATTACAATATATATATATATATATATTGTACAAAATTTTATAATTAACAATGTTAATCCATTATGAATGAAAATTAATGAGTCATGTGTATTTAAAAAAAATACAGGGTCAAACTATACATCCAGTGTCACATTCCTCTTCTCCACAGTTGTTTGCGGGCACATCAACCCCTCAGGTATAAATTGGTAATAAATTAGTAAATATATTGTGTTAATTTGTTTTCCATATATAGAGATGTTATCCTAAAATTAGAATTTGATGTTGAACAAGTGAATTTCAATATGAGTTCACATGTTGGTGAATTTACTTATGTGAGTTTTATTATTTTTATTCATCATATACATGAAGAGAATGAAATATAGTTAACGTATGAAGATAATGTCATGTAACTTGTATATGTGTTACATTTTTCCTTTTTTTAGTTGATGATGTCATTACAGTATCCTGTCAACATTTGACAATCATTAGATATTGGAGTTGCTATGGGCATAGCTTCTGTTTTTCCTTTTACATAGGTATGCACTAGTAAAGTAATTTTCATATTGAATTGATTGCATTAAATAACATAATGTAGTATAATTAAATGACATTCATGCATATTCTAATTTTTGTCATCATGGTTGCCATAAGAGGAGTTGAAAAATCCAATTCATGCACCTCGTACTGATGTTGATGTCAATCTTGAGAGGAAAAGGATGATTTGGAGTCATCATGAGATTGCAGTAAGTATTTATTTGTAAGTAGTGTCATTTTATATGTCATTAGCTGTATACTAATGGGTATGTTGTTTATTCATATTGATAGATAGAGCTACAAGAATCCTTTGAGCATAGGAGGTTTTATCGACATTAGGGACATTCCACTAATGTGACTGGCTCATCTTTCTGGTGTTCGAAGAGACCCACATTATTTGATGATACCCCATAATTTAGATGTATATGGATTTTGTTTTCTTCCTTCGTGGCATATAATCATAGATTTATATTTTGTTGATGTATACCATTGTATGCCTACATGACATTGTTAAGACATTGATTTTGTTCAATTTTTTTATGATATCAAACATTTTAGAAAACAATATAATGTATGAGACAAAAATGTTTTGTTTTAAAACTTTTACAGTGGATGAAACATGATTTATACATGTATCTACGTGGATTAATATGATTCAATATGTATGTTGTGCTAACATGTATTATTAGTGTTAATTTTTTTATGTTTTGAAAAGGGTAATTAAATTATATATGTAACTAACATATAATTTACCCACTACCATAATCATTCAATGCCATCAATTATAATCATCTAATGTCAATGTCAATGCCATCCATGATCTAGAGGACATTTTGGGACATTCAGGGGTTCCCTAAATCTCCCTAAACCATGACCAAGTGGAAGAGTGTTTCAATAGATTTCTAACGATAGGTGGAGCATGGAAAAAAAAGCTCATACACTTAATAAATGGTCAATCAAAGGTTTGGCGTAAAATGGGGTCAAAATGGTCAAAAATCTAATTTGGATGTGACACTTGGCATATTGGTAAAAGGTGGAAAGGTTGAAAGTTCGTGTTTTGATCACCTCCAGTCTTCGATGAATGAAAAATTAGTGGGCCCCGCTATTTTCTAGTTGGAGACGCTTAGCCAGGTTCAATACACTCTTTTATAGGAGAGGTGCCTTTGCCACCTATTTTATATTGCCATTAATAAATTTTTGATTATATATGCCATATATATCTTTAACATTCCCAACGTGAGACTATGTTTGTTTTGGAGAGTTGATTTTACAATGCAGGGTTTGGATTGAGCTTGGACAAGCTATTTTATTAGCTCGGTGGGGTGATCAAATCCCCACCAAGTTGAGTTGATCACATTGTTTACTACATTGACCGAGTGGATTGTATTACATCCACTATGGTCGAGATTACGTATGCCTCGATGGATTAGACCACATAGCTTGGGATGGTAATGGATAGCTCGACGCCACATAAAATTGCATAGCTAGCTCATCACATTGGATGGCTCCACGTACACAGCTCAACAGAATACAACACAAATAAACAACAACCAATCTCAAACCTCATAGCTTGGCCCAACTCATGGGTGATTCCCACATTACACAGCTCGACAACGTTCGAATAGCTCGGGAAACAGTTAGAGGCCCAACAAAAAGGGGCTTATGTGGCCAGGAAATGGATTTGTTATTTCGGCATGCATTTTAAAAAGGATTTCCCAATATGTACATCCATGCATGTGGTATAACAAAATAGTGCCTCTCCACTAAACCTGAGTCCCAAGGAGGTCTACGTAGGAGATTTTGGCGGCACGTCCAAACAAGAGTTTGTTCACCCTGCCAGCATGAAGGTCCATGAGGACGTTGAACAAAAAATAAGGGGAAGACACATGTAGTAGCAATGGTAAATGGGAAGCATTAAACAATGTGAAGGGGTTGATAGGCATTATTTTATATGCCTTGGTGAATCCACGAGAATTTGGAAAAGGAGGATTTAGTGGTGTGATTCGAACCCCCACCATCCACGTTAAAAAAAATATGCCCCTCAAACACACCATAGAGCTCAACATGGATATAAAGGGAGCTCACTTTATTTAAAGGAAAGCTTGTTTTGTGTAGATCCATAAGGCTTCAAGAGGCAATTATGGAAATCCTCCATTTTGGAGCACTTAGAGGCAAAATTAGGCCCTAGTGTAAAAATGAAAAATGTTCATTTTTCCAAGAGGAATATAACTACATGACTTTTTTTCATGTAATGCTTGAGAGTCTACATTTATAGGTGATTTTTGAGTACTGTTGCAGGGAGATTGCTTTGTGAAGACACTGTAGGGGCCACATATAGACTTCAGAATGATTTTTGGCTAAGTGTAGAGTTCCATGAGGTTTGGTATCGACCCATTTGTAATTTTTACAATCTATTTGTCATTATTGAAGAGTTATTGCACTTCATTGGAAGTTAAATAGATCAATTCTCTTTTCGAGAATCCAGAGACGTAGCCCATTTAGGTGAACTCTGTTATCAATTTCATTCTTGTGGATGTTTTATTTCTATTCTTGATGATGATTTTGATCAGATAAATCAGTAATGGTTTTATATTAATTTGATTAAGTAATCATCTTTAAATCTAGAAAATAGACTTAGGTATCCATATTCCACAACGGAATGAGGTATGCACATTTCAATGTTGTGATTGAAAATCAGGCTAGGGTGCATGTTTTTAAGGGAATTAATTAGTTTTGGGGTAATTGAAGTCCGTAAAATTGATGTTGAGTTCCTAGATCCTTGTGCATGGTTAAGTTTGAAAAATTATAACTCGCGTATTCAGATCAATCCACTTCCTCGAATCTCAATAATTCAAATGAAACATATGTAACTGTTATGAATAAAACTTAGCTTAATTCATCATTAGTTGATATTTGAATAAATGTAATAAGTTAAAGTATTTAATTAAATACTTTAAACTTATATTAGTTATCCTTAGTTGTTAGTTAACTAAGTGATAGTGTTATCATCCCAATGTTTGTGGGATCATGTTCTATCTTTTACATATTTTGTTCCCGGATGATTTCCATGAGGGGCAATAGGGGCAGTTAGGGGCAATATGCTATTTCTGCATATTTTCTTAGATTAGATGATTTGTTTCCATATATTGTGGATGAGATAGAAGCTGTCCAATATCTATAAATATTGCATCTCTCTCATTTGTCTGTAATGCTTGATTTTGATATTAATAAAATACACAAGCACCGTATTGTTTCTATGCAAAGCTTCTGTGTCAATATTGTTTTCAAGTATTCATTGTCAAGATTTGGTATCAGAGCAGTATTCTTATCTAGAGAGGAGTGTAGGAGGTTTTAGGGAAGTTTAGGGAGATCTGGAGAAATTACAGAGCTAGGAGGAGCCATAGATGCCCCTAGCCATTTCACAACCCCTACCCGGCTCCACACCCTGAATCACGATTGATTTGCAGTTGAAGAACACTTGGAGCACAATCATAGGCCTTTATAGACTTGGATGCTAATCTATTGTAAAAGGTGACATTGTTTCATTCTCTGGTATTTTAAAAAAAAAAAATTACCGGTACGTGCATTTTTTTTTAAATTGGAAGCATTTAAATATATATATATACAATATTTTTGATTTGTGGGTACCCAAGCTTTTCAAGCTTCCCACATTACTTGCTCTTCCTCTTCTCCGTATTTTTATTCTTCTTCCTCTTCTCTGTATTTGAGCATTTAAAAAAAAAGGAGATCCAATCAAACGTGGAAGGTTCTCTGTGAACTTGCATTTGCCAAAGGAGTAGAAAACCACATATTTGAATGATCTGCAACGTGCCTGCATCCAAAACGAATACTACAAATTAAACGGAGAGAAGATTTTCAACTTGCAACAAAAGAGCTGCGCTGGAAGAAGGAAGAACAAGCTGCCTCCAAGCAAAAGAAATACCTGCGTACAAAGAGAAACAATAAAAGAAAAGTGTGGCCAAGGGTTATTATAAGGCATATGCAAAGCGGATGAACTGCAGTTGTGCCCTAAAACGTAGTACACATGCATGTAAGTTGTTATCTGCATTCAATTTTAATTTTTTTTCCATTTTTGGACATAGTGAAAAAACTTAGAAGGAAAAAAACAATTCCATTTTCGGAAAGGGGCTCGGAAAGATATTAAAATTACAATTTAAAAAAGGCACAACTTTCAACTAGTACCTCAGATTAAGGTGCCATTTTTTTTGAAAGTGTATGTTTTTGTGAGCTCTACATTTTGGTCTAGTTTTTAATCATATTTGGAAACTATTTGTCTTGTAAAAATTGCAAAAATAAGATTTTTTGTATTTGAAAAGAGACCAAAGAGTCCAATTTTTCTTTTTTTTTTCCAAATTGGCCAAGAGTGCCATTTTATTTTTGTAAATCGGCCACAGAGCCAAATTTGTAACAGGGCCAATAGTGCCAAAAATTCGTTGTACACAGCCGAAAAGGAGCCCAAAAATAAATAAAATAATATTTTTTGGGGGGGCATGTATGCATTAAGGGGGGAAATTGTTCAATTCTTCTTCTTTCATTATTCAGTTTTCACAATGGCTGCAATTACGACACCAAAGTTATTTTTTCCAGATTCTCAACTTTTGCGTTTTGATAATTATCCAGCATGGAAAACAAAAATTCATGCACAACTTGATTTTGAAAATCTATGGACCGTTGTTTCTGGTACATTAACAAGATCTGCAACAGATGTTACACAACAAGCTACATTTGATCGTGCAAATCAAAAAGCAAAGTTAATAATCTTGTTTAGTGTTTCAGATGAGGTACAACCTCATATTTGTGAGTCCACAACAACAAAAGAATCTTGGGACAAGTTGAAAATGGTATATGAGTCAAAAAAATAAGAACACAATACTTCATCTCCAAAGTCAACTATTAAACTTGAAAATGCAACCAACTGAGAAAGTTGAAATGTTTTTGAGAAGAGTGGCAACTTTGCGTGCATCACTTCAAGCTTTGGAAGAAGAAGTAACTGACACATCACTTGTGCCTATAGTATTGAGAGCTCTTCCTCCTTCTTATAGGATTTTTGTGACCACGTTAAACATAACTGGTCAAACAACAACTTTTGAAGAGTTAGTGAATATGCTCCAACAAGAAGAAGCTATTCACTCAACTATTGAAACTGAAGAGCAGGCACTTGCTTCTAATCAAAAAGGGAAAAAATAGGCGAAGTCTAGTAAACAACCTTAGAAGCAAGGTGATTCTCAACAAGGCCAAAAATACCAACAAAAATGTCTTATTTTTGGTCGAAAAGGACATGAGTTAAAAAATTGTTGGTACAACACATTCCAAAAAGGATCAACAAGTGGTAAAAAGACTAATTACCAACAAACAAAATCATTCCAACAACAGAGTAAATAGGGACAAAATTATCAAAAGTGGAAGAAGAAACCAACTCAACAAGGAAATGTAGCCGAATAGGAAGATCAATTTGATGATGATGACTTCCTCTATTCTGCACAGTCAAATGAAGTATCCAATTCTACAACTGAAATTTGGTATGTCGACTCGGGTGCAACTCGACACATGACAGGAAAGAAATATTGGTTCTTCAAAATGAGTAAAACACCCACCAAAAATCATGTCTCTTTGGGTGATGATACATCATAAAGTGTTGAAGGCATTGGTTCCATTTCACTACCACTTGGGCAACATAATTGTAAAATTATAGATGTTCTTTATGTTCCTGGCTTAATAAAAAATCTGTTATCCTGTGAGTCAATTATTAGATCACAATCTCAAAATTGACTTTGATTGTAAAAGTGGTAAAAAGATGTGCCTAATTCAAGATAAGTCACGAAGCTCAAAAATTGTTGCAAAAGCTTCGAATGTTGGAAGAATGTTTCAGGTAGATTTTGTTCAACGCAATGATCAAGCACTTTTAGCCAAGGATACATCATCAGCTCAACTATGGCATCGAAGACTTGGACATGTGAGTTTTGGCTATCTTGACACACTTCGTCGATATGACATGGTTAGGGGTTTACCACCTCTAAAAAAGGGTACAGATAAATGTCAACATTGTTTGGCAAGAAAACAAAATAGAGCACCATTCAAACATAGTACATTTCAAGCTAAGGAAAAACTTAACTTGGTGCATACTGATTTGTGCAGACCAATGAGACCTAGCCACTTTGGGTTTCAATATTTCATGCTCTTTGTTGATGATTTTTCAAGAAAAATGTGGATATATTGTCTTTCTACAAAATACCTTGAGCTTTTGAAACTTTCAAGAAATTTAAAGCCCTTGTTGAAATAGATTTTGGTAGGAAAATAAAAACACTCTGCTTAAAGAGCGAGGGGGAGAATACACCAACAACGAGTTTAATGATTTTTTGAAAACACATGGCATTCATCGTCAAATGGCTCCTCCTCACACACCGCAAAAAAATGCTGTTGTTGAAAGGTGAAATTGTACTATCATGGATATGGTGCGATGTATTATTGATGCTGTAGGTTTATCAATTTTTTTTTGGGCTGAAGTAGCTAAAACAACAATGTATTTACTAAATAGAGTTCCCACTGCAGCACTTGATAGAATAACATCACAAGAAGCATGGTCAAGGCATAAGCCATCTATTTCACACCTTAGAGTTTTTGGATGTAAAGCAAGTATGCACATTCCTAAGAAACAAAGAACTAAGCTTGATATGAAATTAGAAAAACTTATCTTCTTGGGATACAGTGATGAAGCACTTAGCTATAGACTTATGAATCTAAGAACAATAAGGGTATACACTAGTCGGGATGTTGAGTTCTTTGAGAAGAAAGAAGAAGAAGCTCCTTCCATACACTCACATGATGAAAAAATTATCCCTATAGTGAAAACAAAGGATGGTAATCACTTTGATGACAGAAAGTGATGATGGGGAATATAATGAAATTCAACCTCCCATAAGAACCACAAAAAGTATGCCTAAATGGTATACAATTATGATTAGAGATGCAAAATTGGATAGTGTTCCCGACACATCTAACATTGGAATGAGGACTCACAGTATGGTTCAAAATGAGTTCAATTTGGCCTTAATGAGTAAAGTTGTTAAAACTATTGAGCCATCCTCAATTTCAGAAGCCCTACAGTCTAAACCTTGGAAAGATGCTATGGATGCAGAAAATAAGTCATCTTATGAAAAATAATGCATGGAAACTTACAAATATTCCACCAGGTAAAAATCTGATTAGATGTAGATGTATCTTCAAAATGAAGTACAAAGTAAATGGAAAAATTGATAAACATAAGGCTAGACTAGTTGTTAAGGGATATGCTCAAAAAGAAGGCATTGATTAGGAGTAGAATTTTTCTCCCACAACTAAGATAAAAACTTTCAGGTTAATATTCGCTCTAGCTGCACAATTTGGTTGGAAAATACACCAAATGGATGTGAAAAGTGCCTTTCTTTATGGTGATTTACAGGAAGAAGTTTACATGACTCAACCAGAAGGTTTTTTCATACCAGGTAAAGAGGAAAAGGTATGTAAACTAATAAAATAACTATATGGTCTAAAGTAGTCTCCCAGGGCATGGTACATAAAAATCGAATGAGCATCTCATTCAACATGGATTCAAAAGGAGTCCATACGATCCTAATCTCTATCTCAAAAATCAAGGGGAGGAGATAGTGATCGTTGAAGTATATGTTGATGATCTAGTCATCACTGGAGGATTAGTGATGATGATTGAGTCAACAAAGAAATATCTAACACGATCATTCGACATGACTGATCTCGGGCTTCTGCATTATTGTCTTGGACTTTAAGTTTTACAAAAAGAAAATCATATCTTTGTGTCACATTTGAAATACACTAAGACAATGCTAGAGAAATTTAATATGATGGATTTTAATCCATTTTCCACACCTATGGAGACAAGAATTCAATTGTCTCGAAAAAATCCATGACCACAAGTAAATGCAACTCTCTATCGAAAGTTGATTGGGAGTCTCATCTACTTGACTTACACTAGGCTGGATATCAGCTATGCAGTCAGATATCTTTCACGGTTCATTTAAGAACCAAGGGTTTCTCAATGGAAAGCAGCAAAGCGGATACTGAGGTACATTAGAGGAACTATGGACTATGGCTTAGAATACAAGAAGAATAATAACTTCTTCTTGACATGATATTCAGATTTAGATCATGTAGGAAACATAGACGATAGAAAATCCACTTCAGGATTTGTATTATTTTTGGGATCTGGATCGATGTCATGGGGGAGTATGAAGCAGACTTATGTTTAAAGATCCTCCATAAAATCAGAATATTGTGCAACAGGTGGAGCTGTCTATGATGCGATATGGCTCCGACATATACTTGAAGGATTGGGAATACCACAGAAAGATCCAACTATCCTACATGTTGATAATGAAGGAGTAGTAAAACTTGTTCAGAATCCATTTTTTCATGAGCGCACCAAACACATTGAGGTGCATGTACATTTCATTCGTGAACATGTTCAAAACAACAACATCTAGCTCCAATATTGCCCAAAATATATACAACATGCATATGTCTTCACAAAGTCACTTGCTTGAGGTAAATTTGAGGGTTTTAGAGAATTTTTCTCTTGTTCACTTGAGACCATGCTGAATTAAGGGGGGGAATGTTATGAATAAAACTTAACTTAATTCATCATTAGTTGATATTTCAATAAATGTAATAAGTTAAAGTATTTAATTAAATACTTTAAACTTATATTAGTTGTCCTTAGTTGTTAGTTAACTAAGTGATAGCTTTGTTATCCCAATGTTTTTCGGATCATGTTCTATCTTTTACATATTTTGTTCTCGGATGATTTCCATGAGGGGAAATAGGGACAATATGCTATTTCTACATATTTTCTTAGATTAGATGATTTGTTTCCATATACTGTGGATGAGATAGAAGTTGTCCAATATCTATAAATATTGCATCTCTCTCATTTGTCTATAATGCTTGATTTTGATATTAATAAAATACACAAGCACCATCTTGTTTCTATGCAAAGCTTCTGTGTCAATATTGTTTTCAAGTATTCATTGTCAAGAGTAACAAGAACACATTCTCATTTCACCACCTATATCATATGAAATATCTTTTTTAACATTCCTTTTACCTCTTACATATTATCATTTCAACGAGATCATCTAACATCCCACTCAGACGTTTGGGAACCATCAGTTTGGTGCCACGAGGTGCCTATATTGTCTTAATTTTTAAAACAATTTTAAATCTTTGATACTTATGTTAATTGAAGGTTTTTTTCACATTTCATTTGCTAACACTATGAACAAAAAAACAAGATATGGGAGAAACCGAGATAGGGTTTTGTAGGTAGACCACATGCACATCCATAGGTTCAGATGAGACATTCCCAAGTGCCACGGTTTTCTAGTTATCACTTGAAAGTTTGACAAGTTTTGGCTCTCAGGGATCTTAAGAGACATTAACAGATTGATGTAGCCTAGAAGGACCGTGAGGGTTTGGAAGTGGAATGATACCATTGGTAATATCTAATAGGTCACTTGGATGTGTGAGAACCATCGTTTTGGTGCCACAAGGTGCCCATTGTAAAATATTGCCCTTGTGACACTAATGTTAATTGAAGGATTTTATGTTTCATTCACTGCCACCACGAACAAACGAGTGAGATAGGGGAGAAATAGAGATAGGATTTTGGAGATGGATGATATGTGCATCGGTAGGTTCAAACTATACATTCCCAAGTGCCATGGTTTTATAGTTATCACTTGTCAAAGTTTGACAAGTTTGTGCTCTTAGGGCGCTTAAGAGGTATTGACATATCGATGTAGCCTAGGAAGGATCAAGACATTTTGGTAGTGGAACAACACCATCAATAATTTCTAAAATCCCACATGTATGTGTGAGATCCATCAGTTTTTTGCCAGGAGGTGCCCATTACAAAATATTGCCCTATATGCCTTGACACTAATGCTAATTGAAGGCTTTTTCTACATTTCATTCGTTGCCACCTTGAACGATCGAGAGATATATGGGGAAAAATGAGGTAGAATTTTGTAGGTGGATCATATGTACATATATATGTTTAGAAGAGACATTCCCAAGTACCACGGTTTGTTAGTTATCACCATTTAAAGTTTGACAAGTTTTTGCTCTCAGGGTACTTAGGTGATATTGATAGATCGATGTAGCTTGTAAGGAACAAGATGGTTTGGTAGTATAATGACACCAATGGTAATGTATAACAACCCACCTTGACGTGTGGAAACGATCGGTTAAGTGCCACGAGGTACCCATTGCAAAATATCACCCTGGATTTTGTGACATTGATGCTAATTGAAGGATTTTTCCACGTTTCATTCGCTACCACTGTGAAAAAATGAGCGAGAGATGGGAGAAACCAAGATAGAATTTTTTAGGTGGATATGCACATCAGTAGGTTCTAATGAGACATTCCCAAGTGCCACGGTTTGTTAGTTATCACCCGTCAAAGTTTGATAATTTTTTTTAATCTTAGGGAACTTAAGAGACATTAACTGACCAGTGTAGCCTGGAAGGACCAGGATGGTTTGGCAGTGGAATGACACCACTGGTAGTATCTAACAACCCACTTAGATGTGTGTGAACCATCGGTTTGGTTCCACGAGGTTTCCATTGCAAAATATTTCCTTGGATGCCCTGACACTGATGTTAATTGAAGGTTTTTATCACGTTTCATTATTGCCACCATGAAAAAATGGGTGAGAGAAGGAATAAACCAAGATATGATTTTTTAGGTGGACCATATGCACATTAGTAGGTTCAAACGAGACATTCCCAAGTGCCACGGTTTGCTAGTTATCACTTGTCAAAGTTTGACAAGTTTTTTCTCTCAGGGCGCTTAAGAGACATTGATGGACCACTGTAGCCCGGAAGGACTGGAGCTATTTGGAAATGGAATGACACTACTGATAATGTATAATATCCCACCATCGATTTAGTGCCATGAGGTTCCCATTGCAAAATATCACCCTAGATGCCCTGATACTAATGTTAATTGAAGGTTTTTGCCACATTTCATTCGTTGCCACCGCGAACAAAGGAGAGAGAGAGAAGGGATAAAATGAGATAGGTTTTTTTAGGTGGACCATATGTACATCTGTAGGTTTAGATGAGACATTATCAAGTGTCATGGTTTGCTAGTTATCACTTGTCAAAGTTTGATAGGTTTTTGCTCTCAGGGTGCTTAAGAGACATTGACAGACTGGTGTCACCTGGAAGGCTTGAGACGGTTTGGAAGTGGAACAAAACCAATGATAGCATATAGCAACCCACCTTGACATGTCAGAAACATTGGTTTAGTGACAAGAGGTTCCTATATTGTATTAATTTTTTAAAATACTTTTTTTATGTTTGACACTAATGCTAATTGAAGGTTTTTGCCACGTATCATTTACCGCCACCATGGTCAAATGAGAGAGATATGGGAGAAACCAAGATATAATTTTGTAGGTGGACCATATGTGCATATGTAGGTTTAGACGAGATACTCCCAAGTGCCACGATTTTCTAGTTATTAGCCGTCAAAGTTTGATAAGTTTTTGCTCTCAGGGTGCTTAAGAGACATTGATGGACCAGTGTGGCCCGAAAGGACTGAGATGGTTTGGTAGTATAATGGCACCACGGATAGCGTATAAATTCCCACTTGGATGTGTGGGAACCATCGGTTTAGTTGCATAGGGTGCCCATTGCAAAATATCACCCTGAGAGTAAAAAATTATCTCTAAAGTGTCTTGAGAGTAAACACTTGTCAAACTTTGACGAGTGATAATTAGCAAGCTGTGACACTTGGGAATGCATTGTATGAACCTAAGGATGTGTATATGGTCTACCTACAAAATCCTATCTTATTTTGTCCCATCTCTCACCCATTTTTTCGCGGTGGCAGTGAATGAAATGTGGCAAAAACCTTTAATTAACATCAATGTCAGGGCATCTAGAGTGATATTTTGCAATGGGCACCTCGTGGAACCTGAATGATAGTTACCACATGTTTGGGTGGGATATTAGACACTTCAAGTGGTGTCATTATGTTTCCAAACCATCCTAGTCCTTTCGGGCCACACCGGTCCGTCAATGTCTCTTAAGCACCATGAGAGTAAAATACTTGTCAAACTTTGACGGGTGATAAATAGAAAACCATGACACTTAGGAATGTCTCGTCTGAACCTATGAATGTAAATATTTCTAGCCTACAAAATCTTATCTTGGTTTCTCCCATCTTTCACCCATTTATTAGTGGTGGAAGTGAATGAAACGTGGTAAAAGCATTCAATTAATAACAGTGCCAGAGATAAAAAATTATTTTCAAAAAATTAATACAATATAGGCACCTCATAACACCAAATAGATGGTTCCCATACGTCAAGGTGGATTGTTAAACACTATCGGTGGTGTCATTCTGCCGCCAAACTATCTCAATCCTTCCGGGTGACACAAGTTCGTCAATGTTCTTAAGCACCTTGAGAGAAAATCTTGTCAACTAGTAAACCATGACACTTGGGAATGTATTGTATGAACCTACGAATGTGCATATGGCCCACCTAAAAAAACCTATCTTGGTTTCTCCCATCTCTCATCCGTTTGTTCATGGTGGCAGCAATTGAAACATGATAAAAGCCTTTAATTAACATCAATGTCAGAGCATCCATGGTGATATTTTGCAATGGACACATCGTGGAACCAAACTGATGGTTCCTACATGTTTGGGTGGGATGTTAGATGCTATCAGTGGTGTTTTTTTTCTGCCAAAATGTCCCGGTCCTTCTGGGTTACACTGGCCTGTCAATGTCTCTTAAGTGCCCCGAGAGAAAAAAACTTGTTAAAATTTGACGGGTGATAACTAGCAAACCGTGGAACTTGGGAATGTCTCGTTTGAACCTATAGATGCACATATGGTCTACATAAAAAATGGTATCTCAGTTTCTCCCATCTCTTTGCTATTTTGTTTTTGGTGATAGCGAATGAAACATGACAAAAACCTTCAATTACCATCAATGTCAGGGCATCTAGGGCAATATTTTGCAATGGGCACCTCATGGCACCAAACTGATGGTTCCCACACGTCTAGATGGGATGTTAGACACTCTTAGTGAAATAAGAATATGTAAGAGGTAAAAATAATGTTAAAAAAACATATTTCATATGATATAGGTGGTGAAATGAGAATGTGTTCTTGTTAAAAAGAATGTGAAGAAAGAAGTCTCTCTTTCTCTATCTCTTGATTTGTCAATCTATTTCTTTCTTTCCCTCTTTATCTCTGTCTCTATCTATTTCTCTCTTTCCCTCTCTCTCGCTCTTTGTTTCTCTCTCTCTCTCACACGCTCTCTCTCAATCACTCTCCTCATCCTCTCTCTCTCTCTCTCTCTCTGTCTCTTTGTCTCATTCTCTCTCACTCTCACGTTCTCCTTCTCATTATATTTTTATCTCTCGCTCTCTCTCACTCTTGCTCTCTCTCTCTCTCTCTCTCATTCTATCTTTTTCTCTCTCTCTCTCTCTCTCTCGTTTTGTCTCTCTCTTTTGAGGGATTTGGATGGAATTGAACCTTGGAAAGTTTGTGTGGGATTCAATATTGCCAATAGGCCCCAAAGGGTCAAGAGAGATGAAAAGGACTACATTTGGTTGAATTTTTATTTGGGGGATTTCTTGTTGCTCCTCATGGGTCTTTTATTCTTTAGTCAATTTGGAAGGCATGAGAACAAGTGAAGCATTTGGTGGTTAGGCATTCTATCTTCTCTTCCTTTGACACTAGGTGCCAAGCCTACAAATCAATTTCATCTAATCTGAAATATAATGACAAGATCATTTTATTGAAAAGAGGCTGCTTTTCCCTCCTTTCATTTGAGAAAGGAATTAAAATATTTCATGACTTGTACAGATTTTGGAAATGGATGGAATGCTCTTAGTTCAAAATGTATACATTTCTTAGAAATGTTGATGCAGGAGTATCTCTCCTCAACATACAATTATCCCCTGCTTTATTATATCTTGAGAATTTTTCAATAGTTTGTTAGGAATTTACATCAAGTGCAATTCACATATAATAGCATATTGTTGTACATCTAGATTTGGTTAGTAAACCAATGTTTCACTAATATAGGAATTTGGGGAGATTATTCTGGGAGGAGTTGTTAGAGAAACCTCCTCAAATATAGAATTTGTAACTCTTATATATTTGTATTGTATCCCGTATGATGTGAATGTCGAAGAAGATTATTCTGTGTTTAATTTGCTGCCGTACATTTCTATAAATCTGATCCAAATCTATTATTTGGTATCAGAGATGGACAACCTTGGGCTCTACATATTTTTGACTTGGATGATTATTATTGTTGTACAAGGAATTCCTCGCATATCCAGAAATGCGTTTTAGGGAAAATTTAGATATGTATACATAATTTTAAGCTAATGCCATGAAGGAGTATTTTCATCTGGTTTGTATTCTTATTTGACGCGCATGAAAATTCACTGGTCTGATTTGATCCATGCAATAAATCAATGCTAGCAATCATTAGAGATCATGCTCAGCTCATGTTTCAATCCGCGGAGGTAGAACAATTTGGAGATCACGCGTGGAAAATATAATTGCAATTGGCACAATTCTGTCTTACACGTCAGATCTTATTCCAACACGGCTTGAAGTCTGTGGATCTTCTGATTCTTGACGTCTAACTGCTGTCACATGCATTGATAAGAATTCTACTCTCTAACGTATCTACCACACCGAATTCAAATATTTCCGTAGTCTGGATTGTGAGATGGTGCATGAGAAAACACGACCAGATCTGATTTTTCAATTAGGCTGTGATATATGTGACATTTTTTTAATTGTTAAAGAAGGTGTATTGTTTCTCACGATTCATATCTCAAGTCAATAAATATAAGTGTATTTTTGTTAGTGTTGTGATTTTAATAGGATTGTGTCTAATTTCCTAAATTGAGTCTTTTATTTTTGGTACGTGTAGACTCTTAGATTTCAATTCTTTATTAATGTCATCATATAAAACGTCAATAGGTATTGTAAAATAGTAAAAGAAAAAAAGGTCAAAGTTGTGTCATTTGTCTTGACTAATATATTGTAAAAGGACACATTCTCGATTTAAACGAATGTTCTTAATATTGTCACTTTGTAGTTAATATTTGTGTAAATCGAAGTTGTAAAAGTATAGTAGTCATTTGTCATTAAAATGTCATAAGTTTCATTTAAGTGATTATTAGGATTATTGTCATGGATTTAGTTCAGCCTTTGTATCGTATTTTTTAGTCATCATCATATGGAAAAGTTGTATCGAATTGAAAAATTCGTAAGGTAAAGATTTCCACACATGGCAGGTGAGAACTTAACTTTTTTGATTAACAAAGATCTGTGGGATATCGTTGATGGAAAAAAAGAGAAACCAACAGATGCTAGATGAATACAAAATGGGAAAGCAATGATATGTTCTTTAAAGCAACAACAATTATTGTCCTAGGATTATCTGATGCCTACCTACATCACCAATCTATCAAAAACATCACATGCCATTTGGTGACATTGAACAAGCTTTTGGGTCACAAGTAGAGAGTGCAACAATGGAACTCAAGAAAAAGCTATTTGGCACTCAAAATGGAGGAAGATTGACAACATGGTAGAACACATAAGTATGTTTCATTCTATATTAAATGAATTAGCTAGAATAAAAGTAGATTTTCCTGATGATGATCAAAAAGTTGTATTACTTAATAGCATGCCTCCTAGCTATTCTAACATGGTCTTCACTTTGAGAAAAATAAATCTGAGTCTAGAGGATTTAATTTCTTCTCTGATAGAAGAAGAAAATAGAACCAAGAATATTGATCCAGAGGAGACTGCAATGTATGGTATCAAACAAATCATATGCTAAAGGAAGATTCAAACCTTCTTTTAAGCAAAAATCAACCTCCCAAGATCCACGAAAAATTATTTATCACTATTGTAATGCTCATGGACACGTTATTACTTGTTGTAAGAAAAGAGCACAAGATCTACAATGGTAAATTAAAGGATAAAGCCTTCATTTATGAAAAAAGAGATGAAGAAAGTGATTGGGATATGAAGTCTACCCACTCTAATAATGAGGAAACAAATGTTCAACAAAGTGATGAAGACTTCTTGTATTAAGTATAGGAGTGCTTCCACTGGAGGAAGAGAGGCACATGAAAATTGGAGGTCTAATCAGACAACCTCTTGTCAGTCACCAACGACGGGATTTGCATAGTAGATGTGGTGGAATTTTGTACAATGAATTTATGCAAGATTGAAGTCATTTGTGTGAAGTGTGATTATATTTCAGAGTTCCTGTTTTGTGTTAATAAGTGGAAAATTCACATTAAGGGGGGAACATGATCTCAATGTTCCATTTACTTTTATGTGACTTTTCCATATTTGTATTAAATGAGCAGTGTTTCCTACATAATTCCCTGAAGGAATAAACATAGTGGACATATGAAAGCACAAGGTGAAAACAACATCATGATATTTGGGTTGTTGGTTGTCCTATGAAAACCATCAAAAATTGAGGTTGTTGGATGTCCTAAAAAACCATCCTTGTTTTGGTTGTTAGTTGTCCTTTCAAACCATCCTTGTAGGTTGTTGGATATCCTTGGGAAACCATCCTTGTTGAGGTTGTTGGCTGCCCTGAAAAACCATCCAGATCATGAGCACACACAAGCGAAAATCTGCGAAGGAAGTGCGATTGTTTTTATCCCATGTTTGCACTAAGGGGGGGAATGTTAGGAATTTACATTAGTGCTCACATATAATAGCATATTTTTGTACGTGATATTTGGTTAGTAAACTAACTCACTAATATAGGAATTTGGGGAGATTATTTTGGGAGGAGAATTTACAGAAACCTCCTCGAATATAGAATTTGTAACTCCTATATATTTGTATTGTATTCCGTATGATTGAATGTCAAAGAAGATTATTTTGTGTTCAATTTTCTGCTGTACATTTCTGTAAATCTGATCCAAATCTATTATAGTTAACTCTGAGATTTGTTCATCTTGGAATTTTCTTAGTAGCTCTGCAATAGTTGGTTTCACAACACAGTCAATATAATGAATCATGGTTTCATATTAACAAGATATTATTTAATGAGTGCCCTAATTGATAATATTAAGGTTTTAGGTCTTAAACGACTTCCAAGATTCTGATTTTCATAATAATACTATTTAGAGGTTTGTAGGGTACAATGGTAAATTGAAAGGAGACAAGAGAAAGAAATAGAAATTCAATTGGGTTTAAGAGAGAATTGTGACTTGAAAATTTATACAAAGCATCTAAGGAGTGTGAGGAAGGATATTTGGAAGGTTAGAAAGCTTGAGGTTACTAAAAAAGACCACAATTTATGCCAATATTGTTGCAGCCCTATGGAAGGGAATAAAGGCCTAATTGGAGAAACAAGAAAGTGTGGAAAGTTGTTTTAACTTTGAAAGTTGGGATTTCAAACTTGGTAATCAAGTAAAAATAGCAAAATGGTATCCTAAAATGCCATTAGTTAGTTTTGAACCCTTCTCAGTGAAAATTTAAGCTTGAAAAGGTACCTAGGAAAGGGTATCCTAAAAGGCCATTAGTTAGTTTTGAAACCTTTTGAGTGAAAATTTAAGCTTGAAAAGGACCTAGGTCAGGGCTACTAGGAGCTAGAATAAGTGAATGATTGATGGTGGAAGAGAGACTTAACAATGGAGTTGGGTTATAAAATTTTCCACACACCTTGAGGAGCTTAATGGGTGCCCAAAACTGGTGTTGGGTTGTTTCGGTTGTTTGTGGGTGATTCCCAACACCAACTTACCAGTGTCACATGGTAATCAACTAAAAATAACAAAAGGGTGTCCTAAAAGGCCATTAGTTAGTTTTGAAACCTTCTTAGTGAAAATTTAAGCTTGAAAAGGACCTAGGACATGGCTACAAGGAAATAGAATATGTGAAGGAGTGATGGTGGAAGAGAGACATAGCAATGGAGTTGGGCTATAAAATTAATCACACACCATGATGAGCTTAATGGGTGCCCAAAACTGGTGTTGATTTGTTTCAGTTGTTTGTGGGTAATTCCCAACACCAAATCACAAGTGTCATTGTTCTTGAGAAGCTAGTGAAGGCAGTTTTGGCCAAGGTAAACAATTTGAAGACTTCTTGTGTTTTCCATCATTATGATTAGTAAATTGGCATGGAATATGATATAGAGACATGGTGAATTGATAGGAATTAATCAGGTGAACCCATTTAAGTCAAATTTTACTAGTTTGAAGTGTTCTTGACTTGAGAAAGTAAGCCACTTTGCAGACTTAATGGCAGTTTTGTGTTTTTGGAGTAAACTAACTTTGTGGTTGGGTTGAGTGTGATTTTTGATCTACATCAAATGATATCACAGAGCTCCCTCTACTGGACTAATTATTGAGGATAAAGAATGAATTTTGGGATACTATGAGGTGGCTAAAGGGACCCCTCTCCAAGAGTGCTACCTCCAAACAAATTTATGAAAGGATTTCCTTCTCCCCAAACCTTTCCCCAGGCCTTAATCGATAAGTGGAATGTTTGTGAGCCCATTAGTAGATGGACTCATAGATATAATGTTTTGTGCTCTTCTTGTATTCAGTCAAAGAAATCTAGCTTTAGATGGCTTTTGATAATACTTACGTGTCATTGTACAAATTCAATCTGGTGAACCATCTGGGTCTGATCTAATTTTTAGGGTGTCAAGTATCATCTCATGGTCAGACTCAATAACTTTCCTCAAGTTCTTATTGTGCGGACTACCTCCATATTTAATCAATTGAACATTAGATGCAACAACTAGGTGAGATTAATGAATAATATTTCTATGAGTGTCAAAGTCCTCAAACAACTGGGCACATTGAATTTATTCATTGGGTATCTTCTTAGCCATGTTCCAGTAATAACCAAAGAACCCATAGGATATTCTTATGCCTTCTTCATCTATGATTGAGGCTATCAATTTATTCTTTACCTCAACACAACAACACAAATAATAAGATGTTACTTCCTTATTATTTTCTCATGCAACAACTTCATAAACATGACCTACATCACATTGTACAAAAAATAGTTAATTTCAATAAATGATTCATAACTAAGTTACATAATGAGAAAAACAATTAATTTTAACAAAATAATGCAGATATATAACACCCGATTGCACTAGATGTGATATATGGTCAAAGTTAATTGAGGATTCACTCACTATGATTTGTAGAGCTCATGTAGGGTGATAGGTGTCGAGTGGATATAATTGTCTATAACATCATTCATCAACCCACTATTTTGACTCATATTCCTCCCAAAATGAATACATATATGAAGAAAAAAAGCATGCCATTTTCCTTATATGAATAGTCTATGAACTTCTAAAAGAGTGCAACTCACTAGATCCCGTTAGTGTATAACAATCTTCATATTTTAAAAAATTAGCTTCTTCTACCAACTAGAAAAACATACGAACTGTAGACTTAGCCTCATTACCTGGACCATTGTTGAATTACACCATTCCACGATGGATGTTGTATTGATCAACTTGGCACCATCTTTGTACTTTCAATTCTTATCTTGCTGAGGCTCTTTTAACACATGCTCTTGCACCATCAGGTTCTCCTTTTCCATGTCCGACCTTAGTGAAATTCCAAAACTGTTGAACACCTGCTTATCTTATGCATCCTACTCAACCAATAGAACATTCACACATTCTTGAATTATGATGTATAATTATATGACCATATGATGTGTTTATCAAATATGATGTTTCTGTTATTCGAATTTCCATAGAAGATCTTGAAACAACCTTGCAAAAACTCTGATGAATGTGGATGATCATCACTAATATAGAAATGGTACTCCCTCAAAATATTTTTGTCTTCCTCTGTGTTTTTGATAACATGAGTGAATACTATATGCAAAAATATGGAAACCTGAATAAAGTTGTAATATTACCATTGCACTTCATTTTGTGGCTATAGAGTATAATTCTTTGCAAAATCAACAATTGACACAATGGTACCAAGAGGAAATGTTCCCTTGCATAACTTGAATTTCTCATATAACCATCGACCTCTGTGTGTATGTCGTGCATACTCATACACTAAGCCTTCTCTCGAAATATAGTCATAAAATCTGATACACTTTTTTTTTACTCACTAATTCACACCTTTTGGCTTCTTTACCATCTTTTGAAGTGTATGCCACTGATTTGTATTTTCCAAAACTAACTAGTTCATTTTTGATTACATGTGTATTCAATGTGTGTATGAGACTTTGCAAACGTTGCAAAACCATCAAAACTATCACAAGTTCCTTGTAAACATGATTTCTTATAAAAAAATTGTTCTTCTTCTCTTATACAGAAAACACTTGAGATGAAATATCTTGCTGATTTAGGTTGAACATTTATCATACACTCTTGCAAAATAATTCTTAGTATGCAAGTTAACACATATATGCCAAAAAATATAATAATGCATAGCAAATTCAATATGGATCCTACAACAACAAGTAGTCCATGAGTGATTTATTTTAACATAAATAGGTTTTTCCATTTCAAAATACCTTTGACTAATTTGTTTTTAGGGATGAGTCTCTTTAAACTTATTAAAAAATTGTGTTTGTGTTATATCCAAAAAATGTTTAGGATGTGATTCATGGTTTTGAGAACCAATTCTTTTTCATTAGTTAAAACACCTTTTTCCCAAAATTTAATTTTTTGATTTTAACTCTTCAACTTGTATGTTTTCCATGGAAGTCTACCAGATAATGCACATAATTCATTGTTATTTGTATTTTAATTATTTCGATTCAATTATATGCACTACTTATTTTTCCAATTCTTTATAGATTTTTCATGTTGGGTAGTATCAGGGATGTCTACCAGATAGGTGCTAAAATTAATATTCCCACTTTTAAAAAACAAATCCAAATTCATTAAGTCGGCTTAAAAAATTTGTACAAGTGTACATTAATTACATTAGTGAATCTTTCATCTCATTGTGTATAAATGTACCTACTCAGACGCGTTTTTACGAGCAAAATAGAGAGCTGTTTAATAGTGTTTTCCTATGGCGTTGTTCTGCTTTGCATAATTTGGTAAAGAGTATTAGTTTTCTATAGGACTTTGCTCGGCGCTGTGCATTGCATCGATCATTCATTACTTATTTTTCCACTATCAAACATATTTTGTTTTCACAGAATTTTTTGTTGTTTTACTTCTTTCATTGGCTTTATGTTGATGTAAATACATGTTCAATTTACATCTGTTGCCTTTATTATTTCCATACTTATTGGTAGTATTTACTATCTAATATGGTTTAAAAAACATTGAAATAAACGTGAGGTCGTTGGTACCGAGTGATTAGGAGGGGGGGGGATGCACACACTCGAGTATCTGCAAATAGGGCACTTCGAAATATTTTGGGTATGTATGTACTATGTTTGTATGTGAGGTTGTATACATATACATACATATGATATGCATTCATTAGATTTTTTATAATATATTTTTCACTGTTATGTCTTAGATGTTCTTAGACCAAAGGTCTTCATAGTAGGTATAAAATTAATATTTTTCATCATTTCAACAAACAATTGACATCTACCTATTTCATTTAAGTCATTTTTTTCCATATCTGATTAGATTTTCTTCTACAAGTGCATTCACTAATCTTATTAGTGATTAGGTTTAAAATAATTTCATCAATCTTAAGTAAAAGTTTGGGTGTTTTACACAAAATTTTAATCAACGATTTCAATGGAAATGATTGTTGAATATCATATAAACATTGTTCATTTTATATTTGTTGTTCATCTTCATTATTTGGTAAAGAGTGTGTGTTTTTATTAGGTTGGTCATTTGGTGTAACATATATGTTTAAATTTGGCATTGCATCGTCATTCATTATATATTATTATTTATTAATTCAATTGGTGTTTGAGGATATGTTGGACCATCAATTTCATTTGGAAGAGATGACATACCTTCATCTCTATACGTTGATTTCTTTTTTTCATGGATTTTTTGCACTCACTCCTTCTTATTTTTTTCTTCTTTCTTGGCTTTGTTGGATGATATACATGTTTGGAAACATATCCAATCTCTGGTAAAGACGTGTTCAATTTATTTTTGTCACACCCTTTTTTCATTTGTTCCCTTTGTTTTTTCAATTTCTCAAGTGTTTACCTTCGTGGTCTCCTCCCCATAATTCTCAAATATCTTTATCACCACAATATGTATTGATTTGTTAATGAGTGTTATGAATATTAAAAACAATACAAACACACCAATATCTCAAATTTTGCTTAAATATTTGTACAAAACAATATCTATATAAGATAAAATATACAAAGTTGTCAAGAAGAATAAAAAAGTGCAGGAATATGCAGGAGTTTGCAGACAACCCGTGACCAAAATCACTATTTTTTATTTTTTGTCAATGGATTTAAGTTCTTAAGTGCGTTATAACATGATCTCGTTTCATCTTCTATGGATTTGAAATTCCCAATCCATAGGCTTGGATTTGCCTTGGATATCCAAACATAAGGTTTGGATGTGTAATCCATGATTAAATCCGTGTTTTACAAAAAAACATCACAATCTCATGTGTACACCATGATATCTCATGTGTGATAACATAATATTCCAAAAACAATTATACTACGACGTCAAGCTCGATTTTACCTTGGTGAAAATATACTTCTTTCATAAAATCCAATTAGTTTAAGGCTTTCATCCTTAATTTCTTTTTGCTAGTGCCTTCTTTTCTTGCCAAAACGTATGTATATGTTTTACATATACAATTTAGAATATTTCATCCAAATTTCAAAAACAAAAAGACTTCATCTAGATTCCATTCTACACATATTTAAAAAATAATAATTAAAAAATTGACTATTTATCTCAAAATTACGGGGGTGTACACACAAATATTTCATTTTTAGGATGTGTGCACTTTGAAAATTATTAAAAAATTATATATTAATCCAAAAATTATGAAAATTTATATGGGACCTCATACATGGTTTTAGCTAACTTTCTATGTAATGGATTTGAAAAATAATGTATAGCGCTCAAAAAATGGGTGGGGGTGCACACAAAATAGGTTGTTATCTTTTTGACACAAAAGTAGACATACTTTATGTGCGCCACATTTGACCTTCTTAATCTCCACCATTTAAACAAAATAGCCGTTCAAAAACTAGATTCGCGAGCACTATGTTTCTTATTCTTATCACATTGTTAAATGTTTGAGCATATGCATGCTAAATTATTATATGAAGTTCAGGTTTTGCTGATTTCAGGAAAAATGTGGCCACTTTTGACCCTCTTTTGGTCCCCCATTTCCATGCACTTACCCAATCAATCAACGATAGTGCCTCTGTGATCTTGACAATGAATTTATTTTCCATGTTGTCTTTATGTCCTGTATTAATCAAGATGTATCTGAACACATTTTTCTATGTAACCAAGTGTAATCTTAATACATATTGCTCATCTTGAGATGTTTGAATGAATGAAAATGTTATCATCTTATCTGCATGTTTTCTCTTTTCTTCTTATAATTCTTTAGTTGAAAATTCAACTAGATGTTATGAAATTTTTTAGTCTATCATTCCCATTCCATCATTTTCATTGACCTCTTTGTTCATATGCCATTTATTGTTGTTTTTGCATGCAATATTGTGCGCTGATATTTTCTTTATGGTTGTTTGATATTCTCTTCGTTTTTCTTCATTTTCAAAATTCTATCTTGGATCTAGCCATACTTAAAAAAATATGTAAGAACAATATATACAAATTTATGCATTTTTATTTTATATAATAGAAACATAATATTATATGAAAAAATTAGAATAAAAAAAAAGTTGTATCCCTACTATTATATGGAACTATGTAGATACAATAAAATTATGTGTTCAAAAAATGATTTGTATACACAATATAAAAATATATTCTCAAAAACTAAATATATGAATAGATAATACATATGTAATATATGTCAAAAATATTTTTCTTAATATTAAATAAACATATTAGAATAATAAAAACATTCTATAAATAATTTCGATATAATATAGTCTTCTAAAACATTAAACTACATATAAAAATCTTCTAAAATATAACATTATATATTTACACATTAATAACTCTATTTATGTGTGTGGAGATGTAATTATTTACAATGATACACAATGCTATACATGTGACTAATATTAAATACATCTATAAATAAACTAAACACATGTATAGATAATGTGTTGTGTGTGAAATACAAATAAAAACTAAACAATTAAGTTTGACACTAGTATTATGTATGAAAATAGTAGAATAATAAAATATTAAATTAGTTACCCGTTTCTATGTCTCCATGATTTATTCAATCTCTTTTGTTAACTATCATTTTAGCTATTGAATCACACATTTACTTAGTGTATATCTTGTTTTTAAGTTATTTGTGTGTATCTCTCTCTCTCTCTCAAATCTCATCACATCACACTACACATACATTATTTATATATTGTGTTAATTCACATATTTAAATAATTTAAATGGGATATATATTAAATATTGTATATATATATATTAGCCTTTGGCAACTTGATCATTTCCATTTGCAAATTATTATTTGCACTTAATAATTATGACTATATTTATATGTTTTTACAATATTGTAAATAATTTATGTACTACTGTATGTATCAATTTTAATAATTATAATTCTATTTACTATTATAAATAAATTTTTATGGAAATATGCATTAATTTTACTAATGCACATAGTAAAAATTAATCACTTTGTCCTAAAATATTGACAAAAGTAAAAAATATTTATTGTTTAAATATGGCTGCATTTACATCCATATTGTAAAAATGTCTGATATACAACCATTTAAATATTGAAAACATCCATGTATCTAAACATTAAACTGTTTTTTAATAATATTAATGTTGGCTGATTTTTCATTACACAATGGCAATAATTGTCCAAAAAGTGTAGAGTGATCTGCCACGATGTCAAGCTAGGCATGACATTTGGTGCCGATATACTTGTTGTGGAATGATGCAAGTGATTAGTTTGAGTGACTAAGAAGTGCTTAATGAGGCTTTTACTAAGTGCATGTAATAGGGCTAATGCCAAGGAAATTGAGCTCATTTAATACTTTTTAATACACAAGTCATGATTTTTTCAGGGTCCAAAGCAAATACTAACATGGTTGTGAATGTAAACTCCAATCTACACACAGTTAAAAAATATAATTAAAAAAATGACTATTTTCCTCAAAATTAGGGGGATGTACACATAACTATTGTCCTATGTATTCATAGATATACATCAGTTTGTACTAATCTAGTTAAAAAAATCATTTACTTATATTTATATATCAAATTTTTGAAAATATGAAAATTTATTTTTACCTCATACATGGTCTTATCTAACTTTAATACTGAAGGGACTTGTAAAATCACATCCCCAGTCTACTTTGCGGAACATCAAGCACAATGGGGGAGACGCAAACACAACACATATTTTAAATGTGATGATTGACATAAATATAGGAACTGACTTTGTCATGTGCATAGCATTTGACCATCTTAATCTCCACCATTTATCCAACTAAAACAATAGTGTTTTAGAAGACTGAGTTTCTTGGGAAGAAGATAACTAGTGTCTGTATTCTTATTATCATGGCTCCTCACCATGTGTTGAGCATAAGCAGGTTTAATTAACTTAGTTAAAAAAAAATTTTTGCTGATCTTACATGTGAATAAAGTGTCACACTAAATGACCCCTAAATGCCCCCCAGTTGTCCATTAAATGTACCAAATTAATCACAACACATTGCAATTTATATGTAGATAGATATAAATTGGAATTTAGAGTTAATTTCATAAAAGACATATCTAGACCGTAGAAAAATGGAAAATAAATAAAAGACTAGATAAATTAGAGGTAGGGACATCAATACATTGATATTTGTGAATGTGGAAGTTGTGCATAGTGCCAACATATGTGAAATAAGTCTAGAAGGAAAGACACACAATTGTCACAAAAGCATGCCCAAAATACTGTGATGACTTCGTGGAGATCCCAAATCTATGAAAATGGAGAAATCTCTATGAAAATGACTATTTATGTATGTGTGAATTTGATGACATGAATTCATTCTTCATGGTTTGATAAACAAATGTTCTCATTTTATCTGCTTGTTTGATATTCTCTTCGTTTTTCTTCATTTTCAAAATTCTATCTTGGTCTAGCCATACTTAAAAAAATATGTAAGAACAATATATACAAATTTATGCATTTTTATTTTATATAATAGAAACATAATATTATATGAAAAAATTAGAATAAAAAAAAAAGTTTAGCCCTACTATTATATGGAACTATTAGATTAATAAAATTATTAAAAAATAATTTTTAATATAAAAATTATTCTCAAAAACTAAATATATGAATAGATAATATCTTAAATACAAAAATATTTTTCTTAATATTAAATAAAAATATTAGAATAATAAAAAATTCTATAAATAATTTCGATATAAAAAGTCTTCTAAAAAATTAAACACATGTAAACAATCTTCTAAAATATAACATCCATATATTTACACATTAATAACTCTATTTATTATGGAGAGTAATTATTTACAATGTACAGTGACTAATATTAAATACATCTATAAATCAACTAAACACATGTATAGATAATCTTCTCAAATACAAATAAAAACTAAACAATTAAGTTTGACACTAGTATTATATGAAAATAGTAGAATAATAAAATATTAAAGTACCCGTTTCTATGTCTTAGATTTATTCAATCTCTTTTGTTATCTATTTTTAGCTATTGAATCACACATTTACTTATAAATCTTGTTTTTAAGTTATTTGTGTGTATCTCTCTCTCTCTCTCTCTCTCTCTCTCTCTCTCACACACACACACACACACAATTTATATATTGTGTTAATTCTTTATTTAAATAATTTAAAGGGGATATAGTTAAATATTGTGTAGGTTCTATTTATTATTTTAAAAATATATTTATTTGCAAATTATTATTTTTAATAATTATGACTATATTTATATGTTTTTACAATAGTAAATAATTTTTACTACTTGCATCAATTTTAATAATTATAATTCTATTTACTATTATAAATACATATTTTTATGGAAAATGATTAATTTTACTAATGCACATAGTAAAAATTAATCACTTTCCTAAAATATTGACAAAAGTAAAAAATATTTATTATTAAATATGACTGCATTTATTATTGTAAAAATATATATACAACCATTTAAATATTAAACATTATATCTAAACATTATACTGTTTTTTAATAATATTAATGTTGGCTGATTTTTCATTACACAATCACTCCATCAGGCATCTAATCTCTCCCATGACAATGTAGAATGCTTTTCAACATAATTAATCAGAGTAATTAAAACATATCCACATATAATTTATTTAATTAAATAAAATATTTTGAAATCAATATTTAAGAAGGGTTGTGACATTATCTCAAATTCTCTCCTTCTCCCAATGAATTCTCGAGTTTCATTGAAGTCAAACCTCTCTCCTATGGTTTATTTTATTCTCTATATTGATTTTACTTAATTCTTATTTCCAATTCAACACCCCAAACTTTGAACCAAATTTCTTCTTAAACGATTGGTTATGTTTCTTGTAATTGTTTCTTAGCTTAATAGTGATCATGGCACACTTTGTACTCCATGTCTTACTTTCTTGTAAATCCTAAACTTTGTAATCCCGCAGAACTCCCACTGGAAGAATGTTGACATTAATTCCTAAAACAACGAAGGATTATAAAACAAAATAAATAAATTACATATAAGCCTAAATTTACTTGTTTATCAAGGTAGTGCCCTTAAAATATCATCTTAACCTAATAAAACGATTCCTTTGTAATGAATGAAATACGGGCCATAAATCCATGCCATCTCCATATGATGAAAATGGGAAGGTTTAGAAATTTTGAGTCTCATGTGAAGGCTAGGGCTTCAAACTCCATCTGATGGTAAAATAATATGTAACAATGCTATAGTCTCATTTGATTTGAGGCCAATGTCATTATGATGAACCAAATCCCAATTATTTGTTAAGGCTCTCACTTTTATATTCTATGCAAATCCACGTGGATTCCATTTTAAACTTTCAAATAAAAGGTCCTCCCAATCTTTCAAACAAAGGTAATGTGTTATAATAAGCTAACTAGCAATTTCACATGATTTTTAAAGTATGCTGAAACAATATATTTGTTATTGTTTTTTATATTGCAATAAGGTCTATTGTGAGATTGATGTATTTTGAAGAAACATAGAGAGCAAAAATACATATTAAAATAAAATTTAGAAATATTCGTGAACATAAAATGTAGTGGAAATAGAAAAGAAGAGGTAGGGAATATTGGTTCTCTCTTATTTTCTAGAATGTATATGTTTTTTATTCTTCATTTTTTTATACTGGTTGAATATAAATGAAAGCGAGACATATAAGTTTGGGAACAATCATATTTTTGAGGATGTAACAAATGTGAAGTGTTGAAATTAAATTACATTAAAAGAAATACTTAGTACACTTTCATACATAATTTTGTATGTGTAATTGAATCCCAAATGATATACCTAAGGTAGCCATAATATAATGTAATTACTTTGGACAAGAGGGGCATTAAAAATAACAAAGGCTTTTGTAAATAACCATCAAGAGACACTCTCTCCATAATCTACAAGAACTGGATTGATTGCAAGCCCTTCTCTTAGGCACCAAGAAAACATCCACACAATCACCCCATATTTAGTTTAAATTTTTATGGGAGTTTATAGTTTCTTGAGATAACTAACACGACATAGAATGTCAAACTTGCAGAAGTGTATGAGATAATTTGTACACATGACTATTAGGGGCATGTCTTCACGGTGTGATCTACATTTGGTGCAAAGTTTCCAAGGCCTTTTAAAAAAACTCACTTTATGCATATCCCAAATTCATTGCAATTTACAAGTTTGCATTTATTCTAGGAGTATTTTTGTTAAACAATTCACATGCCTTGTGCATGCTTGTCCTTCTCCATTATAAGACATTAGATGTCCATACCCTGCTTCAAAGCTTCTATACTGACATAGGTTGAGAGTATTATAGAAAAAGTGAGTTGATCAGGTTGAATTTGATCTATATGACATCATGTACATGTATCATCATCAAAATAAATGTGAAGAATAAATTAATATATAAAGCCAACTACACTAGATCTATCACTAATTTATTCAATGAATTCAATGTAATGTCGATTATTGAGGTTTACAATGGTTGTACATACATGTAACAAAATAATATTTTCATTAGACAATGACAAATGTCCATTCCCTGGTTTAAATCTATCATTTTGAAATGTAGTTTACATTACAAGTGCATGCTTCAACAATTTGGATGCATATCTTCTAGAGCATTTGTGCAATTACAACATTATGAAAAAATCCCATCCTTGCTCTATTATGCCTTGGTGTAAGTTCACATCCTATTTCAAATTTCCTATTATAATACAAAATGCCAGTATGATAGTAAAGGTGAAATGGTTAAGTATGTTTGTGTGACAGAGGTCTGGTGTTAATGAAGTATGTACAACCTTCATCCACCAAACGTACATGATTACATGGAGATAAAAAATGAAGCTCATATGGTTAGGGAATGTTCCAAAGTGATTCATTATTCTCAAGTGTTGAGAGAATCCTTGCAAAATACATTGTATACATATCCTATAATCACAATAGTCAACGAGAACACATCATTTGAATACAATTTGTCAAACATGACACATGCATTGTGTATGCCTCCACATTTTGCATTCCAATAGATATTAAAAAATAGCTTTTGATTATACTTTGATTGATATCCATGCATTGTTTTAAATCTCTAATTTTGACATGGGTTGGGAATATATCACCATATCCTTATGAGCTACTGCCAAACCAATGTACAAATTATGACTCTTCAACGCCATTTTTTTTCCTGTGGGTGTTTTTACTACTAGATATAACCTATCAACCCCTTAGCCATAAGGTTCAAAACATTGTATTTGGGGGTCCCAATCTATAACATGAAAAAATAATATATGCTAGTGGAATGGGATTTTTGGCGTAAAATTTGGAAATAATTTGAAACTCTGGATAAATATATCAACACCAGAAACAATGTTGTGGTCAATTACTGATTACATCTTCTTGATGTCATCCTTGAAATAACATATGAACACAACTATATTATTCCTCTACTAGAAAAATTAAGAAAAATGGTATCAATGTATATATCCATCTATGGATTTGTAGTTTGAAAATGAATGTAAATCCAATTCAAAATCTAATGATCCATAAAGTCTATGCTCCACTTCTTCACCTCAAAATATGCCAATTCATAGAACACCATGCTACTTAAAGTGTTCACTTCTCTAAATATCTTTTTCTACACTTATGAATACATTTCCTTCTTAGAGCTTGTAGAAAGGATGCCCTAAGATTGAGTGGATTTCATGTGAACTATTTGATAAAATTCCTCAAAGAGATGTGATCTCATCAACTTGTATGATTGTAGGATATGCATAAAATGGGTTCGTTGAGAAGGCGTTCAATATTTTCAATAAAATGCATTTAGAAGGTGTAAATCAAGACTCCACAATCTTTTCTAGCATACATCCATTTATGGACATCCATTGTAGAATTATGTGAAGTTGATTGTTGTCAAAATTTTCAGTTGGAAATGCACTAATAGACATGTATACAAAATGACATATTTTAAAGTGTGTTTTTGTTGAATGTTATAATTACTAATACTATAAATAAGTGTACACAATATGATAGTATACAAAAATAAATCAAAATATCTATAAAAATTACTCAAGGATATGTGCTCTCATAGAATGCATTTCTTTCATTTATTTTATTAACATCAAAATGATATCACAAGTATTCATTTCCCTTTCACATTTGTTCAACTCTTAGTGTGATGTTAAGGGATTCTCTACACATGTTGATGCCTCTAAAAATTACATACCACATTAATCCATATCTTTAGATAAATGTAACGCCAACTAAAAATCTCACACTCGAGACCCATGAACAACCTAGGTTTAGTTAGAAAATTACGGAATATATATTTTTTAAAATGTGTTAACGACCAAAGTCTTAAGGACAATTAAATTCAACTGATAAATTTTCCCATTATAATAATTAATAATTCCACATTATAAAGCAACAAGTGTAATAAGTCCACACGTAGCTCAATCTCCTTAGGGATTAATTTTACTAATGCACATAGTAAAAATTAATCACTTTCCTAAAATATTGACAAAAGTAAAAAATATTTATTATTAAATATGACTGCATTTACTATTGTAAAAATATATATACAACCATTTAAATATTAAACATTATATCTAAACATTATACTGTTTTTTAATAATATTAATGTTGGCTGATTTTTCATTACACAATCACTCCATCAGGCATCTAATCTCTCCCATGACAATGTAGAATGCTTTTCAACATAATTAATCAGAGTAATTAAAACATATCCACATATAATTTATTTAATTAAATAAAATATTTTGAAATCAATATTTAAGAAGGGTTGTGACATTATCTCAAATTCTCTCCTTCTCCCAATGAATTCTCGAGTTTCATTGAAGTCAAACCTCTCTCCTATGGTTTATTTTATTCTCTATATTGATTTTACTTAATTCTTATTTCCAATTCAACACCTCAAACTTTGAACCAAATTTCTTCTTAAACGATTGGTTATGTTTCTTGTAATTGTTTCTTAGCTTAATAGTGATCATGGCACACTTTGTACTCCATGTCTTACTTTCTTGTAAATCCTAAACTTTGTAATCCCGCAGAACTCCCACTGGAAGAATGTTGACATTAATTCCTAAAACAACGAAGGATTATAAAACAAAATAAATAAATTACATATAAGCCTAAATTTACTTGTTTATCAAGGTAGTGCCCTTAAAATATCATCTTAACCTAATAAAACGATTCCTTTGTAATGAATGAAATACGGGCCATAAATCCATGCCATCTCCATATGATGAAAATGGGAAGGTTTAGAAATTTTGAGTCTCATGTGAAGGCTAGGGCTTCAAACTCCATCTGATGGTAAAATAATATGTAACAATGCTATAGTCTCATTTGATTTGAGGCCAATGTCATTATGATGAACCAAATCCCAATTATTTGTTAAGGCTCTCACTTTTATATTCTATGCAAATCCACGTGGATTCCATTTTAAACTTTCAAATAAAAGGTCCTCCCAATCTTTCAAACAAAGGTAATGTGTTATAATAAGCTAACTAGCAATTTCACATGATTTTTAAAGTATGCTGAAACAATATATTTGTTATTGTTTTTTATATTGCAATAAAGTGTATTGTGAGATTGATGTATTTTGAAGAAACATAGAGAGTGAAAATAAATATTAAAATAAAATTTAGAAATATTCGTGAACATAAAATGTAGTGGAAATAGAAAAGAAGAGGCAGGGAATATTGGTTCTCTCTTATTTTCTAGAATGTATATATTTTTTATTCTTCATTTTTTTATATTGGTTGAATATAAATGAAAGCGAGACATGTAAGTTTGGGAACAATCATATTTTTGAGGATGTAACAAATGTGATGTGTTGAAATTAAATTACATTAAAATAAATACTTAGTACACTTTCATACATAATTTTGTATGTGTAATTGAATCCCAAATGATACACCTAAGGTAGCCATACACTATAATGCAATTGACTCTAGATAAGAGGAGCATTAAAAATGGTAAAGGCTTTGTGTAAAGAACCATCAAGAGATGTTATCTCCATAATCTCCAAGAACTGGATTGATTGCAATCCCTTCTCTTGGGCACCAAGAAAACACATCCACATAATCACCCCATCGGTTTAGTTTGCATTTTGATCGGATTTTATAGTTTTCTCAAGGTAGGCAACACGACATAAAATTTCAACCCTATGCAGAAGAGTATGAGAGTAATGTGTACACATGACTATTTAGGGGCATGTATGCACAGTGTGATCTACATTTGGTGGAAAAATTCCAAGGCCTTTTAAACAAACCTACTTTATGCATATCCCACATTCATTGTAATTTACAAGTTTATATTTCTTCCAGGAGAATTGTTGTTAAACAACTCACATTCCTTGTCCATGCTTGTCCCTTCTCCATTATATGACATTTTTGGATGTTTATAACCTGCTTCAAAGCTTCTATACTTGGCATAGGTTAAGAGTATGCTAGCAAAATTGAGTTGATCAAGTTAAATTTTCTCTCTATGACATCGTGTACATGATATGATCATTAAAGGAAATGTAAAGAACAAATCAATACATAAAGCCAACTACACCAGATCAATCGCTAATTTCTTCCTTGAATTCAATGTTATGTCGATTATTAAGGTTTACGAGGGAACTTGCACGTACATGTAACAAAAATCAGCTTTCTCATTATGACTATGACAAATGTCCATTCCTTAGTTTAAATATATCATTTTGAAACACAATTCACATTCCAAGTGCATGCTTTAACACTTTGCATGCATATCTTCCAGAGCACTTGTGCAACTACTACATCTGACAAAAATACCATCCTTTCTTTATTATGCTCTTAGTGTAACATCACACCCTATTTCATATTTCCTATTACCTAACACAAAGATGGGACTATGACTAGTTAAGGTGAAATAATTAGGTATGTTTGTGTGACAGAGATATGGTGGCAATGAAGTATCTACAACCCTCATCCACTATACATGCATGAATGCATGGCAATAAAAAATGATGCTTATATGGTTAGGGCATGTTCAAAAGTGACTTCATTACTCTAAAGTGTTTGAGAGACAACCTTGCAAAATACTGTTGTATACGTATCCTATAATCACAATGGTCAATGAGAGACCACATCATTTTTAAGACACTTTTTTAAACAAGGACACATGCATTGTGCATGCCTCCACATTTTTCATGCCTATACATATTAAAAAATAGCTTTCGATTATATTTTGATGGATGTCCATGCATTGTTTTGAATTCCCTAATTTTGGACATTGGTTGGGAATATATCACCATCTCCTTCAAAAATACTACCAAACCCATGTACAAATTACAACCCTTCAACACCCCTATTTTCATGTGGGTGTCTTTACTACTATACATAACCTATCAACCTCTTAGTCGTAAGTTTCAAAACACCTATATTTGGAGTTTCCTATCTAGAACTTCCATGAAATTAATAATAATAAATTTTATAACAAGAACAAATAATGTACATGCTAGTGGAATGGGCTCAGTGGCATAAAATTTAGAAATGGTTTGAAACTTTGGACAAGTATATCAGCACTAGAAATAATGTTGTCAATCAATCACTCATTGCATCTTCTTGATATCATTCCTTGGAAATAACATATGAACAGAACTATATTACTCCTCTATCAGTAAAATTATGAGACATGGTATCAATGTAGATATCCATCCAAATGGATTTTTGGTTGGAAAATGAACTGTAAATCCAATTTTGAATCCAATCATCCATATAGTCTATCCACTTTCTTGACTCCACTTCTTCACCTCAAGATATGCCGATTTATATAACAACATGCTACTTGAAGTGCTCAAATCTCTTAAGATCTTTTTCTATGCTTATGAATACATTACCTTCTTATATCTTGTAGAAAGGATTTCCCTGAGATTCAATGGCTTGTGCATGTGAACTATTTGATAAAATGCCTTGAAGTGATGTGATCTCATCGACTTGCGATGATTGCAGGACATCCACAAAATGGGTTTGTTGAAAAGGCCTTCAAATTTTTTCAAACAAATGCATTTGGCATGTGTAAATCAGAGACTCCACAACCTTTTCTAGCATGCATCCCATTTATGGACATCCATTGTAGATTTATGTGAAGTTGATCCTTATCAAAATGTTGTCAGTTGCAAATGCGCTAATAGACATGTATTACAAAATGGCATATTCAAAAGTGTATTTTTGTCAAATGTTGTAGATGTACTAATGCTATAAACAAGTGAGTGCAAAATATTACAAGTATACACAATAAAGCACGTAAACTTTATGATAAAAAATACTCAAGTAGATGTGCTCTCATGGAATGCATTTCTTTCATTTATTTTATTAACATCAAAATGATATCACAAATATTCATTTCCCTTTCACATTTGTTCAACTCTTAGTGTGCTGTTAAGGGATTCTCTACACATGTTGATTCCTCTAACAATTACATACCACATTAATCCATATTCTTTAGATAAATGTAACACCAGTTAAAATCTCCCACTTGAGACCCATGAACAACCTAGGTTTAGTTAGAAAATTACGGAATATAGATTTTTAAAAAAGTGTTAACGACCAAAGTCTCAAGGAAAATTAAATTCAACTGATAAATTTTCCCATTATAATAATTACTAATTCCACATTATAAAGCAACACGTGTAATAAGTCCACACCTAGCTCAATCTCTGTAATATCCCCTTCCCATTCGAAGACCTTTGGCCTATTTTGTCAACCCGACGGCCAAAGGAAAAATATAAGGGTGGCTTAAGTTATATTTAATTATTATAAAGTGCCATTAATAAAAGAAAAATAAAATATAGAGCACTTATAATATTTTATATGACTTAATAATTATTAAATCAAGGATGGAAAAGACCCAAATATAAATTGTTATCCATCCTAGGTGAAAAGACGACTTTCCTTAGAAGGGTGAATGGGAACATAGAAAGGATAAATGCCCATTTTACTATGTATTTCCCCTAGAAAAATGAAACTTGCATTAGGAGGGAAAAAGTTGTTGGAAAAAGCATTTAATATGGGAAAATATTAAATGCTTGCATAGGGAAAATCCTTGGGAACTAATTGAATATTGTAGAGGTTGTTTTGGGTCTCTTCTTCCTTTATAAGGAGAATTTGACTTGAAGGGGAACATATTGCATGACCATTTGATATTTTCTGCTTTGTGTCTTAAGCTTGTAGCTTTTGCATATACGCTTGGATTTTTTTTAGCTTGTGGAGTAAGATCCCACAGGGACCCTAGCTTCTGTGGTGAGATATCCATTCCCAGCTAGTATGGCACTCTTCGGTGGTGAAAGATCCACCCTAGTTTTTGATTATTGGAGTTGATTTAGGGCTGATTTGTTTGGCAATCAAAGTAGCTTGTTTTCTTAATTTTTGGAGTTGATTTGATGCCCTAAATGTGCTGGGTGACCTACATATTAGGGTAAAATTAGGGTTTTGTGTTTGTTGTGAAAAAACTAATTTTGGAATATTATTCTTCATATTTTTTTGGCCCAAGATCCAAAGTTTCAGCTCACTTGGACTTCTCTAGCAAAAGATATGAATTTTTGAAGTTATGTTGTAGACATGGTTTTTAAATAATTTATTGTAGCCTTGTTTACATCTGAAATCTACAATTTTATACATATTTGGGCTTTATAAATTAGTGGTACTAGATTTGAGTGGAAAGATATAAATTTATAAGCTGATTGGTATGGGTTTTCCACTTAACCCAAGTCGCAATTTCCTTATTTAATTCAGATCTGCGTGATACTTGTTTGGTATTTTGTCTACAAGTTGCATTTAAAGTTGGGATTGCCTAAAATCTGTTTAGGGGTAAAATAATGTCCATTGGGGAAATTAAAAATGGTATCAAAGCTGTTGTTACTCCAGCCTGTGTGGGTTAAATGTGACAAATTGGAAAGATTTCAATATGAGTTTTATGAAGGAAATGTTCACCAACATGGTGAAACAATAGGAAACCACTAACCTTTATTTAAGCTAGCTCACTTAGAATTTAAATCAAAGAAGGTCTTGGGACAATAATAAAAAAGGTGAGAACAATAATAAAGGGCATCCAATAGAGGTGATTGATGAGGATTCTTGTTGGAGGAAATACCAATCTTTGAGTAAGGGTTTCAGAGATAATATGCCATTTCCAGATTATTGCATGATGAAAATTGGTAGCAAGCCCAAACGAGGTCATCGTATGCTGGTACTTGAATTACAAAAGAAATCATTTGAAGAAGAAGAAGCTTGTAGAGAAAAAGGTATGATTTCCATTGAGAAAAATAATTGCATTAATGAAACTTTGCTTGTTAGAGAAATTATTCCAGCTCAAGAGAAGAAATTTGTAAATGCAAGTAAGGAGGATGTAATGGAAACTCTAAAAAGGTGTGAGGAGTGGAGTAATAGAGCTAGAGCTGCTAAATTGATAGCTGCTCAAGTAAGACAACACCTACAAGAGTTCAAGGAAAAGATGTGGGCGAATGATGCAAGGAAGTCTTCACCTATGAAATAAGACTCTATGGAGCAGCTGACACATGAAGAGGAACCTCACATGGACACTTGTGTATAATTTCACGCTACTGAAATTTCCAAACTAGCAGCTCATGATAAGTTGATTTATGAAGAATTTCAGCCCATTGTAAACCAGAATACTCAGGATTTGTGGCTAAAAAGTCAAGTCATTTTGGAGACCAAGCTTGATGAGGATACTCCACGGTATGAAGTGGACATGTCTTATTTATTGCTTCCTATTCCAATTTATTTCCATCATGAGATTCATGATATGGTAGATGATGAAGTCTTCATTATGGAGGTTGTTGAACCATTGCTCCAACTAGGTGTATATGAGCATCTTGTGGATGATATATGGTGTCATGTTTTAGCTCACTTAACAGGTACATGGGCCCGAATGGTAGAATACTTATTTTCAGTTGAAAAGCGCTAGGGCTCAAAATGGTCCGCATCTCCGCTGACACCTTAGAAGGGGGAAAGGGAACATAGAAAGGATAAATGCCCATTTTACTATGTATTTTCCCTAGAAAAATGTGACTTGCATTAGGAGGGAAAAAGTTGTTGGAAAGAGCATTTAATATGGGAAAATATTAAATGCTTGCATAGGGAAAATCCTTGGGAACTAATTGGATATTTTAGAGACTGTTTTGGCTCTCTTCTTCCTTTATAAGGAGAAGTTGACTTGAAGGGGAACATATTGCATGACCATTTAATATTTTCTGATTTGTGTCTTAAGCTTGTAGCTTTTGCATATACGCTTGGATTTTTTTTTAGCTTGTGGAGTAAGATCCCATAGGGACCCTAGCTTCGGTGGTGAGAGATCCATTCCTAGCTAGTAGGGCACTCTTCGGTGGGGAAATATCCACCCTAGTTTGTCATTATCAGAGTTGATTTAGGGCTGATTTGTTTGGGAATCAAAGTAGCTTGTTTTCTTAATTTTTGGAGCTGATTTGATGCCCTAAATGTGCCGGGTGACCTAATTTTTAGGGTAAAATTAGGGTTTTGTGTTTGCTATGCAAAAAATAATTTTGGAATATTATTCTTCATATTTTTGTGGCCCAAGATCCAAAGTTTCAGCTCACTTGGACTTCTCTAGCAAAAGATATGAATTTTTGAAGTTATGTTGCAGAAAGGGTTTTTACATAATTTATTGCAGCCTTGTTTACATCTGAAATATGCAATTTTATACATATTTGGGCTTTATAAATTAGTGGTACTAGATTTGAGTGGAAAGATATAAATTTAGAAGCTGATTGGTATGGGTTTTCCACTTAACCCAAGTTGCAATTTCCTTATTTAATTCAGATTTGTGTGATACTTGTTTGGTATTTTGTCTACAAGTTGCATTTAAAGTTGGGATTGCCTAAAATATGTTTAGGGGTAAAATAATGTCCATTAGGGACATTACAATCTCCTTAGGGATTAATTTAATCACTGATTACATTGACATATTAGCTAAATATTCCCTGATTAAAATTTTAGGGTTAAGGGACCAAAATGATTAAATACCCAAGGTATTTAATTCCACAAGATCTAAGACAAGAGCAAGGTTTAATTATAGTGGGGAAAAGAATATATATTTAAAATCATTAGAGTAAATTCTAACTTATCCACTCCCATAACTCAGTTAAGGATTCAATCATATTTTTCTTATAATAAACATAATCAAAACTTCCTAAAAACATTCCCATTAGATAGGAAATTTCCTCACCTTTCCAGTGATATAGATAAGTCCTCCTAAGTCCTCATATTTCTCAAGTTATAGGCCGGCGGACCTTGGGAGGAAAATTTTCCCAAGAGCGGGCTTGCGGGCCTAGGGAAGAAAATTTTCCCATGCATGGGCCGACAGAGCGGAGGAGAAATTTGGTGCATTTTCCTTCCTTAGGGAAAAGACAAGATTTTCCTTTACGCACCCGCGAGCTCGAAGAGGACACGTGTTGGATTTACAACACCCCGATGGAAAATCAGGCTATCGGAGTGATTTAAGACATTATGTATTTTCGGCCAAAAAGTGCTAGGGCTCAAAATGGTCTGCGTCTCCGCTGACGCCCAAGGTGCCACGTGTCGATCTCTAATTGGTCGCGGGCCAGTGGGGGAGGCGGAGGAAACTTAGAAAAATTTCCAAAAAATTTTCTGAAACACTAAGTTAAAAAGGGATCCGCTCCTCCGCCAACGCCTCATGTGCCACGTGGCAGCCTCTGATTGGTTACGGGTCGACGGGGAGGTGGAGGAAACTTAGAATTTTTTTTAAATTTTATTTTGAAAACCACTAAGGTAAAAAGGATTCCGCGCATCCACTGTTGCCTCATGAGGCCACGTGGCAACTTCTGATTGGCTGCGGGATGGCAGGGAAAATTAGGAAAATTTTCCCAAATTTTTTCCAAAAACGTAAAAGGCAGAAAGGAACTTTCTCCTTCGCCGATGCCTCGTGATGCCTTGTGGAAACTCCTGATTGGTTGCGGGACGGCGGGGAAAAATTTAGAAAAGTTTCCCAATTTTTTTTTCCGATGCGCTAAGGGAAAATTCAGACCCGTGGGTCTGCGACGGAAATTTTTTGCAATTTTTTTTTTACAGTTAGAATTATTATTTTTAACACCAAATGAAGAATAACTTCAGAAGGCCATAAATTTTGATAGAGAACTTGGTTTTGGGATAACGAGGAATTTTTGGAAAGCTCTCGATGACCTCTTTACAAATGAATAATTGAATTTTGATTTTAATAAAATTTAAGGGGTCAATTTTGAGAAAACTTCTTTCAATCACTTAGAAAGTGAACTGGTATTTTTTAACTTATCAATTATTTGTTCAAATCTGCCATTTATTCTTTCTCAACATGCCAAACAGACATGGAGGATTTCACTTGGAATAATTTAGGATAGATTTCAAGGATTAAATTGTTTGATTGAAGATCAATTTGAATTTCCCCAATTTAACAACAAAAACGACTAAGAAATTGTTTGAGCTTGATTTTGAAAGGTTCTATGAAAATTTCTTAAGTATTATAGTTTGTTTGGGATCATTTTGATCTTTCTTAGCTTGTATTAATGTTTCAAATGTCTTTCCTAGTCTGCAGGGTCGTTCTGTACATTTTCTGATAATTATTTGCTAGTTTGAAAATCATCTAACAGAGCTCTACAACTTCCAACATCGAATTGATCCATTACATTTACCAAAATTTAAAATATGATTTCATTCTAATCCAATGTTACAATGTTTTATTTCCTTCAATCAAAATGTAGAAATAAGAAAGCAATTTCTATTTCCTTTCAAAAAAAATGTGCTTTTCAAATGCATAGAGGATGCAATAATTCTGAATACATTTTCCACATTCAAACAAAGAGTTGTACAAAATTTTCAAAGTAGAATTTCAAACAATAATAACTTCATTGTATAAGGTAAAACAACTATCTATTCGATTGAAAAGATTTCTTTTACAACTTTTTTTTTTATCAAATACAAATTTACAATCACAACTCCTTCTCATTACATTCCTTTTTACAAATAGAATATCAAAGTATATTTATTTCACATTCAAAGGGGATTTCATTTCCAAAACATAGTAGCTCTTCAACACAAAATTTATATTACATTGTCATCCACATCAATTGGGGAAATGGTTTACAAAAGTAGTTTTGTAAGGGACTTTCAGAACTATGTCTTCTTCCTCAATTACAATATACAGAATATAATTTCTTCCGCATTTATTCAAAAATAGAGAATAGAGCATATCTCTCTCACAATTCAATTTACAACTTTCATAGCCAATAAAACACATCTTTCCATCACAAATAATGTACAAGGTCATCCAATTCAAAGTGGGAAGGGGGTTACAATAAGAATAATATCAACAAGGATTGTCAAACTTGTTTTTTTCTCAGCTCCAGAACAACAACATGCAGATATCTCATTCTTCTAATTTGATCACCACAAGTACAGGGGGGAAGACAACGCTCTCCACCCAACCAAGACATCCAATGAAAAGAATAAGCCATCCTTCTTCATTGGTCCTTGAGCCCCAACCACAAAGCAATAAGAGATGTGATCCAACTCATGGCAACAACAGGATTCGACAAACACTCAAGCAACATTTTCACATTAAAACACAGTCCAAAATAGAATGTAGTTTTACAACTACATTAAAGCATGAAAAACATTACTGAGGCTTCATCAAGCAAGCCAAAGGAGCAAGAAACTATGGGGGATGCTTCTTATGCCTCCCAAAAGGGAAAATGGGGTATCACCACCTGAATTACAAACCGCCAAAATATAGTATATCAAAACCTTGACATTCCTTATGCCTCCCCCAAGTATCCCTTATTAATCACATTTCCTTATGCCTCCCCAACCTCTTATGGAACCCCATAATGAGTAAATAAATGCAAGCTATTTATTTTTAAGGTGGAACCAAAATCCCAACTCCCTCCACACTTATACCTCCCCAAAACACTTGTGCCTCCCACAAAATGAACCCCATAGTCTTTCTCCTACACCATACCTAGACCATCTACCCAACAACCCACAAACATGCCAAAACATTCACACAATAACATTTACATTCATAAAACAAGAGCATTTTAAGAGCCAAGCTCTTACCTCTCCATGATGGAGTTTCCCAAGTTCCAAACAGCAGTTGTTTCCAAACAAACAATCCAAAAATCCACAAAACAACAAGCATGCAACAATCTTCAAACTTCTCCAATAGACAAGAGCTCCCAAAACAGCAAGGAATTCACCCAAGAATGAAGTCTACAAGGTGAAGCAACCCAAAACAAGGCAAGGAATTCAAATTTTATAGAAGAGGGAAAGGAAGAGGATGGGGTGGATCCATGTAGGATGCCACATCACACATCCTCAATCCCAACCCCAAAAGTCAATTTCATTCACCAATGCATATTAAATAGGTGGGTGAATAATATGACAAATTACTTACACACTCCAAAACAAGCCTACACCCCAAAGGATTGAAATTAAAAGTGTGTCCAAAAGTACAATTAAAAAATACAACTTGTCTTACAAAGAATGCATAAAGAAGGTCTAAAATCAACCCTCCAACCATAGGTATAGTTGGTAAATGAATTTAAGAGGTATGGGACAGGTTTAACTTGTCCCACAAGCCTCCAACATCACCCTCCAAAGAAAATTTCAAATTTCCAAGAAGATGAAGTGTTTCAGACTCCAAAAAATAAAATTACACATTACTTTACACATTCTTTCAACACTTTAAATCATAACCAACAAGCTCTAATAATTACTTTCTTATGACCCAATTTGATTAATTAATTTTTAACAATATGATTACTCACATTAATTAACACACCATTTAATAAATAATGAAAGGGTCAAAGCACCACAAAATAAACACATGCAAACATCAATAAAAAGGAACCAAATAAATAAATACACATAACCCTTGGTCACATTTAAAGGTGATCCCCTCCATGGGAATCCTTAAAAATCAAACACACACACACACAAACAATACAAGTTGCCATGGTGACCATGTTGAATTCATCTAGAATTCCAATGTGGTTGGTCTCCAATCCCCCGATGTTTGTTGTGATATTTTTAACTTGCACAATAAAAATACCCCTTCGGCCTCATGGCCATATCAGAACATCCAAATGAATATAATATAATTTCAAAATCATCAATATATATATATATATATATATATATATATATATATATATATATATATATATATATATATATATATGAATCACAACAACATCCAGACAATCAACAATATCACTTACAATTTCATCAGCAACTATATAATCATCAATTTCAAATTCAATTTTCTCATGGTCTACTCAATATATCCAAATATCACATGTCCACACACACACACACACACACACACACACACACACACACACACACACACACACACACACACAAACACACACACACACACACACACACACACACAACCATATCCAACAACATGTCAACATCTATATAAAATGTCTCTAACAATCATCATGCATCATATATGAATCAGAGTCAACAATAATCCATGATCTAACATCTAACACCATACTAAATCAAAACTATAATAATGTCCATAATATAGTCAACAATATCATGATCAATATCAAAAGTGTTGAAGGGAAGTGGGCACTACAATAAAATTCAAACTTGTTTCATTCACCAACTCATTGAAGGAAACCACAATCGCCCCCCTTTTCCAACATCGTCTCAAACATTAATACAAAACATGGAAATCATCCACAATGTACAAATACTAATTAATAGAATGAATTTAAAAATTTAAATCTCATCAAGGGGAATTATTAACAAAATAAGAATGAAAAAAGGTTTGTTGAAGAATCCCCATGAAATCCATTATAATCATATGAAGCCGATGCCAATACCATCCTTCTACTTCACTCGCTTTCCCCTTGAAGGAAAAACATGTTGAATAACAACACACCTCTTCAATGCTTCAAAGATAATCATACAACATAGATGTCGTGGAGAGGGGCATTTGAATGACGTACAACAAAATTTGATTAATATACAAGACCTTAACCAACAACCTCCTATATCATTATCCATTGTTGCAAACCTTAATTTTTTGAGTAGATACTTGTGGAAGAGCCTATCCCTCACACATATTTGCAGTGATGTAATTAGAAAAAATAAAACTTATGAACTCTACTTTAATAAATACATTCCCCACCATTATCCTGCACCATTCATTTGTTAGAAATCTGTCAGATTTTGACTATATTGACTCATGTGTGAACATATGTGAGGGTTAGGCAAAACGGATACTTGTGAAATTGGAATGGATAATAATTTTTTTTTGCACAAGACACTCCTCTTGGAAAAATATAATGTAACTTACAAAAGACAAGGGTCTCTTTGTGAGGCATTTGTATTCTCTCACCAAATGAAATCCCGAGGTGTTTAACACTGATCAACTTACCTTTCCTACAATATTTTCCTTGTACACACAAGCCCCTCACTTCTAAGCCTGACGTCATCCCTTCTCGCCGGTGGTCTTCCTCCCTACATAATTTAAATCCACCGACCCTATTTTTGGTTAGAAAATTATGTTAGTTCATCATATTTTACCTTTTGAAAGTTATTCTAGGTTTGAATGGGCTCGATCCAATGAATATTTTACAACGTAGGCAACAGAAAATTGTGATGCAATAGAAATCATGGAGAGTATTGGCTTAATTCTCAAAAATGAAATTCATTGGGTGCTTCTTGACTTCATCATTTAGTAATTAATCTATTTCTGAAGACTGATTTTCAATTCAATGGAAAATATTAGACTCTCTTTCATCCTGGCCATATATAAATGTAAATGAAGGTAGATAATATCATTAAGTTAATAAATATTATTATTGTTTCATATTTTTATGGATTTATAGTTGGCATTAATGAGTAAGAGTTTGATTAGATACAATCTCACTCTTCTCTCTAACTCTGGTGACATTGACCATAATTGGTGATGTGCACTTAGCACATTTTGTAGTCGTTTCTATGATTCTAAATATTTACATTCAATCAAAAAATCAATCTCACCTTATTTAGTTGGCTTGGTCCGTGGTAATATATTATGATCCTTAAGTCAATATGGGTGAAGCCACACTAAAGGTGGTCCTCTTACTAACATAATGATTGATTGGTTGTAGGATATGTATATTTGTTGCCTTGCTATTCAAATCAGATATGTCTCTTTAGTGCATCTTGGAATTGCTTTTCCACCTCTCAAAAACTCCCAGTATTTTAATATTTAATATGGACGTAACCATTACACCAGATTTTACAAGTGCTAGTATAAATATATAAAGAAAATTTAATGAGATGACTGTGAAAATGAGGGGTTTTCCCTTGACGTTCCTATGAAATTTCAAGCTTGCTCCCCATCCTTCGAACTAACCAAACTTGGAATTCGATCAAATGCATTAATAGAATCAAATTTAGCTGACCATGTGGATGTAAAATTATGTAATCATGTCATGGGAATAGCTACAGTCATAAAAAAATAATATTTCATCGAGCCTTAAATTTCATGCAGGAATTTGCCCCACCATCGGCTTCGACGACTACATTTCTGACGGATGACAGAGCTTTCTCTTTGGAAAATGTGGTATTTTAGTGGATAATCTATTTGATGGGTTGCACTTGCTTCTAAATGTTTCAGGGAAGGTGATGGAAAAATAACCATGGGTGAGGATGTGTAACTTTGGGATTTGAGAGGAGGAAACAGTGGCAATTGCGGTGCTTCCTCGAAAAATGTCACTGGGAAAATTTGCAGGAAGATTGCTTCACTGGTAAACCACACGTGTAGTCCAGCTACAAGGATAATGGCTGGCAAACCCAAACCTCACAATGAATGCCTTCTCTCATAATATAGGTCAATGTGGGCATGGTTTTGTATCCACGTCATTAGATATGAGGTAATTAATGTATTTTAGTGGTTCAATTGAGGTTTGGATCCCATTATTTTTGATGTGAAATTGGTAGTGAACTATACCCAGGGAGGATTGGGAAAGGAAAACTTGTCTTTTCTGAGTAAAGGGGTGGTAGAGATAGGATGACACTTCATCATGGAGTGTTCAACTTATGATGATATTCATATCCAGTCTGAAAATGACTTGAAGGTGGACAAATGAAATGAGTTATTTGAATAAACAAGACTTGAAAAGATCGTGGGTTTGGTGCTCAAGATTCACAGTAGAAGATCTGATATTGAAAAGAGTTTGAAATCATCTTAATGTCTCAGATTTTTGTCCCATAGACTCTTCAGTCTCGTGGACGTCATTAAAATCTTTCATTCATTCATTCATTTTAAAGCTTGTGAGGACTTGTTAGTTTGAATTTGTTCGATATATCTAATTTTGTTGCATTCTCCAAAATCATTGTAAATAACTAGAAGACAAACACCCACATGCATGCGTCTATAATAAATGAAAGTTTAACATAAAGACATAACACATATTTATCAAGGGTAACATGACTACCAAAAATTTATTAAAAATATATGACTTAAATTCATTAGAGTAAGAATAACACTCTTTGACAATAATTAATACACACACCAACGCTTTTTTCTTATAAAGAAAAACTAAGAGGCTAGGGTTAGATTTTAGACAGTAGTTGCTTGTAAAGTATTCTTAGAAATAAATATTAATAGCATAAGTCAATAACTTGATTTATAACATACTCTATTAATATATTTGGATACGTGTGCACCAATGTGTGAATTATCCACATATTAAATTAAAAATAATATTACAAGTGCATATTAAATCATACTTTGAGGAAGGGAAGGAATGAGGAATCACTTAACTATCCCCCCCTTGACGAAACCTTCCTTGAATCCTAAAACTTGCATGAGCTAAAAAATTGAACATCAAGTAAGGGCTTTATGAAAATGTCTGCAGTTCATTTTTTTGTTCAAATTATTTTAGGATCAACAACCTTGTCTTGGATCAAATGTTAAATATAATGCATATGTATCTCAATGTGCTGGTAATCCATTAGGTTGCTAGAGATGTGAATTACACTATGATTATCACACCAAATCATTATGAGTTAGCATTGTGGAAACCTAAATTGAAAAACATGCCTCATATCTATATTAACTCATGTCATGCAAAAACTCCTCTAGTATAATCCAACTTCGTAATAGATAAAATAGTGGATGTGGTTTTTTAATAAGACCAAGTCATGTGACATGTATCATCTTGGGGCACGTTACATGACTTGGTCTTGTAAAAAAACCACATCCACTATTTTATCTATTACGAAGTTGGATTATACTAGAGGAGTTGTTGCATGACATGAGTTAATATAGATATGAGGCATGTTTTTGAATTCAGGTTTCCACAATGCTAACTCATAATGCTTTGGTGTGATAATCATAGTGTAATCATTGTGTGATATATATAGATATATATCGAGAGGTTGAATTGTGAACATTTGGATCCCCCAATCACTATCTGAATAACCTATAATTTTCATTTTAGGAGTATGATTCATTTCTTTTTCCCCATGAAGTGTAACAAAAATTTTAGACTGTGTCACCTGACTTACACTTCTACCATAATTGGTAGTACTATGAAGATACCAACAATTTTTTTTTGTAACTTCCCAATGAATTTCATCGGGGTCTTGATGATAGCATGATACACAATTCATAACAAAATAAATATGTGAACATGTATGAGTCAAGTAGAGCAGGTTTCTAATGAGTTTCTTTAAGATTGTCCCATATATTGAATGAGTAGAACATTTGGTGGAAATATTGAACCTTGATTGAAAAGGAGTTGATGTAAACTTGAAGTTTTTCATGTTGAAGTGGTGGAGAATGTCATAAGCATATTTGTACTAATGGATGTAAATAAATTTTTCATACTATGAATTATGAAGACCCAATAAAAAATTGGAAAACCCAAATCATTCTTCTGAGAAGACTTCTTCAAATATGCTTTCAAATCACAAATCTTTTGTGTGGAATCTATTATGATTATTAAATCATTAACATAAAAGACCAAAATGAGAATGTTTTCATCTACTATGTTAGTGTAGATTATATGTTTGGAGGAATACCATGTAAAATTAGAATCGATAAAAAACATGTTAATATTTTCATACCAAGCTCGAGGATCTCGTTTCAATCCATAAAAGTGTTTTTTTCAATTTGCACACATAACTAGAGATATCACTATCAACAAACCATGGAGATTGGGATATGTATATATTTTTCTCCAAATTAACATGTAAGAAGACCTTTTTTACATCCATTTGGTGAAATTTCCATCCCCAAAGATTCATATTCAAAGAGATTACTAGCCAAATATAATTCATTTTGATGATAGGAGAAAATGTTTGATGGTAATTAATACCTTCAACCCACCATTTTGTTTTTTTCCTGTAGGTTGGGATTTGTACCTATCAATGGAAACATTTGATACATATTTAGTTCGGTACACCCACATATACCTCACTATTTTTTATTTCTTTTGGAAGTGGAACCAAATCCCAAGTGTTTCTCTTTTTTTTTGAGAAAAAACTATTCTACCATAGTTCACCACCATCCAAGATGCTTATGAGCTTGATGATAAGTATCAATGTCTTATGTTACCTCTAATTGTTTCAAATTTGAAACACCATGTTGGTGTTTAGATCTCATCATGATCGGATCTATATGATCTCTTCCCAAGGCACCACCCTTGTTATGTATTGTGTGGACCCATTTTGGTTTAAACTATGCGTATTGAGTGAGTGCATTCAAAATTTCCTCTCGCACTGGGAGTGGAAGTATTGGCTATCCCCTTGATCATTTAAATGGTAGGAAATCACTAAATGAGAGTCTTCAATACTATCATGTTCATCACAAAAAGTTTCATAGTTAATGTAAAAATCTAAAGATGGTAATGAAGGAGGTGTAGGTGATGGGTTGTAAGTTTGATACTATTCATCAAACAATACATCCTACTGATAAAGCATTTTTGTGGTTTCTGCAGGGTTCATTTTAAGAGACCTCCTGGAAATCGGAGGTGGAAAATACCTGGCGAATATCCCTGAAACCGGTTTCGCGGGAAGGTGAATTTTTTGGGGGTTGTATGAAATTTTTTTGCCTGATTGTCAAGTACTGCGACAGAAGGCTGCAGACACGCGACGGGAGATTTTGCTGTCGCGCGTCAAAAAAATGCAATGACGCGTGTCATTAGACCTCAGTGACGCGCGTCAACAATGATGCGCGTCACTGGGGTCTAATGACGCGCGTCACTGAGGGTGCTGCAGCAAAATCTCCTGTCGCGTGTCTGCAGCCTCGACCTCTGCTTTCTCATACAAAAAATCTCTGTGTCGCGCATCAACAGACTCTTTGTCGTGCGTCTGCTATGCGTCAATATCTATTGTACCTCCTTGTCGCGCATCAACTATCCGTCAAGGTCGCGCGTCAACAAATAACCCTCAGTGACGCACGTCAACAGGTCTCAGTGACGCGCATCATTACGGCCTTAGTTGATGCGCATCAACTGAGGTCTGTAGTGACGCGTGTCACTAAGGCATTTTTTGATGCGCGACAACAAATATCTTGTCGCGCATCTGCAACCTCTGCCCTCTTCTGGCTCATCGAAAAAATCTCCATGTCGCTCGTCAACAAACCTCTTTGTCATGCGTCTACTATGCGTCAATATCTATAGTATCTCCTTGTCTGCAAACCCTCCTTGTCGCGCGTCAATAACTTGCCCCCTTGTCACGCGTCTATAATACGGGATATATCATATTGTTGAAAAATGTGAAGTAGAAGTGTTCTACCTGGCGAATAATCTAGGTTTATATAGGGGATATTTTTCAAGGGTAGGCGAAGCCGACCCCTAAAAAAAATTAAAGTGTAATTTTTTAGGCGAACAGGTCACTGACCCGTGCCAAAAAATTCACGTTTTCAAAATTTTCAAAAATGGAATATTCGCCATATTACGAATATTCACCACTAAAATTTTCCCTGGGTTTCTGGAACTAAAAGAGGATATGCTTTCACAGATTCAAAGTTACCAATAAAGATAGAAGGATTTTTTTTTCTATCACTTTTTTATTTTCATATGGGATATGTGATCACACATTTCATTATATAAACTTTGAAGTGATAAAAATTGGGCTTAACACTAGACCATTTTCTTCTGTTGTCATATCAAATATTGTTGAGTGGGGAGAGAAATTTTGAATGTAGTTTATATAGATAATATCTTTTCCCAAAACCAAGGAGGCATATCAATGGAATATAACATGCAATTAGTTCCTCAAGTGTGTATTTTTTACACTCATGTACACTATTTTGTTGGTGTGTGTAGGAAAAAATGTGTTGAAGATGAATGTTTTCTTGCTGACATAAGGTAATAATATGATTATCAAAAAATTGGCCTCCATTATTAGTTTTAATATTAATTATTTTTTTCTAATATATATTCTCAACAAATGCCTTGAAAATTTTAACGTGTTGAAAGACTTCACTTCTATTTTTTAGAAAGTAGACATAATTTATTCGAGAGATATCATCAATAAAGGTAAGAAAAATATTTATTATTTTAAAAATAAACATAAGAAAATGACCATCGGTACCCATAAAAAATCTTTTGCCTCATCCAATTAAAGTTTTTTGTATTTTAATGAATTAACAAAGACACCCATAAGGCAAACACCCACATGTATGCACATATATAATAAATGCATGAAAATTTAAAGCAACAATAAACACAAATTTTTCAAGGGTAACCTAACTACCACAATTTTATTAAAAAGCCACATCTTGAATTTTCTAGAGTAAGAATAAATCTCTTCAACAATGGATGCCACACACACTAGAACTATGCTCTTATAAAGAAAAGATAAGAGGCTAGGATTAGGGTTTGGATAGTATGTATATTATTCTCTATTAGTAAATGTGGATAAGTGTGCACCGATGAGTGAATTATCAATCAAATGTATCTTAAAATCATATAATAATGTATAGAAAGTAAATACAATAAAATTTTCCTTAAGATGTACTTTGCAAAGGAGAGGATAAAGTGAGTTAACCTACCCTAAGTAAACTTAAATGGAAAAATGTGATGTGTGCACCAAAAACCCCCTTAAGAGAAACTTAGAGAAAGTAAGCAAGCTAAAACCTTAGATATAACGTCCTGACAACTTGGCCATGTTAGGTACCAATGTGAAATATATGCACATAATATAGTAAATGAAATAGTGATTAGAGACATTGTAAAAATTTACAACTTCACCACCGAGAAACAATATAAATACACATGGAAATGATGACTATAAGTAGTGCATAACTACATAATATCATAAAAAAATAGAGGCATATATTCATATAAATAATAATAATATCAAAAATTGAAGATGTAAGGGAAAGTAAATGACCACTTGATCACAACTTAGAGGCACATATGCATAGAAATGATAAATGTATAAAAAATCAAAGTTAGAAAGGCATGGAAATTACTACTAGATCACAACTAAAAGGCATAATAATAATAATCATATAAATATACATCCCCCATAATGTTGAATTGGGTAAGATATAATAAGAAGTGAGTGTCACTCAAAGAATAAATCTGAAGCATATGTTGACCATGTAGATCGTAATATCTCGAAAATAATAAAATATTGAAAATAAAATCTTAACACGACCTATGGTGATGGTACATGCACCGAGTATATGATCTAAGCATATAAGATATTTAGAAGGTATTTAAAGAATCTCTTGGCATTGAGAGAGCCATGAAAAAACATATCTCATAATAAAGGATTCCTAGTTGAAGTAAACACTGAACATGACTGCATAACAATCAAGGCCATTAAAGAAAATAATCATGAGATTAACTTCAAGATGGAGCAAAAATCCTAATAGGAAGTTGATTTTATTGAATATTATAATAAGGATTCCTCACAAAATAATAATTTATTAAATAAAACTCCAATATGATGTGCAAGGGTATCGTAATGAGTCACATATCAAATCTCATTGGCCATGTGTCAACGAATACTAAACACTATGAAGGTCTATATGGAATCCATCCCATCTTACCATAATATATGGGTGTCAAGATGTTGTAACCACCAAGTAATGTAGAAAATAACATTTAATACGAGGATCTCTTAGAAAATTTAGGAGTCAGTCACTAAATTGATTGCTAGTAGTTTGACAATATCCCCGCATAAATAACTACATGAAAAATACTGATGAGGAGAAACAAGTAAACATTAAACAACATATCTCACAAATCAAGGCACAAGTGGAATGAATCCACTACACATGGCACCAAGTAATGATGAGACTTTAAGAAATCCATATTAGAAACTCCATTTTTTCTACTATGCCCATCTTACCTTGTATTGAACTAATATTAGTTTTATTATAAATAAAACTATTGTTTGACTTAAATATATGTTTTGAGCTTGTGCCTTGGTTATTTTCAATCTTGTATATGATTTCTTGAATCGTTGATATAAATTTATTTTTGGTGCTAACCTACGTAAATGGAAGGAATCACATAGCTGAGCGTAGGAATCACATAGCTGAGTGTAGGAATCACATAGCCGAGTGTAGGATTCACATAGCCGAGCACAATACTCACCCAATCAACAAAAGATTCACACAATTTGTGGAACTACTTAGTCAACATCAAGTACATCTTAGAACTTGGTCTGCTTAGGTGGCAACGATTTCTTTTGACATAAAGATCAATTAAGTTTACATGATTCTTGATTAATTTATTAAAGATCTAACTGGCAGTAACTAGTCCTTATTCTATGGGATCCTCCATTTTACAAGAAATGTGATTACTTAAGTTCATATAAACTATTAAAGATATCCATATCCAGTCAAGTATTGTTTACATAACTCCTCCATCAAGAAAAAAAGTTCGGATGAAAATCTACATGTACATTTGTATATCGACTTGACAATTACCAGTTATATGATTGTTCTGTAATAAACCTGTTTAGTTAACTTCTACATGTAATATAAAATAATAAATTCTATTAAAAAGGGAACTAAACTCCACGTAATATATAAGGTGTGATCATTATATAATAAATGTTTGATTTTTTGAAAAAATATAGGAAGTGCATTGTAAGACAAACCATTGATAAATAAAGAGCATGATTCTGGAATCAACTGCGCATTTTCTTGAGTAAGACATTGCAACCGGATCAAAGGGAAGGAGAAAGGTCCACTCCTCCCCAATGTGAAGGGAACCTATGTTCATTTATTATTCAACTTTTTTAGTTTTTTTACTTCCACCATTAGTGTATTTCAATTATTCAAACTATAATTTCATTTATGTATGTTTCAATTTTTCATAGTCATAAAATTAGAAGCATTTTTCTCTATTTTATTTTATCAGGTCCAATAAGTTCATGTTAGATCCTTTAGGATATATAGTAGTTATTTATCTCTCATTTAATTAAGTTACATGCTCAATACGTTCCAAACCATTTCTTTTTTGCAAATAGCCTTGGACATCGCCCTTGCATTGATTGAAGTATTAAATTATTAAAGTGCAATTATCGATGACACTCGTCAAATAAGTGCTTACCAAGTTGTTTCAAGAAGTATATAGCCATCATTGAATATTCTCAATAACAATCTATCCTTAATATGAGTCATGACAAACACTATAATGGGTACCCATTTATGGGTAAGGTATCACAAAATGATTGGAAAGGCTTACTAAGTGCATAAATCAAATATAATAGTTTTTTATAGATAATATAAAATTAAAATTATAACTACACCAATGAATTCCTCTCAGAAAAACATGTCATTTCAAAAAATTCCATGAGAAACTTATTTTGTATGTGAAACTTATCATAGATTAAAGCATGAAATGTCTAGGTGGTGTATGAACAAACTATGAATAACTAGAACAACATTCCAAATATGTAAAAACTAGATATACCACTACAAAGATTTTGAAAAAATAGGAAATTTGAAAAACCATTATTGAAAAATACCACTGTATGATTAAGATATGGTTGGTTGAAGTCAAGTGTGCCAACAACATATCAAAACCCTGAGGAATCATATGTAAACAAATGTACAAAGTTACAAAAACATGTCTAGAACCTGCAATAACTTTTATAAGGCAACTCCAAAATTAGAAAAAATGGTTTTAAATTTAGTTTTAAAGAAAATTTTATCTACATATATGAAATTACTTTAGTATTTACACGTTTCTATGTATTTTTTTTATTTCTACATTGAAATTAAACACACTGACATGATCCTTGTCCATTTTTTTGACTATTGAGAAGATAGCCGGTGCCTTGACACCATTACACAAAATAATAACTAAGCTCTTGGGATATAAAGATTGATTAAAGATAAAAATTACTTATATATATTGGTGTCCAAATTTTCTTAGTTTTTAGTGCCTCGACCACTATATATTAAATATGACAGGCTTCAAAATACCATTCTTAGCTAGTAGAATTACAACATAGGTTGTTATAATATCGGGATTCAAGCATGTGGAGTTAAATTGTTACACAAGGCAAGATCTTAGAGAATTAGGAAATTCAAATCCTAAGCATAAAGGGTTTATGAAAATCTCAAAGATAAATTCCTTAGGAAATATAAAAGAGATATTCAAACATGCTTTGTAAAGAAACACATCTAGGCAGGAAAAAAATGAAAAAACAAAAAAAACAAAAAAGAAAGAAATATTCTTAGTTGATGGAATATTCATCTTATATCCACGGTTACTTTTACATCATACACCTTAGTTAAGAGAATCTATTTTGAGCTTCATCTCATATGTTGTTTGTGAATGATAAATCATTTGTGTTAATTGTTCTTCGTTTTCAAAATCTCTTTCTAATTAGCCTCCAACTATATTGTTTGTGTACTATACTACTCTATTCATCTTGAATTATTATACACATGATGTCTCATTGGTTGTGTTGTATCATATCCAATTATTTCTCCCTAATTCATATCTCATCAATATGCTTATTTGATGATATCACATTCTTCTATCGATATTCGAGTGCTAGTTCTCAAATAATTCATCTATCCCTTGGGATTAAAAAACTTCTAATTATTCAAATCCTTTATCACCATTTAAAAAATAAATTTTGTTTCTTTCTTCACACAAAAATGCAAATAATCCACAACCTATATTGCATGAACATCACAGTATTATACTTCAATATTCATGATTTCATCAAATAGGCCAGCCAAATCCCTTTGGAATAATTACTATTCTACATTATCTCCCTTATGTGGTTGTGTATTAATCTATATATATATAGGCCTAACAAAATCAACACACACAACAAATTTTGTGGGGATAATTAACCCCATTGGTATTATCTCCTTCAATATCACCTTCAAAGTAATATCAAATTTATATGGCTTCTCTTATATTGCAATTTCTTGTCACTCTTTTGGTTTCTTCTTTGAGATTATAAAAAAGGATCATTATCATTCCCCCTAACACACATATGACCTTCATGAGTTTATTTGATCTAACTTGATCATGTAGACCCCTCATCATGTGTCCCAATAGATGTTAGACAAAAATATTCTATCTACCTCATATCTTCATCAAATAACTTATTTGCATCATGATATGAAGACAATCATCCCCTTTAATATTTTCTAGTTCTCCTTCTTTGTATTCAATAAAACCAAATGAATCATGGGGTGAGTGCACCAATTTGGGGGGCTAAAAAAGCAACATAAAAGTGAAAATGAGCAAAACACGACCGCATTATGTTTTCTTAGGATGGGTAATTCATGAACCTAAAATGCGTACGCGCCTATAACATGTACACATTTATAGTGCTATGAAATGTGTACATTGGTTTTTGTAACTATATGAATTTCTTTAGAAGGGCTTGAAGGAGCTATATTTACTAAAAAAAATTAAAGTATAAGAAATAATGAAAGTATAAAAGAATTCATAATAAAAGAAAAATATTTCTTTTATTATTTCTTATACTTCATTTTTTTAGTAAATATTAGTTAGGGTCACTCTGCACCTGATGGAAGTGGTCCCGTAGCTCTAACAATTATAACCTTGAAATATTCATTTTTAAAAATCTAATTTGGTCAGTACTTCCTCGTTTTCAGAATTTGACTATTCAGCAATGACCTAAAACTTTTAGGCCATATATATTATAGTCGGTCTTTATTTTTACAAAATCAAAACATACACTCGTTTTGGAGGATTTTTGACCCCATCTGGATCAGATTTTGGCCCTACCTCTGCTTGAATTGGTACCAAGTTTGAAATTTGGTCCATAATTCACTTTAGTGACCACAAACCAGCTCTATGATGTTTCTTCTACTTCTTACTAAAAAGAGATCCTCACTTTGTAGATAGAGGATTGCTCCATTAATGAGATTTGTGTCCTATGGAAAAAATGAAGTGATTGTAAAGTGCCTCATATTTAATGTTTGATCACAATACTAGGTGTTGAATGAGTTTTTACAAATAATACCAAGTGAATTACATCAAGTGAACTCATATGATTGCTCATTCTTAGAAATATGGTGCCCCATATAAAGATCACCCCTTCACCTTTCCTAGCTCTAAAATCTTCTTTTCATGGAATAAAATTCAAGATTATCATACTTGTATTTTCTCATATGTAAAGCATGGAGATAAATGATGCCTTAATACTTCACACATGATGTTTTCCTGGATACCTCACGTGACATGACTAGCTCATTTTATCTTGTTCTTTAGAGAGATTTGGGTACAATGAAAGAGTCAAGATATGATGATCATTGAAGGTAACTATATTGAGCTCAAAATTTCACCTTTAAATATGATGAATCCTTCACAATTCAATTTATTGACCAAGATGAAACCAGGGTGTAAGATATTCTTATGGTATGGTACATGGATACCTTTTTTCTCAAGTTACTCCTCATGGAAATGGGTTTCCTCCTCCAGATAGGGGATGAATCCTTAAATGTAAATTTGATTATGAGTTAACTATTACATGTTATTAAATATCCATAATTCACTGAAACACTAAAAATCACTCGTTTTCAGATGATTTCAGCAATGACCTCAAAACTTTCAAGCTATTCTAAAAATCTAATTCTGTATGTAACTCAAAATTTAAGTTGAAGAGTTTTATAGCACTTCTGGATCAGAAATATTTAAGCCCTGAACCACTGCTTGAATTGGTACCAAGTTTGAAATTTGTATCCATCCAATTCACTATTAGTGTTTCATCAAACCAGCTCTATGATGCTTGTCTATTTCTGGACTCATCTAGAGATCCTCAACTTTGTACCATTTTACCTTTCATCCCCTACAACTGAATGGGACCTGTGTCCTATGGAAAAATGAGGTGATCCTGTAATGAGATGCCTCATATTCCTAAAATTTGATCACAATTTACTTAGACATGTTAAATGAGTCTTTACAAATCACCCTCAGATAGTTGATATTTACATCTAAAGTGAACTTCAGATGATTGTTCAATTAGCTATAAACATGGTGCCCCATATAAAGATCACCTCTTCAGGCCTTTCCTAGCTCTAGGAAATCGTCTTTTCATGGAATAAAATTCAATGAGTTGATCAATCACCTTAGTATTTTCTCACTATTCCCTACACACGCGATGGAGACTAAATGATGCCTTAATACTTCACACATGATGGTCCTTTGGATACCTCGGTGACATGACTAGCTCATGGTTTAGGGTTAATTCTTTAGAGAGATCATGGGTACAACGTGAAAGAGTTAGGATATGATGGATCATCAGGTTAACTCATTAGAGCTCCACATGGTTCAGGTTTTAGGGTTTAGGGATGAATCCTTAGGGATCAGGGTTAATGGTTTAGGGTTGATGGCTTAGATGAAACCAGGGTTGTAAGAATTCTTAAGATTTATGGTACATGGATACCTTTTCTCTCAAGTTACTCCTCAGGGTTTATGGGTTTCCTCCTCTAGGGTTTAGGGGATGAATCCTTGAATGAAATTTAGGATTATGAGTTAACTATTACGTGTTTAACGTTTAGGGATATCAGTAATTTAGGGTTGAAACACTAAAAATCACATTTTACGATCAATGAAACTATTCTAAAAATCTGGGTTTTAGGATGTAGGGTTCAGGGTTTAGTGCTGAAGAGTTTTATAGCACCTATAGAAATATTTAGGGCCTTGAATCAATGGTTAGGGCTTATTCTTAAGTATCCTTCCAGGGTTCCTAGGGTTTATGGTTAGGGATCAAGCCTAAGTCTTTCCAGAATTCCTAGGAATCATCTAGAGAAGTTTAGGGTTTTAAAATTTTACCTTTCATCCCCTACAGGTTTACTGAAAACCTGGTCTTAAACAGATTGCATGGTTAAATGAGATTTTAGGGCTTAGGGTAAATTTTCCTTAGGGTTTAGGGATTAGGACATTAGGGTATAGGGTCTCTAAGGATCAGGGTTCAGATAGTTTAGGGTTTAGGGTTTAGGGTCTTATGGCTTTCGAAGGTTGTTCAATAAGCTATCAGAGTTATGGAGTTTAATGGCCTCTTTAAGCCTTCAGAACTCAGTGGTTTCTCATCAAAACTAAATGAGTTGATCAGGGTTCAGGGATCAAGACACTAGGGTTCCCTACACACCGAAACACACTAAATGATCTTAGGGTTCAGGAATCTAGTCCTTCAGGGTTCAGGGTTTATGATTTATGGTTTAAGGTTTAAGGTTTATAGTTTAGGGCTCATGGTTCAACGTTTAGGACGTAGGGTTTTGGGTTTAGCGTTTAGTGTTTAGGGCTCAGGGTTTAGGGTTTAAGGTTTAGGGATTAGGGTTTATGATTAAGTGTTTAGGGTTTATGATTTAGTGTTTAGTGTTTAGGGTTTAGGATTTAGTTTTTAGGGTTTAAGGTTTAGAATTTAGGGCTCATGGTTCATGGTTTATGGTTTAGGGCTTAGGGCTCAGGCTTTAAGGCTTAGGGCTTAGGGTTTAGGGCTCAAAGGTAAGGGATGGATGTTTAGGGTTTAGTGTTTAGGTTTTAAGTTTCAAAGATCATGGCTCACGGTTTAGGGTTTAGGGTTTAGGATTAGGGGCTCAAGGTTTAGGTTTGAGGGTTTAGGGTTTTGATTGTATAATTTAAATGCTAAAATATTTAGGCTGAATGATGAAATCCTGAAAATTACCTATGTACTGACCAAATTATACTATATAAAACTATCTCCTAAACCATGACTCCTAGAGCTGTGAGACTAGTTCCATAAGGTGCAAAGTGACCCTAATTTCTTATATTTACTAAAATAAATTTAAATTATAAGAAATAATAAAATATAAATAATAATGAATGAAAAACTTAAACATTTATTTTTGTTAATAGAAGCATGCCAAAAGCACATGTAATGTTTATACTATGCAGACTGCATACACATTCCCTTTATTATGTACCCAAACTAAGAATTTGTAGGCTTGGAATTTCTTTGGTTTTCAAAACCTACGCCTTGGACCTGTAATAACACAAAAACGTGTGTGTTTTTGACAAAATATACAAAAACTCACCTTCCACCATGCTAAATCCTACAAAAATGTTTTCTATATTTATTATAAATTTTCCTACAACATCAAGAAAACTATCCTCTTTCTAAATATGTACATTTTATATTTTTCTGACTATTCTAAGGTTTCCATTTATATTTATTTCAAACTATGACTTTTATACCTCTCTTTTTATTGGTTGTAAACACTTATCTTTTGTCATGTATCTTTTTTTTAACTCATCGAAATTAAATAAAAAAAAATTAGGCACAAACTAGGACTAATTCTATACATATTTAAAAAAACTAATTTTCAATATTTTTTGAGGTAATTGGGGGGGGGCATGGTCAGAGCTTTGTTATTTTTAAAAATTTAACATTTATGTACTAGAAAAATTATTAAAAAATACTCACAAAAAAAATCTAAAAAAAATCCTAGCACAAACTAGATGCTACTATCTATCTTTCTACCAAAGGCTTTTAAAAAATACTAAATAGTTATCAAAAAATGGTGGGGGCATAAAAGACTACCTACTATGTTTTAAACAAAAAACAGGAGCACATATTGGTATGTTAGTTATTTGACACACTTAAACATAACCATTTAAAAAAATTAGTAGCTTAGAAACTAAACTCAAAATGCTACAATTCATGTCCTTACAACAACTTCAAATTTTGAGTGTAACTATTTCAAATAACTCATACAAGTTGAAGATTTTTATTTTTCACAAAAAAACGTCCACTTAAGACCCCCTTTTGGCTCCCCAGATTGGTGCACTTACCCCATGTCTTCTTGGAAACATTCTCTTCTTTTAATGGAAGTATTTAAAAAAAAATCCTTTCTTATCAACGTTATTTACCCTTCCATGATACATATTAATATCGTCAAAATACCATGGTCTTCCCAACAAGGTATTGTATGCATAGATAAATAATACATAAGACAAAACATTATCTTGATACAAACCTATCTTCACATAAAATTTAAACTATTCTCACATAGTGATGTCATGCTCTTCTACTAACCAACACACACACTATACGGATTTGGATGTGATGTACACTTCAAATTCAACTTACCTATGACTTTAATGAGAAGTAGATTATCAATACTTCAAAAATAAATTGTAGCTATACACCCCTACCTTTATTTTCATTTGGTTATGAATATGTACCTTAAATGACATGGTTAATCTTTCTTTATTGTTGTTTTCAAGCTTATTTTAAACATCATATTCATTCTTGGTCTCTTGAATATAAGTGAACATTTAGAATTCACTTCATATTGATTAATTATTGATTGGTAACATTTTATATACAAAGAAATACTACACAATAAAAAGAAAACAAAAAATAAATTGAAAAACTGATCCTTCTTTGTATCTCCTTGCAACCTTAGATGTGACTGCTGAAGTATGGAATGAAGTACCAAGCTTGTTGAATATCTTGATCAAATTTTTGTGGATGCTCCAAATTTGTTCCGAATGGAAGTAGATTTTAGATACAAGCAAAGTTATTGAATGAGTGACTTGATTGTTGATTCGCGATCAATTGCACAACGTAATGGCGTGTAGAATTGAATGAAAATTCGAACCATGATGATGCAAATGTTAAATCTTACAAAGATGAAAAATGGAGAGGAATGAGTGCTTATTTATAGATGTGAGAAGAGAATCCCAAATCCTTTATTTGTATGATTTTGTTTTCTAATATGAAGCTAACTAAAGTATGATTGGATTAAATAGTTGAGTTCCCACATTGACTAAGGAGTTGAACTTATTGGTGAGAAATTTTTTTGGGTGGACGAATATGTGGATTTATTACCAACTCTTTGGGAATTGAAGTCCCTTTACTTAAACGGTGCAACTTATGTGTTTACATGTGCGTGAAAAGGTGGATTTTCCTGGTGGCCTTGTGGCTAGGGATCCAATAGGGGAACTCCATTAACCATGCAGAAAATCTTGAGATTGATTTCTAGAGAAGAATTTTTCTAGAGAGAAGGAAAGGGGAGTGATAAAAGAGATAGGAGAACTAATGTTGTGGGTATAAAATTAGATTCCTGCACACACTAGTTATAAAGTTAAACAAATGCATTTACGAGAAGAAAACAAAAAGATTTCAAAGCTATCATATAGAGGAAACCATGCATACAAATATGCACACATTCATATGCCTTGGAAAATAGAAACTTATTCCTTCATTAGCATTTAAAATCAAGAATTGTTCATGATAGTAAAATGGAGGAAAATAGATAGGGGGAAATGAAAGAAAATGAATACCTCCTTTGTTCTCTCTAAGTACAATGCACTCTTGAGTTTACAAAATCAATAATCGACCCTTTGAAAAGAGAATGCCTTTACAATTTATAGAATGAGAGATGAATATTCATCTACCCCCCAATGCCTTTTCATATGTCCTCACACAACTTAAAAATTTTCAACTTCTTTGGAAACTTTTAAGTCCCTTTTTACAACATAAAGGTGACTTTTACATTAGAAATATGAAGTTAATTTTTAATTTTATTGTTTCACCAATAAGAGCGTACATATGAGCAAAATGTTTAAGGTAGAAGGTTGGGTATGTGAGGAATACCTGGAGGTCATGAAGAGGTTACACACCGTTGAAGACTAGGCCGATCGAGAGCTCTCCTTTTTGTCTGGGAAGGACTACTTGAGAAGAAAAAAAGACCACAAGATAGAATTAAAAGCATAGGTTAGTGGATTGTCTAGCAACAACTAGATCTGGGAATTAGGGTGCTTCCTAGAAGGCTGTTAATCCATGTTTTAAAAAAAATTAAATGTTGATCAGAACATGAAATAAAGATTCCTACTGTAGTTGTATAATTTAGATATCTCAGTCAAGCACAAAAATTTAAATCTAATATAAATAGTGAATACAAGATTAAATTTAAAGTAGGTGGGGGGTTGTTAAGGTCTATATGCATGGCAGAGGGTATTATCCAAGTTTGGGTGGAGTTGTGGGAGGTTTTGAGAGGTTTTGGGTGAGGAAATAAGCTTACTTGTATGGGGAAAAATTCCAGATACAGAGACCTATGCCAATCACTATAGCTGGGATCATTTGGTTAATCGATCACGGTAGGGGCAATTGGGTCACAAACGTGAAAAGGGGTTGATTCGGGCTCTCTGTGATTGCATAGAGTATTGGGAAGGTTTAGGTAGGGTGTTGGGAACTAGGTGAAGACTCAAAATTGGTGAAAGGGGTAGTTGGGGGAATAGAGAGGTTCAGGTTAGAAAAACCCACTTTGTTCCCAAAGGTGTGATTTTGCACTTTATGACATGAAACTAGAGGGAGAACTAGGGATTGTGAATACAAACGTGATGTAAAAAAATTGGGATCAAACAGATAAATAGAGAAAAATTTATGCATGGATGCATTTTACTATCCCCATTGCACCTTTGCAAAGGGACATGAGGTGCACAAAAATGCACCTTGCACTTTTGAGAGGCAAAACATAAGAATTTGACCTGCCGGGAGAGCGAACTTGAAATTGAGATTTTCGGAGCTCCAGAAGGTGTTTTTGGATGAAAGTTTACATGATTTTGACTCAAAATATCCTTCCAAGATCAATGCAATGGGAATCATGTTTTAATTCTTCGTGAAACTCCTTGAAATGGCCCCTTTTTTATCAGAATTATGACCTATTCCTGCGAAGAATGAGCTCCATTGAAAAAGTGAAAATATATTTTTTAACAACCTGATGATTCCACCTTGTAGAGGATTATATTATATTTCCAATGAGTATTTTTTGCTTCCTGAATCCTTACGGAGCTCCCACAATCATCCATCAAAGATCAGGTACCTGTTTCTAAGTGCGTAAGAGACAACTTACTATTTTTAGTAAGTGTCAGAATGAATCTCTATGACCTTCAACCGATGTTTCCAACTTGAATGTTTATCCCCTTGTATGTTTATTTTGTGAAATATGCCTTCACCTTAACCACTTATTGGAATGAATTGCTATTTTTAGTAGATCCCCATATAGGGATTACTATTTTTAGTAAGTGGGCATTTTCACCATTATTGGCACTGCTCGACCATTCTGATATTCTGATTATCTTTCAGGAAAACCATCTTCCCCATAACTACTTTTAGAGATGGCTTACCAAAAATAACAAGTACCCATGTAGGAAGGCTTACTATTTTTGGAAAGTGGGTTTTTGGGCATCGGTTTACGATGAAATGAATTTTCCTGATATGGGTTTTTTTCTATAATGCTCCTCTAAAATTTCAATTCAACCTGAGCTCTGGAAATGGAGATTTTGAAATTTAAAATTTAACCGCAAGTAACTGGGGTTTCTTTGCTGTAAAAAATCTAGGGCATGTTTGATAAATATTCCATTTGGATTCTAACGGCCTTTGAAAATGTGGATGATCACAAAAAGTCTTATGTCAATCTGTGCACCGTTCTTCAAGTTACGAATATTTTTCACTTTGGAGCTTATAGAGTCATTTTGGTGAAGAACAAGCCCAAAGCCTTCAAAAATCCATGTTTTTTCTTGTTCTATCCTCATCTGATCATGGAAAAATGGTAGCAATGGGTTTAATCTTCCAATTATTCTTAAAACTCTTCTAAAAATGACATCCTTGGAATCACAAAATGTGCCCGCTCAAAATGAACTCACCTAGGAAGTACACAAGTTTTTCTGAAAAATATGAATGTTCCATCATGTAGAGGATCTTCTCATATTTCCAAAGATTATTTTTTTCCTTCTAACTCCTTACAGATCTCCTGTAATCATCTGACGAAGATCAGGTACCTATTTTGACTATCTTCACCTCATAGAGGCTGAGACTGGGTCTTATGAAAAACCACATGGAAAGAAGGGGGGAGGGAGAATTGTTGTGTCTCCTATGTAAATTTTCCAAAGGTATGAAAGGGAAATCCATTTTCACTTCGTGCCTCATCACGACACTTGGTGATCATCCATACAGGGAGAGGGAAGGCTCCAACTTAGTTTTTGGGGGCTTAATTGGCAAATGAGAGGTCACAATGGTGTTCTGGGGGCTAAAAATGTCTGGGATAATTTTTATGTCCCCTATGTCCCTTTTATAAAGGGAATAAAGGAACATGAAATCCCTCCAGGCTCTTGGTGTTGACACGTGTCCTTCTCAAAAAATGGCTGAGTATGAAAACTCTTACCTTGGGACCGACTTGAGGAGGTGATATCTCGGGCTCCTGGATGAATTTTGGGGTGAAATTTTATATGAATACACATAAAAAAAACTAAATGAATCCAATGGTGATGGTAACAAGACAAAAAATTGACTGAAAATGTCTCAAATTTCCCATACTTTCTCGGGATCGCCCGTTGTGTGCCAGAAGAGCAAGTTTCCTAGGGAAGTGCATGATGTTTCATGATGTCTCATTTTTTCCACCATTTAGGGAATTGAAAATTATTTCAATTGACATATTTTTGGGCTTTCAAATCATCACAATGATCCCAGAGTCTTGCATTAAATATCGGGTCCTCATTCATGGTGCATGCTTGTTTAGGCCTAGAAACCCACTTTTGCTGAATTATTTCTAACACCTTCGAATCTTCCCTGAATCTTTCAAAATAATCTCCTTGATGTTTATATCACTTTAATAATCCTCCAAAATGATTATTACTCCTCTGATCCACTCTAGGGGTGGTGCACTAGTCTTTGGAAGGCTAATGATAGCCCTTCTCGAAACTGCTTGAATGCTTGAATGCTCCAAAATTTCCTTAATCACCTATGGGGATTGATTTTACTTTCATAAACCACATAGGGGGACACTTGAAATTCATATAGATATCAATAGGATGAGAAGATAGGATTGGTGATTGGAATAGACTGACCTGGGGGTGTTTTGGGGAGGTATGAATTTGAAAATTTTCGACACCATGGTTCGTTGTCATGCTTGAAAATTGAAAATTTTCATGTTGCATATTTTCATGACAAGAATTGGCTCTAGCTTGGAGACATGATATGGACTAAGAAAAAAAATACATGACATGAGAAATCCTAGAATATCAATTTACAATACGTTAACCAATGCTTTATCCATTGGGATTTACAAGGGTCACACACAACTTGTAAGAGATGGCTAGAATGGAAGAACACACACACACATACAACACACACGAAAAGGGAAACACACACAACATGAAAGGGAAATTATATAAAAATGAGAGGGGTATTTATAGAGGAAAGAAAATAATATACACATACCCAGAAATGGGTTGAGAAAAGTACATGCCATCATGAAATAACAGACTGAAGTGTGATCTTTGAAACACACAAAACTATAATCCGATCAAAACATGCTCTTGTGATGGCTTTGCATGGCTTGAGAAGAAGAATACTGATCATGAATCCATCTTCATACTCACATCACATCGAGAATATTCTTTCATCCATTAAAAATTTGCTCATCCTCTTGAAACTCTTTCTCTTTGAGGCTTCCTCTTGATATCCTGTGAGAATGATACACCATTCCTTCATACTTTCAAATTTAGAAATATTGACCTCATCATGGAGACACTCTTCATCATTGGATTACAACTTTAAATCATATCCTATATTATCAAGATACTCAGAAGGAGTGTGGATAAAATGATTTCCTTCATGTTTAATAACTTCTCTTGACATCCTGCTTTACTACCCAAAGTGATTACTTTCTAAAATAGAGTATGTGTCATTGAGATAGAGGCCCCCATCAATCTTTGTGAAATGTTATAACATGGGAACATGTTCAAGGCATATTGGAGCTTGAAGAATGGTGAGCATATTTTTATTTTGAATTTTTTGAAAAGAGTCCCGTGTACCTTCACCTTGTTGTTTGGAGAAATTTTCATCATCATCCATCTTCCCGAAGTTCATCTTGGTATCATTTTTCAAATTGCAACCCTCTACTTCTTCATGGAGGCATTTTTTTACCTTCGAGTGAATTTTTCCATATGAGATCTGGTTTTGTATTGGTGGAGCATTTGGAAGTAGTGAAAAAAAGTTGACCTTGAACATACTGCGAAGAGTCTTGTAATTTTTTACTTTGTTTAAAACAATTATCTTCAATGCAAACCAGGTCAACATTTTCCTCATTTTTTTCCTTCACAATGGAGGTGTTTTCCTCAAGATTGAGGAATTCCAAAGGACATTCAAGAACCTTCCTTAATTTACACTTACGAACCTCTTCACACGACGTGGAAGAAAAAGAAATATCTTCACATTATCTCTCATTTACCAATGCATCTAGGAGGTCATAAAACTTTTCCATTTATTCTGTCTCGACATAAAACATTGATGAATCAAAATGAGGGAAAATTGATGCATACCTATCTTGCATATCCATATCCTAGGTTAAGAATTCCAGACCGAGTTGAGGATTTTCAGTCTCTTCTACAACCTTCAAGATGTCTTGCATAGATGATTCTTCCGAGTTCACTATAAGCTCATCTTCATTTTTATTGAAAGAGTCTCTACATTGTGCCTCCAGCAGATGACTAAAAATTTGATCCATCTGGGCCCATGATTGATTTAAAACATCCTCGTTCATTTCTTCCATGATTTCTGTTTCCCAATATTCACTTTCTTGCAAACACAAACATACTTGATTCATTACACATTCTTGACAAGGAGAAGAGGTCCATGATTTGTGGGAAGGGAACTCCTTCGAGCTCAAAATATGTATCATCTTCTTGATGGGAAGCATAGGACCATGTTGGAGCAACAATGTGGGAAGAACTTTCAACATTATCCTGATCATCCATTATTGAATTGATCCAATAATCCAAGTCAAAAATTTTAATATTTGTTTATGACCTTCGGACCCCTATAGGATTATTAAAAATTACCGATAAAAATTAATCCGTTTTAAGTAAAACAATCCAAAATAATGCAAGAATGTAAATGCCATTCCACATAGATTTATTACAGAGTTCGGAAATAGCCTACGTCTCCAGGTTCTTATCGAACCATTCCACTAGTCAAAATTTACAAGTACAATATGACTTTTATAACAAAACCTAATGGAACTTTACTTGCCTCCAAAGTAATCTAGACCTTTGGAGAACACTAATGCTTAATTCAGTCCCATCCTCCACCTTCCCGGCACACAAAAATCCTATGGAACTTGATCGGCCTTCTAAACATTTGCAAGACACCCTATGGATCTCTAGACATCAATTCCAGGCTTTGCAAATAAAAGTGTGGTGCTATGGGCCAATTGGTGAGTTTCCAATAACTCCCAATTTTACAATTTTTATATTAAAATATTAGGACTTGCTTCCACAATATTTTACTATTAAAATAATAAATAGAACTTTTTTTTCAAAAATATTGCCTTAAAAATATTAAGGCTTTACAAAAATGACTTAGAAGCTTTTCAAATTTCCCTCGAGCTCTTTATTCACGTCCTCGAGCTCCCTTTGAAAAATATGATAGCTCTCTACATTTTTTGTTGCTTGAATGAGAGGGAGAAGGGCCTTTATATAGACAAAAGTGGCCCACAAATCTTGTTTAAAAGTCTTATCGACCAACTCATTTCCCAACCAACTCGCTGGCCGAGTTGGTTGGCCACATTTCTTGTGCCTATGAGGTCACGAGTTGAATCCTTCGGCCTCATTTTCAACCATCAATTTACCACTAAGTGGGATTAGTCCCACATCTTTGGCACGAATGGTGGGCTTGTGGTTTAAAATGGGTTTGACCTCCCATGTAATAGCTTGAAGAAATTTTAGAAGTGCAAATTTTCTAGAAAATTTGAGTTATTCATGGTTTTCTAAATATATTCTTTATTACACCTTATTGGTTAAGTGTTTTAATTTCTTTAATGAATGAAATATGTCATCAGGATGATGAATCTTTTTAGGGGAAAGTATGTAACATTATTCCCTTTCAAGACCCAAAATTGATGACCGTGTAGAAAACCAATAGACCATCAGCTGCTTAAAATTAATTTTTAGGTACAATTCTGCATTTCTAAAAATAATTCAAGCTTTGTTTAAGTTAAGTTAATAACCAGGAGTCTTAGCTCACATCGACATTTTTCGTTATATATGTTTTAAAGACAACTTTTGAAACTATATTGTGTGTTTTCTCTCTGTCTTGGACTCTTCATATTAGGTCATTTGTTAAACCACTCGGCATTAGTTGTGGCATGTTATGAGTTTGTAACTTATTTATAAAAATTATTGATTTTAATACTTGGCATATGGCCATGGGTGAATACATTAAGGTTTAAATAAATACATAGACATTAAATGAATTTCATTAACTTAGAATATGAATCCACTTGAAAAAGAGTGGGCGGAATGTATTAATGTCTTGATGGGATTTCATGGCAACTTAGTTATGTGGCATTGGGAACTTGGGTAAAGGATGAATCCACTTGACAAAGAGTGGGTGGAATGTATTAATGTCTTGATGGGATTTCATGGCAACTTAGTTATGTGGCATTGGGAACTTGGGTAAAGGACTTGGAAGATGTAATTCAAATCATACTTGTTAATGTAGTGTGTAGTGGGCATGCTTGCATACCATGAAGAAAATGCATTGAGAGGTTTTGGTTTTTAAATGTTGCATTAATGGTTGGCTGGATCCTCAAGAATGCTTAGCTTCCCTAAGAATCCAACCCTTAACTTGGTCACATTCTCTCTCTCTCTCTCTCTCTCTCTCTCTCTCTCTCTCTCTCCTCTCTCTCTCTCTCTCTCCTTGATCATTTTGTTTGTTTTGTTTTATTTATTTTGGGAGATTTCGAAGGAAATGGAATTTCTCTCCATTGTGCGTGTTTTTCAGTCATGAATGCTAAATTGGAAATGGATATAGAGGAACTCTATTTCAAAATGAAATGTTTTTTGAATGGATTTTTTTTCAATTTTGGGAGAAAATTACAAGAGAAAGAAAGTTGAGTTGAGAAAAAACTTGGACATTGTAGGCATGAGCTTCTCCCTGATACTTTAAAACATAATTTTTATATTTTTTTATTAATTATTTGAGGTGTTATGTGTTTTTTAGTTTTAATGGAATAATTTTTACTGGTTTGCATGTCCAATTTGTGAAAATAACTATGAGTTAAGTGTTTTGATTTTCTGGGTTTGTGTATTCTTATGAGTTGAATGAGTTGAATGATTTTTATGAGTTTATGCATGTATACCAGATAAATAAATAATATAAAGGATTCCAAGCTTCAATATTACTAATAGCAATCCATCGTGAAGTGCCATACTCAACTCAATGTTGAAATACGTTGAGTAACATAAAATAAATAAATGACATAGTTGGAAATAATGAAGAATAAAGAAACCAATAGATCATCTTAGAAAATATGAATCCAATAAAATATAAACCTTTACAATATTTATTTTTAAACCCCAATGTTAAACCTTATACTAATCAAAATATAACCACAAATAACTACCCATGTGACTAAAAATCAAAATATAGAAATCTATAGTGAGAAAATAAACTAAAGTATTGAAAATCTCAATTTGAAAGGAATGATAAAACTTGGTAGTTAAGAGAGATGAAAAATGATCCTGTTAATCTTTTAACTCACAAAAAGATTAACTCTACATAAGAATTGAGAAAGCGCAATACTTGTACACGACTTATCCCAACCACCTTCTCCCATAGTATGCATATGAAAGGATTCACCATCAAGTGTCTTGTTGAACCCTATTACAAAATGAATGACGGTTTTAAATTCTTAAACCCTAGGAGAAATCATAAAAAATCCAAGCCCTATGAAATATTTTATAATCATTAAGACTACATAATTATACTCAGGTCATATTAAAAGGTCTTGCACAAAATATTAATATATCATGGAATGTAAATTATTATAATTTCCTCTGTATTGACACATAGATTGAATGACTTTAAGAATCTTAAATTATATTATTAAAAAATTAAAACATATAAAAGGAAATCATGCATTATAGAAGGTCCTATCATGTACATGTAGGAAAAGTATGAGAGGATGAGATTCTTGTGGAAAAGAGGCAAGGAGATGGTGAAAGTATGTATCTAAGAAGATGACCTAGGCTAAGAAATTACATGAGTGTGAGGGGACATTTTTGAGGATGGGAGTAATCTAGGAAATCTATTTCCAAGATTGAAGATGTATTCATGGAAAAAAATTACTTATAGACCCATAAATCATAAAGGAATGTACTAATACTATAGAATAGTCTATAAAATGACAAGTATTGAGCAAGTTGTATGTAGAATTGAAGAGCCAATATTTCAATTTGAGTTATTAATAATTGTAAAAGATGTTTTTATGTGAATCATGATGAATCTATAAATTTTTCATAAATTACAATCTCTGGCCAGAACTCTAAAATAGGATAATACATCATTGAAATTCTATTGTCGAGAAAACCTATGGATGAAGAGATGAGGACAAAATGAATAGAATAGAAGATTTTTTTGGAATCATTAGAATATAAAGAGAAATTATAAGCTCTTAGTGAATATAAGTTATGAGAATAAAAGAAACTTATTTATTTTCCCAAGGTGACAGCATGATGAAATACCAAAAGAAAATTTAATTGAGGAGCATTAAATTGAAGTAGCATACCTTGAAAAACCTAGTCATGAATTTATAAAAAATTCAAATGGTGAGACAACATATGTAGTGACTCATAAATTATCTTGTATACAAGAAATATAGTTTTAGGATTTCTAAGATTGAGTCAACACTCTATACAAAGAATATGAAGTGAACAAAAATATGGATTCGATACCCCATGAACAAATACATATAATGTTGAATGTGGAATGTAATATCAGCTTATGTATATATATATCAATAATGGAAGTGTTTGTACAAAGAATGAAATTACCATCAACATGAAAAATGTTTTAAATTAACAAGGAAAGATAAGGTTAGAATGTTGCAAGTGATAAACCAATACCACTAACACTGACTAGTTAATAGAATGATGGACATAGATCAATAATTTTGAAAGGAAAATATCCTACTCATTAAAACTAAGGCTACCTTAAGTCCATGATAAATTTTGTTAGATTAAAATTAATCTCTAAGCAAGCAAGGGTGAAAGCCAAGGTTGTTAGAGATGAATGAAGATGTAACCAAATATACACAAGGAAATGAATATTAATCTCGTAGGCCCAATACTTGGCATGTCTTGGGTGCGAGTTCAATCAATCTATTGGCATGTCTTGGGTGTGAGTTCAATCAATCTATGTATTCTTTTGTATTTTAGTATTTTTCTAGTTTATGTTTTCACCCTTTTTAATTTCTATTAAGATTTACAACTATAACAAAAATAAAATAATGAAATAGAAGCTACAAGGGTTATTATGATTAATTAACTTCCAAAATTAATCATTCAATATCATAACAATGCGTTAATATTTTTAACAAATATATGCATTACAATAAGAGTTAAAAAATACAAGGGATTGAGTGCACTTATCTGATTTAATATGATCTTGGAATGATCTAGGTGATTCCAATGATGGAATACAGAGATAAGGACAGAAGAGTGCTTCAACACTAATAATTTGATCTAAATATGCTCATGAGCAGGACCGTATAGTAGGATCACAAATGTCTATACAATATTTACCTATTTATACAATCTTAACACTTCTCATAACTATGATATGTAACTTTCAAGGTTTGTCACTTGTATGAATATATTTATAGCTATATGTCAGTAATTATTGGTCACATTGTGGGGGCCCCTAAATACTCTGATCAATATTTCAAACCAAAACCATGGATAACAAGTCATGAAAATAATATTTGGGTTGTGGGCATCCCATGCACTATCGACATTAGAAATTGATTTTAAAAATATCAAAATTTGTGAAATCCTAATTGTAAAGTCACAACTTAATAGATAAGAAATAAAGTATAGATCTGACCTAATAAATAAACTAGAGAAATATTAAAACCTATGTGAAAGAAAGGGAATAAGAGACTTATCTGATTTTGTAATAATCCTTAAGATATACTAAGATGGAACACTGATGAAACATGAGAACAAAATGTCACAACCGAACCCAGAAAATTGTATAACTATTATAATAAGACAAACTGGGGTGTTTGGGTCAGGTTAGGGGCACGTGGGTGATGTACACTACTTTTGGGTGCTTTTGAATGCAAAAATGGTCAGAAAGTGACTTATTTTGTATCACTTATATGTCACTGCCATTTGTTGTTTGTCTCTTGTGTGTTGCACTATTCCCGTAGAATTTTTCTGTAACCTACAGAAAAAATGATCTCTTGAAAAACCACAAAACACATCAAATCCTAAAAATAAAATTATGCAAATGGTGAGTCAAAATGACCTCATTGGTCACCCAAAAGAGTGCACTTACGAATGAGCATTACACTACATCTCATACTCCATGTAGTTCTATGTGTGTATGTGAAGAATCATTCCCTAGGTGGCTTTTGTGCAAGATACACTTGAATAGTGAGCAATAATTAGATGTAGCAATGTAATTAGATGTATGGATGTCAAAATGTATTTCCCATCTTATGAAGTGTATGAAAAAGAATGCAGTATGATGTCTCTGGAATGATAGCTAGATGGATTTTTGGAATTGAAAATGGACTAATAAGGGGAGAGTCATTCCCTGATAAAACCTTTCCACTTTATACTTCAAACATCAAACACACATCCTCATGAAAAAAATACATTAATGCTTGATCACAATAAAAAATACTTCACAATGAAACATATTCCACCAAAGCAAGGATTCATGTATACATATCAATAATAACAAAAGATATACACAAAAAATTTCTTTATTTATATTCAAATCAAATCACAAAAATTGTTGTCTTCATCAACAAGACAACAAGATTTATTAAGTGATACCAATACAATCAACCTTTCCTCATGAACACACATCCTCATGAAAAAAATACATGAATGCTTGATCACAATAAAAAATACTTCACAATGAAACATATTCCACCAAAGCAAGGATTCATGTATACATATCAATAATATCAAACACACATCCTCATGAAAAAAATACATGAATGCTTGATCACAATAAAAAATACTTCACAATGAAACATATTCCACCAAAGCAAGGATTCATGTATACATATCAATAATAACAAAAGATATACACAAAAAATTTCTTTATTTATATTCAAATCAAATCACAAAAATTGTTGTCTTCATCAACAAGACAACAAGATTTATTAAGTGATACCAATACAATCAACCTTTCCTCATGAACACACAAGAATATATTCCTCTTTCCAAATGACTTCAAATAATTATCAAAACTAAAAATAATTTAGAGACCTTTTAATTACATCGACATGCTTTGAAATTAACACTCAAAGACATGACAGCAACCCTTCACTCCTTCATCAACTCACCATCAAGGAAACTTCACAATCCTTCACCTCGCTCAAATGCTCCTCATATAAAATTTCATGAATAAAACCACTTACTAACCTATAATTTAGTTCTAGGTGATTTTTACTAGGCCCAAGGTAATTTTCTTTGCATCAAGGGTTCTTCAAAGAAGATAAAATGATTTCCAAAAGATATTCAACTTTGCACCCAAAACATCACTTTTAAGGATATTTTTGATTCAAATTCAAAATACCTCAGTTTCCCTCCTTTATCTTGACTGTATTAACTTAAATAAATCCCATATGAATCATCACAATATTCACATATGACCCATATAGGCCGGCCATTCCAAAAACCATCTATCTTGCACCAAAAATCCTAAAAATCCCATCACTAGAATGAAAAAATGCACTCACGCGAAAAATAATTTTATTCAAGATCTAAAAATCACCACACGTGATTAATATTACATTTAAACATAAAAAATGGTCACAATTTACAATAACCAATTAGATTATTTCATTTAATGGACCCAATGGCTCGTTACCTTCATAAAAAAACATTTTTCAATAGCCTGATTTCACCTTTGGGCATCATGCCCACCCAAGATCAGCTAAAAAATGGCATGTGATCACTCAATGTAATATGTAATATGTGACTTAGGTCATGACTTAGGGTATGTGACAAGACGGCATGATTTGGATCCAACGAGTCGTTGGTGTGTTGTACATTGGTTTCTCTATGGCATTGTTTATTTACCCATTGAGTAATATGTAAGATGACCTATCCATTAACATGATCCATGTGGAAATCATTGCCACTGAGTTGTAACGTGGACCCACCAAGTCATATAGAATATGCATTGTTTAAACTGCCAAGTCTTACGACCAAGTGGGCATATCATTGTGGATCCAACGAGATATATGCAATCCATGGATAAGATAAAAATATCTTGGAAAATATGGATATGGATAACATTGTGATCAATTCGACCGTTGATAATAATATAAGGTTCAATGGGGATTTAACTAGCCCACAGAGCTAAAATTAAAAATTAATGCAAATGCAACTCTGCCACATATAGTCCACTTGTCGACTCTTGATACACATATCGAGTGAATTTAAAATTGTAGTGGCAAACCATGTGGTGGCTTTAGGGCCCACCACGTTGGTAATAATATGAATCTCTTGTGGTGGGTGAGCTTCCCTCCATTAAAAAAGTTGAGCCTCTTATTCCGCTGAGCCATATTTTATGCTTGACGAAGACCAGAGGTCGCAAACCAAATCAACAATGTTATTTTTCCTTATCGTCAAATGCCACATGTCATCTTGCCATTGGTCCACACATTGACTTGTTGACCAGGGTTGACCCAAACTTTGATTGGCCACCATTTGCACATGCGGACTCCATTTTCGACGTTCAAATAGTCGACAGAAATATCTGGGAGTGATCTTCCGTACTATGTTGATCCTAGGATATTTAAGGAACATATGTCCTCTACACTGTCCTCTGGATCATGAATCCTCATGCTCATATGGAAAATGGAATATTTCATATTTACCATGATGATCAACACAAAGCTCTTTGGGCGGGAATAATGGAGTTGATTCCTTGAGGAGGTTATCTTCAAGATTTTTGTTCTCCTTGAATTCAAAAATTAGATTGGCCTCTCTCATTTGGTCATCCATGATTGAATCAGGAAGGTAATTTCATTCTTTTACTATCTCAATTTCTTCATGCAACATTTCTACATCACTTGAAGAATTAAAATGGAAGGGAAAATCATCCATGAACATATTGAATTCATCATTTTTGGTCCATGATTCCAGGTGGTTTTCTTGTACTTATTCACATATCTCCATTTCATTATTAATTGGAAGATCAAAATTTGAAAGGAGATTATTCATACTTACTTTAAACTAGTTATCTTGTATTTCCTCATTGTTGACGGAGTCTTTGAAAAGAATTGAATTATCCATCATGCAACAAGAGTCTCGCTATGAATCCATTTCTCCTCCAATAGGATGTGCCTTGAGCCAAAAATAATTGATGAATGAAGGTTCCACCTCTATGTCTCTTTCATCATCATCTTTCATGATGTTGCTTTGGTACTCGTCGGAAGGTTCAAGGATAAGATCTTCTTTAGGAGCATCCAAGAATCTCCTAGGGACGAACACCTCATAGTGTAAACAATCATCAAGATCCTCTTGAGCTTATTCATTTTGGAAAACATGAAGTGATTCGAAGTATTTGTAACTTCTTTGTAAAGCTAGAGCATACCTCCAAATATTTTGTTAGGCTTCATGATCAAAATTTCCTTCTATTATGCTCTGAATCCTTTCCACATATTCTCTTTTCAAGATGTTTATTTCTTCATCACCATATGCAAGGAATTCATCTATAGAGCAGCAGAAAAAATATAATGCTCTCAATTTTGTAGTGAGCTACGTGAGGTTGAAAAAATCTTCTTCAATGGTTTCTGCACCACCTTATCTTTCACGATATTCTATAAGAATAGTTTGATTTTATCAAAAGGCTCCAAGATAAGATCTTCTTTGGAAGTGTTCAAAAAAATTTCGAGGATGAACACCTTGTGGTATAAATGATCCTCACAGTCTTCCTCCATGGGAAAAATATCTTCTTCCTCCTCTCAATGGAGTGCTTCAAGATGTTCATATCTCTTTTGTAAAGCTAAATCATATCTCCAAATTGGTAGGATTCAGGCTTGGGATTTCCTTCTATTGCGTCCAGAAGATGCTGCACATATTCTCTTCTCAAAATGTCCATTTCTTCGTCACTGCATACAAGGAAGTCATTAATAGGAATGGAGATGAAAGAAAATATCATGATTTTCTTGGTCAGTTGCATGAAGTTGAAAAATTACCTTCAGTGGATTCTGCACCATCTTGTCCTTCATATAGCCTTTAGTATCTATTTTGAATCTTCTTGATCCATCTCTTAGATTCTTGGTTATTGAGAGGAGAAATTCCCATTCTTTTTCCTTTGGCCACACTCTTCTTGAACTATAAAAACCATGACTTGATAGTTGGGTCTTCACATATAATGATTTTCTCTATTCTGGAAATTATCTTTTTGACTTTTGTGGAGATAGTGTGAGCCTTCTTTCCTTCACCTTTTTTAGCTTTACACGAGATGTTCTAGAATGATAGTTGATTAAAAAAATTCAATTCTCGGCAAACCTCTTCTTTTTCTTCTTCTTTGTTTTCACTCATTGGTACTTCACTCCAAACTGGGAATTTCTTCATCATAACACGTAAAAAAATGTGACAAGGGTTTGTTCCTTAACAAAGTCACCTTCATAAATGATTTTATGTTGAAATATGATTTTGTTTGGATATTTGATTTTTTTTTTTAATTTTCAAAATTTGTGGTCATATTTTGGGTGTAGATGCTGTCAAGTCTGCCCTATGGTTGGTGTCAAAAATTGTTGGCAAAAAAAAATTTCGGGTGGAAAAATCTGTGGGTTTCTTGCCGACACCCTGGGAATCAAAGTCCCTCTACTTAAACAACGCAACTTCCATTTTTACATGCACGTGAAAAGGTTGATTTTTATGGTGGCCTTGCGGTAGGGGATCCAACAGGGACACTCCACTAACCTTGTGGAAAAGCTAGCAATTTCTTACTAGAGAAGGCTTTTTCTGGAGAGTGGGAAAGGGGAGTGAGAAAAGAGATAGGAGAACTAATGTTGTGGGTAGAAAATCAGATTCCTGCACACACTACTTAGAAATTTCAACAGATGGATTTAAGAGAAGAAAACAACAAGATTTCAAATCTACCAACTAGAGAGAACCATGCATACATAGATGCACACATTCATATGCCTTAGAAAACAAAAAATTATTCCTTCATTAGCATTTAAAATCAAGAGTTGTACATTATAGGAAAATGGAGGAAAATAAAGAGGGGGAAATGGAAGAAAATGTCTATCTCCTTTGTTCTCTCTAAGTACAATGCACTCTTGAGTTTACAAAATCGATCACCAACCCTTTGAAAAGAGAAGGCATTTACAATTTATAGAATGAGAGATGAATCTTCATCTACCCCTCAATGCCTTTTCATGTCTTCACACAACTTAAAACTTTTCAAATTCTTAGGAAAATTTTAAGTCCCTTTTTATAACATAAAGGTGACTTTTACATTAGAAATATGAAGTTGCCTTTTAATTTTATTAAGGACATATAAAAAATGCACCCCAATGACTGTGTAATTAATTTTATCTAAGGATTTTTGGAATATGGGTGTGCGAATTGTTAAAATTGATCCCATATCATATCTATCTAATGCTATCTACCTATCCGCCTTTGGCTCGGGGTAGGTTTGAATGATAAACCGATGAATGAGTCAATTATTGACTTATTCTCTCTCTCTCTCTAATGATATTTTTCAGAGGATCTAATGAAATGCTCCAATGCGATGAAATTTTAATCCTTTGACACATCTCAATCCTCCTTTGTCACCATGGACATATGATATTTTTAGTAAGTTCATTGAGGTGGAAAAGTTTGATCCAGGAACTGCGGGGTATGATAGAGCAAGGCAAGACACACGTAATGTAAGAATTTTCATGATGAATGGATCAATAGGGAAAAATTTATGCATTGGTGCATTTTACTATCCATACTACACCAAGGGGAAAAGAGGGACAAAAAACCCTGCTTTGTTCCCAGAGGTTTGATTTTGCACTTTAAGACCTAAAACTAGAGGGAGTGATGGGGATTGCGAATACACACGTGATGATTTTTTTTAGGATAAACAGAGAAATAGAGAAAAATTTATGTATGGGCACATGTATTGTCCCCATTACACCTTTTCACAGGGACATGCGGTGCAAAAAAATGCACCTTGCACTTTTGAGAGGCAAAACATAAGAATTTGACCCATCAGGAGAGAAAACTTGAAATTGAGATTGCCAAAGCTCGAGAAGGTTTTTTGGATGAAATTTTACATGATTTTGACTCTAAAAATAATTCCAAGATCAATGGGATGGGTATCATATTTTAATTCTGCTTGAAACTCCCTTAAATGGACCTTTTTAGATCAAGATTGTCAACTATCCCTACGATGAATGAGCTCCATCAAAAAGTGCCAAGAGTTTTTAAAAAACCTGACGATTCCACCTTGTATAGGATTCTCTTATATTTCCAAAGAGTATTTTTTTTCCTCCTGAATCCTTATGGAGCTCCCAAAATCATCCATCGAAGATCAGGTACCTTTTTGAAGTATGTAAGAGACAACTTACTATTTTTAGTAAGTGTTATAATCAATCTCTTTGAACTCCAACCAATGTTTCCAAATTAAATGTTTATCCCCTTGTATGATTCTTTTGTGGAATTCACCTTCACCTCAACCACTTCTTGGAATGAATTGCTATTTTTAGTAGGTCCCCATATAGGGAACTTATTATTTTTAGTAAGTGGGTGTTTTCACCTTTTTTGGCACTACTCGACCATTCTGATCTTCTGATTATCTCTAGTGCACACCATCTTCTCCACAACTACTTCTGGAGATGGCTAACCAAAAATAGCTAGTACCCATGCAAGAAGGATTACTATTTTTGGAAAGTGGGTTTCTGGGGTTTGGTTTGTGATGAAAGAAATTTTCTCGATATGGGATTTTTCTCTACAATGCTCCTATGAAATTTCACATCAACCCGAGCTTTGGAAATGGAGATTTTAAAATTTAAAATTTTCACCGCAAAAAAATTGGGTTTCTTCACTAAGAAAAATCTAGGGTGTGTTTACAAAATCTTCCATTTTGATTCTAATGGCCTCTGAAAATGTGGATGATCACAAAAAATTTCATGTCAATCCGTGCATCGTTCTTTAAGTTACGAATATATTTCACTTTGGAGCCAACAAGTCCTTTTGGCAAAGAACAAGCTTAGAGCCTTAAAAAATCCATGTTTTTTCTTGTTTTATCCTCATCTGATCATGGAAAAATGGTAGCAATGGGTCTATTTTTCCAATTCTTTTTAAAACTCTTCCAAAAATGACATCCTTCCTTGGAATCACCAAGTGTTCTTGCTCATAATTAACTCACCTAGGAAACACACAAGGTTTTCTGAAAAATATGAATGTTTCATCATATAGAGGATCTTATCAAATTTTTGAAGAGTATTTTTTTCCTTCTAAATCCTTATGGAGCTCCTGCAATCGTCCGACGAAGATCAGATATATGTTTTGACTACCTTCTCCTCATAGGGGCTAAGACTGGGTCATATGAAAAACCACATCGAAATAAGAGGGGAGGGTAATTTTTTATGTCCCACATGTCCCTTTTACAAAGGGATGAAAGGGACATCAATTTCCACTTCACGCCTCATTGCAACACTTGACTATCATCCATGCAGGGAGAGGGAAGGCTCCAACTTAGCTCTCGTGGGATTAACTGGAAAATGAGAGGTCACATTGGTGTTCTGGGGGCTAAAAAGGGTTGGGAATTTTTTTTTTCCCCCTTTGTATCTATGCTAAAGGGATGAAAGGGACATGAAACCTTGCTAGGATCCTGGTGCTGACATGTGTCCAAAAAATCGCTAAGTATGAAAACTATTACATTGGGACCGACTTACCGAGGTGATATCTCGGGCTCCTGGATGAATTTCAGGGTAAAATTTTATATGATTCCACCTGAAAACACCTCAATGAATCCAATGGTGATGGTCCTAAGATAGAAACTCTATCAAATTTCTCCTTCTTTCTCGGGACTCCAATTGTGCACTAAAAGAATGAGTTGCCTAGGGAAGTGCATGATGTCTCATTTTTTCTACCATTTAGGGAATTGAAAATTATTTTAATTGACACCTTGTTGGGTTTTCAAATCATCACAAGGATCCCAGAATCTTGCTTTGAATCTCAGGTCCTCGTTCATGGTGCGTGCTCATTCAGGCTTGAAAAAATAACTTTTGCCGAATTGTTTCCAACACCTCAGAATATTACCTGAATATTTCAAAATCATCTTCTTGATGTTCCTAACACTTGAATACTCTTCCAAAATGAGTATTACTCTTATGATCCACTCCAGGGGTGGTGCACTAGTCTTAGGAAGGATAATGATAGCCCTTCCCAAAACTTTTTGAATGCTCTAGAAGTTCCTAAATCACCTACGGGGATTGATTTTACTTTCCTAAATCACTTAGGGGGACACTTGACATTCATATAGAGATCATGAGGCTGACAAGATAGGATTAGTGATTGGGATAGACTAACATGAGGGTGTTTTGAGGAGGTATGAATTTGAATATTTTTGACACTGTGGTCCATTGTCATGCTCGAAAATTGGAAATTTTCATGTTGCACATTTTTATGACAACATAAATATTGTTTTGAGTTTACATAGATGAGCCAACATTGAGTTGGAAAATGTGGCATAACCATTTGAATATTTGCAACTTTTGCATTGAAATATTGAATTTATGTCTTTTGTTTCATTCACCCAAAAAAGTGAAGCAAGTGTTAACTTTGAAGAGATTTTATTTAATTTTGGAATACCATGCTTTATGGGAGGTTTAGCTAACTCAAATGCATGATTTGATTTAATATAAAATTTTCCTCTTGCATATATTTAATGATTTTATCTTTAATTGATTTGTTTTGCTCTAGTTAACTTGAGATGTCAACTAGTGAATTGAAAGTGGATAAAAGGTGAGGTGGAAATGGATTCATGTAGGATTTATTTAATTATTTTTATATTTAAATTAGCTAATGGGATAGGGGATGCATAATAAGAGTTATAAAATTAATTAATTTATCATATGAATGGGATATGAGTGTAATAGGGTTTAGAGTATGAATATTTAATAATTCGAGACCATGTGTGAGCGATAAGGATGATATAATTTTATTTGAGACAATGTCCTAGAAGGTCGTTAAAGGTCATAAAATAGAGAAATATATCAAAAGTGGTCGAAAATGGCCATGAATCGTTGTAATGTACTGTGAATTAATGATGGGATGATTTCAAAGGTTTAGAATGTGCAATGTGATATATTAGGGTGTCTACATTTCCCCCTCTTTAAAGTGTTATTACGAAGTAATATCAATTTAAAGATAGTAGATGCATGCAGATTGGTGAAAAAATGATAGAAAAGTGTGGAGGCTTTCCCAATTTTCTCCAGTGAAGAATTTGGATGCCCTAGCGGGTCTAGATTATGTTAAGGTACTGCCCCCTTGAGCTCGTGGATGACACAACAAAGTGATTGACAACCACTTAATAGGAAGACATAAAGAGCTACATATACCTTGGGAAGAAAGAAAGTAGAAAATGATTAACGAGGGTGCAAAGGCCACAAGTAAGGTTGAGAAAGAGAAATTAGGGTTTAGAAGAAGGGGTTAAGTAGAAGGGTGGGGGGGATGAAAACCTTATTATTCATTTGTGCTATTAGAGTATTTTATGCCCTCGAGAGATTTTTGAGCTCTATATTTTGGGATAGATGGCACATTATCCACCATGTGTTCATTACAAGGATCATATTCAAGAGTTCGGGTGGGCACTTGGTGATGATGGTATGAAAAGTACACAAAATGGAGTAATTAAATGCATTTATTATTTATTAGACATGAAAATGAAAAATTAACACTAGCACATGTATGTAGCTATATTAGCATATCCCACAAAGTGTTCTAACATAGGATTGCATGCAATAGCATGAAATTAGACACATTTGTATTAAAATGTGTGCTAGCATAAAAGGCGTGTTAGCATGGTTTTAGTGCACTAGTGTGATAATACACGTGTTAGCATAAAAGATAATGTACTAGTGTGAAAATTGAGTGCACTGGCATTAAAATATGTGAACTAGTGTATCGGAAGGTGCACTAGCATGATTTTAGAGAAATGGATAGATTTAGAAGTTGATATGAGAAGAAAAATGATGTGTAAAGGACTAATGAAGTAGGGTAAAGTGTTCAAGAGAGGTTATATGCTCTGGACATGCGAGAGTGACATGCATGATTATGATCATTCGAGAGATGGATAATGACGTTAGAGCAGAGAGGATTTTCATATATAACATGTATGCTTGAATTCAAGATAGATTACTACTTGTTGACTATGCTAGTAGAACGATGACACAATGAGTCTCACATTTTTTAGATTTCCTATCAGGGAGCAGTGAGTGACATTGGAGGATGCATACCACATATTGAGGGTGCTGATGTAGGGTCAATTGGTTTAGTGAGAGAGGAGTACAACACAAATTTGGACATAAAACCATCTACTATTCAGAGTAGATGATATTCATGGAGATTCTATGGTGGTCCACCTGACAGAGTGCATGCTGGATGTAACATTAACATGAATTGCTATTTAATTTATGGCTCTTATCAATAGCTAATAGCTGCCTAATAAGACTGGGACACAATTTCATGTTAGATTGATTGATACATAAATTGCAAGCTGTGTCAAACTTATTGGCATTTCTTTCGTTGGGTAAAAAGGCAAATCTGCTGGTAGTTTATCAAGTACAAGGCTAGGAGATTTAGGGACCTTGATGTCCCAGGAACAGACGAAAAGCTTTCATTGTCACATACTTGAATGCATTTGATTTCCTAATTGAGATGAGTAGCTTATTGGCAACTATCTTTGGCATCATTTTATGTAGAAAATAGCATTGATCTTTGATATTACGCATACCCTACGTCACCCATACTAGAAGGCTTTGCATGCTAATAGTGCATATTTCATGCATTTGGACATCATCGCCAAGATTGAACGCATTTAGTGCCTTGAACGAGCTTCATCTTATTTCTGTTGACTTTTAAACAATGTTCTAGGTTAAAGCAAGGTGTATGCAGCTATGGCTCTTATCTGGTTTATGGCAGCATAAAGAAACTTGTTGTAATCCTTCTAGTTTTCAATTGGGGATGAAGCAGTCAATGTATGAGGTATGCATATTCATACATGAGCATAATGTGACTAAAATTTACTGAGCAACCTATAAGAATTTCGTTAGTTCATCACGTAAGGTTACATGCAAATGCTTCTTAATAACATCAAGAGGAATGTTACCTAGGATGGGATTCAAGGGATAAGTGGACTGTCATTACTATGACATACACACAAATTGCATGTCTGAAGTTCATATTTTCCATCCATACAACTATTAACATTTCCACATCCCCTAGTTTTTGTTTGCTATTACGAATGCACTTGCACAAGGGGTTACATCTACAAAGGAAAGTGTGCTCAGGTCATTGCACAAGTGAGCTACATGGAGGGTTGTCATGTCAGTGCATTTGTATCATTCATAGGTTAAGAATGGTCAGGTGACTGTTACAATGCCGAGTCTGTCATGGCAGATTAGGTATTGCTTATTATTGGGATTTGAACCAAAGCTTTGAAATGGTTTCCTCATTGCGTTCCCAGTCTTCTCTCTGCTAGTTACAAGTGAATTCAATGATCATCCAATGTCTATGCATACAACTAAAAAGAGGGTTAGCTATATCCTTTTGTGATTGCAATAAACACACTAGTTATCTGAGTCTTTCCTTTACACAGACATAGGCACCTCACATTGGTCTCTAGAACCCAAAATGAATTGAATTTGTATGTCCATGACACCTTGGTCTAAAGCTCATAAAGCTATTTCTCAACATTTGTATATGGAATGCATTAAAATTAGTCTTCATCCTAGGAAGGTCATCGCTTTGGTCCACTCTAGAACACCTTGTTAATCAAGTGTGAATTATGGCCAGCACATAAGTCCTTTTAAGGAAACTCTGAAAGATCTTGCACCAATGGGTCTCCCTGATTTCTTCCGATGAATTACTTAAACCAGATAAAAACTTTAGCAACTACAGATTTATGGATGTTATGGCGAATCTGACCCTAATGCAGATTTCTGAATTCCATAATTAAGAAAATGCGACTAGGGTTTGAGCTGGATCTCAATGCAAATCGACACTAAAAAATTGTACTGTCAATCCCAAATGATTATTTTCATATTTTTAGACACGGCTCAATCTTATTGACTATTTACTAAATCAGACCTTTATTGCAGCGCAATAACAATCTTGCAGAACATCCACAAGATCTGAAATCTGACTCTTATTAATCTACTCGTGAGGAAGCCACCAGTCAAAATAACACTGTCAGATAAATTTAAAATTACAGTGATCTGGTTTACCACTTCCATATAGAGAATATTTGACAAATATTTTTGAAGGAAATACCCAATTGAAATGTTGCCAAAACCTAATCCACAACTGCTGTCATATAACTGTTGAAAAACACCACCAACCACTTAACATCTGCCTGAAATTAATTTGGAACATCTGAGATAAGAACTCTGAAAATTGGCACTCAGTGACATATCCTCTCTCTATTAATCCCTTGGGGTTTAATCGTATGATAAGAGGTTTAATTCACAGGGGTACTTCATCCTGTGGAATCTCCATCTGATAAAAGCAAAAGCTCTTAACTTCTGCAAAATCCTGATAATAAAAATCTGGATACCATCTAAGCATAGTCAACTTGCTCCATATAAAGGAAAAACAACCCTAAGCTTCACCACCTCTCAATGGCCATGGTGACCCTCAATTAGCATTCTTAGATATTTTCCCCTATGCTGGTCTTGTATTGATTATATAGATGATCATACATTAATAGACAAGATATTCCCTATTTATGACTCCCATAGGCATTATGATATGCACTTGTTTTACGATCTACCTATCTATTTAGTTACATCATTTACGCATTTAGCCTATGATTTGATATCTGACATTTTTCAATTTAATAATCGGCTTCTATTATTTGTCATATGCTGCAACTTGATAATGTTATTTTAAAATGACCTAATGAGTATCTAGCAGATTATGTGTTACGATATAATAAAAACTTAGCTAAGATGTCTAATGTACTCGGAGACTCTAAATTGCAAGATATTTTTGTCTAAATTATTTTGTCTCCATTGCAAAAGAGCATGAGATTTAAGACTTCTCCATCATTCGATCAACTATGCCATACTCTTAAGATACACGAAAGCAATCTATTATCTATGTGCAAGCTTAAATATCATGATCAAGATTCATCTTCTAATCGGTTTCAAGGTAAATATAATATCAAGCCATCTCCTAATCCCAATCGAAGAAAAAGCTATTGTTAACATTGTTACTACTCATGAAAAGGTTCAATGAAAACCTCCATAGAGTAACATTAACAAAATCTCCTCGTGCTTTGCATATTCTATTTCCACAACTTATTGGGACAATATTATTACGCTTCCTCCTCCACTTAATCTAGATCCATATCACCATAAAGGATGCAATTATAATGAAAATACTAGATGTGACTCTCATAAATGCATTGGGCACTCTACTGATCTATGCTTCAAACTTTGGCATATCATTCAAGATATTATAGACGACAATGCAATCGAGATCCTTGAGCCTTTGACATCTATGCAGGTCACTAAAAATAAAAATATCAAAATATTTCAATGATCCTCTCCCTAAGCTATGAGAAGAAAGAAACAAAATCTTCAACTAATCATACATATCAGTGCAAATACTCCTCATGATAAAATAAAATATGAATATTAAATCTAAATTACAGAGTCACTACGTGATGGAAATATAATGATACAATGCAAGTACTAATAACTCTAATGAAATAGAAACCCAAAGTGCAATAAATAAAGATAGAGTGACTTAGCTGATATTCACTCAATCCTGGAGAATGTTCTGTGTTGGAAGGATTGATAAACAGAGATAGGAAAACTATCGCAAATGCTCGATATAAATTTTGGAAGCTATCAGACATGGCTAGACATGGGTGCTTGGGACTAGGGTAGGGGCTCTTGGCACTAGAGACCTTCTCTAGGTGTCTGGTGACTATGCACAAGGTTGTCAGAATCTAATTTTTCTAAACATCACTATGGTTTCTAAACTTATTCATTATTGGTCACATGTATACAAACTTGATGATTAACCAATTCACCAGATATAACCTAAAAAAACCCAGTGTGGGCTACGTCCACAAAACCCACAAGTCACATCAAATTGGAATAAAAAATGCAATATGTGAAGTCAGACTGACCTCAGCAGTCATCCGAAAGATGAAATTATGACTGAGTGCTACACTACATTCTAGAATTCATGTAGTTTTGTGTGCTTGTGTGTGAAATAGTGTCCTTAGGTTTCCCTCGTGCCAATGATGCCAAGATAGTGGGATAGATCTAGATAGAATGAAAATGTGTGGGATGGAATTCAACACTTCCCCTTCCTATGCAGTGTATGCAGAGTAATTAGCCCAAAAATGTAGTCCCTTTGATAGTATGTAGATATGCTTTTCCCTTTAGAATTTCCTTACCCATATAATGGTATGTATGTTGTGTATATATAGGGATCTCTTGTTTGAATTTTGACACTAGTGACATGACATGTTGACTAGGACCTTAGGATAGGAGTAAGAAAACTGAAAAGGCCAACCACAAATGTCAAAAATGTGAACAAGAACAAAGAGGACAAGAGAACCTAGGGTGGACAAGAGACCTAGGAACTAGTGTCCAAACTGGTGTCCTGGGATAGTTGAAATGAAAAATGTGAGAAGACTGAAAGATAGGGATCCATGTGACCTGACCAGAACTAGGTGCAGAAGTGACAAATGTGAGAGATAAATACAATAGAAACAACCAAATAAAAGTGGATGGACTAGGGAGTGTGTCACCAGTGAATACTTTTCTTACTCAAGATCCATGCATATAACAACATACTTGGTGGTATAGTAAAATAGTAATATGTGCATGATTTTTGTGTCTACATTTCCCCCCCTTTATGCTATTTGAATGAAATTCAAGTAGTGTAAAGGAAGTAAGGAACATACCTGTGAGAAGTTTGGAGAAGCCCTGTTACAGAATTATGCATAAAATATAAGAACATATAGCATGGCGAACCATGGATCAACGTGTCGATCCATGTGGCATAAGTAGAGACAATGAACCATTGTAAGGAGAACTTGGAGAAATTGATGATTTGATTTGGAGAATTTGGAGATTTTGAATTGTTGTCAATGGAGATTTGAAGGGGTAGGGAGTGATCAATTCCCAACCTGATTTGTAAAATTTTGATCAAGGGAGGATTTGGGCATCTTTGCCACTAGAGGAAGAGTGTTGGGGAGAGAGGTCTAGTTTTACTCTCCATCCATGACTACATCCTCAAAAGGTCCAAGTGTCCAACTGCAAATTTAGTTCCAGAGACCAAATTTAGTTCCATGTTGAATAACCCATATAAGAAGCTAGTATAGGAAAGGACAATGATGTCTCATTGCCCCCACTCCCATGGGTGTCATGATTTGTATAGTGCTAGATGGATTCCATGTTAGGTCATCTGGAAGTGATGCAAAGTGATTCCCATGTTAGGTCATCTAGGAAAGATAATGAAGTGATGTAACTCCCAAGTTAGGTCATCTGGGAGAGATAATGAAGTATTATATGTTAGTATCATAGAGATTAGAGTATTTGATTTGAATAGTAAAATATTGCATTTGAAATTGGATGTATGTGATAGATTACTCATGGAGATATTTTCATGCTTTTTGCCCCCAGATTAGGTCATTAGGGGGAATAGATAGAAAGTATTTGAATAGATTGATTTGTTCCTTTATTTGACTAGTGTGAGATAATTTTTAATGATAATGATGTATTAGGAGTATCAAATGATTGTATAGTAGCCTGAGAGGGATTATAGGGTGATCTTGATTGTATGCCCCCTTTTGGTGAAAGGGACGAGGGGTGGAGATAATGAGCATTGAGCCGAAAGTAGAGGTGAAAAGATGTAATGATGACCAAGAGGTAAGTATAGAAGATGTTGTAATATTATGTATATGTCAAATAATATATGCGCAAGATTGGAATATAGCATTGTGCAATGTGTATAATATGGTGGTAGAATAAATTCTAACCAAATGAGCAAATGGGGAAGAAAATGGAGTAGCTGAAGCTCAAGATATGAGTGAAACCGTGTGTCATGTATTAAGTTGGAAGAATGAGTGCAAATGGTAACTATAGTAAATGGAAAATCAGAAAATTTGCTATATAGTGATAGTAAAAAGTGAATAGTAACTTCATTTGAACTGTGATTGAGTTAGAATTTGAGCTATGAGCTTGTGAGGATGTGCACAGATTAGGGCAGCAAGGTTGACTAGGTTCAAGATGAGTAGCAGTGGTTGTGGCATCACAAATGACATTGGATGAGTTGGTAAGTATGATTATTTTTGAAAAATTTGGTGAAATTTTTCCCAATTTTTTCAATTTTTGTAAAATTTTAAAATTTGAATGTTCTTGGCATTTCTGACCTGGGCAGGAGTGACCAGGCATATTGACATCTTTTGGGATGCCAACACCTAGTTCCATGCGTTGGTGACTTGTTTCTAGGTGCCCGCACCTGCTCCTGGGCGTTGGTGACCCAAGAGGGTTTTGCTAGATACAACCTATGAAATATAGTATTTGATTATATTTCATAGTTTGATTAGTTGGTTTGAATATGTATAAGGTACTAATGGTATATTTTGTTGATGTTTATGTTGTGTAGAGAGATATACACTCGAGGGAGTTCCAGAGGTCATAATTTGAGCACATTGTTGAATTTGGGATTATCTGATGTTGAGTGGGACATACTAGACTGTGTCGGCCTATGACACATAATGAGATTAGGGGAGGTACCCCATAATATGCCTATGGTGACTATATTATGTGCAAGAGGTGGTGTGTGGATACATGTAATTTTTGGTTTCCTACTTGGGGAGATGACAGTGACCCTAGAGGATGTATATCATATATTGTGAACCAGTTGTGGGTGAGAGAGTCCAGGTGATGGTTGTAGTGGATGCTCAGAGGCATATGAGAGTAGCTAGGATGATACTTTACAGGGACATGGGTACAGATAAGACCCATATTAGTCTAGATGCCATATTGAGATCAAGGTGTCATGCGAGTTGCAGAAGTTTATTGTAGTTGTGATTACTTCATCAGTGGCAGTAGAGGGTGGCAGAGTGGGCATCTTGTATAAGATGCATGATATTTGTTAGTGTATAGAGGAGCATGGGACTAGATTTTCATGGGTGAGGTGTATGTTGGCCCATTTATATAGGAGATCTATATAGATTCACACAGGAGGACCATGGGGGTGGACTTGGAGCCACCACATTGTTACATGTGTGGGCCTATGAGCACATTGCTATATTGAGGCCACTCAGTGGGCCATGTGCTGATTGGGTGAGACCTGATATATTTTCTAGCGAGGATGGGTAGGCACCTAGAGTAGGAGACTGGATACCACTACTTATAGAGTATATGCTTGATTGTATGGGACCAGGGGCCATCATATGGAGGCCATATAAAGACTATGGTGGTTGGTTAGAGGATGGAGTAGATTTGTGGTGCATTCGATGCACCATGTGGTTGGAGGATTGATTTCTTGGAGTGACCGAGTTATTTCAGGAAGAGCATGTGTCGAGGTAGTTTGGTATGGCCAGGATGTGCCCCCTAGAGCCATATGTATGGGTGAGAGTGACTAGAGCATTGAGGAATCCTAGGAAGTGAGGCCAAGTCCTGACAGGAGCACAACTAGTGCATCCTGGATCCAGATGAGGTGGATGTGGCCATATAATCTGATACAGGTGGATGATGTAGGATGTACCCAGGCCTATAGTGAGTGGTGGGAAACACATCGATGGGTGTTATTATTTCCAGTTGTCATAGATGTGCGGGTGGACCACTGGTTGGAGGAGTAGAGGGGCAGGCACCTACCCCTGATGGAGATGGCCTAGCAGTGGCATTAGTTGAGCGTAAGTATTGTTTGTTGGTATTTGTTGATTGTTACGTAGTTGTTGTATATTGGTAAACATGTGTATAACTAATGTGGTATTGGATGGTTGTAGGTGATGCTTATTGGTATTTGATTTTTAATTCATTGATCTGCACATTGATGCAGAATGTGCCTCCAGATGTGCTCATGTAGGAGGTGGGATATTAGAGTGAGTGGATGCTATTGTAGGCAAGCATGCCCATTTGATTTGAGCAGTGGTGATAACGGAAACCACATGTAATGTACTATTGAGTGAGCATGACGAGGCTCAATGTAGAGACTCAATGAGCAAGGGAGGTTGTAGGAGGAGGAGCCCTAGCTCAGGACATATTTGTGAAATATGTGGAGTTACAGGGTCGATTCATGTAGAGTCAGTCAATTGAGGTAGCTTACTATGGAGATAAAGTGGAGAGATATAGAGGCCGCAACCAACATGGTGTAGATTGAGTGGTGAAGCATCTAGTTCTAGAGCTCCCACGATTGTAGATAGTGATAGTGAGGATGATGTATGATGGATATGAATGTAGTGATGGATGGGGGCTTGCCCCCCAATGATTGTATTTTTGAAACTATGATTTTTATATATATATATATATATATACATATATATATATATATATGGATGATTGGTATATTATATGTTGTGTTTATATTCATTGATATGTGATGCATATATTGTGGTTCATATTTTGGTTTGTGATGTTTGATTTACATTAATGTATGAATGATTATGTTGATTGAAATGATTATGTTTATAGGAAATAATGAAGGTAATGACTTGTGAAAATGGAATGCATGTAAATGATAATAGATAGTATAAGTGATGAGTAATAATATATATATGTGATGAATAATAAAATGAATAGATGATATGCAATATAATAATGTGATTCCTTGCTAATAAGAGATGGTAAATGATGTATATATGTGTAAATATGAAAATGAAGGGGGGAAGAAGAGTGATGCCCCCATGTATGTGTAGGAAAATGAGGTTCATTTATATAAGACCCCTCGATAATCAAGAATGAACCATAGAACAAGAGTGTCATCATCAGGAAATGGCTTGATAGTGTATGTTAGAAGATAGAATGAAGCATAGAGTGTGAAGAATGAGTGAGGTTATTGTTGTAACAGATTCCTCAACAGTCATGTAAGAACCTTAAGAACATGAGTGCATCATCGGGTAATGAGGTGATCATATAGAAATCACCTACCAAAGATGAAGAGGCCTATGAGGAATGGTGGAAGCATGTGAAGTGGTAGCAGCATGAGTGTAAGAGCCAAACTAAATGTCAGATGAAATGGTGCCAATAATGGGAGATGTAGTAGTAGGAAGCATAGATGTCAATGGCTTAGGAAACCAATGAAATGTAGTAGCATTGTGAGGTGGATGAGATGATGTGGTGATGGATGAGCTAGGTGGAGGATGCAGATGGATAATGATCTTAGGAGGTGGATGAATGAAAACCTTAGAAGTGGGTGGAGGAGACAAGTGAATAAAAGTGGAAGCACGCTTATGTGGAATAGGAGAAAGACCACTCACGAGAGTGAGAGCCAAAGGAAATGACACCCTTATCTTCTAATTGTTGTAATTTTTCATGAAGGGCACAACAATCATTGTCATCGATGGCCATTGATGTGGTGGAAATTGCAATAAGGGAGATCACGTTGGTGATGCAAGTGATGAGGAGGATGATGTTGATTAGAGGGTAAGTGAATTAAGTGCTTATCAAGAAAAGTACATGTAAAACATCATGAGGCTTAGCAACATGTGAGAAATGCAATGGCTCTTGAGTAGGAGATGAGAAGACTTAGGTGGAGACCGATGCAATGGAGGAGATGGAGGACACTTATGTGATGGAGGGAGATGGAACTTTCTTGCAAGGTGGAGGAGATGGATACCTTGGAGGATGCTTAATAGATGGAAGAGGAGAAGAAGTAGAAGATGATGAGTAGTAGAAGGAATAGAAGGGGGTTCTATAACATGTGCAACAATTAAATCTTGTTCTAGATCAATGAATTTATAACATAAAAGTGTAAACGATTCACATGTATCATATTGTAATTTTTCTTTCAATGCAGGAATCAAGCCATGACAAAAGATAAATTGCTTTTCTAGATCAATAGGCTGAAATAATAACTGATGCATGCAAGAATTGAAATGTAAAATGTAATCTAGAATGGGTTCTTTCTTTCCTTGATGAAAGCTAGGTAAGTGATCATGTGTAACTCTAGGACCATTGTTAAGTATAAAGCGTCTAAGAAAAGCATCTTCCATTTCACAATATGTACTAATAGATCCATAAGGTAAATGAGTATACCATTGAAGATCATCATCAACAAGACTATGCTGAAAATATTTTAGTAACAATCGATCATTAGAATAAGAAGCCATAGCTAAATGATAATGCTTAAGATGCAAATATGGATTTCCAGTGCCATTAAAACATGAAAAGGTAGGCATGATAAAATCCTTAGGAAAATATGAATTGTGAATTTTCTTTGGAATAGGATTTCCATGAAGAGAGTTATTGTCAATGGAAGCATAATAGGATTTACTTTTGAGAGTAAGAGATTTAACTTGAGATTACAAATGGCCAACAACATGCATGAGTGATAAAATATCATGTGAAGGAATCATAGAAGAAGTGAGAGGCACATGAAGAGGTTAAATTTTTCCATTATGAGTGATCATGGGAATGTGAGAAGAAGAAGCGGAAGATGAAGGATCTATGGGAATGCTAGATGTAGATGTAGAACCAAGAAATAAGAGGAGGAAATGGTTTAGTAGGAATGGAACATGCAATCAACATGAATAATAAGAAGTCTAAAAGGAGAAGTAAGAAGAAGAGGTGCAGAAGAGGAGGAGAGGAACATGGAATATCGTCATAGAAATGCTAGCAGTAGATTCAGAAGAAAAAATAAGAGGTGAACTAGTAGGAGTGGTAGAATCATCATGAATGTTATTGGAAACAACCTCAGAAGTAAAATAAAGTGGAGTGGAAAATTCACATTCAACATTCTTAAGAGAAGTAACATCCTCACTAACATGTTCATGATCAGAATATAATCAACATCACTATCAGAAAAGTTTCACATGCAAGTATTTCATCAAGAGAGTCATCAACATATAGAGAAGTAGGAGAACTATCATAAGATATATATTTGCAATCATTGGAAATATTTTCAGAAGTAGAAGAAACATGAGATACAACTTTACATTCATCTTGATCTAGTATGAGAAACATCATCATACACATGTACATTTTCAACATTGGAAATAACATTATTTGCATCTACAGTGGCACAATCAAGACCAATCATATAATTGATAAGATCATCATCATGTGCTATAATAGGAATAGAAGAAGGTGGATCAGCACTCGGTGACTATAGAAGAACAAGGAGAGCATGAAGTGAAGTTTTGGTTAGGTGAAATGATGCTCACATGCTAGAGTTGCAAAAACTAGTAGGAATATTGTTTTGTGAGCAATAAGAAGTTGTTTGAACTTCATCATCAAATTGAGCATTGTCGATAAAGGGCATTAAGTTCACCCTCAACAACATCATCAAGGATAGGATTCACACTAACATGATGCATAGCTTTCCTAGGAGAGGAAGGATCTATTTTTTAGCCATGAGGGTTTTGTGGATCCTAGGGAAAGGAGTTGACTAAGGAGGGGTTCACCAAATGATTTAATAAAATATGAATATTAAATCTAATTTTAGAGTCATTACTATGAAAATATACAATAAAATATAAATGCTAAGCACTCTAAAGATGTAATGTGTAAGAAAATGGGAGAGATAGGGAACTTATCTAATTTTCGCTTATCCTGAAGCAAATCTGAATTGGAAAAACTGATGAACAAACTAGGAAGAGTGTTGGAAATTCTCGATATAAATTCTGGAAGCTGCGGACAAAGCTGGACATGGGCACCTAGGATTAGGGCAGAGGGCACCTGGGTGCCAGAGACCTCTCTGTGGGCACCTATGACTATGTAAATTCTCAGAAATATTAAAAAATTTTTCCATGTCACTAGGGTTTCAAAAATATTCACTGTTGATCACCTGATATTCACACTTAGATCGTCTAAGGTAACCTATAATCTACAACACAAACCCTATCTACCTGCACAAGCTCACAAACACATCAAATTGGAATAAAAAATGCAATATGTGAAGTCATAATGACCTCTATGGGGTCATCTGAAGGATGAACTTATGACCGAGAGTTGCACTACATTCTATAATCCTTGTAGTTATGTGTGCTTGTGTGTGAAATAGTGTCCTTAGGTTTCCCTTGCATCAATGAAGCCAAGATAACAGGATAGAGCTAGATAAAATGCAAATGTGTGGGATGGAATTCAAGACTTCCCCTTCCTATGTAGTGTATGCAAGTAATCATCCCAAAAATGTAGTCCTTTGATAGTATGTAGATATGCTAACCCTTAAGAATTTCCCTTCCCTTATAATGGTATGTATGTTATGTATATATAGGGATATCTTATTTGAATTTCAACACTAGTGACATGACATGCCGACTAGGACCTTGGGATAGGAGTAAGAAAAATGAAAATTCCGACCACTAAATGTTCAAAAATATGAACAAGAACAAAGAGGACAGGAGCACCTAGGATGGACAAGAGTGCCTAGTGCTAGAGTACACCTTGTCTAGAGTCTAGATTGGGTGCTGGTGTCTTAGGATAGCTAACAAAAAATGTGAGAAGACTGACAGACAAGGGTCCCTATGACCTGACCAAAACTTGGTGCAGAAGTGAAAAATGTGAGAGATAAAGATAATAGAAATAACCAAAGCAAATGGGTGGACTAGGGAGTGTGTCACCAGTGAATAATTTTCTCACTCAAGATCCATGCATACAGAAACAAACTTCCAACGGTATAGTAAAATAGTAATATGTGCTTGATTTTGTGTCTACACCTCCTTCATCGAGGGATCTTGATTTTCTAGTTGCTAATGTTGATGCATCACCACCATTCATTACCTTCTCTGATCATGATTATCATGCTACATTCTCTTCTGATACATTACATATTAATGCTTCTATCGGGTGTAATGTTATCAATAATAAAATGATCGATCTATCGATTCATATGGGTGTGTGCTCTATTACACTTCTTGTCGCTATTAACTATCTAATATCTCATATTTCATATCCAATTCCCAAATTTTATGGTTACGTCAAGCTTCCAGTTCTAGTTGGACCTCTCACCATTCTTGTGTCATTCAGTTTGGAACCTTCAATCAAAGGCTATGACATGCTCTTAGGTATTCCTTGGCTCCGTGACACTAAGGATATCATTTCCATGAGTCACCTTTGTCTAAATTTCAATCACAATAAGAAAGTTATCACTATAAAAGGTGTTCCTCCATGCACACTGTGGCTGCAACCTCCTCTTGAGGTGAACCATTACACTAGCTAAAGCATATAGGTCCCTTGGACATCTCAAATCTAAGGCAAATTCTACACGTAGCTCTCCGATTTGTACACCACATTTTCATTGTCATTGGTCTACTAGTCCATCTTGTTTGGCCTAAGTCCCCTACTCAGAAATCCCTTTCACACAGGAGTTCACCTTCTTCATCACCTCCTGTTGTCTCCTTCATATAGGTTATCATCACCTCTTAGGTCTACTTTCATATAAGGTGCTCATCACCTTCTTCTGATCTCCTTCACATAGTTCATCACCTCCTCGACTTCCATCACATATACATCATATATTGTCAATCTTAGAGCATGGTCACATGCCTTTATCTTCATAAGTCTCAGGTGGAGGAGCCTTGCCCTTTAAATTTATTGGGTATCCTTACTCATCATCACACACTTTGGGGGCATCATGCTTACTTCCCCCCTCCTAGCATTATCAGGTGTCTTTCATTTCTACTATTACGATATGTGGCTTCACATATAGTCATTCTCATGCATCTTACATAACTTTATACAATCAAAAAATTGTATCATCATTACCCTATGACACACTCTAGTTCCATGGTTCATACTTGACTACCGAGGGTCTAAATATGAAATGAACCTCACCACATTCACACTCTTTATTGTTGTTGGTGGCACTTCATGTTCTATCTAGTGCACCTTTTCAAACCATTTCCCAATGACACACTCTTGTTCTATGGTTGATGGTTGATTATTGAGGGGGTATTTTATAAATGAACCATATATCATACTCATCCACATTCACTCAGGGGACAAATTGCTCATATCACATTCAATTTTCATTCCATTCCATTCACACTCACAACATATTGCATATCTTGGTTGCACTTACTCTTGCTTACTTACTGCTTACATGTACACTTTTTTTCACATGATATACAAATACTTAGTATGTCATTATATTTCTATCTATAAACATGCATGTTCATTTGGTATTTAGTTGTGGATGCATAATTTCTCATAGATATTTACACACAACAATTATGCTTGACACTATACCTCTTACCAGTCCCACTGAAGCTCTTGGGGGAAACTACATTTCTACTCTCACACATCATATGTGTTATTGTTCCATTATTTAATACTTCATATTATTACTCACACACTAATCTATATCAAAGAAATACATGATTTTACATAATTTTTATCTTTCTAACATGCTAATGGGTGCTTCACGTGCAACAACATTTTCCTTGAATGAACTATTTTCCATCATGGTTGTCTGATACTTTGTTTGATACTGTTTGCCATTGTTTTCCATTATATGCCATTGTTTTTGGGCTATGCCCTATGTCTTTCTTGATCATTTCTTGTATGATTTTCATCACTTTGGCCTTGATTGTATTGCGACATTGTGAGTGATGTCCCATATTTGAAACCCACTTTTTGCGGGTTTACTCTGTGTACACTATTAATTTTTTACATTGTCTTCTATTAAATTATTATTATTTTTCTACTAACACATGTATCTAGCCACTTTATTTTCATGTGCCTTGGTTTCTACCATGACAAATTCCCTCTCCCCTGCAGGGTATCGGTTTCATATCAACATATGATCCTTTCCTTTTGGCTGAATTCTCCTAGCAATATCGCATGCACCCCAAATGAAGGGGGACATACATTGGATGAATCATTCACCCCATACAACATCTCATAACTTTAATACAAGCCTAAATAGTACATGAATAAAAAAATTTTATAGTTATAAAAGGGCCCATATTCTGACTTGGGTCGTCAATTCAACACAGGCACTAGCGCCTAGATACAAACACTATCACTTGGGTGCTCCAAGTCAAATTTCTTGGGTGCTTATGAGTTGAGGGGGAAGTTATAGTTATTTTCTCATATAAAAACAGTTTTCAGCAAGTTCATAGCCTTCTAGTTTTCATAGTACATGAACAATCCTCCAACAATCAAAATGCATTCTATATCCTTTTTCCTACTTGGATCGAACTAGAATAACACAGATTACACAATCTACAAGTTCCTTTAGTGTATAAATTTGAGAAGCAGTCATGGATGGAGAGTAACACTAGATAACCCCCCCCCCAACACTCTTTTTTCATGGCGTGAGATCACCCAACAATCTCGCACTTGGAATGAGATCACCCAAAAAACTTGCACTTGGAATGAGATCGCCCCAAAAACTTATTCTTAGCATGAGATCACCCAGAAAACTCACACTTAGTCCATTAGATCGCCCAAAAAACTCACTCTTATACATATTTTTAAGGAAATTTTCTATCCTTTTCAATCTTCACGGATCAGGTGCACACTTTCCTTTTACTAATTTTTACATACTTTTACAGAGTTTTCTTAATACATGAATTTGACTACTCTTTCGCTCTTCTTTTGCAGGTCTGTCCTTAATACGCGACAAGAAGTAGCCCTACATTAAGCACACCAATATATAAAACATGGTGCAACTCATACGCTTCACCCTAGGGTCAATTTATCTTTCTTATCTTCCACACTTCATTTTTATCATTTCACACTTTCAATTGTCTCTTCGGCATGCTATCGCCATCACATTTTACATGGTTATCAGGTACACATCTCTTATCTACTTTATGTCATCCAGTGTTCACTCAAAAACATAAAGTGAGGGAAAATGTAGACATAAAATCACACACTTGGGTACATTTCTAGGTCTATGAACACATACTTGTATTCATATTAAGCGAGAAAACTAGTAATTCAAAACTATCTTCGGCCTCTTTTCTAACTTTCTTTATTTATATTTGATCTTGCACATCCCACAACCCAGTCTAATCTTTATTGATTCATATTGTTAGAGTAGGTATTTACCTTAGCTCATGTTCACCTAGGTACTTTATTTACCTTTATTGTATTTATCCTCACCCACTTATGTGTGTGGATATTTATTTTATCTTATTTAGATATTAGGAGATACTATCTAGTTGTTAGGTATAGTTCTTTCCTTGATGTATGGTGTTGACTAGTTCTTTCCTTGATCTATGGTATTGACTAGATCCTTGATGTCTAGTTCTCTCCTAAATCTACAACCTTGACTAGTTCTTTGATGACTAGTTATTTCCTTGATTTATGGCTTGATCTACGACCTTGACTAGTTCTTAGATTGTTATTCCTTGCCTATTTAAGTAAAACCCATTCTCAATGTATTGCATTGAGTTCCATAATAATATATGATATTGTTTCTCATTTGTTTGCAAAGGTTTTACGTAAAGTTATTCTGGCGAATTGCTTTCATCTTATTGATCATGGTGTTTGATTAGCATGATTTTATTAAAATCCTTAGCCTTTGGTCATATGATATAGTCATATGAGGGCTTAAAGCTTGTGATTCCTACTAGTAGGTGCTTAACTTTAGCCCCCTTTAATTTTATTTTTGTGGTGAAGGCAACAAATTTTTTTTTTTTTTAGTGGCAACGAAAATAAATAACAAAACAAAATATTACAAAGCTTGTATCTTTTGATCAATAACTCGGTTTTGAGTGCCGTATTTTACAAAAGTCCTTGTTCTTTCGTGCTCTTTCCATTGGAGTTATTTATTTTGCGACTTGCACTATAATTATAAAGTGACAAATATGGAGGAGTGTTGTAATCAATTATGGATGTAATTTTGGCTGAGCCTGACGTCCTAAATTTTTAGGAGTTACAGTTTGTACCTATCATGGATATGATTTTCTCTGAAGTATGTGGACTTCAAGAGGATATTCTAATTTTTTTGGAAGAAAATAGATCACTCAAGAAGTAAAATTCTCTTCTACAATCACTCATTCACGATAAGGATACAATAATACACCCCCTACAGAACAAACTTGCTAGCCTATAACATCACCATCATATTGTGGACAACCATATCCATGCTCCTAGTCCACTTGCAGTTTTTGATCTTGTACCCACTGACTTTGATCTGCCAACCTTTGAACATGAAACCAATTTTGATGCTTCTAAACCTGTGAGGCTTTTTACTGCATGTTCTTCCACATCTATGCCTATTACAGTACCCCATGTTGTGTATCCTACTTCTGCTCAGTTGCATGGCTTTTTTGGGAAGCATACCATTGCATTTAGTTCTCGCATGATCCATTTTATGGGTCTCACTAGTGGAGTCATTGGCAGACATTCACAGGGTATTATTTCCTCTATTCCAAATGTGAAGTGGAATTCTCTTCATGACATTGGTTTTCGAGCAGATACTTCATTGGGATCACACATTGGCATAGTTACTTTTTTATTCACTCGACTCTTTCTAAGGATCCTGAGCAACACATGAGTTCTACATCTTCACTTAGGGTTGAGAAACCTAAGATTTCAGTTGTCAGACATGATCAATATAGCACACATTCTGATGTTCTTTTGCATGCACCCATTGTGCATTTTGCACCAAGTCATATGCAGGCGTCTTCTTCATCCATCCTTGTTGATTTGGGGTGGATATTTGATCACTCATGGAGGCGACATATGAATTAGTTGAGAGGAATCTACAGGCATGGCTCCTCCACCATTCGGCCTCTTGCTCCACTTTCTATACCTTCTGCATTGTGATGCTTCTTGTTTTGAGCATTTTTCTTTAGCAGGTGTAGTGTATCTCTCTTGTTTGTTGAGAGATTTTGTATCTGTATTTTCGACGCTTTTGGCATGTTGATAGTCTCTCTTCTGGGGGAACTATTCTGGTGGAGCCCAGTGTTAGCTTTTCAGTGTTTGAGTAGTTGTTTTGACAAATCATACAGATTTGTAGTGTCACTCCACCCATTCAACAATATGGGAGGGTTTGGTGTTGATCCTGCTTCTTCGGGTTTTGTGTCCTTGCCTTGTTACCTTAGATTTTCTTGGATCGTGACACTTTGGATTTTGTGTCCTTTCCTTGTTGCTTTGGTTATTGTTTTTGGATCGTGGCACACCTATTTTCAGCACTTGATCGAATTATGTTTGGTGTTTTTTTTGCACTTTCGACATCACTTCGTTGACAGTCTCCTTGTATGGAGCTATTTCAGATGGAGCCCAATGTCAGTTGTTTTTGAGTTTTGTGATCGAGCAATGGATTCAGACCATAGTGCACACCAAACTTCTTCAACATTGTATGAGTTTTTTGAGCTGAGCTTCTTGGGATGCCTTGGAGCGGGTCTTTATTCTCTTTACTTTGTTGTTACTGGTTTTGGGTACCTTGCGGTGTCCCTTTTTTCCCAGTTATTGTACATGAGTACCTCATCAGGCCTAGTTGACGGGACTCATACTGTGGACATGCCACTTCTATTTTTGGCCCCTAGCTTCACTTGAGGGGGGGTGTTAGAGTAGGTATTTACCTTAGCTCATGTTCACCTAGGTACTTTATTTACCTTTATTGTATTTATCCTCACCCACTTATGTGTGTGGATATTTCTTTTATATTATTTAGATATTAGGAGATATTATCTAGTTGTTAGGTATAGTTCTTTCCTTGATCTATGGTATTGACTAGATCCTTGATGTCTAGTTCTCTCCTAAATCTATGACCTTGACTAGTTCTTTGATGACTAGTTATTTCCTTGATTTATGGCTTGATCTACGACCTTGACTAGTTCTTAGATTGGTATTCCTTGCCTATTTAAGCAAGGCCCATTCTTAATGTATTGCATTGAGTTTCATAATAATATATGATATTGTTTCTCATTTGTTTGCAAAGGTTTTATGTAAATTTATTCTGGCGAATTTATTTCATCTTATTGATCATGGTGTTTGATTAACATTTGTGTTCTTGGCTTGGTACAATCTGGTTATCGTTCCTTTCACATATTTCAGGGCTTTGGACACCAGTGCCCATAGCATCCTCATCCTTTTGGGTGCGCATGACCTCTTTCTATCTTAATTTCTCTTTTTAGGCCTCTTTTATCTTTTGAGAATCTTATTTTCTTATGGGTCGGCCTTCAATTACAAAATTCAACCACATGAATCATTTGAATATAGAGTTATATGACCAAAATAAATGACTAAGATCTAAGCATCTATTATCATCACCTAAGGTTGCATCCAAAGGAATTTAAGAGCATCAAAGGAATTCATCTAGCTTTCATTCAAGGGACAAGTGACTGCATTTTTTGCTTACACACATATGAAGGGAAGTTCATTTTTCCATCCACATATCTATTTAAATTACTACATCTAGTTATTTCCCACTATCACAGTGCACTTGCACAAGGGATTCCTAGGGAATGATTTCTACACACACGCACAAGAACTACATGGAGTGTAAGAAGTAGTGTAATGCTGGGTCAAAATTTCACTCTGTCAGGTGATTGATGGGGTCAATTTGACTCCCCATATTACATATTTTATTTTTGGGATTTGATGTAGTTTTAGGGGTTTGCAGGTTATCTCCTCTTTATAGGTTACAGGAGAATTCAAAAATCATCCAACAACATACATGTGAAAAATTTTAGGGTTAGAGAACCCTGTGCGACACAAGAAAATCCATTTTTGAGCCCCAATGCAGTCACAAGTGCCCAAAAAAGGTCTATGGAGCCCATGCACCATAATCCTATTCTATGCACCCTGGTCTAAGCTCATCTGACAGTTCTAGGATTTTTGTGTTTGATTGCGATAGTTTGTTCCTCATGTTCATCATTTTTCCAGTCTAAAACACTTCGAGATCAAACACGAAATCAACTAAGTCTTTTACTCTCTCTCTCTCTCTCTCTTGCACAGGTTTTCATATTTCTTTATTTTATTGCTTATGTCAGATCTATACTTTAGCATTTATTTATCATACATGACTCTGCAATTATGATTTTATGAATTCCATATTTGTTAAATCAACATATGGTTGTTTATAGGATTCAAAGGAAATTGGGCCTAATGACATTATTACATATTTGGGAGTGGGACCATATCAAAGTTAGTTGGCCAAGGGGGGTGTTTCGAGACACAACCATAGGGTCCATCAATTTGTGGATGGGAAATAATGGGTGGTGGTCATAGAGGGTATTGAGGTCATTTAACATTTTATAGATGGGTGATGGATGATCTACATTTACAGAAGATTACATGGAGGCCATACAAGTGATATATATATATATATATATATATATATATATATAATCGATATACAGAACATAGTTGGGTGGGTATAGTGGAGATAGAGAACTATATTATTGGTATCTGATTATACATAATTGAGTGATATAAACCAAACATGGTCATATGGAAGCTCATAGTTACACATGATATTTCGACAAGAGACCAGTGGTACGCACAAGTAATGCAAGAGACTATGGAGTTTGGGTCACTTGTCACGTTGAGAATAGGGAGGTCCATTTTTAGAGGAGTGTTACCACATGTAGGAGATGCATGAGTAGACATTATGGACCCTAGTGTATTAATGGAGTATGCAGTGTGATAAGTAGGTACAATTCCTCTTCGTGTGACCATCCCTTAAGTAGTGATGGTAATAGGTATAACAACAACGAGGAGTGCACTATGGTGGATTAATAGGAGAGGAGGATGCTGAAAGGGATAGGTAGGATATATATGTACCAATACAGGGACATGGGGTACAAGACACACATGTACATGGATCACAGGGTATATATGTATAGGGTGCACATGTATAGGTAGAAGGTTCACCATCGAGGACACTGAGTACAAGAGGAGGAGACTTAAATGATGGGTGGGGAAGAAGAGACAATGTTAAAGATGGGAATGGTGGATTGGGAAAAGAGGAGAGGTATATGTGTGGAGTGAAATTCCACTAGTACGACCTCTAGGTTTTTCCGTAGTAGAGTTAAAATCTATGCAGGCATAGAGAAATAAAGCCATGTGACGGAGAGATGCCTATATGATTATAGATCATACATTACAGATACAGTTACAATAAAGGATAGTTGATAGAGATCATCTAGCATTACAACTGAAACATATGACCATGTAGAGATATATGACATGACACATAGCCAAGGCCAATGGGATGGGAGACTTGCTATAGGAGTTTTTGATATCCACACATGATGTAGGATACTTTAGAGCTTTATATGAGGTGATTTTTCTTGCAGATCATAGAGAGCCAAGGTATATCCAGAGGACATGTAACAAATCAAGGAGGTGAGCTAAATCCCATGTACCATATAGATCCATTAGATCTGTTCATATACCACCACTAAGGGGAGAAGGAGATAGACCATGCAGTTTGTGAATAGGTGAGAGTACACCCCGTGTTGAATGCATATTATTTTGTATAGATGTTGATTGTAGCACTTTGATGTATATTTTGTATAGAACACTTTGATTTCAAAACTGTACGTGGACATTTTATTTATGTATATAGATGATGATGGGTTTATTTTGTACATTGTAATTATTCATGGATGGAAATTTTATTTGATTGTCATTATTTATGGTAAAATGGTGTGGTAGATATGATATTGATGATGATATGATATCATTTACTAATAACATGAGATTCCATTCATATATTGATAGTTGGAGAAACATTTTTTACTACGACACACCATAGTTGACATAATGGTTATTAAGGAATCATGAGGAGTAACTCATTATGTGCATAAATACAAACACACACAATAAACAAAGAAGTAAAAAAAGTAAAACAAACCCAATATAATCAGTAGATGTATACACCATGGTTTTAAATGAACCAAGATGCTAAAAAAACTTGTAATTGGTCAAACAAAAAAATAAAAGATAAAAAGTAAAGCAAACCCATATTTACAGTAATATTATGCATCATGTCTATAAATGAACTAAGATGACAACAATAATACATGTAATTGGTCTATGAAAAAGAACAATATCAATGCAACACAACTTGAAATAAAGACGATAAAATATGCCCCTAATGTGTTCCACGTGATGAGTGAGTAGATATGGATGCCCCAAACAAGAATGCATGTGAGGGAATTATATCAGACTAAAGAGTGGGGTCAAGTGACACTCTTGTTGGACCCACATTGAAAATTAATATGAGATTGTTGGTAATTTCCTCCAAGAAGGGCATGCAAGGAATAAAATGAGAGCCAATATTTCCCCAAGAGAGGAAATACGTGAGGGATAGGATTGATTTGAATTGACTCCAAACGAGGATATATGTGGGGGGTAAGATGATTTATTTTGATATTTGTAGGATAGTTGGAATGATCATCAGGATAAGAGTTAAAAGTTTGATTTTGTCTAGTTGTGTTGTTGTTTTTGGGATATTTGGATGTTTTTGAACATTTTTTGTTTTGATTTTTGACTTTTTGGATTTTTTAATTTTTGATTTTTTTAATTTTTTTTTGGAATTTTTGAATGTTTTCGATTTTTTATTTTTTTGAAACAATGAGAAACTCTAGGTGATTTAGCACCCACCTAAACACTCTCAAGAATTCAATATCTCTATGATACCAAGGGATGAATTAAAATGGATATAAGAGAATATGGATATTATACAAATGGTAAACATCCTAATTAAAAAGAACAAACAACAGAAATTGGTTTTGGATGAAACAATAAGAGGAATATGGTGAAGGAGTGGTAAGGTGGTTGTGCCAAAAAATACCCCCAGTATTAGAGGTACTCATGGATGTTTCAAGAATAAAATATCCTCAAATGAACCACATTCATGGGATCTTTAAGCTCTTGGACATATTTAGTGGACAATTTGTATGCCCCAAATCCATATTTTTCAATGATAATATAATGACCCAACAAATTAGGTTCAAAATTTTCATTCTTTTCCCGATAGTTTGTTGTGTTCTTCTAATTTTATTTTAATACAAGGTTTCCAATTTCAAACTATCTTGGTATTATTCATTTGTTGTAGCTACGAAGAAGTTGATTTTGATACACTTTCAAATGATCCAAAGCATTAAGCCTCTTCTCATACAGGAGGTGAAGTTTTGCAAGATGAGCCTATCTATATTCATCTTCATTTATAAAATATTTAGGGATATAAAAAGTGATGGGAGCTTGGCCTCTATGGGTAACATGAATTTAATTCCATATATGAGTGAAAATGGTGTAGCTCATGTTAAAGTGCAGAAAGATGTGTGATAGGACTAGGGGCAGGATAGAGTTTTGTATGTTAATTCCAACCATGATTTTCAAAAACATTTTCTAAAATAGATTTGAGCATTTTGTTGGATGCTTTAGCTTGGCCATTACACTGCGAGATAATATGGAGTGGACCATTTGAGGTGGATATGAAAGCATTTGGCTAGCTCTTTAACGGTTTTATTTTTGAAGGATGTACCATTATTTGTAACAAGGGAGGAAGGGATACCAAAACGAACAAATGAGATGGTTAAATATAAATTTGGAAATATTATTACCAATGACATAAGTAAGAGGCATAGCCTCTACCCATTTGGTAAAATACTCAGGTTGCGGTGATTATGAATGTATGGCCATCAGAAGACATGGGTTTGATTTTTCCTATAAGGTTGAGCTCCCATTGAGAGAAAGGCCAAGGTGTAGTGATGGGTTGAAGATCTTGTGAGGGTGTGTGAATGATATTTCCATGTTGTTGGCACCAAACATGCTCCATCCATGGGCCAATAATAACCCACAAGTAAAATATTTTTAGCTAGAACCATGCCACTTGTGTGTGCACTGCATATACCAGTATGTACCTCAACTAGAGTGTGGTTTTCTTCATCTTAATTGAGACATATTAGGAGAGTTCCATCATATCCTCTTCGATATAAGGTGTCATTGAGGATAGTGTAGTAGAAAGAACATTGTGTTAGGGGTCATTTGTTTTGATAATTCATATTATAAGGGAAATTTTTATCATGGATGAAGGTGTAAATATCATGATACCAAGGGTTATCGGGACTAATTATTTCACATATCATGGTTGACTCAAGAAAATCATAGGATGAAATCAAAATATTTTCTATGAGAAACTCATTGTGTGTTTTATTTGGATTGAACTCAAAAAGAGATCTAATAGTTGCTATGACATCTGTTGACTTATTTTGTATGCGAGGAACTTGTTCAATTGGTATAAGTTGAAAACAACATTTTAGGCTATCAACCATGAGCTTATAGGGGATAAATTTTCATCCTTTACTTGATATTCACCGTTGAGTTAATTTATGACCAAGAGAGAATCACCGTAAACTATTAACTCCTTGAGATTCCATGAAATGGAAAAATTTAAACCAACTATGAGAGCTTCATATCCAGAAACATTGTTGGTACAAGGGAAGTAAATGAAAAATTATTTTGGAATGACATCACCATATGGTATGAGTAATATAATTCTTGCTCTTGACCTATGGATATTACAAGATCCATAAAAAAATAGAGTCCAAGAGAAAATTGCATCAATATACAAGAGTTATTCATCTGGAAATTCAAATTTAAGAGGTTTTGAACCCGATAGGGGTTTTGTAGTAAGATGATCAGAAATGGGTTGTCCCTGTCGATGAATTTTTTTATTGAAAAATTCGATGTCAAATTAAATAGTTAAAACACCCTATCTAGACATTATTTTGGTTAGAATATGTTGGTATAGTAGATACTTGAGTGGATCTACTTTCACGATAAGATATATTTGTATGATTGATAAAATAATGACGTAACTTGTGAAAGGTGAAATAGATGACTAAGCATACCTTCTCAACCTGGGAATATTTGAGTTCTTGATCAATCAAGGTCTTACTGAGATAGTAAACAAATTTTTCTTGTCCTTGATCATTGTTTTAGGTTAATACACTCCCATTGCATATTCTGTGGTAGACATATAGAGAAGCATTGGTTTTTCAGGTATAAGTGACATGAGCAAATAAGGATTTGATAGATACTCTTTCAACTTAGAGAAATAATCTTGACATTATTGATTCCATTTGAACTATACATCCTTTTTGAGAAACTAATTGAAGTGATATCACTTGTCTGCTAGTTGTGAGATGAACCAGTTGATATATTTGTATTTTTCCTTGAAGACCTTGTAATTGTCTAATATTTTGGAGGAGGAATTTCCATGATATATTTGACCTTTGCATGGGGTCAAATTTTATACCTTGTAATGAGAAAATGAACCCCAAGAATTTTCCTGAAGTCACACCAAACACACATTTATTTGGATTGATTCTGACCTTGTATTCATGCAACCTTTGAAATATGTGATTCAAAACTACTAGATGATCGAATTTTATTTTGCATTTTTATAGGATATCGTCTACATAATCTTCCATAATGTCATGTAACATGTTGTTGAAGATGATTGTCATGGCTCTTTTATAAGTGACACCTATATTTTTAAGGCCAAAAGGTATGACCTTACAACAAAATTTCCCAATGGTGTAGTGAATGTGGTTTTGGGTTGATCCTCTTTAAAAATTTGGATTTGATTATAACTATAAAAACCATTCATTAAGGAGAGAATTTCATAGTCTGCCATAGAATCAACAATCATGTCAATATTTGGTAATAAAAATTCATATTTTGTAAATGCTTTGTTTATATCATGAAAGTATGTACAAATTCTAATTCTTGGGGTTTTCTTAGCAACCCATATAATGTTTTATATCCACTATGAATAGTCAATTGGTAAAATGAAACCTAATTCTAAGAGTTTATTTAATTATACTTTGACTCAATAATGTAACTCTTGGATGCATTTTTCCTAAGTTATTGTTTGACTAGTTTTGATTTTAGACGAACCACAAGATGGTGTACCATAAGAGAAGGATTCAACCCTGGAATATCCTTATATGTCCATATAAATAAATATTTGAATTCAACAAGTGTTGTAAATGCTTCTATTTCTGATCCTGTTAAGCTTGCACCAATATTTAAGATCTTAGGATGATCACTTGTACAAATGTTGATGATGATGGCTTCCTCTAATAACATTTTTTATGTGTCTTTTTGATGAAAATATGTTGTAGGTTGATGTAGATATTCTATTTTGATTTAAATGGGATTCCCATCTCCTTAGCGCCTTAGAAAGGTTTTCACTAGGAGATACATCCTTTTTTTTATATAATTTTTCTCTTTTTTTATTTTTTGTTTCTCATATAGTGCTTCAATGAGGTTTTCACTATGGGAATTTTTTTTTCATTTTTTTTGTTTTTCTTGTTTTTGTGGACCTAGGTATTTGAGTTCTTCACCAAAATAATCATTTGAATTCATTTAGATATCACATTATTGAATCCCTTCTTGTGATCAGAAATGGGTATAGGGTCTTGAGTCCATAAGAAACTCTTCAATGGCATCACCATTTTGAAATAGATTCATAGATATGTGATTTTTTTGGTCTTGGTTTATGAGACAAGGGTGTAAGAGGTCAAATTCAATGGTATGGATGGAAAGGTATTTGAATAAAATAGTGTCAGCTAAGTCATCAAAGAGGATATATGTGGAACCTGTCTCAATGTACTGAGTCAGTATCCTCACCACTAACCATTACATCAAATATTATAGGCATTTTTTCAAAGATTTAAAAACTTAGGCCATAACAATTAATATTTTCTGTGTACATGACAAGATCAAGATGACCTTGTTTTTTTTCTGAGTCTTTTACCCTTCTAGTGCATGTTTATCATAATTTTATGTGATTTATTGTAGTTAAGATACTCATAGCATGTAGCTAGCCGATCCTTATACAACCAAGATCCCGTAGAATCCTGAATGTGTTCATCCTCGAGATATCCAAAACATTTCCAACAAGTTGTACCAAGATTGTAAATGGGATCCTCTTTGAGATGTGAAGCATTGGGATTATCATAGATTCGTGGTGATAAAGGTAGTTTTCCAATATGAAAGGTATTTTTTAATTCATATTTGCCAATACCTTTTTCAAGGATTTTGAGTTCAAGTGGAGAAGTGGATGTAGAAGGTTGAAGTTTAAAAAGGATCTCTAGATCAATGCAATTTTTGTATGTGAAAGGAATGATAAAAGAGATGTAGATCTATTTGAAGAAGGAAAGTAATTTGTGAGCTTATATTTCCCCTATAGGAGCTTATACAATATTCAAATGGTTTAGTATCAGTGAGTAGGGTAAAATCTTTACCTTCGTAAGGGAAATTTATACATTGATGGAAGGTGGAAGGTACAACCTGCATAGCGTGAATCTATGGATGACCAAGGAGAAGTTATAGGAGGTTTCAACGTCTACAACATGACAAAAGGTATCCAATGTTTGAGTTCCAACCTTTATGGATAATGTGATGGTGCCCGAAGATGTCTTTTAATATTATCATAACCACAAATAGTGATGATGTTAGTTCCTATAATTTCTTGAGTATGACCAAGGCATCTTAACAATTTCATGGAGAAAATATTCAATATGGCTCCATTATCTATAAATACACTTTTGATTTTATGATGGGTTATGAATGATTTGATATACAACAAATTTTTATTTTGAATGTTTGGATTCAAAAGGTCATGAGGACCAAATGAAAGGATTGGACTACTAGGTGATAGATTTGTAATTAAGGCTTGAAATTGCTGACTATTGATATCCTTAGGAACATGTGCATCCTGAAGTACATGAGTAAGGATGTCTTGAGCATGGGTGATGACTTGAGAAATTCCATGAGGGATATTTTTGCAGGCGTCTTCTCCAATTGTTTGATAATATCATATGAATGGGAAGAAGAATTAGCATTGGAGGTTTTTGGATCATCTGTAGGTTGGGGATTAGCATTGGAGGTATAGTTGATGTGGATGGAGATGTTTGGCCACTTTAGGTAACCAAAACTTTTTCTATCATGTTTTCACCACATAAGTAGGAGTATTAATTTTGATAGTGGCTATAGAGTTAGGTGTTTGATCTCGATGAATGAAATAATGGAATTGAACTCAAAATGTTGTTAGAGGATTAACCCTTATCTTTAGCTTTGTCATTTGTATCATGTTTTGGAAATGGATCTTAAACACATTTTATTTCTTGTTTGGTGTGTTGTAATTTTTTTCATCGATTTCAATTTCTATGATTGATTAAATCCTATATGTAATGACAAAGTTTTATACAATGATCATGTAGAATGACCATTGATGTAGTGGTATTCACAATATTTTGATTCTTTATACCACGTAGGATTTTGGTTTCCCTTCTTCAAAGGGTCTTGTGATTGGATAGGTTACCATATTAGCACTTGCTAATTGGAAGAGGAACTAGAAATACTTTCTCTGAGAGGTGTGAATTGTCTTCATTTAAATTCATGGAGTAGTTTCTTTACTAGAGATTATGATTGGTTGATTGTTTGATTTGTTTGATTTTTATGGTTGATTTTGCATGTTTTGAACATGGACGAGTATCAGTGACCCCATCATTCACAAAATTTTGATTTCAATTGATTTTTTCACTTTATCATGATTTTGATGATTGTCCTTATTGGATTGATATTTTGAAGGAGTTTTGATTAGGACCTTAACAATGAGATCCCTTTCGATTTGTGCTCCTTTTTCAATTACTTTCGAAATTTATTAGGAAATGAATTTGCATTTGGAATGATAATTCTATGGATTAATATTTGGAATGAAAATGCTCACAATTTTTTTCAGGTATGGAACAAGGAAATCAGCTTGCGATTCCTTCTCCATTGTTGAATAAATGATGTAAATGTTTCATTATTCCTTTTCTTGGTGTTACAAAGGTCCATCATAGTCATTTCAAAATCTAAATTGAAGGAGAAGTGTTTAAAAAATTTTATGATAAGATCAATGAAGGTTTTGATTGAGCCTTTTGGAAGGTGTAAAAACCAATCTAAGGCTTTGTCCTCCTAAATTTTTTGGGAAAAGACGCAAGAGATAAATGTCATTGTAGGATACCTCTTGGCATGCCATGAAGAATTATTTAATATGTTCTCTTGGGTCATGTTTTCCTGTATATTTTTCAAATTTAGGGGTTTTGAAGGATTGAGGAAATGGTATACATAACATTTATTTTTCAAATGGATAGGGGAAAAGTTCTTCAAAATTGATTTTGTTTGTCTGCTTTTGACATTCCCATTATCATTTCTTTCATGCTCTTCCATTCTTGTGCGAATGGAGAGTTTGTGAGAGGGATGTCCATTATTGTTTCTATTTCATGATTAGGTTGATCCTTTTCTTCATTGTTTTTACCAACCTTAGATGCCATATTAGAAAGTTCACTAGTCATCTCTTGAATTTTGACTAGTAAGGCTTCATTTGATGTATTCGTTGAATCACTAGATTTTTGTTTGTTTTTTCTAGATTCGGGTTTACCTATGAGATGTTTCAAGTTTCTCATCACCAAAATTTGAAGGTAGTTTAGCTCCCATTTCTAGGAGATGAAGAATAAATTGATGTTTGTTTTGTCTTATAATTTCATCTATTTGTTCTTTTTCTTGTTCTGTGATCTCAGGTTGTCTAGCTTCTTCCTCTTTGTCTAAACTATCTTTATAAAAAGGATTTTTATCCATATTTTCAAAGATGTTATAGCTTTTTTTTTTTTCCACCATTTTGTACTAAAAAGAGTAAAAACCTAAGGGTAAGAGGTGAGTTTGAGATTTTGGATAAATATGATTTAATAGATTTCTTTGATTGAATTCTTGATTTGATTGATTTTCTTAAATTTGGATGTATGTATCCAAAATTTAAGACTTTTGATTTGGATTGGATAGGCTTATACTTGGATATGGGTATCCAAAATATAATATTTTGATTTGGATTGGATATGATTCATTGATAGGATGATTTTGATTGAATGAACTTTGATTGGATTTGGAAAAAGTTTGATTTTGATTTAGGATGTAAATATCCAAGGGATAATATTTTTATTTTAGAATTTATTTTTTTAGATTAGGTTGAACTTGATTGGTATAAGATGTGGAACAAAAAATATTTTAATCTATAATTCTAAACAATAATGGAATTGGTTAGCCCTTGTTTGTTAGGATTCCTAGGGTTTTGGTATATTTTATTCTCACCAATGTCATCTGAATGAGCACATGTACCAGAAAAATTCTAACTATGAACTTTACCCCTTAATCAATTAGAATGGGGCTGCTACCACATACAAATTTTAGTTTTCCTCATGGGTGAAAACTACTCAATTAGGATGGGGTACTACCCTTTCATTGGCTGGTCCTCTCAATGTGCTAGCTACTTTGGGGTTCCTATAGTACTCCTCATAATGAGTTTTAGGGCTTATGCCCAACTACTTCCCATAGTTATACAAATGGATATTTACCCTTATCAAAACCTGTAATGTAAATATTTTGTATATTTTATTTAGCAAAGTATTGATTGTCTTTGACTAAGGAAACATGCATGTAAGGTGTTAGTAGTTTGTTGCTTGATTTTGGGAAATGTATTCCAAATGAAGTGGTCCAGAATACAGAATTGATTAGTATTTTTATGCAAATAAAATTTTAGAAGAAAAAACAATAGATGATCATGGCCATTTTTCATTATCAAGATCACTCAAGAGTGTGACAGAAGAGCATACATAATATTTCATCAATATGGAAATGAAATCAGAGAGAAAAAAACTTAAGAAGTTAGCATTTTTAAATTGTATATAAGAGTCAAAAATACATAGAAAACAACAAAGGAATGAGAATGAAAATATTGGAAAATTTAAAGAAGAAATCAAAAGGAAAATATAATGCTAGTGCATCTTAAATTAATGTAAACACATTTGAAGTTAATGGAGACAGACATTTAAAATTAATGGAAATGCACCTAAAATGTGACGCTAGTGCAGCCAGGGAAACAAAAATGCAAGAATGTTAACACAAATGCAAGTTTAGGTAACACAAACACAAATACCCTTCTTTCACAGTAACATAGTAGTGCAAGAAATGGTAGTGCAGATAAGACTACATTAGTATTGATCAGACCACGCTAGCGTAAATATACAAAACAAAGCAAAGATAAATGAGAGACACATTAGTGCAAAAAGGATAAAAAAACACACATATATACATGCTGAATGTAAGTATGTGAACGAAAATTCACTTTACATGCAATGCTAGCACACAGATGGAAATGAAGACATAGGTCACCTATAACTTCACAAAAAAGTGAAATCACAACCAAGATGACTAGTTTTTTGAAACTACTCACAATTTACTCCATGAAAATCCTTGAAAATTAGTCAGTGATTCTTAAAGAATAACAACAAAAAGGTTAATGTTAAAAAATTGATGAAAAAATGAAAAATATTTGGGTGAGTCCCACCGGGCATGCTAGAATGTATACAAAGAAATACTACACAAAGACAAAAATAAGCCAATAAATTACAATCCTAATCCTTCCTAATATCTCCTCACAACCTCAGATGAGATTGCTGAAGCTTGGAATGAAGCACCGAGCTTGTTGAATATCTTGATCAAATTTTTGTGGATTTTCTAATGATGTTCCGAATGGAAGTAGATTTCAACTATGAGAAAAGTGATTGAATGAGTGATTTGATTTTTGATTCGTGATCAATTGGAAAACGTAACGATGTGTAGAATTGAATGGAAATTTGACACAATGATGATGTAATTATCAAAGCTTCCAAAGATGAAAAATAGAGAGGAATGAGTGATTATTTATAGATGAGGGAAAGAGAATCCCAAATCCTTGATTTGTGTGATTTAACTTGTCTAATCTGAAGCTAACTAAATCATGATTGGATTGTTTAGTTGAGTTTTCTAATTTGATTGAGGAGTTGAATGTTGTTGTTTTGAGTCCCTTGCATAGATGAGCTTATCATTGAGTTGGAAAAGGTGGCATGCCTTTTGAATATTTTTAGATTTTTGCATTGAAATATTAAATTCATGTCTTTTGATTTATTCACCCAAAAAAGTGACATGAATTTTAGCTTTGGGGAGATTTGCTTTAATTTTGGAATACGTCATGCTTTATGGGATATGTTTAGTTAATGTCGCGCGTCAAATGATGATTTGATTTAATCTAAACTTGTCCTCTTACATATATTTAATGATCTAATCTTTAATTGATTTGTTTTTTCTCTAGTTATCTGCAACTTGAAATGTTAATTAGGAAGTGAAAGTGACGAACAGGTTACTGACCCGTGCCAAAAAATTCGCCTTTTCAAAATTTTCAAAAATGGAATATTCGCCATATTAAGAGATGAGGTGGAAATGGATATATGTAGGATTTATTTAATTATGGTTTATAGTATAAATATTTAATAATTTGAGACCATGTGTGAGAGATCAGGATGATATAATTTTATTCAACACAATGTCATAGAGTTTCATTAGAGGTCGTAAAATAGTGGAATACATCAAAAGTGGTTGAAAATGGTCATAATGTACGGTGAAGTAATTACATGATGATTTCAGAGGTTTAGAAAGCATACAATATTTTAGGGTATCGACACATGCTTTCCTCACTCCCCCTTGGATCCAATTCTTATGAATTATTTTAGCATTCTATTTATGACACTTAAATGTCATATGCCAAAACACTCCACATTAAAAGCAATATTAGTCAGAAGTCCAACATTTTGCTTGAGATTCATCACCTTCACGATCTCATGCCACATTAAAATCCTCATATTCCTTCATTAGTTATACACATAGAAGAATTGTTCTCTCTTTTCAACTAAAAAACTTTACCTTCTAATTTTTCTTGCATATTTATAAACTTCATCAAAATTCTCCTATAGTTTACCATTTTTAGTTGTCTTCTAACTCAAATTTTATTTAAGTTTCAAGGAAAATTGATGTCTCTTCAATTGTGTGTAACCTCACCATGATAAATTCATATTGAATACTCAATATAAATTCATTTCTATACCTTGTAAATTTTTATTAATCTTTCTCACTATGAGAAGACATTATATTCATCTTGTAAAAATTCCCTTTTAATCTTTCAAAAAAGAATCATTTTCCCTTATATAGTTCATCTTTTTCAATACGTGTCAACTAGTAATATGAAGGAAGAAACTTTCCTTTCAAATTGGCCACCACTATTCATTTCTATCTAAACTTATTTCCACCACAAGGTTGCATGGCCTTTCAACTTGGTCCATGCCACCATCACTCTCATTAGGTTTTTAATATCATCATAATGACAATAATATTCCATCTTAGTCACCTAATCTATTTATTCTTTAGGATTCAAGGTTCTTGAGAAGTTAGGGATTTTCATATTAATTACTCTCTCAATATTTAAAATATTAATAAATGTCTCATATTAACTACTAGGACAATATATATCATATGCACTTATTTTTCTCTTGGATCCTCTTAAAACTTTGATGTAGATGGGGTGAGGGAGCCTAGTGAAGGACTCAATTAGACCTGAAAACCTTAAAATTGCACGTCAAATAATGCTCAACATAAATAAAACATGCATCAAAATAAAGATCAAATGAACACAATTTGGAGAAAGTAACAACACTTATGATGATCCTATTCCAAAAATAACAACATCAAATTGATTTCCAATGATTTATCCTTCATTCTTAGGAAGGGTTATTTTTACATATTTACTATGGATATTTTACATCATTATAATATAATGAGGATTAACCTTGCATCCATACTATGCTATTAAGAACTCTAATTCCTCTCAAAGCATGAACTAATTTCATAAGGAAATTGTATCTACTTATATAGTCATTCATGCAACCTCCTAAGATTCCTAATTCTGTAGAATTCAATGGAAGGTTTAAAATACCCAAAGAAGACCCAAACAAAACTAGTTAGCCTTCTCGAAAACTTGTTCCTTCACACATTTAATTATTCCAAGTTTGTAATTGGAACATGATTGCATGGAAAATGTTGTGCTCGATGATTGCATAATAGACTAGACATTATACATAGGAAATGTGTATTCCATATATATTGCTAAATGGAATTATACACTCAATTGAATGCATGATTGCATTCCAACACTCAATTGAATGCATGATTGCATTCCACCACTCACCAGTAACAAAATTCTTCAATGCCGACCCACAAAATACTCACAAATGCAAAAAATGTAAACATCACCGAATTTGAATGTTCATCCATCCTGGTTGAGACTCGTTTACCTTTGTACCCAGATTCTCTTGTATCATACACCTTAGATAATTTTAAAATCTTGAGCTCCTACTCAAGGAACCAATATACCATATTGTGTGACATTTATAGCACTAAAAAAAGATTCCTCTTTAGTATTCTTTCCTTTCTACTTCACCAAACACTATGTGTACTCCTTATTGTGTTTCTTTCTAATTCTAGTTTCTATTAATAATTCTACTTCATCATGTTACTTTTTTGGAATCTATCTCTTCTGAACTATTCCATTATATTCTGATTTAGGTTCATCCTCATCTTTCTATACTCCATGTTATGGATAGAAAATACTACTACATTAAAGATGTCAATGGATTCAGACATCTCAATATCATAAGCATTATGTGTAAATTTCTTGATGATTTTGCACATTCCTATTTTCTTCCACTTAAGATTATTGTATGTTCCTTTGATAAACCTTTATTTTCTAAAGTAGGATAATAACATGTCTCCAATATGATATTTAACTTCTTTGGATGTCTCATCTATGTGCCAATTGTATTGTACATTCTTTTTTTTGCAACTGATTGTGAAATTTTTGAGGAACTTATTTCATATGATTCAAAAAATATCATGCTTCTACACTCTTGTCGTCATTGTGCAGAAAGTATTTCAACTCCTCTTAGGATTTTGCCATATATGATTTGGAATGGTGGTTTCCCTTAGCCCTATACTCTTGTTCATCAAATTGTTATAAGAAGTTTTATCTTGTTGTAAAGCCAAATCCAAATTTCTTAGATTATCTCTTACCAAACATCTAAGAAAAAATCCAAGGCTTATATTCACAACTTCTTTCTATTGAAGAATTTGTGGATGGTATGCCAACTGAATTATAGATTTTTATCTATCTTATTCCACAATGTTCATGAAAAATGACCAACAAATTTTATATCCTTGTTAGACACTATAATGTATGGTAATCCATGATGTCTCACAATCTCCTTGAAAAAAAGGTTTGCAATGTCCATTGCATCACTGATATTTTTACGAGTAATAAAATGTTACATATTTGAAAATCTATCCACTAACACAAAAATGGAATCACCACCACTTTGTTTCCTGAGAAAACTTAAATTAAAATCCATACTTATGTCCCCCTAAGGTATCTTTGGAATAGTGGTGCAAATGGTATAAAAAAAATATGAAAATACTAGTTTCAATAACTTTAAAATCACGATTATCTTGAAAACCTTCAATATGCAAACAATGTCAAATTCCTATAAATATTGTTCCAAGGGCAACTTGGAGTATTTTTCACTTGTTCCCCACTATTTTCTCTACTATAACTTCAATTAGACTTCTCTATAATGAATCAAGATTTCATTTCATTCATGCACCTTAAAAACCCTCATTATGAGCTAGTAGCCTTGAAACACTAAAAAAATTATTGTTATGAAAAGGTCAAAAAAATTCAAGGGATTTTGATCACCATTTTAGACACCCTTTATGGGCTTACAGCTCCACCTGAAATTTCAAGTCTTGATTCACAAGGAAAGACTTTCAACTAAACTACCACCTTCCTCAACTAGGCCTAATTCTTATAGCCCTTGTTTACATATAATCATTATTGTTAAAAAAATGACTCAAACTCATGAGAAAATAAACACATATTAAAACACTCTTATGGAGTCGTTAACTCACCACCAAATATCAGATTCTATCTCCAAGTGTAAAGTTTCGTTCTTACCTACCTTTGTTTGCATTTAGGAATCTTCTAGGTTTTGGATTGATTTTCGAGGTTATTTTACCTTTACCTCGGTCAACAGATTATTAAATATCCTTAAACATCTTTACAATCCATTTTCAATGCTCAAAATTTGTACTCACTTCCAAGCTCAATATTTTACTTCCTTGTCTTCTTGTGCCATTGTCCTAGCCATGGGTTTTAACTAAGTTTTCCTTATTTTGATTTCTTAAACTATTTCTCCAAGTTATAATATCTTTCACATGGATATTACCCAAATATTTAATCCCTTCTCCAAAAAATAACTTCATGATGATAACCAATTAACTGGTTATTCCACTCGTTTGCTCTAAGATTTGGATGGTTTTTTATGAAACAATCACGAGAAACTTCATCTTATAAGTTTTTAGGGCCTAAAATCTCCCTTATATGATCTTGGACATCTATATATTACTATAGACCTTTTCTAGGTAGCTCATCTTTCAAGAAATCATATTTTTTGAGTAACTACTCATAAACTAATCTGTGGAATGTTAAGAAGACAGGAGTCCTTAACTATAATTTCAGCTTATTGCCCCTAAGGCTTAATGTTTCTCCTTAAAACTAGGTTTGTACCTTCCTTGATTCAAAATCCATATATCCACTAATTTTGGTCATTTGAACAATCTTAATATCACAAAACATAAATATTTCTAAGACCCTAGTCATGGTTTCTCCATCGATTAAGAGGAATAAAATTCAAGTTTTAAAGGAAAGTATCCATTTCAAAGCTTCTAAACTATTTTTCACGGTTTGTATGATCATAAAGATCCTTCTAAAAAAATATTTAACCCACTCTTTATCCTTTAAAAATAATTGCACTTCAAAACTAAGACATAGGCTAGTAAGAATACAAAAATTTGACTGTGTTTTCTACATTTTGAGTCTAAAACCTTAACATATCCTCCTAAGAATTCATTATGAGCTTTGTTAATTCCTATTTAAACCCCCATTTTTTATTTCATCATTTTGTACTAAGACTGCTATTAGAATTTTTTAATATATACTTTAATATATTTAAAAGGAATTTTTGTACATAAACTTTGTTCATTTTCATCTTATCTAGATGCTTCTTCAAATAAGTTGAAATAAATATCTATATGCGCTAACAATGTGGATGAAGAACACATATTAATCCTAGCACAAGACTCATACATAGCCCAATGCAGGACTCATTCACACATTGGCATAGGACTCACCCACACATTAACACATGACTTGTTTTGGAGTGCAGGACTCACCTAAGCATTGGTGTCTAGGACTCACTCTGGAGTACATGACTCACCCAAGAATTGGTGCACAACTCATGTTGTGGAATTGTAAGACTCGTATGAAGGAAGAAAATGACTTGGAAATCAAGAAGAAGAGTTAATCTAGTCAACACATGGTTTGCAAGATGAAAGGAAAATTGAATGCGCATTAACATATAGTCATCATGTGACTTGTGTAGATTATGAGAGTCCAATTTAAACATCAAGTTCGACTAAAAATGTGGAACAAATGGACAATGCCAACTGGTAGTCACCATTACTCTAGGGATTCTAATGCATGCACTTTGAGTCCTTTAAAATCACTGAATCATCTCAGTTGAACATTAATCGAGGACTCCACTCAAATTTAGCAAGATAAAATCCAATCTAAGTGTGATATACACTTATTTTTTCAAAGTTGTAACTCTTTAACAAGCAGTTATTGTCATAGAAATATGTTAGTTAATTAGTAGTTCGTTATTACAAATATTCCATCCTCTTTTAGACGTGATAAGGATTGCGTTTTAAATAAAAAGACGATCGTAGTAGAATTATGAAGGTTTGTTTATGATGAAAGATATACCGTATTACATTCAATAAAGTGCATGCTTATGAGTTAAATCGTTTGGTGTAATTTCCGGCCCTGAACCGGATCAGAGGGAAGGAACAAGGTCCACTCCTCCCCAATGTGAAGGACATCGTTTGTTTACTTAAATATCTATTATTTAGAATTTTCTTATTCATGAAAAATTCCAACACTTTCAACATTTCAATTCATGCATTTAATAATATTTGTTTTATTGTAGCATTCATTTCTTAGATAGACAAGTTTAGAAGTAGTATTTCATCGAATTTAGAAGTTAATACATGCTTAGAATAGTTTCAATCATTCTCTCTATTGCAAACAACCTTGGACACCGTCTTGGATTGTTAAACATTAAATAATTAAAGTATAAGTATCAACGATGCTCGTCACTTTTTGGCGCCATTGCTGGGGATATTTTTAAGGTGTTAGCAAATATCAAGGTACTAACTTCCGTACTTCCTAATAACCTAGTAAGTTTCCATTTATAAATCTCTTTTCCATAACTCTTTCTTTCAAAATAAAATATCTTGTTGTGACAACAAGATTCTTTTATGTGTTTTGGAGTATGTGGAACATAAGCAATCAATTAACCACTTATAGTTCGGAAAGTGTTTTTAAGCATGATAAGATTTTTTCTTTAGACCTAGAGATCGTAGAGGTATATTTATTAGAATAAACTTTTAAAAACCCCATCAAAACCAACAGGCGGAGAAAATTGATCAATAAGAAAGGATGGTTGCTGGAGTGGAAAATCCCAATGATGTAAAAAAATGAAAACCCCCACTAGGAAGGCCATTCACATATCCCATAGAACTGGACCCTAATGACCAATCCTCCATGAAGAATATATCTCATTCAATTTTACTAACATTTAGGGGAATCATCTTAGAAAATCTTGACCAATTCTTTCTTGAGTTCAAAGTGTTGTGCCAAACCTATGACTATACCTCATACACTCAGAAGTTAAAGTTATTTCCATCAACTCTAAAGGATACAACCATGAGACGGTTAATGGGCCTAAAACCCAAATATATCCAAACTTAGGAGGAGGATGGAAATGGTCTTCTCGGATAAATACCAATATTACTGTAGGGTTAGGGACCAAAAGAAATAACTCTTTAGGATATAACAAAAGGAGGATGAGAGTGTTGAGGACTATCTTGATCAATTCCTCTTCCTTCATAGGAGGTGTGGTACAAGTATTTATATTAATCTTCTAAAAAAAATATTCCTTAAAGGATTTGACGAAGACACACGAGAATCCTTTAACCTAATGGGAAAAGGAGACATGAACAAGTTGGAATTCACAGATATCATTAACCTCATTAGGAACTACTCCTGAACTCACCCAAATTTTCAAAAATAGAAAGGCAATATTGCCAATGATGACATATTATAAACTAAGAGAAGAGATTGAAAATTTAAGAACATGGATCTTTTAGTGTAGATCTCAACATGAATTTGGATAAGGAGAAAGCTATGAATACAAATCCATTGTTCATATATTGTTCAAGATGTAGGACCAAACATGGACTTAAGCATTGCCCCTTAGGATAAAATAGACATATGTATGACTTATATGTGATCTAAATTGCATGCCACTGATCAATGTGCATTGTTTTCCTTTCTAAATAATTACTTAAAACAGAGTACAAAAAGTGAAGTTGAGTTGAATTATGTGGCTCAGAGGTAAGGAGGGAATTTTCAAGAAAATAAAAAATCATTTATATGCCCCCAAAACCCAATGGGTTCCAAACTAGTGGAACACACTATGGTCATACCCCCAAACCTTGGGCTCAAATAAGTCCCACAGGAATAGAGTACCTCATTGGAATTCACAACCAAATTATTATTCACAACTATGGAATCCAAATTAAAATATTTCACCAGTTCCAACAATTCGATCCTTAATTTCAACATCAATGGAATTCACCCCAAGGATCATGGATCAACAAGTACTATATTCTAATGAAGAACCTTAGGGGACAAAATAGCTCTGTTAACTAGGCCTACAAATTGCTTGTTCCTATCTGAAAAACCTGTGCAACCAAAAATTCTAGATAAAACCATATTGAAAATACAAAGAATGTGATGAAACGGTAACCGAACATACACTGGACCAAATCATGATCAAGATTCCCATGGTGAATTATGTGGACTGTAGAAATATATTGTTATGGTCAAGGAAGGTTACTTCAAAACCATCATCTTAAATTATAGAAGAATTGCAAGAAGACTAAATTAAAATAAGAAGAAATATAGCCCAAACCTATTTTCTTGAAGAAACATTTGAACCAAGTGTAGATATGTCATTTCCATCCAGACTATTAGGAAAAGGAAAAGGTTGTAACCTAAGATAACCCAAGATTTCAAATATAATTCAAAGATTAAAAAAACTAGGTATTAGGATTCCCATCTGTTACAGGCTCCTCAGTGATATCCCAGAGTTGAATAAAACTATCAAAGAGCTTTGTGTTAAAACTCTATTGGTAAAAGGAAAAATCAATCTGAGAACTAATCCACATTGATGGAAAACTAGCTACCATATTAGAAGGGAATATGACACCTTGAAAATATGGTAACCCTAGGAGTTCCTTTTTTATAATGTGTTTTAGTGATGTGAAGATTCCAAATGTTCTAATTTACTTAGGGGCTGCAACAATATGATGACTACTGATACTTTTTCCACATTGTCTCTTCTTGATCCATAATCAAGCCCAATAGTGTTATAAATAGCTGATTAATCTGTAGCCAAACCCAAAGGGATCATAGAAGATGTTACCATCACAATTGAATCATGGAATTATTTAGTAGCTTTTATGGTTATCAAAACAAAGAGTAAGAAAATTAGATATCCCCTTATTCTAAGATGCCCTTGGTTAGCCACCGGTATAGCTCTTATTGATTGTAGAATATGAAACATGACAATTACAAATGGACATGATTAAAATAAACTATCTATATATCCAGTTGCCAAACCTTTATCCACTGAGGAAAAATAATGGTGGAAGGATGATTCATAGGAAGTAGAGGATGTTATTTCCTCATTAAAAGTGGTTATAATTCAAGAATATGGATCCAGAACAACAAATGATCCAGAATTAGGATCCTTCTGAACTGTCAGACACAACCACTAGAGATAAAGGATAATATGATAGATGAAAATTTACAACCTATAATATGTCCTTTATGACGGAACATAGATCTGACTGAGTGCATCTTCCACAACATCATTGAAATCCACAGATTGCTTCCTCATAAGTGCCCCTTGAATTCATTAGTGAGAGAATACCCAGTGGTAAATTCTCTCTTTCTAAGACACCAAAAAACTACCCATTTTCCTAGAAAAACATTGATAGTCAATTGTTGGTTGACTAGTAAAGAGGAGAATACCCTATTCAAGCTTCTATGCTCCCATCTTCAAGCGTTTGATCTTGGGAATATAGTGACATGAAGGGTATTCATCACCAGTATTTATACACACCACATTTACACAAATTATTCCAGACCAGTCAAACAACCAAAAAGGAGGATAAACCCTGCCTTAAGAGATATTGTAAAAAATGAGTTTGAGAAAATTCTTCGGGTATGATTTATCTATCCTAATTTCAGATAGCCAGTGGGTTTCTCCATTAGTTATAGTGAGTAAAAATAATGGTAAATGTAGGTTTTGTGTGGATTATAAGGAATTGAATAAGTCAACACATTGAGAATATTTCCCTTTACCTTTTACAGACCAAGTCTTAGATAATTTATCTAGAAAAAGGTTTTTTTCATTCTTGGATGGTTTCAGTAGGTACAATCAAATCATGGTAGCACCTGAAGACCAAGACAAGACTAACTTCACCTACCCATGGGGAAATTTTTGCTTACTAGAGTCTTACCTTTTGGTCTTATGTAATGCTCTTTGCCACTATTCAAAGAGTCATGTTAGTAATTTTTGCTGATCTCACTCATGATTATGTGGAGGTTTAAATGGATGATTTTACATTTTAAGGGGAAAAATTCCAAGAGGCAATTGATAATTTGGACAAAGTACTCTCTAGGTGTGAGAAACATCAATTATCTTTAAACCATGAGAAATGTTTGTTCATGATGGAGCAAGGTATAGTCTTAGGCCACCATGTTTTAGATGAGGCAATCAAGGTAGATCCTAATAAGGTCAATATCATTGTGTAAATTCCATCCCCCACAAACCAAATTGAAGTAAGAAGATTTCTAAGAAATGTGGGCTATTATAGAAGATTCATTTCATTTTTTAGTAAAATAGCTTCTCCACTATTTTACCTTCTAATAAAATATTTTGAATTTGAATGGATATAAACATGTCAAAAATATTTTGAAATCATCAAAGATGAATTGAAAAATATCCCATTTTTAAGAGGTCCAAATTGGAAGCTTTCCTTCCACATACAAACTGATGCTTCCAATGAGGCGGTGAGAGTTATTCTTGGACATTAAGAGGAAGGAGATGCAATGCATACCATCTACTACATTATAAAAAACCTCTCCCATGCTAAAAGGAATTACACTACCACAAAGAAAGAGTTTCTTGCAGTTGTTTATGTAATTAACAAGTTTTTCCATTACATTACAAGATATGAAGTAATTATTAGTATATATCATTCCGTTATTAAGTATCTAATGAATAAAGCTTTGGTGCATGGCATAATTGTAAGGTGAATTTTTTTATTGTAAGAACTTAACATAAAGATTATTGATAAACCAGGAAAATCAAATGTGATAGCTAAATTTCTATCAAGGATAACTATTTCAGGTACAGATGAGAAGGTCAATGATAATTTTTCGGATGAACATCTATTTGCAATATCAACTGTCTCTCCTTGGTTTGCAAGACATGAATAACTACTTAGCTACAAGGAAGTTCCCATCTTTCCTTCACACATAAACAAAGAAAAAAATTAATTAAATAAAGTGTGATGTATACATGGTTTAATGGAATCTCCTTTCAAATGTGAGTGTGATAATGTATTATGCACGTGTGTAGCTAAAGATGATATCTTTTATATACTTAGATGCATGCCATGATGAAACATTAGGGAGGACACTATTCAAACAAAATAACAATCCAAAAATTTTTGGGAGTTGGATGATATCGGTCCTTCTTATGCATAAGGATGTCAAAAAAGTATGTATGGAAATGTGATCAATGTCAAAGGATGGGAAAACCAACACTTACAACTGAGATGCCACTTTAACCTCAAGTAGTTCTAGATCCATTTGAGAAGTGGGGATTGGATTTCATTTGGACCAATTGGCCCACCTTCTCAAGGAAATGAGTACATCTTGGTTTATACAGGACTATGTTACAAAATGGGTTGAGGTGCGAGCTCTCCAATATGCAAGGGATGAGAAAGTTGCAAAATTCTTGTATGAACACATTTTTAGAGATTTGGAGAACCTAGATCCATTATTTTAGATTAGGGACCACAATTCATGTCAAGTGTAATCAGATTATTTTGTGGCAACATATAAGCTAAGGCATAAGAAATCATTCCCATACCACCCTCAATCCAATGGTCAAGTTGAAGTCACTAACAGGGAATTAGAGACCATTTTAACCAAAACAATAGATATCTCAAGGAAGAATTGGGTTCATAAATTACTTGAGAAGTGTGGGCCTACAACACCACTTGGAAAACAACTGACAAGATTCACTCCATATGAGTTGGTCTATGGGAAGAAACCTATCTTTCCTATAGAATTTGAGATTCTTACCTTAAGGAAAACTACTACAGTAGGAATTGAATTGTCATTGGCACAAAAGGAAAAAATTCTTTAGTTAAATGAACTAGATGAGATGAGGTTACATGCATTACACCAAATAGAGATAGTCTAACATCAAATACAACTGTGGCATGAAAACCATATCAAGAAAATGAAGTTTCAAAATGGGATTGGGCTCTTCTATTTGATTCAAAATACAAAGACTTTAAAGGGAAGTTACAAACAAGATGGATGGGTCCATACCAAATTGATGAAGTCTTCAACAATGGAACTGTGTAGTTGATCCCAATTGATGGTGAAAGAAGAGTGATGTTGGTTAATGGTCATAGACTTAGGTTATACCAAAATCTAGCATCAAAGGAAGAATTCAAAAATATGTTACAAAATAATTCAACTTTGAATTACTTGGACAAGGTTTCCTTGTCCAATCCAACTCAAGACTGAATTGATCTCACAATAAAAAGAATAAATAGGGGATGGATGAAAACCAGTAATGATAGCCATCTTCCTATGAATGAATGGTTGAAAACCAGAAATGGAAACCATTCCTTTTAAAAAAGAGAAAAAAAGATAAAAGAAAAAAATAAAACATAGGTGGCTAAAAACCAGCAATGGCGGTCACCTAGGAATCATGTCAGGAATAAATTGAGACAACTTGTAGAGAGAAAAAGGAGAATCTAGTGCTGGTCAAGAGATGTGACAAAGTGATTATCAATAAGGTATGTATCATTACTCTCCTTTAAATGTTAAAGATTTTAATTATAGGATGTTAATTATTGTTCTTGTGTGAAATGATGACTTTCCATTTCCAATATTTTCCACATGCATCCCATATCCCAATAAATATTTCACACGTCCCTAATTGATCACTCCCACGTTCCAATTTATTCTCCAACCTACTCGTTGTTCTAATCTCAATTGGTTAATTTTCCTCAATTGATATTTATTTATATATAAAACCATTTTCATTCCCTTATTTTCCCCTCATTGCCACTTCTTCACCATTCATTCTACGCTATCACCATTTTCATTCCTGTGCTATCACCATTTCCATTCCTGCGCTATCAATGTTTCCATTTCTCTATTCCCTTTCAACCCTACCACTACTCATTCTGTTTCATACTAAAAATGGGGATTAGGATTTGCCATGAACCATCAAGCCCGGTCTAATTTCTCTCAGATAGAAAATCAGTGGTAGTCTTTGAGAAATCCAGATGGTTGGATTTCATGCTTTCATATGAGGAATTCAATCCCTGGATGATAGAGGAATTTGCAGAAAACCTTGTGGAAGGACACTCAAGAGTAAAAGGTAAGAAAATCTTATTTAGCTCCTCCATTATTAGTCAAATTTCTGGTATTCCAGAGGAAGGGAAGTTAGTCAATTTTAGGACTTCCTTACTCAAAAATTATTAAAAGGTTTGTTGTGGGAAAGAAAGAAAAAATGGAGTTGGTTATTGATAACAAAGGAAAGGCCAAGGGCATCAAAAGAAACACTTTCCCTAAGCCATGGGAAGATGTGGAAAAATGGGTCATAAAATATTTCACTTGTGAGGGCCAATATGAAAGTTATCCTAGGCCTAGTCTTGAGAATTCTTATCCACGTATGCCATGGGCAAGCCAAAGACCAAAACAAAGTTAATCTTCCACAGTTCCTGTTTGACTCTGTTTCCTCTGCCACCGAGAAATTATTGTCACAATTCCCCATATCTAAAGTTACAAATGGGATCATTCACCTCATTTGTAAGCATCAATTTATCAAGAAATCATGATGGGCTCAAGAAGTGGGTTAAATTCCAAATGAAATATGCCCTTGAACCTGCTATAGTTCCAACAACAGGGCCCTCCATCCTAGATAGAACAAAGAAAAGGCTTAGGTCATCTGGACCAACCCAAGCTATTGAGGAACACCAAGCTGAAAATGTTCCCTCACAGGAGGAACAAGAAGCAATAGCTACAATGCAAAATTTAAACCAAACACCATCATGTCTCTCCACATGACCTTTGTATCTCCTTCAGACCCTGTTTCTAAAACAAGACATTGTGAAATCAACAACCATTGTTGAAGAGTCACTTCTACTCTGACAAAGGAAATGAAACCTATGCTTGAAGGTGAGCCTATAGCTCACATATTGATATCTGAAACCCTTATTCCTCAAGTGTTAGCCATTTCTAATGTACAATATGAGCTATAACAATCTCAAGAAAGGATTACCCAATTGCAACTCATCTTACAAGTAAAAGAGGTAAACATCTCTCAAGTTGGAGGATAGAAAATGAATAGAGAATTCAACACCTCTAACAAACATTAGAGCATAAAGAGGGGATCATCCAAAAACTTCAAACACATTGTAGAGGAGAAAGAATAGAGAATTCAATCAATATAGGCTAGAACTGAAGAATTTCTACTGAACTTGTACATTCTTACAAGGAGAGAAGGAGAAAACAGAGTCTGTGGAAACTACTAACCAAATGGTTCAAACAAACTTTGTATTTCCACAAATAATTGTATTAAGAGGGATGGTGAAATGGATGTAGCAGTGCTATTATCTCAAAAAAGTAGCAGATAAGAACAAAATATTAAAAGAAGAAAATAAATTACTCTAGGATAACATGATCATTCTTTTCCATTTGTATGACCAATCCCTTGCTTGTAGAGCACCCTCCAATTTCTATGCTTTATTCTGTGAAGGAACAATTATTAAAATGGAAAGCCTCTAGAGTTCTGCTCCACTCGAATCTATAAAATTTGAAAATGAAAAACAATTCATGGGAGCATATGCAACAACTGATACAATTGGGAAGAATTTACTATGTGAATTTTATGTTCACAAATTTTTTCTCCCTGAATAGGTAGAAATACCAATCAAATTGTATGTAGGAGAGGTGCAATTGAGATATTTTATTTCCACTTTGAGGCATCAATCCATATGGTGAGATCAAAGGGGAGATTACATGAAAGAAGAAAATAATGCAGGCCTCCTGATGAGGCATGATCTTCCAGTACCAGAGAGATTCTTGAGGAGGTATTTGGCCCAAATTTATTGCCTACAACTTGTGGACAAATACAAAGAAAGTATCTCAACTTGTGTATCTAACTTTAGGGAGTATGTATTCCCAAATTTTAATATGAATTTCCTTTCTTTCCAACTATGGTATGGATTACTCCAGAGGTTTGAAAAAAAGGAGGTTATATCTCCAACTAACCTTCGGTGGTCACTAAAGAGAGTAAAAAACCTATGTAAAATCATGCTGGAAATGCAAGAAAAATGGGTTAGTATGAGATTTTGACTGGACCAATGATATTATTACTTATTCTAAGATGGAATAACACCCAGGATCAACTAGCTAAGAGCTACAAAAGATGTAGGGAATTTTTTTAAAAATTTTTAATGGGTTCTGCAATACAAAAGAAGATGAAACATGGATCACTTTCACAAATGAGTATAATTACACATGAATTGTAGAATCCCTGAATAGAAACATTGTAGCAAGAGGACCTGCTAATACTTAAGTGTGGGGGAGTGATGAGCCTTGTTAATTCCTATGTAAACCCCATTTTTTTATTTCATCATTTTGTACTAAGACTAATATTAACATTTTGTAATTAATACTTTAATATATTTAAAAGGAAGTTTTTGTGCATAAACCTTGTTCATTTTCATCTTATCTATGCTTCTTCAAATGAATTGAAATAAATTTTTATATGTGCTAACAATGTGGATGAAGAATATATCTTAAGCCCAATGCATAAGACTCATACATAGCCCAACGTAGGACTCATTCACACATTGGTGCACAAGACTCACCCATGCATTGACGCAAGAATTAATTCAGAGTGTAGGACTCACTCAAGAATTGGTACAAAGACTCACTTTGGAGCACAGGACTTGCCCAAGAATTGGCACATGACTCTCTTTAAAGCGTAGGAATCACCTAAGCATTGGATTAGGACTCGCGCTGTGGAACCACATGACTCGTATGAAGGAAGCAAAGGACTTGAATATCAAGGAGAAGACCTGATCTAGTTAGCACATGGATTGCATGATGAAAGGAGCATTGAATGCATGAATTAAAATCTAGTCATCATGTGACTTGCGTAGATTATGAGAGTCCAATTTGAACATCAAGTTTGACTGAAAATGTGGAACAAATAGACAACACAAATTGATAGTCACCATTACTCAAGGGATTCGAATGCATGCAGCTTTGAGTCCTATGAAATTACTAAATCATCTCAGTTGAGCATTAATCAAGGACTCCACTCAAATTTATTAAGATAAAATCTAATCTAAGTGTGGCATGCAATTGTTCTTTTAATGTTGTAACTATTTAACAAGAAATTATTGTCATAGAAATATGTTAGTTAATTAGTAGTTATTTATTGTAAATAATCCATCCTCTTTTAGAGTGACTAAGACTGTGCTTTATATATAAAAAGGCGATCGTCGTAGAATTATGTGGGTTGGTTACTGATGAAAGTTATACCATATTACATTTAATAAAGTGCATGATCCTAAGTTAAATTGACTGGTGTAATTTCCAATCCTAAACTTGATTAGAGGGAAGGAGCAAGGGCCACTCCTCCACAACGTAAAGGGCACAATTTGTTTAATTAAATATCTGTTATTTATCATTTTCTATTTATGAAAATTGCACTTTCATAATTTCAATTCATGAATTTAATAATATCTATTTTATATGTAGCAATAATTTTCTTAGATAGACAAGTTGAGAAGTAGTATTTTGTTGAATTTAGAAGTTAATACATGCTTATAATAGTTTCAACCATTCTCTTTGTTACAAATAGCCGTGGACACCACCCTGGATTGAAAAAACATTAAATAATAAAAATATGAGTATCAAAGAGGACTCATAACTTTATGCACACTTGAATTATCCTTGACACTAATTTTTCACCAAATTTTAGTTCTGCCAACTGAGTAGGTTTAAAGTTATGTCTAATTCTAACTACTAAACCCTAGAAACATGGTAGACAGACCTAAGATGCTTACTTTTGATCTATTTTCATTTTATTACTCGATCAATCTTTTTCAAGGCTTTTATTTCTTCTAGAGACCATATGATACCTCCTTTAGGCATCGCATGATATCATTTTTCTTAAATTTTAACTAAAATTTGTCCAAAAGGCCATTTTTCGGTCTTATTCTAGACCGCGAATTTTGAGGTGGTCAAGGTTTGAAATTTCCACTAATATATTATTTATATAATAATTCTAGGCATGGATTTACATTTACTTCTAATCACTCATTCAATAATAGGCTTAAAGAATCATGTTCTAACCAATCTAATCATCCATCACATAAGAAAATGATTTTAGTAAGCACTTACTTAAAGGTTTTCCACAATAAAGTGTTCTTCACCTATTCATTAACCTTATCATTATCCAACATTATTGGAAATATATTTCAACACCTGAAATAACAAGAACCATCACAAGATCTAAGAGTAAATAATATTTCATCACTTTAATTCTCAAAAAGATATACATAGACTTCAAAAATTACAAAACTTGTATTTAAGAAACCTTGCAAAGATAAGTCATCTAAGACTACATCAGGTTCTTTAGACCATTCAAGACTCTAGATACATATATTTCTCAACCTTATCTCCTTCCTTTCTTCTCCCTATGTCTTTCCCATTTGAATACCTTCCTTTCATAACCAAAAACAGGTAGTTACATATTAGTTCAAGCAACCTAATTATGGTAAGGAACGAGTCTAACATGTTAGACCCTAGTTAGATAGATAAAGCATCTTATTTACATCACATAGGGTTTCTATTTTTCCCTCCCACTTCATTACACATTTCCACTCTCACATTAAACCCCCCGAATTCTAACTTATAAATTCAAATGTTCAAAAGAGTGTGTTTTGAAGGGAATATTCAAATTTACTCCTTATCACCTATGGAGGAACCTAAGAATGTGGGGGAAGCTTGCAAAAACACCTAAAATGTCTATCAATACCCTAGTCATTCCAAAATTTCTTGAAACCCAAAACTTTTCCATTTGTATGATGATGCTCTCGCATCAAATAGGTAAAGCTTGATATAATGTTGCATTCTATTATATTCCTTTAGATAAATGAAAAATACAATAATTTTTTTACTAACATTCACAAATCCACGACTCATTCATGTCCAAAAATTAACTCTCCCCTAGTTGTGCTATGATTTAATCCAAGCAAAATTGCTATGTTAATCCTCCACAATGATTCTCTCCTCAACAAGTTGTTCCTACATTGATCCCGATGATACATAACTATTTACCCTTGAATACTAATCCCTCTTGCTAAAAATAGTCCAATCAAATTTTCCTATCAATGCTTGCGGGTATTGTGCATGAATGTCATGCTTCAATGAAATCTCCATCCTATGCATATAGCTCCTTATTGGATTCAAAACCCACATATCTTACCCTCATATTTTTCAATAGACAATTACAACATGTTGAGCATATAAATCAACTTGTTAGATTTTTTAGTGTCCATGCTTTAACAAAAATGTGTATCCTTATAGGTATTACACCCACTTCATATGCCTCTATTTCAACTTTCTCTAGTTGTTGATAAATTGTATTACATGTTGAGTTGTATATGACACAAATTATATAGGAAACATTTAATGTCCTTTATTTCTTCAACAATTACACAATTGCATAAAAATATTAATCACACAAAACACTAACTCCTTACATCATTCGATTTATTATTGTAATATGTAACAATTATATCCTCTTGACTTAATATCACACCAATGGTTATGCCATTAGCATCATAATCAGGTTGAAATAATTTTGTGAAATATAAAAATGCCAATATTGTATGGTATGTTATTAATTTCTTCAATTACACAAAAATATTTTTTTACACTTGTGCTCCAAACAAAATTCTTCCCATATCCTCTCGTGACCTTTATAATTAGTACACAACAACACTAAATTTCTTGACGAATTTGTGGTAAAATCTAGCCAATGCATGTAAATTGCATACCTCAAAAGCACTCTACGGTGATGGCCCAATCAAAATTTTTGTAAATTTTTAATGTCCATTTTTTTTTATCCTTCGTTGGAAATAAAAAATCCCAGATACACCAACTCTTCTTGCATAAAATTACAATTCTTCAAATTATTAAAAAAATTCTCTTTCCACAATCACCAATACTAGCTTGATATGTAGAAAAATGATCTTCACGCATCTTTCCAAAAATTAAAATATCATCTAGGTACATGATAAAAAACTTTCCTGAAATCTATTTTGGGAATTGATTCATCAATATCATGAAAGAACTTAATGCATTGCTCAATCTATATGGCATAATGATCCACTCATACAATCCTTCTTGATTCTTAAATAATATCTTCCATTCATCCCCTTCTCTTATGTGAATATGATGGTATCTTCTCTTTAAATAAATCATACTAAATTACTTTTCTCTACTCAAAAAATCCATAATGGCATCCATGCATGGAAATGGAAACATGTTATTGATGGAGACGTTATTTATGGACCTTGAATAAGTACACAAATGCCACTTACCACACTTATTTAGTGATAAAACTACCAACACTTCATATGGACTCAATATATTTCTGATGTATCCCCTATATAACAAATATTAGATTTGATTATGTATCCTATAGGCTATTTTTTTTGGAAAACTTGATTCTAGGATTCAATCCACATAGTAGCAAATGTCCCTTACAGGTGATAATCCTTGAGGTAAATCACTAGACACAACTTCCAAAAACTCCAGCATTCCTTTTACCTATGCATTCTTCTCCTTTTTTTGTTACCTTCCCTTTGCATGATCTATACTATGAGTGTAAAAAAATGCATTATGTAGCTTCACTTTCCTCAGGAAGTGCTTACCTGAAAGTAACAACACTTTTGGTGCTGCTTCACTCTTCTCTTGTAATGGGTTCAATGTATATTTCTTTCCATTTTTCTCCACTGTGTATGTGTTTGTGAAATCATCATGTTGCACCTTTAGGTCAAAATTCCAAGGCCTACCAAGTAGCACACAACATATATCCATGGGCATGATGTTGCACATCACTTCATATTTATATCTCACAATATAACATTTTACTAGGCATTCCTTCTTCACAAAAAAATGGTTTCCCTTTTGTAACCATGGAACCTGATATGGATTTAGATGCTCAATCTTCTTCAACATAAACTTATCCACCATTTATTATACCAAAATAATATTGATTTTCCCACCGTCCACTATCACCTTGCAAAATTTTCCTTTTGACTTGTAGTATGTCCTAAAAAACTTCTTCTCTACCCAGGGCCAATATCTTCTCTTTTTGGTTTCGATAGTATGTGGTTGAACATTAAATATTCTCCCATATACAATTCTTATTCATGAATCATTGAGCCATCTACCTATACTTTTGTAATATGCACACTTCACTTACCACCATTTTAGATGTGGATGCACTCATATGCTCTATGCCATGTTTCACCCCACATGTAGCATGTGTTGCTAAATCTACCACTTCCATGAACTCTTCCTTTAGGTGCAGACCACCTCCTCGAGATGTTCCTTCACTTTGTGAATTCAAACATAATATGCTATCATCTTATGAATAATTATCTCCACCCTTACTATGTTAATGATTTTTCATGGCATTTCACTTTTTATGGTTTCTATTATGTTGTTTACATGCCACCTTCTCTTTCTCCTTCAAAGCATACTAATAGGTTGCTCCCATGGAATGAGATTGTAAGGTACTAATCTCATATTGAATTTCTATGCATAATATGACTATATACCTGGATATATTCTCCACACATCCCAATCTAATGGCAAGTCATTATAATTCTTCAGTGTATTATCTCACACTACAATCACTTTATCATAATCCTTACAATCTTTTAAACAAACTAAGATGGTAATATGCAAGAAATTTTTTTACCTTGAGCTTCTCCACCAACTTGTGCCATGTCATACACTTCATATTTCCATGTTACACTTGGTTGGTCTAAATATGTTCCCACCATAGAGATGTATGAACATTCAAATTCATTCATACAATTTTGATCTTCTAGCGATCCCAATCCTTCATATTTTCATATCCAAAATAATTTTCTATCTCTATTATCCAATCCAAAATATTTATCATTGCCAAGATAATAGAATAAAAAGTGGTATCCAACTTAGGATTACTCCCCATCCTATTGATTTTGTAAAGAAGTTTATCCTCAAGACCATCAAGTCATTTTTTTGCATTTGTGTTCGCATTAATAACCTGCACTCCCTTTTTGTTGGTATTCCTTTATCATAAATATCATCTTCCACAAAAAAACATCAACGTTGTGTGGATTTCATGGCCTCTAAATGAGCTTGAATAGTTTACATCAATTCAACAAAGACTTCAAATATCAAGCCCTCATTCTAACGTCCTCCACTCCTTCAACATGTCATTTCAATGATATTTTTCCAAGTAGCCAACCCTTAACATTTGTGATTATTTTTTGGAAAATCTTGGGTGGGCATACGATGTAATAATAACAAAATGGGACTTTTGAAATATATAGACATAGCCAAATTATGAATATTCACCACTAAAATTTCCCTTGGGATCCTCCATATTTCGTATCTAAAATAATTTTCCATCTTTGTTATCAAATCCAAAATCTTTGTTATTTCCAAGATACTAGAATAACAAGTGGTATCCAACTTAGGCTTATGTCCCATTCTATTGATTTTGTGAAGAAACTTATTCTCATGACTTCTTGCACTTTTTTTTTTTGCATTTGTGTTTGCATTAATATCCTACACTCCCTTTTTTTGCGTGGCTTCCATGGCCTAAAAGTGAGCTTGCATAGTTTACATCAATTCAACCAAGACTTCAAATCTCACACCTTCATTTCAACTTTGAACATTCCTTCGATGTGCCATTTCAATGCTATTTCATAGTCAAGGGAAATTTATAGTCTTGTTTAGGTCATAATACTAAGGACTACCAAGTAGCACAAGACATGCATCCATGGAAACTATGTTTTACATCAATTCATCTTCATATCTCCCAATCTAGAATTTTACTAGGCATTACTTCTTCACCAAAAAATGGCATCCCTTTTGTAACCATGGAACTTGGTATGGATTCATATGCTCAATCATCTTTAACTTAAAATTATCCATCATTTCTTCCACCAAAAAATTAGCGATTCTCCCACTTTCCATTATCACCTTGTATACTTTTACTTCTGAGTCGAATTTTTTCCTAAACAACTTCTCTACTTAGGGCCAATCTCTTCTCTTTCTGGTTTCAACAGTATATGGTTGAACATTAATTATTCTCCCATATATGGTTCTTATTCATGAATCATCGAGCCATATTCCTCTACTTTTGCAATATGCACACTTCTCTTACCACCATTTTGGACATATAAGTAATCATATGCTCTATGCATTATTTCACCATACATGTAACACATGCCGCTAAATTTGTGACCTCTTCTTTGAGCTGTATAAACACCTCATCAAGATGTTATTTCACTTTGCGTAGTAAAACATGACATACTCTCATCTTACACATAATTATCTCAACCCTTACTCTGTCAAATATTTTACGTGGCATTTCCGTTATGTGGTTTTTTTCTCTGTTATTTGCATACCACCTTTTCTTTCTCCTTCAGAGCATACTAATAGTTTTCTTCCACAAAGTGAACTTGCAACATACTAATATTATCTTGAATCGCGATGCACAGACTAAATATATACCTAGAGATATTATCATCATCATTCTTCTTACGTCCCACTCTAATGGAAAGTCAGTATAAATCCTCAGTGTATTCTCGTACACTAAGTTTTCTTTGTCATAATCCTTGCAATATTTTGAACAAATTGAGCTGGTAATCTAAAGAAAAAACTTTACCTCGAGCTTCTCCACCAACCTATCCCACGTATTAATATTCTACTGCTATACTCAATTGGTATAAATGTGTTCCCATCAAGGAGATGCATGATATTTCAACTTCATGCACATAAACTTGAGCTTTCAAGGATCCTCCAATGAAAAATTTAAGGTACACATGGAAAAAAATATTATAGAAAGGGTGGTGAATCTCTTTGAAGAAAGATTCATTGGGATGGTAAATATTACAAAAATAACTATCATGACTATGACGAAAGTGGAAAAAATCAACAAAAATGGCTACAGATGTAAAGGTGAATCTTATCTAAATTTTCTAATTTGAAAATATATTTTGGCAAATTTCAATTGTCTTCTTAAGTTTATATTTTATTTTTCTATTCTATTGATTATATGAAGTGCATTATGTGCATTCCTTACTTCACCAAAAAAACATTATTGAGTTATGAAATGCGGACCCATTTCCCCCAATTCTTCCTAGGATTAAACCTTGAATGTTGATCCATTGGCCATGTGTCATCATTTCATGAAATTTTGGGAAGAATCGTGATCTCTCAAGCCTTCCTCACAAATCATACTAGAATTATATCCCATATGTCGATCTCTTGAAATGTGGCTACATCCTATGACATTTTGGCTTCAGAGTCTCCTGCCTGAGTCTTCATTTACTTTGAAACTTTTTCAACAATCTTCCAAAAGGTTTCCCATGAAGCCTTTCCTCTACTATAATAAGAGAGAGTTTCTATATACACACACATATGCTCTTCAATCCTTAGGAAATGTGGAATAATTCCCAAAGGAAAAATTACAAAATGCTTCATTGTCAAGGATCCAAATGAGTGTTAGCTGAATCATTCAAACCAGGATGCAAAAAAAACTTTTTTATGGGTTAAATTGTCCCAAGAATTCCTTAACTATAACATATCACGTAAAATAGAATCCCTATTCTAATTTTAAGATTAGATAATCCTCTAATTAAATATATGGTTATTTGAATTAGTGCCTTCAATATATTTTATCATATCAAAACACACACACAGAGACACGCGCGCGTGCACACACACACACACACACACACACACACACACACACACACACACACACACACACACACACACACACACACACACATACACATGTGGTGAATTTAATCAAATTTCAAATTTTCCGTCTAAAATGTTAGCGATTGTGATCCAAGGGCCCATATAATTCATGGAGATCTAAATGTATTTTAAAATCCTAGCCCGTCAATTTAAAAGTGATAAATTAGAAATCATTTGGCTATGCGAGTGTGAAATAGTAACATTTATGATTATTTTTGGTAAATCTTGGGTGGGCATACAATGCCCAAATAACCAAATCATACTTTTGAAATCTCTAGAAATAGCCAAATTATGAATATTCACCACTAAAATTTTTCTTTAGAATCCTCCATATTTTCATATTCAAAGTATTTTTTCATCTCTGTTATCCAATCCAAAAGCTTTGTTGTTTCCAAGGTACTAGAATAACAAGTGATATCCAACTTAGGCTTACTCCCCATTATATTGATTTTGTGAAGTAGTCTATCATTAGGACTGCTCTTGAATTTTTTTAGGTATGTGTTTGCATTAATAACCTTCTCTCCCTTTTTTGTTAGTCTGCCTTCATCATCAGTATCATCTTCCAAAACAACACCTTAACGTCGTATGGCTTCCATGACCTCCATGTTAGGAAAAAACATGTTAGTGCTCCATTGCCGTATGGTAATTTATTGGTTAGTAATTTGTTATAAGTTATTGTATAATAAAAAACTATAATAAATATATTTGTCCGGATGAGTTTCAACTACTCAGATAAATAGTTAAAGGGAGTTAGAGGAGTTGCAGCGACTTCCTAAAATATAGGAAGTTCATTTCCTATATATTTGTAAGCTATCATATTCTGATTAATTATTGAGCTTGCTGAATATCATTCCATTTTGCCATGATCTCTCTGCAAATCTGCTACATTGTTTTCATCTGGTACCACGAGCGATATGGGATTCAAATTTTTTTTTTCTGAGGCATATCCGTCTTAATCATAGTTTCCCTATGGATTAAAATCCTGCAATCACCAGTATACTGGTCGACCTGATGTGCATCGATATTATCTCGACTTTTTTGCAGTATTGGCTATACAAATGTTGCATTGGAATTTGCATTGTGCATGAATTGCAGCATCCGATCCTCTCTTAACCGTTTCCACGTTTTCATGCCACATATATTTAATTTCCAGATGCTGTACGGACGTGATATCCACGCTTCTGATAGTTCTTGTGCATGAACATCCACCTGATGACGCTCTTAGAATTGAGACGTTTTGGATATTATATGTATTAATCTCATTTCATCGTCCTCTACAATTAAATTCTGTACAGATCTCCACCAGTCGAGCTTTGCGACCTGTATGTTCTGATTTATCAATTGGATAGTTCAATACATCTCCTCAAAACGTAGACTTACGTCAACACTTTTGGATTCATGCAAACTATAAATTACATCACACTCTTGCATGCTCGCCATGGATCTGCAGATTTTATATTCATGTGCCAATCACAATCTGGATCGACATTGACACTTCAAGGGACGGTTTATTCTCCTACGTCTTTACATTCCTCGTGGATCAACACCATACCTATACAGCTAGCATGCACCTGTCAATATATATATATATATATATATATATATATAAAGGTCAAATATTTGATTCACTTCACCCTCGAATCCACCATTCAATAACCAGTCAATGATATATGCATTGAGAAGGTGTGATTTTTTAAGTCATAGTCCTCTTCAAAACCACTTTGCACTAAATCCCGCTGTTTTGATATCTAAGGAAGTTTTAGGTGTTTAGGTATATTACGGTTTTACTTTATTTTGGTCAATTTAACTACGCTGAAGGCATTCCCTCTATGGGAAAGGCTCTTCCGCGACGTTTTTGTGCCTATATTAAAATTGACAGTTTGACGGCTGTCTGGGCGTTTTCGGATTTTCGTTTTTACTGATGTTTAAATTTGGGGTAGTTTTGTTTTGCATACGCTGCAACATCTTAACTTAACGTACATGGATTTATCCGTAGTCTTATGGAAATATTTGTGGATTAAAGACTTTCCCTCCGAATCTTTTACTAGAAATTGTCCAGAAGAATCTTTGTTTTTAGGTAAAAAATGGAATTGTGTATGCAATGACGGTGTTTTGCAGGAGCTTATGGCATATCGATTTGGGGTTGCAATTAGGGCTGTCTTTATTACCTGTAGGGTTTGTTGGTTTTAATGGTTTGGCCTTTAATGCATCAATTATTTTTTATTAGGTTTCACCTGGTAAGCTTAAGCTTTTGTTTTCTGAGCTTTTTCACTCCTCGGGCCAGTATCCTCGAGCCTTAGTCTCATGCCGGAATATTTTTCATTTTTCTTAGAAATAGAATTATTCTTTTTCCAGAGAATTAGTAACCTTAACAGAAGGTCCAGAGCTAAAGTAACGTGGCAGAGGGCATTTGCTAACTATCTAGCCAATTTCAATGCCCGCTATTTAGCCATTCGGTGCCATTATGTTGCAAATCTCTTTCAAATAGTCAATAGTGTAATCCGACTGTTTTTCGTTTCCTCTACATTTAAAGTGGGCTCTGAATAGGGAGAGTTTTATATTGCAGGCGATGAAGATGAAAATGTTTCTATTTTACTTACTCGGTTTAAGTATGCATTTAATTTAACTATTTGTGAGATCCGTGAAGACAATATAAACTGCATAATGCATAGTAAGATATTTTTACGCCATTCATAGTGCAGGCAGCTCCTGTTTTTTTGTCTTGTTTTTTTCCCTTATGCTGTCGTTTCATGTTCCGTGTGGCTGTTCATTTCCTTTTGGTTTGATTGGATATGTTTTCAATGACTACTTATACCCTCGTCATTTTTCTGGTTCCAACTTCCGAGTCTTAGACATAAGGGAAGGCATCCGCCGAGTTGGACTTGTATTTGTCATGTTTTAGGCGGTATATGTTTTAGGTGGTATAGTTTTTCAATTCATGTTTCTACTTTATTTGAGTTGTTTTTTTTTTTTTTTTTTTTTTTTAAGTTTTAAATTTTAGATTTTATTTGTTTTATAAAGTTTGTTATATATATATATTTTTAATAGGTTATGAGTTTAGTTTAATGTTTTTATTTTATAATTTTAAGTTTTAGTCTGTCTTTATTAGTTATAAAAATAATTTTTTCAACAAAAAACTAACCAAACAACTAATGTATTACTAACATAATTTCCCCAAAATAATTATAATCCACATCAACTACAAAAGTAATTAACTATTCAAAGCGGTATCAAATGTATCAAATCTATTCATGTTTAGTTCAAATAAAATAGTCCACAAAACACTACCACTCATGATATAAGATTTGCAAATTTATATGTACGAATTCGTAACAAATTTGAAATGTAGAGATAAAACCTTTAAATGTAATGCTTCATCTATATTTCTACACTTACAAAATCAATCACACCCTTTATCAACATCAACTACAAAAGTAATAACTATCCCTCTAAATCAAATAACATATATGGTTCGGCGTTCACATTGCATTGTACACATGCGATTGCTAGTTTAGTATTTAAATCATTGTAATTTCCGTAGTCTTTGTATATAAAGTAATATGGTTTGGTTAGATCTTTATAATCATTAGGTTTTTTTGTATTATAAAAGTCAAGGTGAATTTAGGTTTTAATGTTTTGGATTGTAATCCCCTAAATAGGTGTAGATGTTCAATGGTGGCCCGTATTTTAATGGTTTAGTATTTTATTTTGGTCTACTTGTACTTATTTCCATGTTTGTAAAGTATCAAAATAATCAAGTTTTTGTGGTTTTGTATTATCAAATTCTAAAATGTGTCATTAAAAGTCAAGTATCATCTAGTCCTTGTTGTTTTTTCAAAATTGTATCTATTTTCAAAGTCATGTGATTGTCATTTTATGTCGCTAAAAGAGTAAAAAATAAAAGTCAAATGTCTTTTGATTTTAAGAGTTAGTCATTGTAAAAGTTCGAAATATAAAATATTTTACGTTACGGATGCATTTTCAATGGAATCTGACATCTATTTAAGGCATGTTTATGAGCTTCATGGTCACATTCCGCTAAGGTAGCATCATCATTAACTAGAGGATGGAGGCATCGAAGGTTGGAGGTCAATTAGTGACCTCTCATCAGTCACCAACAACGAGGTTGCATATCAGTTGTGGTGGTATTTTTGTGGTGTGTAACATTGTGCAATGTTCCTGTTTTCAATAAGTGGAAATTTCACACTAAGGGGGGGAACATGATTCAATGTTCCATTTCCATTTTTCAGTTTGTGTGTATGAGCAATAGAATTCGGCATATTTTCCTATGTTATTCCTTGAAGTGAGATAGTGATGCGAGTCAATGATACTACTGCAACATCATGATATTTTGGTTGTTAGTTATCCAATGGAAAAACTATCCAGAGGTTGTTGGTATTGTCCTAAAAATAATCCGTTGTGCGGTTGTTGGTTAGCCACTCGGAAAACCATCCAGAAGTTGTTGGTATTGTCCAAGAAATCATCTAGATCATAAGCAGGCTACGTAGCGGCACATTGCAGTACAAGGCAATTTTTCCCCATGTTCGCACTAAGGGGAGGAATGTTAGGAAAAATTATGTTAGTGCTCCATTGCCATATGGTAATTTATTGGTTAGTAATTTATTTTATATAAAACAACTATAATAAATATATTTGTCGGGTGAGTTTCAACAACTCACGTAAATAGTTCAAGGGAGTTAGAGGAGTTGCAACTGCTTCCTAAAATATTGGAAGTTCATTTCCTATATATTTGTAAGATTCATATTCTGATTAATGATTGAGCTTGTTGAATATCATTTACATTTTGTTGTGATCTCTCTACAAATCTGCTACATTGTTTTCACTTCAAGTGAGCTTGCATAGTTTACATTGATTCAACCAAGACTTCAAATCTCACACCTTCATTTCAACATCCTACATTCGTTCAATGTGTCATTTCAATGTTATTTTTCCTTATATTTCTTTGAAACCCACGAACACAATATTTACAATGCCTTCTACCCAACGATCCTATTGGTAAAAGATGCTTGCAATGACCTTTTACACATAGTTCACCATTGTGGAAATTCACAAGAACTTACTATATCACTTCCTCTCACACTTTCTACCAAAAATTCAACCAATGGAAGATTTCTACACCAATTTTCTATCCACATCAAAAAATGTGGAAAACCACAAGATCCTTCATGCCTCTCCCAAAGGAAACCAATCCCACTTTGATAGAAAATTATGTAAATGGGGTGAAGGAGCCCAATAAAGGATTTCTTGAAACCCCACAACCTTCAAAATGTGCGTGAAATAATACTCAGCATAAAGAAAACATGCATCAATAGAAATATAGAATAAACAAAATTTGGATATAATAACACAAGTTTAGATGATATTATATACAGAAACAACAACATCAAAATGATCTCCAATAATTTAGCCTTAATTATTTGGCATTGTTCTTTTTACAATATTAATATGGTCATTTTACATCATCTTAATTTAGTGGGCATTAATTTTACATCCATGCTCTTCTCTTAAGTACTCTAAGTCCTATCAAAACTTGAACTACTTTTCTAAGAAAATTGGATCTACTTGTATAGTCGACCATGCCACGTACTAAGACTCCTAATACTACATAATTCAATGAATGGATCAAAGGATCCAATAACAAAATCAAACAAATCCAGTTTGCCTTCTCTAAAAATTGTGCCTTTAAACATTTGATTATTCCAAGTTCACAAATCAAACATGATTGTGTGAAAAATACCGTGCACTAGATTATTGTGCGATATACTAGACATTGCATAAAGGAACTACACACTCCATAAACATTTCACACTCAATAAAATGAAAAAATATATTCCATGACTCACTAGTAACATAATTCTTCAATGCATGACCCAAAAAAAAACCAAAAATTCAAACAAAATGTAAACATCACTGGCTCTGATTGTTCAACTATTTTGGCTAATACAATATTGCTTGTGCACCGAGATGATCATGCATCAAAATCAATCTCATTTTCTAGACATAAATCATTTCTTATATCTTCTCCAACAATGTATAATATTGTTTGCATGGTTCTTATAAAAGTTACAACTTCCTCAAATATTCTGGACATGTTTGGAAACCAATACTCTTGTTAGAAGCATCTTGAAATAAATGAAACAAGCATGCTTACTATGGTAAATATTTTATAAGCCGCATCTTCTCAAAATCCTCTTTTATCTCTTTGTTCTCTTCCACCATTTCAAATATGGAAAACTCCTAGGTTCTCTCTTGTCCTCTACCCACTTTTCTCACCATGGAGGGCACACAACTATAAGGTCTTCTACCTAACACTGTTTTATTGGAAGATGTATTCTATTTTAACATACACACTTGCAAGATACTCCCAATATGACACCCTCTGATGTAGTCAAGGATAATGGTCAATTTAATGAGAAACCTATATTTACAACGAATAAGCCAAGTCCACTAAGGACATGATATTTTTTACATGCATCATGAAGAAATATATGCCCCACGAGGGATTCACAATCCAAAGCATTACATACTACATGAGTTCATATAGGGGTTTTGAATATTAATAAAAAAGGACCCAATACATTGTCCCATATTACGAGGTATAAAGGATTAAAATATAAAGGTTTTAAAAAATATTTGGGATACGATATGTGGAGTGATAGGGAGAAGAGAGGAGTAGTAGTTATGGGGTATATGAAAAAGCTCTTAATTATGATCATTTTCATTGTGTGGGTTTTCAAAGTAATGACATGTTTTTTAGAGAAACAAAATGTATTGATAGAGTAATGACACTACATGATTCTCAGTAGTTGGGACATCCTTCATAGTATCATTTCCAAATGATATTTTTTGTCATTTGATTCAATTTTTTAAAGACAATGGATGTCATGAAGAGTAATAAATTTAACCAAAAAGAATGTAACCACACATGACCCTTCACATTACTATATAAAGTTTGATTAGTGTACTAAATGTAGATAGAAAAGAAAGGAAGAAAGACATCAAATTACACATACTGAGGGTTTTTTAATTTTTTAGTCTAATATAAATTTGATCTAGATTTTAACTATAAATATAATTTTTTTTTTTGTGAAAATGTAAGACATTAAATCATATATCGAAAAGATGGAAATAAAAAGGGGTATATAAATTTCATAGTGAAAATAGATAGTTTGGATATACAGTAAAATAAAAGGTACTTTATAATAGAAAAGTTGTATTAGGAGGTGGTGTTAATAATAAAAGATTAAGATGTAGATTTAGGAATATGTATTATTTAGTATCTTATCGACTCACGTAATAGGCTCTGAGTTTGCATAATGAGTCACCTGTGATACACCTATTTATGAACTGACATAAATATTTTATGTTTTCTAAAAGTGAGAGGTTTGTGACAACCGTGCCAACACACACACACACAATGTGGCTAGTAAACAATACAAGAAACATTCGTAGACTAATTGTCATGCTTTAAAACATCATACATGAAATGAAATACTTCTAGAGCTTGTTTATTTCATTTTTAAATGAAATAAACACAATCAGTCCTTTGGCTACCTCAAATATGCACTATGAGCTTATCTAAATTCTCTTCTCCCCAATCCCGTTCATGAGCTAAAAAAAACTCAAACCTTTCATTTAATTCCTATGAAATTTGTTGTCTTATGTTTAGAGTTGGGTTTTATTCTTATTATTGATTCAATCTGTCGAGATTTGATTACCCACATCTTCTTGGAAAATTAATTTCAAAGATTGGTTTCTTTAATCATGTATTGGCTTAATTCCTCCGAATTTCTTCAAGCAATCATGGTTCACTTTGTATTCGTTGTATTTATTTGTTGTGGTTCCTAGAATTTTGAGTCCTTTTGAATTCCACATGAATAATACGCTCTTTCATTTTGATCACTGATTGGGAGATTGAAATGTTGGCGTTACTTCCTATTAAAAAACAAGAGAATATTTATGGTCCTACATAAATAAATGGCCTACGGTCCTTATATTTCCATTTTTTAAATTAAAGGAAGTGGCCTTAAGTTATTATCTAACCTTTATAAATGGATTTCTTTGTAATCAATGAAGTCCATAATATCACATCATCTCCCTATTATAGAAAATAAAAAGCTCTGGCAGTTTCCTGTTAAGGTTGAGGCTCCCATCTCCATCCTTACAGAATTCGGGGATTTAAGATATTAAGCTGGTAGTTTGTGAACAATTCGAAGGATAAAACATTATAAAATATAGAATTGTCAGCTACATTATGTAGAGAAACACATCTGGGCATGAAATAAATCTAAAAGGGAAAATTTGATGTAATATTTCTCTTAAACCTATAGATATTTTTGTATCATACACCCTTAAGTGAAACATTTTATGAGCTTCTTCTCACTGATTTAATCTAAATGGAACTAAACCTTATTTTAGAGTAACGACTGTAATGTGTTATATTTCAGTTACTTAAGTATAGTATGATGCAAGCAAATAAGCATTCAACAATGTAAAACCCTAAGTAAGTGGAAGAGGAAGATGAATTAACTGATTATGCACAACCTGGAATGATTTGGACTAAGTAACTGCTGGAACACGCTGGAAATAGTGTCGTCAAAGCTTATTGGGGGTTATGGAACTCATAAATGTACAAAATAAAAGTGTCCATGAGAGAATAGGAGCACCTCATGTGCTAGTGACTAGTTTGGGCACTAGTGACTGTGTAAGTGCTTGAGATTTGATATTTTTTGGGCCAAAAGAGCTTCATTGTTAATCTTCTTTTATCACTCTAGTTTCGCTGCAATGTCTTCAGTCACACCTCTAACCTGCAAAACAAGTGTTTACCTACACATGTCCATAAACCACATTAAATATAATAAAAAAGATGTAGAATATAGAGTTAGACTGACCCCAATGGTCACTCGAAGAGTGAACTTACGATCGAGCACTACACTACATCTCAAACTCCATGAAGTTATTTTTGCTTGTGTGTGTAATGATGCCCTAAGTTGCCCTTGTGCAAGTTACACAATTATAACGGGATAGATATAGATTATACCGAGTATGCAATATGTGTGTGGTAAAATAGAATGAACTCACATCCCATGCAGTGAATGCAGACAATGCAACCCTTTTCCCTTATATGAATGTGTTAGATGTATGCCTTGTAATACCCTTGTGCCTTTGATGCAAGCTTAGGTGATGATAGATAATGCTTATAGTGCTTGACCCCTTATTTGAGAGAAATAACTAAGTATATATATGATTCCCTTGTTTGAATTATGTAATTGACAACTAAAAGACATTGACATGAAGTGTTAAAAAATTCCCAAGAGGCGAAAATGACCCAAAAGGGTAAGAAAAAGGAAAAGAAGGATAAGATCACCTAGGAGGGACATGAGAGCATAGGTGCTTCCATCCTAACTGGGCGCTAGTGTCTGAGGTCGTCAAAATATAAAATAAGTCAATGCTTTGATAGAGTCAGTAATGTGTGTATGGCTAGTAAAGTGCAAAAGATAAAGCAATAAAAGAATACCAAGAAGTTGTCAACCACTAGTTTTCTTGCTTGGGAATCATGTATACATTTCAGTATGCTTTAGGACCTAGAAATGTACCCAAATGCATAGATTTTATGTTAACATTTTCCCCCACTTTATGTTTATTGAGTGAATACTCGATAGCTTAAAGTAGATAGAAGAAGTATACCTTATAGACCGAAGAGAACTGTAATATGATAGTGTGTCGAGTGGACAAGTAGCGTGAAGTGATCGTAATGTGAAGCATGGTAACTAGAAAAGGGAGGTAGACCCTAGGGTGAAGCATGTGTGCGTAGTAGCATGCTACTAGAGCTTGTGCTTGTTGATGTGATTTATTCTTGCTTATTATAAGGAAAAACCTGCAAAAGAAGAGAAAAAGAGTAGTCAAAGTTCTGTATATGAAAAATTAAAGTAATGTATGAATAAGTATGCAAAAGTAGTAAGAAGTGGTAGGTAAGGAAATATTGCACCTGATGTATGAAAGCAAGTAAAGGATAGAAAGTTAGTCTTATTTTCTTTGGAGATGTTTCTGGATATTGTTGCCAAAGGGTGTATTCAAAGAAAAAAGGTAAGGTTTTTGTGATCTCATGCCAAGGGTGAGTTTTTTTTGGGCAATCTCACACCAAGAATGATTTTTTTGGGTGATCTCACACCAAGGGCATGATGTAAAATTTTTTTTGGGTGATCTCACACCAAGAGAAGAGTGTTGGGGAGAGAGGTCTATTTTTATCTTCTTCCATGACATTTCCCAATAAGTGTCACTGCATATTGGCACGTCCCGTTTTGTAACTATATTATAACAATTGTATGTAATATAATAATTCTATAACTAGAGTCAAGTGACTGCTATTATAGAACTGTAATGTAAACTTCTTGAAACTATTTTGAACTAAGAAAATGTCTATTTTTTCCCCATGACACTAGCACCCAAGATGTGGGACACAAGCACCCACCATTCATATCTGACTAATACTGGGTGCTAGTGTTTGCTCTGTATTTTGTGGTCCAATTAAGATTATGACCAAGTTGTGAATTGTGTGCATATGTCAATTATGTATTGTGTTGTTATGTTATAGATTTTTGTACTACTCGAAGGGTGATTTGTTCACCCAATTGATGCCCCCTCATTTAAGGTGCATGTAATGAATGTAGGAGGATGTGGCAAACCCAAAGATAGGACCTAATTCTGATATGCATATCTAAGATTGGATACTTGCAGGGGTAAGGGATGTGCATGGTAGAAACCAAGGCACGTGCAAACAATATGGGCTAGAAACAAGTGTTAGTAAAAAGGAATTAACATGCAATAGAAGACATTATGGCAATAAAAACTATGAAGACAAAAGGTACCATGAAAAGTGGGTTGCATACATGGGACATCACTCACAATGTCATAAGACAAGCAACGTTAAAGCGGCCATAAGCAAACAATGATCAAGCATAACATAAGGCATATCCAAACAAACAGTAGCTTATAAAAACAAGCAAATAGTTTTATGTAAAATAGGTAACCAGTGCTGGTTGCATTAAATTCCTACAAGGTAAATGATACACACGAAGCACCCGTTAACATGTTAGAAAGATAAATAGTATGTCAAAGCATGTATAGATCAGTGAAAGGTAAGTAATAGTGCCAAGAAGTAGTGAAATAACAATGTAAAAAATAGGTCATGTGAAGTGTAGAGTATGAGAGTAGTAAAGGGGTAAATGCCCCCAGGAGCCTCGATGCGAGACTGGTAAATAGATGTGTCGAAGCATCATGCATCGTGTAAAAATATGTAGAATTCATGCATTCACCTCAAGATACCACGTGAACATGCATGTGTGTATCGAAAAAAGATAATGACATACTAAGTATCCAACTAGCATATGAAACAAAGTGTACATGTAAGTAGTATATGGAGATAACAATAGTAAATGCAACCAAGATGTGTAAATGCGGTGTACATGTGATTGTGTGTTGTGATATGCCATATGTGTAGATGGGAGGAGTCATGTTTCCCCCTCGGTGGATGTGTGTGGTGTGAGGTTAATTTAGGAATGCTCCCTTAATAGTCAAGTATAAATCATGGAACAAGAGTGCGTTATCAGGAAATGACGGTAAAGTATGTTTACCAGAGATGTAGTGATGCTTAAACATATAGTAATGAAGCATGTAGTGTGAGTATCTAGGATGCTACAGGTGAGGTTCATGGAGAAATTGTCACCCTCAATAGTCCAGTATGAACCATATAATAAGAGCGTGTCATTGGGTAATGAGTGTATTGTATGTGTTGTGTGAGTAGATGCTAGTAAAGATTTATAATGGAACATGGAGTGTGAAGTGTAGTAGATAAGCTATGATTAGATAATAGAGACATTAAATGGTGATGGAGGAGGGGGGGGAGTGCGATGCCCCCAAGTGTGCAAGCAATAGAAATCTATCTGATGATAGCAAAGAGTGAGGGCTCCTTAGCTGGTGTCCAAGAAAGAGAAGGGCATGTGACCATGGTCTATGACTGATGGTATAGGAGAGTATCTATGTGCATGTGGAGGAGACCATCGAAGAGGTAAATGAGGTAGAGAACACCTATAGAAATGGGTTTCCTAAGTAGGGGACTTAGGCCAACGGGGTGGAATCGTGGACCAGTGAGTATGACAGAGTCTTGATGTAGGTCGTGTATGAATGGGAGAACTAGGTGCAGAGATAGATTTAGTCTTGAGAGGTGCAGGAGGCCTAGACATCATGATTATTGCTAAAATAAAGGCAATAGTGGGCCAAGGTAATGGTGTACGTGGTGGATTACCTTTAATGGTGGCAACTTACTTATTGTTATGAATGAACTTGAGACATAAGTGGAGCATAGAAGGGATAGCTTGGGTAGATTAGCTAAGGGATAGGCCTAAGACACACTTGCAACCCTTTGATCTCAGATGTAACAAGGAATGGTGTTGGTATGGTAAGGGGTACCGGTATGGTAAACCCTAGTAATAGGAAGGATGACATGTCTGTAATAATTAGGAACTAGAATCGTGATTTGAGAAGTTGGAAATTTAATAGCTAAATAGGAGAGCCACAGAGCATGCATTGGAAAGGGCCGAGGGATAGACCATAGTAGTGTTGACTGTGCGAGTACCATAAGAAGCATTAATATGCAGGGAATTAGATGAAAATGTAGCATGGTAATCATGATCTGAGAATGTAATAACCAGTGGTGACATGTCAACAGTAGCAATGAGGAAATCAAGAGGCCCCAATGAGGGAAGAGGCACAGCATAATATGTATGATTAGCAGATAAATCAGTAGTTGGCTTGTCTTGTTTTGGTAATGGGTCATTAAATATTTTAAGCTTTTGATTATCATTGACCGGTTTAGAATTAGATGGCATCTGAGATCTTGATTGTATTGTTATCGATAAGATCTTGAATGATATGTCTTAGCTGAAAACAACGATCAATAGAGTGGTCATTACATTGGTGGTAATCACAGTGTGCATTTTCATCGTAGTTACGATCACGTGGGTGAGAAGGATCTAGATTAAGTGGTGGAGGGAGGGTAATCATATTACTTTCAATGAGTTTTGGTAATAGGAACTGAGGTACGTAGGGAAGCTTAGTAAAAGTACACCTTGTGGGTTGCAATTGGATCTTAACAGGTAGAGAAACAATGTTGACATAGTAACATTAACATCGATATGCTTAGGAGATGGTTTGAATGTGGATTTAGCTTGAAACTTGCTGGAAGATGAGGAGGAAGAAGTATCATAATACTTTAATTTTCCCATAGATAGCCAGTTTGGTTTCACGTAACTTTGAGTGTAAAGCATAATTGGTCAAAGAAGGAGAAGTCTTGAAAATGAACACTCTCTTAGAGTGGAGGTAAAATACTTTGAATGAATAGATCTTGCAATTATGAATCAGCTGAGGACATTGGTCATTTTAGTTAAGGTTGTTCTTATAACACAAGACATAGTCCACAATATGTTCATTGGATCCTTGTTTGATTTTAGCTAATTGTACATAGGATATCTTAGTGTTGATATTTATAGAAAAATGAGCAAGGAATGCATTAGATCTAGAGTTTGTAAAAGAAGTTACTGAATGGATAGGTAGATCATAGAACCAATGCATAGCATAGTTCATTTAAGCTTTGAGGAAACAATTTAGCCAACAATGTAAGGTCATCAACATAGTCAAGACATGCAACATGGAAGGATATCGAAGGTGCTCCTGAGGGTCATCATGGCCATTGAAGGTGGGAAGCTTAGGTGTGACAAATTTAGGAGGCAATAGATAAGAGGAGATGGCTGGGTGCAAAAGGGATTATGAAAGAGGAGTGAGGAATCTAGAGATATGGAGAGAAGGATGAAGAGGCTTGTTGTAATTGGATAATTTTGGTTTATAAATCATGGTATATTGAAGTTAGGTCCTAGGGGTGCCTGAAGAGGAGGAATGACATATGTGAGAAGTAATATGGAGGGTAAAGTGACTTGTAGAATTATCCATAGAGACATGAGGAAAATAGATGTAGGTGGAAGAGTGGTGGCAGAATGAGGAGGAAATGTCACTATAGGAATAGATGTGTAATTAGATATGGACAGGTTTAGCTCAGCTAACCACGTGGCCTCATCATGTCCAAGAGAATAATAATAGATCTAAGTCTTGAGGGCATTCAGCATTATATGAGTTTGGAGATCATGAAGATCTTCATCTGTAAAGGGTTTCATAAGTCTATATCCATGGAAGAAGATCAAAATAATGCCTTGAAGCAACGTAGGGTTTGAGTGATATGGGTTCATCAAATGATTTAATCTAAATTGAATTAAACATTTAATTCATAATAACTTATTGTAAATGTCTGATATGCTAGGAAATAAAGTATAGTAATGCATGTAAGAAAATAAGCATTTAACAATGTAAAAACCTAAGAAAATAGAAGAGGATAGATAAGACTTATGTTGATTTCCATGCCCAACCTGGGAGTGATATGAACTAATTATCTACTAGACCTAGCTAGAAAAAATGTTGTCAAAGGCTTGTTGAGAGTTAAGAAACTTAGCAATTGTATAGGATAGAAGCTCCCATGGGATGACAAGAGTGCCCCAGGAGCTAGTGACTAATCTAGGCGCATAGTGTTTACTGTAGATGCTTAGATAAAAAAAAATATTTTTTGGGTCATGGAGGAGCTTCAATGTTAATACTCACCTTGTCATCTTAACTTCACTATTAGGGTTCTACCCGGTCACACATGTAACATACAAAAAAAATGTTTTCTTGCACATGTCCACAAACCACATCAAATCTAATAAAAATTATGCATAATGTGGAGTTGGAAAAACCTTGATTGTCACCCAAATAGTGAACTTACAATTGAGACATTGCATTACATATTATAATCCATGTAGTTCTCCATGATTTTCTTGTGTGTGTAATGATGCCCTAGGTTTCCCTTGTGCAAGTTACATGATGGTAACATGATAGATGTAGATTGTATTGGGCATACAAGATGTGTGTGATGATATAGAATGAGCTCCCCTCCTAATCAATGTATGCAGATAATGCCGCCCATCCCCCTTGTATAGATGTGACAGATATATTCCTTGTAATGTGATAATGTTTATAGTGTTTGACCTCTTATTTGAGAGAAATAAATAAGTATATATATGATCCCCTTGTTTGAATTTTGTAATTGACATATAAAAGGCTGAACCAAAGTGTTAAAAGATGCCCAAGAGGTGAAAAGGACCCAAAAGGGTAAGAAGAAGGAAAAGAAGGGAAGCAATGCCTAGGAGGGACATGAGTGCCTAGGCACTTTCGTCCTAATTGGGTGCTAGTGTTCGAGGTCATAGAAAGATAAAATCAGTTTAGTGCCGATAGAGTTGTAAGGTGTGTAAGGCTAGTAAAGTGCAGAAGATAAAGCAATCAAAGAACCAAAGGAAGTTGTCAACCACTAGTTTTCTTTCTAAGGAAACATTTATACATTCAGTATGCTTTAGGACCTAGAAATGTACCCAAGTGCATAGATTTTGTGTCTACACTCACATAGTGGTTCTGAATGATGATTCCCTTGTTTTAATTCTTCTCCTCTTCTAATTTCTCTTTTTGACTAGCGTTCTCATTCTTGTGTGTCAGGCTTCTCTAATCCTCTTGATTACTTACTTATATGTCTAATTGGTTGGGATATAATGTCTAATTGTTTCTCCCTATTCATGTCTAATTGGTTGGGGTATATAGTTTTCTATTGTTTCTCCCTCTTCATATTTTAGAACTATGTTTTTCTTACCAATATTTCATTTGTCTATCGACAATCAAGTCTTGGTTCTCAAGGATTTTATCCTCCCTTGATCTTTGGACAAAAATTTATAATTATTCGTAACCTTTGTCACCATTTCGAAGGATACCTATCAACATGATTCTTTCTCCTTTGTTGATCTCATAGCGATATGTAACAATTTTTGAAACTCCGTCATAATATTGTCATCTTTTTTTACTTCAATCTTCATGATTACTTCAAATAACCCGTCAAAATCACTCTCGAATGTTTCATTTTTGACATACTCCCCCTCTTTGGTTATACATTCATCCTTACTATTATAAAATTGACATAAAAATTATCAATATTCTTATTTGTAACAGTGAAACCTAGGGTTTTCAATTTTGAATTGGAGATATTCAAGGATCAAACATGTGCCTATTTCTTAACACCATTTTTAATTTATAACTCAACTATTAGGGAGTCCCACATGTTCACACCACTATTCACTACCCATGTTGTGTACTATCACAATAATCACACTTAACCTGCATGCAACCACTTAGATTCAAGGAATTCTCCCATGCGTAAACAATCACGAGGAAGAGCATTGGAAAATACAAAATTTTAAGAAAGAAATGTTATTTTTAGATGATGACTATTACTTAATATGTAAAAGTCAAGAAATTTACATTATAATAAGGGTGGTATAACCCATAATCAACAATATTTAGTCAATTGAAATGATTATAATTGAAATTGAAAGTTTATTCATCTTGAAACAATAAGAATAACCTTCCAATTTTTATTTATAATATTCATTTGTCCATATAATTACAATGATATTACTCTTCCAAAGTAGTTTCCAAATGTTTAGCATTTGTTCTTAAAATTTATTGTTGAAAATGAAATGTGTTACTGAATATGATTTTTGGAGTTTGGTGAAGCTTCTAAACATGTTCCAAAAGAGTTGTTGCACAATTGTGTTAGCTGAGAGTGGGTGATACATGACATGTGAAGAGAGTTTATCGACTGCCACTTGATTCATTATGATTTGAGAAATCCTAATGAAATTAGTGGGTACTTCCTCATATCATAGGTTACAAGCGTAATTTGAAGATTTCATTCTTATTACTTTGACATATATAAAATTTAACCATAAAATTCTATACATTTCCTCATAAATTGTGATCATTTACAAAAATATCACAAAATCACACATTGTAATGAACAAAATTGCATTAAAATTATGAATGGAAGCATTGAAATCCATCTCACTAAATTTCCCTATCAAAACCAATATTATGTAAAGGATCAAAGAGATCCCAAATATCTAGAATTAGAGAACAATAGTGGTGAAACATCTTCAGAACTTACATATCTCGAACTACTAAACACTGCCAATAAATTTTGACAATCTAACAATGCGGGTCTATAATGGGAGTCTAAGTCTATTTTTACTGTCCAGAAACCTGTCAACCCTCTTTTCTCACCCTGAAAAAAGCTTATAAGATGTGGTTAATAAAAGCAAGAAATAAATAAAATAAAAAATTATGATTTCAAAGCTTCCGTAAATTCAACTTACACTTGGTTTGGTAAATTGCAATTAAAAGACCAAATTGCATAGTTAACCAAATCTAAAAAATTAAATAATTAATAACACTTACTCGTCAAACCCACTGAAAAAAATCCTTCTTACCTATATGATATGTTAAAAAATAATGTGAATTCCCTTCTAATGGAGAATCATGCAGATTAGAAATAATTGAGGCGTGCGCGCACACACACGCACACACACACGCACGCACACACACGTGCGCACGCACGCATGCACGCACGCACGCACACACACACACACACGCGCGCACACACACACACACACACACACACACACACACACACACACACCACACACACACACACACACACACACACACACACACACACACAGACATGCCCACACCCGCACACACGCACACGTCCAATCATTGTACCTAAAGACACATAATTTTGGTACGAGCCTAGTTAGATGTTATAGTGTTACTATATTTACATGGATTACTGATCCAAGTTAAGTTTTTATTGGCACATGTTCTCTTGATTTTTCACTCTTCAACTTGTTTTTTGTTTCGTCGATCCTTCGCAGATTCTCTTTGCCACTTTCTCTTTCTATATTAATTGTTTATCATATATTTTTTGGTCTATTGCGACACTAATTTCCCCCTTTGTCTTTTGTTTCTCTATAACCATCTGTGTTTGGTGATTTTTTGGGCCTTGACCATTTTCATGTCACACAAAAATGATGAATTTCACATGAAAATGGAACCCTTTCCCTTTTGGGGCATAACCTTATTCTGTTGAGTTTCTACCTCTTTTGGTCAGCCTTCCCACCTATTACTTTCCATCTTGCACATCAATAGGGTTCTATTTTGAATTTAATAATTCTATAAATACATAGGCACATTAACGCATCTAGAACACACACAATAGACTATCACATCTCGATCTATTTTAATTAAATTGAAGTGAGATTGAAGAAAAACATATATATTTTATTTTTGAAGCATTTCTATACCAAAATACTAGATAATGTATTTAGAGAATAATTCTAATTGATACTAGTTGTTGCATCCATGGAAAGATGAGGGTTAGGACACCCACATACACATGACTGATTGTTGACTTGCATATTGCACTACTTGCCATTTTTTTGAATCACAAAGAGCTTGATAATAACTGAGAGATAACCTATGCCCCCTTATTATCCCCTATTTTTATGGGTGAAGGGAGTTGAGCATAAATTGTGATTTATAGAAAGAAGATTGCTTCTTATCATTCAAAGTAAACCAAACAATCTGAGACATGGTTTCACACATTAAGGCACACAGAACACAATCATAAAGTTAGGTCTATACTTTCACATACAAAACTATTTCCATAACAAGCCTGCCATTTTCACCCCCTCACACAAAATTGTCAACGACATCTGATAGTCTGGTTTTTCTAAGATTTATTGTGTTGAACTCAAGACATGTTTTCATCAATCTCCCACTAATGTTAATTACCTCCAAATTTAATGTTTTCAACATATTTTTGTCTCTGTCCCTAATTATCTAGTATTTCTAAGTATTTAATTATTTCATTCATTTCCAAGTTGTTCCCTTATTTCCTATGTTCTATATTTTACCTTATTTCCTATAATTAAATCTTCAATATTGATTTATATCTAATTAGGCCTAATTACATCTTAGATTTGGTTAGTGCATTTCTATATCTATAACCACTTTCCACTCCTACATTTTGGTGAATACGCGCTCTTCAACAACCCAACTAGTGACCAAACAACCCTACTCAACTAATACTTAGCCTAGGGATTACATTATAGGGATTACTCCTGCCTATTGATTTTCCTAGGTTTTTAAAAAATATGTTACAATATTTTAGCCCCAACTCTTTTGTAATGTATTGGTTGTGCATTGTTTCTTGATGCATCATATATTTTATGCCATATAAGTTGATTAGATCCAATACTCCAGATTAACATAGAGATTATTCGAATTCATATTTGACATAAAACTAGGTTAAATTCAATTCTAATTGATCTTGCAAAAAATATCTTGATTTTTTCTAGAGTTTGCACAAAAACAAAGACAATGTTTCTCATTGATACCTAGAATAACTTCGTAATCATTCCAACACCTCTTGATACCTTTATAAATTATATTGATTGGAATGGTCTTCATATTCCCATTGAAGGTTAAAGTAGTAAAGGGAAAGAGGTTGTCTTGGAAGATCCAACTCAAAATATAGACATACATACAATTTTAGATGACATCCCTTAACACATCGTAAGAAGATGGTCAAGTTAAATGGAGTGTTATTATGAATATTCAAAAAAAAATCTAGGTCAAGAAAATCTGAATGAGCCTCTTATTCAAAATCAAACCTATAGGTGAACCATGGATACCTTAATGCTAACTAGCAATGGGAAATCACATATTACTGAGACAACTCCTTTGCCTACCCATGTGGTTATCCCTCAAAATTATTCCAACACCATTCCACTTTATGATTCTCCTAATGTGTGTATTTCCCTAACTTTTACACCTCATATTGTCGCTTCACAATTTGTTTCCCCACCTCACACATTTTCTCCCACATATTCCAATAGTATGTACTTGCCTCATAAGATGGCCATTTTAATAATAATTGTAAGGTAAGAATAAGAAATTATCTCAAGGGTTGCAAAATCCATGCAACAAGGTCACTTAAAATAAAATATTACTCAACCAATTCTCTTATGATGTGCTAACCAACCCCTTTCCAATGGGTTTCACAGTTCCAAAATTTGAATTACACAGTGGGAAGTGAGATCCATCTCAACACCTTAAGTCGTTTTATGCTTCATGTTTGGATTTTTGACATGATAATCATTTATTAACAAAGCTATTTCCTAGGTTCCTAAATGATTATGTACTTGTTTTGTTTAGAACATTACCTAAAAGGATCCACACATACATTTACCTCACTAGTAGATGATTTCTACTATAAAAATTAGCATGAAGGTCACCTCTACACAACTTTCTCAACTTGGAAAAAGTGTCAATGAACCTATTAGTGGGTATCTATTTTGATTCAAGAACAATGTCACCAAAATGATTGTTAAGTTGTTTGAAACCAAACTCATTAGCCTATTTTCTCAAAGTTTACTCTCACATATCAAGGAAAACATCATATTCAATCATTTTTCAATCATTCAATGAAAATTTCCACACAACCAAGAATGTAAAGATCACGCTTATAGAGGCCAACATGCTCAAATACAAGGTCAATGCTCTTTCCTCTAGTGGAGAATAATTTCAGCATAGAGAAAACTTCAAGGCTAAAATTTTTGATAATTCCTTCCGGCCTAAACATGTGGGTAAAATTGTGGTCAATGCAATAGAACAACCAATAACCAATAGAACAATCTTTCTTCAACAACCAAAATAGAGATAATTTACTAATGAAAAATCAATAGAAAATGATACAACATTTACTTGAATGCAGATCCTAATTATTTTACCTGCAAATCAAGAGTCAGATCTTGTCAAGACCATTATTTAAAAGAGATGATGCAAATGTATAATGTGATTATCACATAACTCCTAGAGACTCTTCCAACAATGCATTATCTTGAAACATAAGATCCAAGACTAAGTCAAAATTAATTCTAGCACATTCAAGTTGAAGATATCGACAACATATTAAATGACTCCATGACTCAGCCTATCCAAAAGTTGAAAATCATTATACTCTTCCAAACCATGGTACCCCATCTCAAGATCAATAAAATAATGTACATATGATAATGGTTAAATACTAATCATTGGAAAGTCATGATCATCCACTTGATGCATTTATAGTGTGGTCATAGTTGCAAAAATGAAGAGATCCTCAACTTATTATGTTTGGCAGTAGTGAAACACCAAACGAAAAATCTTTCAACAATATACTATTCATATAAACTCTTATTGGCACCTATAAAAAAGGTACATAAAACTACAATCGACAATGGCTCAGATGTTAACATATGAACACCATTTTTTTAACCAATAACCTTGTATACCAAAAGAAATACCTCACATGTTCTCCTATGATTATTAGGTGTATTTGTTCATAGCTTATCTTTTCTAGTTTCTTGAATTTGGATATACATATATGGACATGTTTTTACTCATATCTTCTTCCATATGTTTACAAAATCATTGGATTTTTAGACACATGGGTACATATGATTTAACACCAAATTTAGGGAGCACAAGTTTTGTTTATTTTATTGGTCACACGAGATACACTCTATGATATGGTAACCTCTTTCATTCCTTCAATTTCATATCCTTATTATTTCATATAACGACTTCAAGAAACTCTTACAAGCTTCATCCATAACATCTTTTTGAATCTCTCCCAACTATAGTTATTATTTTTTCTTTGATATTTATGCATGGACACACACACACACACATCAAATTAGGGAATTACTAAATACCTAATAAATTTTGGTACAAGACTAGTTAATTGCTATGGTACTCGTGTATTTGTGTTTATTAATTATCGGTCCAAGTAAGACTCTTATTGGCGTGTTTTCCCTTATGTTTTCATATATTTTTTGTGTCGTCAACCCTTTCCCAAATCCTCTTGATGCTCACTCCTCATGTCAAGTCTATTTATATATGATTTTTTTTTCTCTATCTACTATGACCCTCGTTTTTCTCCTTTTTCCTAGCTTTCTCTCTCATTTGTTTCAAGCACTTATTGGGCCCTTGATCTTCTTCAAGGGAAATTCGCTATTTTCATGTCGCTCTTGTCGATTATATTTATCTATGATTTTTTTGTTTTCTATCTAATATGACCCTATTTTTCCACATTTTCCCTTGTTTACCCTCTCCTTTGATTTGTTTTTGCTTCAAGGGGCCTCAATCACTTTCATGAGGCACTAACCATTTATGTATCACACAAAAATGATAGTCACTTTCCCATAGAAAATAGTCAAGTTTTGTGCCTCTTCTGGCCAACCTTCTTTCCCATTGGTTGTAATTTGAATCCAAGAAGTTTATAAATATATAAGTGCATTACAATATTTAGAACACACATAAGAGGAAATCACACATTGAGTATTTCATGTACACTATAGTGATATTGATGACGATAATCTATTCTATTTTTGAAGCATCCCTATATAAAACCTAGATCAAACATTATGAAATTCATTCTAATTGATACTATGTAATGTCCCTTTCTAGGATCTAACTAAAAAATAGGAAAATAACATAAATCTCATTAGATAGTAAACTAAAAATTATGACAACCAGCTAAAAAATTATGACAACATTGAACAACACTTTGATTTTTATAACAAGGAAAAAGCAATACATCTTCAATAATACATCATTCACACCATCCAAAACATGCAGGGGAAATTAGAAATATTTTAGGACCAATATTAACCAAAAAATTAGCCTTCAAACCCTAGCTAAAAATTTATCTAATTAAATATTTAAATGACAACAAAGAATACCCTTACAAAGAGGATAAACATAAGTGATTCCAAGCCCAAAAATGAAGTCCAAATATAGATTTTTGATGATAAAAATATAAGGAATGCGATGATGGTTGAGTTGGATGTCGCTATGTCTTAGAAATCCCCTAACTCCTCAAGGTGGGTCACTTCCCTAAGAGAGGGGCTGAAAATCACAGTAAGATCAAAACCTAGATGAAAATTTATAAAAGCAATCTTTTTAAAGCTCTTTAGAAACCCCAGGATGGAGAATCCTTAATGAATTGAAGTGTTTTCGTTCTTTAATCAAACAAGGAAGGGTTTGATACTCCTTGTTGGTCACACGAAAGGATTTTCACCCTTAAGTGGAGATAATTGAGCAATCAACCTAAAAAACATGTAAATTTATTTTTTAGACAAGATGATGATGCACAAATGATCCAAACAACCCATTTTATATCTTGTTATAGTGCTAAAACTAATTCAAAAGCTTCCAATTAGGACTGACCTCATAATGGATACTTTCCTTTGATTTTTCCTTTGGCCTTTCACCTTCTTAAGCCAACAGACCTGTATTTATGTAGAAAACTAGTGGAGAAGAATGCAATGCTCATGAAAAATAATTGGAAAACATGAAAATTAATCCCCTGGTTCATTTCCTTCTTACCCTTGTGAAGTGGCATGAGCTCAAATTCTTCTAAAAGGACTAGTGCTAAGAAGGGGAAATTACAATCCTCCCCTCCCAAAATTACTTGTCTACAAGAAATTGCAAGATTTCATGCTCAAGTACCATCATGTCAAGGTGAAGAAATTTGTTGTAATGCTCCAATAATCTAGATCCCATACCTATCAAATGAAATATTTCTTGCAAAAGTAAGCTCATACACTTGTTTTCTTCATTTTCTTCTTAAAAAATAACTTTAGCAATTTTGTTATCTACATACTTAATTATACTCAAAACCTTCAAAAATTTTGTAACCTAATAAAATCATATTGTAGATGGGTTGGAAGTGAATTATAATGGCCACAACATACTTAGGTTTCCACCAACTAAGTACCTTGGTGGTTGTCATGAAAATTTTCTTCAACGAACCTTATTTCCAACCTTTTTCATCAAGAGTTTCTCCTTAATTTGTACCAACTTACAAATTTCCGTAGTTGGGAACAACTATACTATACTTGATATTTTCTTGCCCATCAACATGAAAAAGGTACAAAAAATACCAAAGTGGAACTTTCTTGCAAAAATCAATAAATTGGGTGATGTAGGGTCTGGGAACAACCATATAAGGACTTAAAAGCCCATACCAACCATTACCAATAAAAAATAACTTATCCATGTGTCTGAAAGAGCTTGTAAACTTCTTAGTATGAGAGAAAAATGAGTAATCAAGTGGTTGGTGAAGGTGATGACAACTATACCAAAATTCAATCACATTTTTGCCCCAAATGTGTCAAGCAACTATTTTACTTTTGTTGTCATATCAACTTCTTTCCGGTGTGCTTCTTGGGGTTGTGGAGACATCTATTCATTTTCCAATTTAGTCTCATATTCATCATTACTTTCTTGGGCTACTAACAAAATCAGTTGCTCTTCCTTGTTTATACCTCTACCTACATATGGAACAAACTCATTAAAGAAAACAAGAGTTTCTCTTATCATTGCTTCTTCTAATGAAATTTCTTTAACCTCCATCCAATGGACAAGGAGTTGGATTCTTAGATAGAGAATCCCTAGCCACATTATTTTTCCCCATCACATCCTGGTATATACAAACAACTATACCACTCATTCCCATATTCATGAAGTTTGATATGGTTATATCAACATTCAGCTAAATGCTCTTAGAAATTGTTGAAGACATAATTGAGCCAGTCTTTTCATTTTGACTAAATTGACCATATGACGTAAAGTGAGCTTCTATATTGAAAACCTTTGGCTTAATTTGAACACCTTACATTACATGCAGAAGATTCGAAGTCTCCCTTAGGCTGCCCAGGGCATGTCTGAAGCATTTCTATTTATTACTAAAATTCAGAATTGTAGTGGCCAACAAACATATTGTGATAACTACACGTGCCTTATCAATGTCACTAGGTGAAGGGAACCTCTTCCTTGTGATCTAAATACACTTGGTGGATGCAAATAGAATGCAAAACAAGATGGACATGTTGGTCATAATAGCTAGAAGATTCTGTTGACCAAATTTCCTCAGTCCCTGTTCATATTAGTGAACTAGTACTAAAAGAAATAAGTAACTCAAAACATGTGAGGGTTTAAGGTACCTCTAGATGACGATGATAATGTGGACGGGCATAAATATATCTCCTCCTTGCAACAAGCTCAATAATTTGCACAACAAAGATGGCTAGAAATAAAATGGATTAGATGGTAGATGGGGGGATTTCCCGACAAAGTCGGTTCCAAGAAGTGTAAACTTATTTATGCATATGTTAACCCCCGTGTTTGATAAAGATAGATGAAGTAAATAGATAAGGATCTGATATAAAATAAAAAAATTGAGATAATCGAAATTGAAAAGATGGATCTAAGATAATAGAAGTAGATCTGATCTCAATTGACATAAAATAAACCATACTTGACTGGATCGACGACAACCTAGGACTGTAAATGACTAATCGACGACGACTAGGGCTAGATAAGAGGAACCTGCAAACTTTTCTATTGCTAGATCTGAAGGCAGCAACCAAAAAATAGACTGGATTTGATATGGGAAAGCTATGGAAATAGAGAAGATGTGAGAGAATGGATAGATTTTATAACTCAAGATAGGGTTGACATCGATTGGGCTAAGTCGATGGCGACTGTGCCTGAAGATGAGAAGTAAACACAACAAATACACAAGAAGACCTTAAGCTCTCAAATAATTCCCTCTTTTGATCTCCAAATTACATCCTTTGATCTCTTTCCCTCTCCCTAAGAAGGAGGGGGTATGGGTGTATTTATAGGATGAGTGGATGGATGTGGGGGATAGGAAATCATTTAATAAAGGTAGGTGGCAGGATGAAATTATTAAATAAATGCATATGCAAGATGAAATTATTTAATGAAGGTGGTTAAGAGGAAGGAAAATATTAAATCAAGGCCAAGGGGAGATGGAATTATTAAATGAGGGCCTAGGGATGATAAAATGGAGTATATAGGGAGGATAAATGATAGGAAAATATTAAATGAGAGTAGGTGAGAACCTAGAGATGATAAATGGGGTGCTTAGGGAGGATAAAAGAGGTTAATAAATATGTCTAGGGATAATCAAAGGGATGTGATTAAGATAATAAATATGATTAGGGATTAATTAAATTTGATTAAGGGTGAATTAAGGGAAATTAAGGGAAATTTGAATAAATGGGATTTAGGAGGGAAAGGGGAAATTCCAATGGGTGACCATGGTGAAAGATAGTGAACGTAGGGTGAAGAGCATAGTGATACCAAATTTTGGTGTTTACAGATTCAAGATAGATCCTACAATGATTCAAGGTTCATGATTCACATCTTCCAAGATCATCTTAGTCATGTTAGAAGGATCAATTATGCCATAAAACTTCCATTGAATGCATGTCTCATTAGGCCTTATTGCTAGGTGCGATTTATAGATTCAATACCAAATAATATCATAATACATTACTTCACCTTGGTTCGTGAAAACTGAATTATTGCATACCTTCACATACATCCAAAAGTGGCAATATTTAACTTGTGTTCTAAAAAACCTAACAAGCTGATTCATGAAATATTGACCATAAAAATAGCATCTAGTTTGTTTACCATCTTTACACCTTAAGCATCCATATGGAATCTGCTTCTTTTGGCCATTCCCCACGATCTTGTATTCATATGTGTTACTTAGCCCCCCATGAGTGTTCTATTGACCTAGAACATTTATATTTCATAGTGTGGTTAGAATGTACAATAAACCTTATATGATTTCTCATAAATTTCCTTTCAATCCAAACCCCCGCAAAAGAGAACTCAATAATGACATTAATTCCTCTATACACGTTGACCCACAAAAGATCACCAAGTTCCCAAAGTTTTATACATAAACAATTTAGAACTTGTATATAGGGCCCTATGTTCTCTTTGTTACTCCATGTGTCCTTCACTTTCTTACCATATTTTGATTTCTTTGCATGATGACCATACATTTGCATATAACCATCCTTTTCATCATGCTTCCCATGATGACAACAAATATAGAGTGGCATAGAATGAATCAAAAATTCTAAAATACTCTCATACCTTGGGTTTTCGTTAATTTGTTCACCTTCCTTTTCTATATGAAGCTTGGTTGAGATATCTTCCACACCTCCATCTTTATGACTCAAAATTACTGAATTAGGATCAACATTCTTCTTTATCTTAGGTTCTTCATCTTCAACAAGTGAAGTTCTTTCTTCCTTGAATTCACCCATACTTGGTTGACACATGTATGGAGCACCTGCATATCTATTGCTAGCGTCATGGACACCATTCACTTCTTATAGGTTGTTCTAAAAATGCCAACCAACTGAAAATCAACATTAGCAATCGGTAAATCCATTTTATCATGTGTATGCCCTTTAACATGGCCCTCTTGGAACTCAACCTCAAAACTCTCCAATTTTTATTTTTCTAGTTCATGTCCCATGATTTCTTCCTTGACCTATTGAGGTGTTAACGTAACCATTACCTTAATTGGTTCTTTTTCTTCTTTCAAGAGAAGATTGTTTGGGTTTGACTCTTGACATCTTCTTGTGGTCTAGGGTTTAACCCTAATATCTTCATCCATACACCGGTTTTCCCTTTGGTGGAACCCTCAATTAGGGAGAGTATCACTTTCCTCGAGGCATGATGAAGATCCACCTGTGGTGCTTGAGATCTAGGCTTGGGCCTTGACCTACCCTTGCCAACTCCTATAAACTTTGTAAGCGAAATGAAATCACAAATCTCATTTGGAAGAGCCCTATACTCCTCATAGCTTGCCACAATGTTGTGACCCACTGAATGTCGTTATTCATCCTCCGAAATGACTTCTTTCTTTGATAAGAACCTAGGTCACCAATCCACGTTCTCTCTCCTTTGATAGTAGACATAATCTTTATCACCATCTTGCATGAATACCCTCAAGAGGGGAAGATATTTCCTCTGATACCAATGTAATGTCCCTTTTTGTGATCTAACTTAAAAAGGGAAAATAACACAAATCCCAATAAAACTCCCAAAAAGGAAACACCGACAACATTTATGTGTCTATTACATATTACTCTTTCATCCCTCTACTCATTTTTGCAACAAATGAAGATGAAATTTCAATTATTGGTATGGTGGACACTCAACCCCACTTTCCTAAAGAGGTATGCCTAACTCTCTTAAAATTTATTTCAGTCATCACTAGTTCATTTATGAGGGGGGAAATACATAACTATAATTGTGCTTGGGTTATTGTTGGAATCCTCCACCAAAGTGGGAGGTATGAAGATGTAATTATGAGGATGGTAAGATTTTTGGTGCTCGAATCTCTTGAACAAGGAGACTAGTTTCTTTCCTTGGGGCCATTGGGGGTCCATCTTGTATTAAAAGAAGATTCGTTTTCTTGATTTGGCACAAAGTCCCCATCTTTTATAAGACTATCATGGACATATCCAGGCCTTATGTGGTAGTTGGTTCCACTTGGCACCCCTTGTTGAGCTTCTATTCATCCCCCACATGGCCTACACCATTACAAACAGTGATAAGAAATCAAAATTGTCCTTGTCAAGTTCTTCTCAAAGTGTTGGTCCACTTACTAGCACTTATACACAACTACAAGAGAATTAAATGTTGGGTGATGTTTGGGATAGAGGAAGAAGAAAAAAGAACTCAGCAAAAGGTTATTTCTAATTCCAATAGTCCTGATATTTTTTCAGTCCTTCTCATACTTTTTCGGAAGGAGGCAATTTGCCACCATGATTGATACCAATGAAGCTCAAGTGATGGAGGTAGTTGTTGGGACTTTTTGGGATGGGTTAGTTGCTGATTACTTAACTTAGAGTGACATTCAAGCAGTGTGGTGGAAGGGCATTTAGTTCACTTTGGATAATGACTTGTCCTTAGTTCCTATAAGGAGGATTTCAATTATCATTCGTCCCTACTTGAAAAGGAAAAGGTCTAGTTGTAGTTGTCATCTTGATAGCATGGATACAAATAAGTCAAGCAAGGGGCAGAAAAGAGAAAATGGGAGTGAGAAGGAGGTAGCCAACATGCTAATATGGCATGAAGGAGGATGGGAAGAAGATCGTTTTTTCTTGAATATGTTTGTTTCTTTTGTAGGTACAAAGAAGGAGCAGCTAAGATATATTTGGGATTTGGGTACTTGCAATTGCTTGGGGACAAGCAATTTTAAGAGGGGAGGACTGTCATGTCCCTTTTTAATGGGTGATTTTTTAATACCTTAACCCATTCTTCTTCCCGTTGGTCTAAGGAGAAAAGCAAGGGGAAGATTTGAATTATATTTTTATCGTTGTTTAGGTAGTTGTTTAATTTATTATCATATATCCTATTGGCAAGCCTAATGCTCCAATAAAGGAACTTATGTAGTTAGAAATAAAGGTATTATGAGCATGTAGGCTCCAAATACTATTTGAATATTTAAAAGCACTTACCTTAAGGAGTTGATCGTCGTTTTTATGTTGTAAAACACTCCTTGTGGCTATTTGAGGATGTCGTTAGGGCATTATTGGATTATGTTTTGGTGAATATTCATATCTTGGCTAAGGTTTTCTTGTGAAGCACCTTATCTATCTTTCTCAAGGATGAACTCCCTTGATTGATGACCTTTTCCAATGATGGAAACCCGTGGTTGAGGACTTGTGGAGGATGAAAACTATTCCATGAGATTGTATGCAAGCTAATTTGAAAGGCAATAAATTATTATTTTCTTGCACGATTGGTCTCTTTAGTTCAATGATCTATTTGTTTGGAGTGGAGTGACCCACTTAAGAGTGATTGTTTGGTATGTGTGATGCTAATTTGGAAAATCTGAATTTACTATTTTGTTCTCCATATTTTCTAAGGCCAAGATCTAGAGTTTCATGAATTTTGGAGGTGCTTTACTATTTTTCCAAACTTGATGATGTTTGCTAATTGAGAGTTCCATAATTAATTTTTTTCACGCTCAATTCTGATTTTTAATAGTTGATCTTGCTTGCTATGGGTTTCCTATAATTTTGGCATTACATTTGAAGGGGTTTAGCAAGGTTTGATCCACCTTTGAGGGGTTTAACTCCTCTAGGAAATTCGCTGCTCTAAGAAGGGTTTAATTTACAGATTTGCAGGATTATATCTGTTAGGAATATTATAGTGCTCACTTGTTTATTTGTATGGGTTAATGTGTGAATAATATGTGAGCAATTATATTATTTAGAATACTACTATTGTGTGAGATTGGGTTGTTAAACAATTTTTAATTAAGCCTGTGAGACAATTGTGAGGAGAGTTGTTATGGCTAACTCCTAGTTTATGGGAGTTTGATAGTCTATTTATTTGTATCCATTCTATTTAATCAAATGTATCAGATTATTGATGTGTATAATTCATGGTGAAAGATCATACCAAAATATTTGGTATCCAAGCAAGTTTTAGTGGCTATTATGCTTCTTTGCAGGATTTGATAGTACTAAATCTTATTGGTTGTGACATTGGAGTGTTTGAAAATGGGTGATTTTCCTGCCCTCTCGCCATGTTTGCGATGAAGTAATAGATGGCCTGACATGCATCTACGCTTGTTCGTACAAGTCTATGTGTCTGTATTTAGCACTCAACAAATCAATCAATGAGTATTTTGATCGATAATTGGTACAACTAATGTGTATTTGGATCTCAGGAGACGTGGTGGATTTTAAGAGCATGATACATAAAGTCCTTCCACGGAGAATAACTCAGCCGATAATGGAGAAGAATCCAATGATCTGACGGTGTCTCTAATAATAGTAAAAACTATAGACGCCACTGTCAATGCAAGCGCCAACACAAGCCAACCTCGAGTTGCATCCAACTGTGAGCTGTTCATGTGGTTTTGACAACCTTATCAATGGAATTCATACTTAACACATTTCTTGGCATTCTTGTTAAACACGGATCGCTCCACAGCAATGTGCATCATCTGAAAACTCGGCCACACTTCCATCCACTACCGCTTAACAGTTATCTTCCACGTGCTTCGTTGTGTTTAGGTTTGTTTTGTTATTTGTTATTAGTGTTTAATTCAATTTTAAGTCGAAGATATTGAAGGGCCCTTGGTCTCTTGATGAAGTTGATTGGCTTGGAATGAGCCCATCAGGGATCATATCCACTAGCATGGATAGAATGCCGATATCTATGTAATTGATGGTTTCCAAACAAAAAAATATTAAGTCAAAGACTATGCATTTTATTTGAATAATATGTATTTTTTTAAAATTAGTCTATTTTTAAACATATTTATCATTTATGTCTTATATGCCTAGATTTGTCTATTATAAACATATGCGAAGGTCAAAATAATTGTGTGTCATGAATTACCAAAAATGTTGAGAATTGAGTTGTCTTGTCAAAAGTCTTTTTTTTGGTCTATAAAATGAGTCGAAAATAATAATAAAAGATATTTTTCCATTGATAAAGTATATTGAGTCAATTGTAAAATTCATTGTGTTGCCAAGTGTCATTATTGTCGATTGCATCTATTAGAGTCGATCTCAAAGTACGTGTTTCATCTTATCAAAAGTATAATTTCGTGTAGGTGAATAATAGGTTGAATTATTTGTACAAACATTTTTTTAACCTATTTTCACAATGGAAGTACCACTAGAAAAATTTACTAGTCTCAATTTTCACACTTAGAAAATAAAATCTGAATTTAATTACTAAACAATAATTTGTGGAGGATTGTGAATGGACAAGAAAAAGCACCATCAGATCCAACTAAATTAATAGAATGGTATATTAGGGATCATAAAGCCAAAGCCATTATTGGCCTAGCTCTTTCAGATTCTGAGTTGCATTATCTTGATCTCAAGAAACCATCACATGAAATACAGGAGAACTTAAACAAGTTAATTGGAGAAAAAATAGCTAATGACATATTTTCTTTTAAACTCCAGTTGTTTAGATTCAAAATGAATGACAAAGTCACCATGTCTAATCATATTAATGATTTAAAGTCTCTTACTAAACAATTAAAAGAAGTTAAAGCTTCATCTAATGATGAAGATGCAAAATCCATATTATTGAATAGCTTGTCTTCCAAATATAAAAATGTTGTTTTCACTCTTGAACAGATTCCTTCACAATCACTGGAAGATATGATATCAACTCTTCTAGTTGAGGAAAAAGGACTAAAGAATATGTAGAAGTAGAAATAACATTGTACTTAAAAAATGAAGTACAAGAATTTCTCCAAAATCAAGGAGGAAATTGAATGTTTCTACTGCAAGAAAAGGGGCATAAAGCTCCATTTTGTAAAATTCAAGCCAGTGATCTTCTAAAAGGAAAACTCAAAATGTATGAAACCAATATGGGCATAGACGAGGAATTAGAGTATGAAAGAGATCAAATGACTAAAGACAACGGTGGTAATTATGAAGATTTCCTTGACTAAATAAACAACATTGGACGAAAAAGACATATGAGGTTGGAGGTTAATCATCAACCTCTCGTCAGTCACTAACGACAAGGCCGCATGAATATTTGGTGACATCTTTTTCAGATTGTGTTTACTTTTAGTGTTTTCAATGTGTTACAGATTTTAGTGTTCTTGTTGTTCCTATTTGGTTTGCTGAATAAATGGAAATTTCACATTGTGGGGGGAACATGAGTCTCATGTTCCATTTCTAGTTTATGTTTGTAATGTGTGAGCACAATTTATATATAGTATCCTAATGGAAGAATGTGATGAAAGATGATGATAATACTGCAACATCATGATTTTATGGTTATTGGTTGAATGACTGAAAACAATGGTGGTAATTATGAAGATTTCCTTGACTAAATAAACAACATTGGAGGACAAAGGCATCTGAGGTTGGAGGTTAATCATCGACCTCTCGTCAGTCACCAATGACAAGGCTGCATGAAAGTTTGGTGACATATTTTTCAGAGTGTGTTTACTTTTAGTGTTTTCAATGTGCTTCAGATTTCAGTGTTCTTGTTGTTCCTATTTGGTTTGCTGAATAAATGGAAATTTCACATTGTGGGGGGAACATGAGTCTCATGCTCCATTTCTAGTTTTAGTTTGTAATGTGTGAAAACAATTTCTATATAAAATCCTAATGGAAGAATGTGACGAAAGATGATGATGATATTGCAACATCATGATATTATGGTTGTTGGTTATCCATTTTAAAAACCGTCTTGAAAGTTTGTTGGTTATCTTGAAAAACAAAACCATCTTTTGTGGTTGGTTTACCACTTGAAAAATTGTCCCGGAGGTTGGCTATCCTGAAAACAAAACTATCTAGATCATGAGCAAGCGTCAAGGCAACACGTTGCAATACACGGTAGGTTCTCCCCATGTTTGCACTAAGGGGGGAATGTTAGAATATTATAGTGCTCACTTATTTATTCGTATGGGTTAGTGTGTGGATAATATGCATGTAATTATATTAATTAGAATATTACTATTGTGTGGGATTGGGTTGTTAAATAATCTCATGTAATTAGGCATGTGAGAAATTGTGGGGAGAGTTGTTATGGCTAACTCCTAGTTTATAAGAGTTTGATAGCCTATTTATTTGTATTCATTCTATTGAATCAAATGTATCAGATTATTGTTGTGTATAATTCGTGGCGAAAGCTCGTACCAAAACAATATCAAATAATTCCACAATCTAATTTGTGAGTTACATCTCAACTTTTGGTCATTTTCTAAGCCCCCCTAAAAAGGGACATTACATTTGCCTTGGATGAAATCCATTTGCACCTTCAACCCCACTTGTGGAGAATGGAATATTGTCTTGTCCACATCATCATATTTAGATAGTTGGGTCTCCATCTATATAGCCATCCCCTCTCTCTCTCTCTATATATATATATATGGATATGGAATGCTTTTTTATTTTAGCAATTTTAGTTATTTTAGTGACATGTGTGCCTTTTGAATTTAAACAACTTTATTAAAGAAGTCAATATTCTTCAATAATTTAAAATGCATATTTATAATTCACAAAAATATGTTAATGTTATATAAGTGAAATTGTATTTGTAATTATGGATGTATTTTGTATATAAAGATGTAACACAATCATTTTTATAAACAATTAAACTTATTTTAATTTATTAATCAAATATTGATCATTCAACTATATCATTTCTTTAACCACCACATGTATGTATGTATGTATGTATGTATTAAAATTAGATTTACAAAAATACAAATAAATATAAAAGATTGTAAAAAAAAAAAAAATCTTATAATAAATACATAAAAAATGAACTTATTTTTATCTATTAATCAAATATCAATAATACAACCACGTCTCTTTAACCAACCTAATTTTTAAAAATATATCATATTTACAAAAATTCGAATAAATTAAATAAACATTGAAAAAGTTCTTTTAAAATTTCTTTAGAGAAATAACACGACTTAGTTAAAAACTAATAAAAATGAAAATTCAATATATATAATCATAATATAATATTTTATAAAAAGTAATATTCTTAAAAACAACTAAATATTAGATCTTTATTATTAGGTATTAAAGAGGGGTTATGGTTGTAATGTCCATGAGATGTCTATCTAATTTTAATAGGTATACAACAAGAATTAAGAATCTATTTTTTTCCTTTTAGAAATATTTTTTTCAACCTTACACATCAATGAAGCTAGATTAACACCATTTGTCAATATTCAATGAAAAAATAGTGAAATTGTTACCAATTATGATACACTAAAAATCCTTAATAAAGATCTTGAGATTGATAACCACAATAACAATAATAAATAATGACTAAGAACACAAGAATTAAATAAATACGATAAAAATAACTAAACAAATATTAAACAGTCAACCCATAATAATAATAATAATATTTTAACTAGATACAAATAATTAAGATCAACAGTGCATCAAACAATGTGTTGACTTATAAACTAACAAAATATGATTAATATAAGATTTTTTTTTATCAAATAAATTAAGAATTAGAGACCCTTATGTTGAGCGCAACAAGCAATCAGAACCAACAAAGATTATATCATTTGCTTGATTCCCACAATAAAATTGGATGCTGAAAAATTACAATATTACGTTCCAAAAAAATTAATGCAAAAAAAAACACACTAAAGCCTTAAAAATTCAATAAAACGAAGTATTAAAAAATAATAGTTAAAAAGACAATCCAATTATACAAATCAGTCCTCACCCAATTAAGCGAGAACATTGATTAAAATCTTTTAATGTAAGACCATGTGGTAGATGTTATGTTAATAGACATAATTTTTGATTAAATAATAGAATTAGTAGCTTGTCAACTTGACACAACCACATTAATGTAGTATTAATGTGCCTTTTAGTAAGGCGAGCCCACTAGGGAGTGTGCAAATGTCTCACCCCACACACTATAGGTAAACCATGAATTGATAACATAACTAAAAGGTCACCAATGTAACAACTTATTGTGGCACAATCTTGAAAGCAATAGCCCTATGATTTTACATGAGGTAGCCTTTTTGAAATTGGTCCTACATAACAAAACATCCATCATCAAGAAAGTACAATGAGTAATTCACATACCCTTTATAATCAATTTGTCGAAAACACCTTTGTTCGAGTAGGGGGGTGTTATATTTTCCAACATTGTTAATATCAATGGCCGTGAAGGCTACATGTAAGAAAGCAAGTGTAGAGCCATTGTAGATCAAAGGGAGGGTCGTATAATTAGGTAAGGAGAGAAGGTTGGCCAAATATTGTTAAGCCAAAGGTTCAACGGGAGAGACATTTTCTTTAGGTTTAGGAATTTTTATTAATCAACATTAATTAAAATTTGAAAATATATATTGAATACATTTAATCTATGATTAAGACGGAATATCTAATTATGAGATAACTTTTATCAAGTACAATAAGAGATTCTTGCATTGATACGTGTAACCTATATTAACATCCAATGGGGTTGAGAAGAGTGAGTGTAATAATGTGGGATGATGTGAAGTGTCAAATTGAATAGTCAGTGTTAAATTTGACATCTATTTGAATATCATGTGTTGTCACCCTCAAAATTCCCCTCATTTTTTTAAAGTCAAGTTTCGAAAATTTTGAGTTGGTGCATGTTATCCCAATTTTGCCCCCCCGACAAAATTGATCAAACACGACCCCACACAGAAGAAAATCGGAAGGGGCGGTTCAGTTATGCAAGCCCACATTCCAAATCCAACAATGAAGGGGCAGGGTCAGCAAAGGAGGCCAACAACATCTAAGGAGATCAGAGCGCGCAAGAGAAAATGGAGAAAGGCAGTGTTCAATCGAGGCCTAAATCGGCTAAGTGTAGAAGGACCGCGGAAGGTGCCACATGTCTCTTCGATGCACTTTTAGTATTGTGCACAAATGCAGAGACCCCAAACGTGTGCAGGACCTCCACATGTCAAAGGTCCGAAAAAGGGACAGAGTCGGTTGTTTAATCGACTAAGTATAAGAGGGTCGGCGGAAGCCTCCACGTGCCTCATCGATGCAACTTCAGAAGTGAGACCCAAAGGACAGACCCCAAATGAGCACCAACCCTCCATGTGGTTAGAGCCTCAAAAAGTTAAATCGGTCATTGAAAAGTCTAAGGCCAGCAGACATCGTCACGTGTCTTATCGGCGCACCTTCAAGAGTCAAGTCAAAGGCAGTTCCCCAAACAAGTGCCAGTTCACGTGTCTAGGGTCCAACAGAAGTCAAAAGGGGCGGAACCGACCGTTGAATCGGCTAAGGAAAGAAGAACTACAGAAAAGCCCCACGTGTCCCTTCGGCACTCTTTCAGAGGGCAAATCCAAAAGCAGATCCCAAATGTACATCAACTCTCCACATGTCTCAGGTCAGGCAAAACATCTTCGCCAACGGGAGGGACTTAGGCAAAATACAAAAGAAACAAAGCAAACCCGCGCACAACACCACGTGTCCAACCGACGCACCTTCGAAGGTCAAGTCCAAACGTAGTCTCCAAATGAGCGGAAGCTGCCACGTGTCCCGAGTCGGACATAAAGCCTTCGCCAAACAAAGGGACTTAGTCAAAACACAAAAAACACATAATAGGCCCGCAAAGGGACACATGGCCATGTTTCAAGTCAAGGTGGGAAGGCGGATCGTCGGAGCACTTAGAAGATTTTGGCTTTATTGCCAAAAGGGATAAAGTCAAATGTTGAGCCCATATTGTAAGTCAAAGCAAAGAGGCAGGTTGTCGGGACACTTTAGGAATTTTAGATTTGTTTCCATAAAAGGTGTAAAGTGATAAAATGAACTGCAGCCCCGCTCATACCAAGGGATAAAATCAAATGTTGAGCCCGCATCGAAAGTCAAAGCGAAGAAGCAGGTTGGCGGAGAACTTTGAGATTTTGAGCCTTGTTTCCAAAAGAAGTAAAATTATAAAGTGAGTTGTGACTCTGTTACCACTCGAGCAAAGCCACATGTCAAACCTACATCAAAAGTAAAATTGCAGGCTTGCGGCGCTACGAGAAACTTTTGCACTTTTGCATCTTTTGTGCTAAAGACGCAATTTTAATTTTAGGTCCGCGGATCCATTTTGCAAAAATTACATTTTCACCATTTTTGTACGGATTCGATTCAAGTATTCAAATGAGTATAACTAATTCGACAAACTTGGCACCATTAGAAAGATCTCAACATCCTCTATGCCATGGAAGCATATATATTATTTTCAATGGTCTTTGATGGGTGAACATCTGAAAAAAAATCTTTCAAGCCATTAATACGGGATCCGATTGCTTCAACAACCCAGATCTGATATGATTTTCCATCCTTCTCCAACATGCCAAACAGACATGGAGAAACAATTGGATATCTTGATTTGGGTGAAAATCTGGAAAACATCTTTCATGTCATTAATATGTGATCAGACTGCTTCAACTAGATCAAATTTGATATAATCTTCCATCCTTCCTTCTTCAGCACACCAAAGACATGAAGAACCAGATTTGATAGATTGTAGGCAGATTTACAGGGGCATTGATGGTTAGTAGTTGAGTTTCCAAATCAGATTTTTTTCCTTCTCTTCTTCTCCTTTCTTCACTTCATCTATAAATGTAAGAGCTTGGCTCATTGAAAATGTTGGACTCTGATACTTTTGAAGTGTAAATATAATCGAAAACAATCAATACAGAAGAATTTCCCCTTTCTCTTTATCTTCATCTATTGTCTCTTCTTGCTTATCTGAAATATGTGGATCATTTATTTTTTGTAGTAAGAAACTTTGAGTTCTTATTGATATGATTTCTAGAACTTTGTGTCTATGGAATGATATCTAACGCTGTGAATGTGAATTATTCTATTATGTATCACTCTTGCTTAGTACGTATAAGGATATACTCTACTATCTATATTTCTTGAAAGTACTGTTATATTCTACTCTTTCCTATCTTTAGTTTCTTCCATTCATTTTTATTGATAAGCTATTTTGGTAAAAAGCAATTCAAGATGTCAGAAGTCCAACCTTAAGATGAAAGTTGTACATTTGTATATAATTTTTGTTGTTCAATAAGAGAACATCTACCATAAAGAGAAGGGACTTGCTGTCCCTTGACTATGGTTTTGTTAAAATATCATTTTAAAACCCAACAATATGATAAGTTTGCCTCTTGCTTGGAGAAGGATATCTATAATTCTTGATATCTTGGGAGAATGGAGATTGGGGCCACTTTTTTCCTATAAAAGTATCCTAACACAATATAATGGTGAAATTAAATTGAGGCCATAGGTCACTAGATAGTAAGAAATTTATAGAGAAGGTGATGGAGTTGTTAATCAATGTAGAACCCTTCAATGAGCAAACCTATGCGATAAATCTAAGATCAAAATGCTTTGAGATTGATATACATCAACAATTTTCAAATAGATATAATTTAAGCTAGTGAAATAAGGGTTTACTAAACTTGATAAATAATTTTGAACTAGATGTTATCAATCATAATAAATAAATATAAAAACCTTGATATTTATTCTTATAAATAAAAAGACAATAAAAAATAAAAAAGTTATAAAGTACTTTTCAACAAGTACTTTAGAATGCTAGAATGTTCAAACACTAATGAAGAAATAAATAAATGTTTGAGAGGGATTCACAATAGCAATATGGACCAAAAAAATTGGAACAAAAAGGAATACCATATCAAAGAATTTAATCTTACATGAGACCATGACGGAAAGGGTTACATAGGTGCAACCATTAGAAGGAAAAAATGTAATCAGGGGGTGTTGGAGGTAGAATGACACTACATGGAGTGCACAACCTATAATGCCATATGAATTAATTATGAAGATAACCACCGAACCACTGTGTTTAAGGAGATGAGACTTGACAATAACATTGAATTTCTCGATCAAGATTAATAGTAGAAGATCTAACATCATAAAAGAAACACTCCACAAGAATAGTTCAACCTTGTGTTAAATAACTAATTTTGCTTAGAACTCTCTTGTTATTGCTCTTGATCCCATAAATTTTTAGTCTCCCTGACATCATTCATTTAAGAATTACCAACCTAATAAATTTACCTTAATATAAATTTACTAATGTCATATAAATTTGATTTACCTTAATAGTTTGCCTTGCAATTTTGATAAGAGTAAATATTCTGAAATTAAAATAAAAAATAAAAAATAAAAAAATTGAAATAAAATTCAATTACAACTGTGTAATCCTTGTCTCAATAAAATAATATCTTTAACAGAAACTTGCATTTTTATGTTTAGAGGGCTGGTTCTATTTATTTTAGCATTCGGTTTCCTTCTAGAAGTTGAAGAAAAATTGATCTCACTAATAACTTAAAATTGATTTTCCATCACAAGGGAAATTGTTAAATTATATTTTCATTACATATTACATATAAGCATTCTATGCTGTTGCAACAGCCATACTCAGAACTTTTCCTTTCCACCAATTTTTACAAATCAAACAGCTGTAACCAACAAGCACCTTATAAGTACATCAGTGTTCCATTGGTGTTAAATATCTTTTATTATATAAATGTTCACCAACGACCCAACAAATGAGGGAGGGGGATGAGTGGAGGGATAGGGGGTCAAAAAAAAGAAGAAAGACAAACCAGTTACAATGGCTAATCACTATTACTAAAAGAAACTCCAAAGAACCAAAACCTGTCACTAAATCTAGCACTGGATGTGGAAGGCAAAGAATATTATACACTTGCTTACTACTACAGACTTACATATACCTGCACCCAAACAAAAAGCACATTTGACATTCTAACTAACTTCTGTTAGCTCAGGTGATCTCAATAACTCTTTAATAAATTTGGACGGCTTTGCTTCAAGTGTCTTTCCATGGAAAAAGATTGATGTTGAAAATGTCAAGTACCTATACCAAATGCCATTTAACAGAAATATAGATATCAAATACACTGTAGCAGATTATTTATTGTGTTGTATCAAGCTACAGATCTGAGATTTTCAGCAGACTTACAGTCGTTGTATCGCCCTTGTTATTCCTACATAAAAAAGTCGACGCTCCTCATCAACATCAGCATCTTTCAATGGAAGAATATGATTTTGCAACCCGGTGATGAACACAGTGTCAAACTCTAAGCCCTTGGCAGCATGCAGAGTCATCAGCTTTACACAGTTCTCATTTTTATCACCCTATCAAAAAAGGAACGTTTTGTTAAATAGATTACATCACCTAGAAACCATCATGTGACTTATCCTTCCTTTCGTTCTTTTTTAAAATTTTGACTTGGGCTCTACTACTACACAGCATTGAGCAATCAAATAAGTTCTTCTTGCAAGAATAATAGAACAATCATCTCCCATAGCGATAAGACTAAACTAGTATAGGTATTTCCTCTCCAAAACAGACATATGGGGTAGCACTGGGGTAGCTTGGTCACTGGGAGGACAAGGAATGGCAGAGCATTAGTTTGAAATAACCCACGAAGTGTAGATGTACACTCAACTTAAGCATGTGCAATGCATGAAAAAACAGATAAAAGGCGACCTTGGTTTACACTTTACACATGAACGCTGGCAAACATATTATTCTAAAATAGATGCAAACACTTCTCACATGACATTTTCCTCTCAACATCTTAAATGTTTATCTCGCAGTGTATGACAATTCTAGGACTTGATGTGGTTGAAGTAAATGCTTATCTTGCAGTCTACGACAATTTTAGAACTTAATGTGGTTGAAAACCAAATTGAAGATAAATGTTTATCTTGCCATATACGATAAGTCTAGGACTTAATGTGGTTGAAGACCAGATTTAATATAAATGTTTATCTTGCAGTATTGACAATTCTAGGACTTAATGTGGTTGCAGAATAAATTTTAAGACAGACCATACTTCTGCTTCTCTGACAATATCCTAACATCCCCAATAATACAAGTAGATAAGATAGATAAGATAATAATATTAATGTCCAACAAATGACCACAAAAGTAGGTCAATGGTACTATACAGTACAATGCCAAGAGAGCCAGCAGGAAGACCCGAAAGGGTCCCCCGGGACAACAAGTATAGAGAGAGAAGAGAAAGGAAAGAAGAATGAGTAGAGTGTATGCTCTATATCTCTTTTTTGTTTCCTACCCACAGTCATCAAAAAACTACCATTCGAACTCTCAATTCTTTCTAGTTTCTTCTTCAGATTCGCAGAGCTTTGGTCTTAACCATAGTACCAAAAATCATTTAGGGAAAAAATCTTTTTTCCAGAAGTTTTTTTCAAATATCGCAATTAATCATGAAAAATTTGGAAAAACTGAGAACTGCTGAAAAAAAGTGAAAAGAGATTCTGTATTTTTTTCTTTTTTAAATTTCAAGCCATTTCCATTGCATCGAGATATGTATTAGGCATTTCAATTAATATTTGTACAACTAATTTAGAAAACAGTTAGGACACAAGTCTTTGATTGCAACGAGATCCGCAACCACCTTGCCTCTTTGACCATTTTCTATAAGAATGAATTACACTTAAGATATGGTCATGCATATGATCATAACAAGAACTGGTATGGAAAGAGTAGTGCCAGTGAGAGTTTCAGTTTCTATACAGAGGGTACAAGGAGTAATTGGTCATCTGCAGAAGACTTAGGTTATGTGTAGTTATAATCCAGCTGGTATAACAGGAAACTGAAAATGTTTCAAACATTTAGTAATGCACTGACCACTAAACCTTTAAGACGGAAATGAGTTTGTCAATAATTAACTATTCTGATCTAACTATGACAAGCAAACATGCCTTCAAGCTAAGAAACCCCCTTAAAGCATTATATTCATTTTCAACTGCAAAGGATACCCCAGGTTTTGTCCTAATTATCTAGCAAGTCATTTATCTGTATCTTCTTCAAATGGAGAGATATTTCTGCTGCATCCAAGGAAGATATAACTAACATTTATTTTACTTTTTCGTACTGGGAAATTACATGGTAATAATTTCATATAATAGTTAAACACTCTCGGATCTATAGGATCTATTCACTATGAAATGAGACATTTCTGTTGCATCCAAGGAATATATAACTAACATTTATTTTTTTGTACTGGGAAATTACATGGTAATAATTTCATAGAATAGTAAAACACTTCGGATCTATAGGATCAATTCACTACCAAATTCCACGGAAGATATAACTAAAATTTATTTTACTTTTTTGTACTGGGAAATTACATGGTAATAATTTCATATAATAGTTAAGCACTCTCGGATCTATAGGATCAATTCACTACCATGTAATTTCCTAGTACAAAAAAGTAAAATAAATGTTAGTTATATCTTTCTTGGATGCAGCAGAAATGGCTCTCCATTTGAAAAAGATACAAATCATAGTTATGCGGGGACACGTCCCCTTCAAAATCCAGGAGTCCGCAACGTCCCGGATGTCTTGGGGACGACGGGACAGGGGGGGAAATGTTTCCCCCACGTTTCCAACTATGCACAAAACAAAGGAAACGTCCCCGGAACGTTTCACAAGAAGAAGAAACGTCCCAGAGATGTGTGGGACGTTTGGGGGACGGCGGGGATGGCTGGACATCCCTGAAACGTTTCAGGGACTTCTGTTTTTTTTATTTAATATTTATTTAATTCTTTTTTAAATTAACTTGTTCATTGTTTTCTCTTTATAAATGTTTACCCGTTAACTAGATTGTATTGTATTACAAAGACATTAAGAAACAAGAGTGATATATGAATACAGAAATTTTCGAGCACAAATGCACATGGACTGTAACAACATGCTATGAAAACCAGCAGCATACACATTAATATTAAAAGTTATACAAAAATATAACATTAGTATAGCTATATCTATGTTGCAAGTTTTTAATATGGACGTCTGAATGTGGACTATATGCACATGGTGGACTGATATATAAATATGAATTACTATTCATAAAAAATTTAAAATTTATCTGTATATTTTTAATATTTATAATTGTATATATAATTTTAACTGTCGTACCCTCGCCGTCCCGAAATTTTGGAATTTTTTTGCCATCCCGAAAACTCTGTCCCCGCATCTTGCCGTCCCAGAGAAAAACTGCCATTGAAACAGGGCCAAAGCAGAGAAAAGTTGCTAGCCTATCATAGGACAAGGGCAATAGATTCCATATGGTATTTATAGAATTTGCACTCATTCCACTAGAAATAATTCCACCTTTTTTCAGTAATAAGGATGGAGTACTGAGTAAGGTTTCTTCCCATAGGTGTTTACATCTAGTCTCCTAGATGGGGAAAATACCATCTGGCTAGCAGAATTGAGTAGACTGCACGGAAACGCCCTAGGGGTCCTCTTACCAGCCTGGAAAGGTACCAGGTACTGGTACGAGGACTAGTATGCTCTGGGTACATATGGAAACATTTCCACAGAGATAGGGTATACTACTGGTACGGCAAAACTGTACTCGTAGCATACCCTACCTATGTGGAAATGTTTCCACATGTACTAGTGGCCTCTACACGTCTTTTTTAAAAGACAACTCAAAACTTTAAAAATATGCAATTTTTTTTTAATTTTAAAGCTTCCTATTTCTAACCTAACCCTAAATGACCCCCCCAAACACTTATTTACACACCCAATCCCTCTACTTTTTTCTCACACTCAATCTTTGCTATTTTTCTTGAGCTTGAAAGAGAGAAAGAGAAAGAGAGGTTGAAGGAGAAAGAAAGAGTTTGGAGGAGACAAAGAGAGCTTGGAGGAGAGAGTGATTGAACTTGAAGGAGAAGAAGAGAAGGAGAAGCAAGTCTACAAACATCACGGAGGATTTTTCCAGGTATTTCACATGCATTCATGCATTTTTTTGTAAAATCTTTTGAGCAATATTTTGTATATGAATATGATCAATATCATGAATAATGTGTTTCAAACACATTATTCATGATTATTGATCATGATCTAAATTTATTTTTAATATTTATTTATTTTATGGTTATTAAATATAATATATTAATTAATTTTTCCATATTTTAAGTTTAATAGTGAAGTTTTATTTAATTAAACGTCTACCATCTGTGTATGCTCTCACCTCACACCATTTATGGCGAACTTGGTGATCCAAATCAAAGATTGACGTGTAGGACTAACTGTTTAAGTTTTTTAATTAGTTATGTATTCGTTTTTTATTTTAAAGTTTTAAATTGAATTTGTTAAAAATTTAAATGTCTACGCTCTGTGTATGCTCTCACCTTGCACCATTTATGGCGATCTTGGTGATCAAAATCAAGTGAATGACGTGTATGGGTTAACAAATTAATTTTCTAATTTGTATTTGTTGTTTTTAATTAAATTATTTTAATATTTAGCAATGTTTTAAAAAATCTCTTATTATAGGTTAAAAGTTAAAACAAATTAATCCTACAATCATAACATCCAGTTCAGCATTAGTGGGGCAAGAGGGGGGAAATGTTTCGGGTGGTATGGCAACGAAAATGGATCCAAATTATCGTTTATGGAGGCATGTGGAAGTGGTAGAGCTTGTTGCCGGTGGTGGTGTCCGTGTTTGGACGTGTTCCCATTGTGTTGCAGCATTTAAATCCTCATATACCCGTTTGAGAGCTCATCTAATTGGGGAATTGGGGACGGGTATTAGACCATGTAGAAAGGTGGAAAAGAAAACCATAGCCATGTACCTAAAAAAGCAAGAGGATGCAAACATTGAAACAACAAGAGCTCGCTCTAAAACTGTTTCTTAACAACAGAAGCCCATGGGAAAACCACCAACATCAACACCATCATTTCATCCTTTCATTGAGACTCGTGCTGAAACTATTCCAGACGATGACCCTTTTGCTGCAGATACCTCAGGGCCATCAAGCAAGAGAACAAAAGGCCTATTAGAAAAAACATTTAACATTGAGAAGAGGAAAATTGCATATGAATTGGTGTCTCGGTGTATATTTGCATGTGGACTACCATTCAATGTCTTGAGATCACCTTATTGGCAGCAAATGGTGAGAGGCATTAATGAGGCACCACAGGGGTATACAAGTCCTAGCTATAATAAGGTTCGCACTTCTCTTTTGGCAAAAGAAGTGCAACACATTGCGACATCTCTACAACCAATTCGAGATTCTTGGACTGAATCAAGAGTCTCTATTATAACAGATGGATGGAAAGACTCCAGAAACAGACCTCTCATCAACATTATTGCAATATGCCCTAAAGGGCCAATGTTTCTGAAGGTTGTTGATTGTGAGGGGTAAGTAAAAGATGCCCAATTCATTGCAAATATTCCCATTGAGGCTATTGAGTTAGTGGGCCCACAGAGGGTTGTCCAAGTCATCACAGACAATGCCAAAAATTGCAAGGCAACAAGATTGATAGTAGAGGGTAGGTATGAGCACATATTTTGGACACCATGTGCAATACACTCCCTGAATCTAATGATGCAGAAGATTGGGAAAATTGCATGCGGATTGAGCAAATATACACGGAGACAAATGAGATTCAGATGTTTGTCACCAACCATCACATGTCTCAAGCCATATTCAGAAGATTTTCAAAGTTGGAGTTGTTGAAGGTAAAGGAACAATTCATTTTAAATTTAATATTTGATTTTAAATTTTTGAATCAATTTCAGTTTGTGTTGTTATTGAATTGTTTTCATTCTTGTTTAATAGGTTGCTGAGACTAGGTTTGCCTCTCACACACTCGTCTTGAGACGACTTGTGAAGGTGAGATGTGCTTTGAGCATGATGGTGATTGATAATGTTTGGACTGTTTGGAGGCAATCTAACACAGAAAGAGCCGAAAAAATAAAATCATAGATCCTTGATGAGCATTGGTGGGGAAAAGTTGAATATTTGTTGAGTTTCACGGAGCCTATTTTGAGTATGATACGATTTGTAGACAAAAATAATGCGTGCATTGGAGAAATATATGATGACATTGACTCCATGCTTGAAAAAATCCATGATATCATACAAGCCAAAGACCAAGACCCTGAGAAATTTTTTTACAGTGAAGTTAAAAATGTAATCGTGAGAAGGTGAAACAAAATGACCATCCCATTGCATCTCCTTGCTTATGCTTTAAATCCCAAATATTACAACAATGAAATAGTTGGGAGAGTTGGTAGGCAATGACCATATGATGACCATGAGGTTGCAAATGGGACAAGGCCAACATTCAGGAGGTTGTTTTGTGATCCAGCTACATCGCTTGCAGTCCGCCAAGAGATGTCGATGTTTGTAAATGGACAAGGTAGCATGGCAGAGATAAAGGCTATTTGTGACAAACCCACCATGGATCTAATCACGTGATGGACATGTCATGGCCATGATGCTAAGTTCTTATGGCCAGTTGCGATCAAATTGCTCTCACAGGTATAAAGTTTGTAACTTGTTAGTTGATATTTTAATTACTAATTAAGAATTAAAATTCAAAATGATATCATTCTTGTTTAAAAAATTTAATTAATAATATTAATACTTTCGTTTTTTGTGACAGGTGGCTAGTAATTCTTCTGTAGAGCGCAACTGGAGTACTTATGGCTTCATCCACTCAGCCAAACGCACCATGTTGGCATCAAAGAAGGCTGAAGATCTAGTATAAGGTTCATTCCAATTCACGCCTCTTAACCCACATGACGCAAGAGTATACTAGCGGTCCTAACAAGCTTCGGGACCTCCAACCTAAAAACACGGACTTTGAAGCTTCTCCTGGTTATTTGCCCAATGTTTCACTTCTTGGCATTGATGAGGAACTTCCAAGGAGCCCTTCACAAGGGTTCGAAAGTGGAGCTAGTGGGAGTGGAGCTGCAAGTGGCATCCATGAAGATGATTTTGACAATCATCTAGATGATATGCTCTAGAAGTTGAGAACTTGAATGTATTATGTTATTTTCTATCATGTTTTGAACATTATGAATCAATACAAACTCAAGTCTCAAATCTCAAAGTATTGGAAATTTTAATTTTGTTTTCATGTTTTATGAATGATTTTAAGTTGTATGACTCTATGAGTATTAAATTTCAATAAGTATGCAAATGCTTCTTTAAATTTATAATTTATATACATTTTAGATACCATATATATATAACGTACCCAAAAGCATACCGTACCCGAGATTTTTAAAAATTTGATGTTTCAACGTACCCGTACCCATGCAGTCTAGAGAACTAACATTAATGTAAAGGGTTTCATAAGGTTTAGAGGAAAATTATATCAATATGTTTAGGCTTTGTTGTTTAAAGTTATGTATGATTAATTATTCACAATTTAAGTCATATGTAGTTTTGGCTTTCTAAAGTTGCATTGACAAGAGTGATCCTAACAACCCAGGTGGCAATTCTAGTGGGGCAACTTCTAAGAGTCATAACTTATGCACCGTAGCTCTGATTGACTCCATTCAAAATGCGTCGAAAAGCTTGGAATGTGTAAAATATGGTGAAAGGGTGCATAACTTCATTTGGCAAAGTTTGACCCCCGAAATCCACTTCTAAAGGCCTCAAATTGTAATTTTTGTAGTGTTGTCTAAAAATAGTAATTTCGCGAATCGCATTTGTAATTCATGAAAGGTGAATCACCTCGTCTCCCGCGATATTGGTGACCTTCCACCATCTCGATGTCTCTTCATATTTCTAAAAGTAGTATATAAGTAGGAATAATCCGCAAGGGGAAAAATAACATCTCCTTGCTGAGATATCTATTGTAATCACAATTTTTTGAGCAATATACATCTCTTTTCAAATCTAGTTTTTCTGTTTACATGAAGCACAATTGTTATTTTGTCCTTTGATCCCAAAACCCCTAATTTTTGGATCAGAGAGTCCCTTATTCCAAAGAGGTCGGTGATGCTACTAACCCTCTGTACTGTTGCCTTGTTTTCTCCATCTTAGTTTCTAGCAATTAATGTACTTTGAGTGTGTTTATGAGATGGATGGTTCAAAAATGTGCCCACCAAATTAAAAGACATTTTCATCTGTCCATCTGATGCCCCAATGGCGCATTTATGACATCTTTATTCCCTTAATAATTTTTTCTATAAAGTGGTTATTTCTATCCTAAAGTTTTTTATTTTTTATTTATGTTGTTTGCTTGTATTGAAACAATTGTTTTGCCACCAACGCCAAAAGGATACTACATGGCATAAGGACTATATTCAACAAAACAATGGATTGTGGTCTTCAAAGCTCTCCCACATTTTACACTTCCAAATTCCATACATACATAAATACGTATGTGAGCATGTGCATGCAAGTGTGCATGTGCGCGTAATGTGCTTAGGTATATGAAAATACTAAAAAAAGGAATCCGTAAGGCCTTTCTTTGGCACATCATTAAAAATGAGTCTCCAGCCTGAATTATAATCATTTGGTGGATAAGGAGTCTCTAGACAATTATGATATTGTGTGATAGTTTTTCAGAATTCGACTTCGGAGTTTCGAGTTAGTCTGCATCAACCCATATTTCATGAGTAGTAGTTGCATAAATGAATGACCTAGAGAGCTCCATAATGAATGGTTCTTAAGGCACAACTTCACTTTTGCAAATGGGGCAGCAAGCTAAGGGGGTTTGATTGTGGGGGTAACTCTATGGTTAAGTGCATAGTTCGCATAGTCGTACTCGACAAAACCAAATCAACTGTAAAAACACCTTTTTTTTTTAAACATAAATTTTATGAAAACTACAACTTAAAAACATATGAAATGATTCTGTAACAAGTTGGGGAAGTGTTTTCTATTAGATTTGAATACAAATAGAGTGTACATTCGCATCATCATGAGACTATAACAGCCACCTGATAACTCTTATGAATTTATGATGATTGTCATTGAAAACGTCATCAGAAATTGCATATCCACACAAGTTACAAATTACAATAATTTACAATTTCCTCTTCCCCGTTCTACTGAAAAATTAAGAGGGTCTAGTGACCTTCTAGTCCCCGCACTCGACTTCGACTGCTTAGTCCTCCTAGAAGATTGTGACTGTGGCTCAACCCCGGTACTAGATAGTAGTGTCTCCACCTTTGCTTCATGTTCAACATCATCTACAATGGCGTTGTCCAATCCAATCTCTCCTGCTTTTGTTTCACTCTTCATAGCTTCCCTCTTGAAAGCAACAATCTTGTCCTCTGTGAATATGGGGACCTCCTTTTCTTGTGCAGTCTAATCACTATATGGATCAATCTCATCTAAATTAATAGGCTCCTACAATGTGTCCTCCACCTTTCTTGTGCGAAGCCGAAGGTTGTATTGCACAAAAACTAGGTCATTGAGGTGTCATTGAGTCAATTTGTTGTGCTTCTTCCTGTGAATAGCCTCGATCAAACTCTAGTTGTGCTCACATCCATAAGTGTTATAAGGATGAGATAAAACTTGGAGGGCTAGCTTTTGAAAATTTGGGGTATTTGTACCCCAATCTTCCCTCCAAAAACCTATAAACAAGATATTCAAAAGTTTGTTAGTAATTAATAATTGAAAATTTGTAACTTGTAAGATATAAGTAAAGACTCCAATTTTGGTTACTTGGTGTCTAGGTGGATCTTCGTAAGATAGCTAGCGCCGAAAAAAAGAGTCTCCACCTAGCTTGATTGTAATTTTTCTACTCTAAAATTATGAGGTCCCCCACCTCAACATCGGGTGTCATCCTCTCAATGTGTAATGTCCCTTTCGGGCTCAAATTTGAAGAATTTGGATTTTCCCCAAAAAACTAGAGGAACGTCGCTGGAATTTATGACAACCACCTGTATAAATCTGTTTTTTTATGACAACAATATGAATTGATGCGAAAATTAGGGCAGCGACCTGTTTTACGTCCCCAAAACCCTAAGTGACCAAGGTAAAATTCAGATTTTAGTATTTATCTACTCACGAATCTTCAGAAATACATCAACAACATGAAACCCTTGATGAAATCATGCAAAATAAATGCTCAAACACCAAAACACAGACTGCTCGAATTAATTATTCAAAAACAACTGAAACTTAAAATATTCATAGCTTCAAAAATACTTGGAGATAAAATGCAAATGATAGCTCAAAATGACCACAAAAATGGCAGCTATCAAACAAAATTAAGATCAGATTTTTCCAATAACAAAACCCCCTCGAATTGCTGTCCCGAACTCTACAAATGGGTCGCCCTAGCTGGAATTTGTGCCCTAGCATGGATGGAAACGCTTTCCGTTCGTAAATTTTGAATTTTAAGCTTACTTGTGACTCCTGGATGAAGCCACCAATGCAACAAATGAGGGTTTTTGTTCCCACATGTTGTGACTATTGAGAATTTTCATCTCCAGTAGGATTGAATGAGGTTTTTTCGTCCTTAAACACTAAAAATGAGAACTCAATGTCCAATTTCCAAAGAGAAGTATCAAATTCACCAGATGATCCTTACAATGAGCCCAAGCATTTGCCTTTATAGCCTATTCTTTCTTTTTCCATGTGGAGTGCACCATATGGGACCCTTTATTTCTTTTTAACATTTACTTTTCCCCCTTTTAGTTCTCCTTTTGGGTCACTCCACTTGGGCATTTAAAAATAATTAATTAAATGCACTTTTCCCTATTTTTAATAATTTAATTAAATTGCCAATAATTAAAATTACTTTAACATTTAAATTTAAATTATTAATTTACTTCTTTTTTGCATCCCTTTAGCCGACTAAAAATAATGAAAACGGGCTGAGGCTCTTCTTTCTGCTTTAGTATTTAAAAATACATTTTATTTTTAATAATAATATTATTAAATTGCCTATAAATAGAGAGTTATCTAGGCTCAAATTAACAATATTATTAAGTATTTCTAATTTAGAAAAGGGAACATTACACAATGCTTGTCGAGAGGCCCTCCATAAACTCTCCGCTATTATCCATGAAGCCATCAAAGAAGAAAAACTTGGGGTTGAGGTAGTACCATATTGCATGAATGTTGTATGAATGGGTTGGAGGGTATTGTTCCATCTCTGATCGATTAAGTCCCAAAAGGGGCCAAATCTAACTATATCCTTTCATAGTAGATTTGGATGGCCTCTTTAGCCCTATCCATGACCTCATAAATACATTTCATTAGTTTTTGTTCCCCTTCTTCCGAGTACAAAATTCACTATAGAACCCTTGCCCAGGATCAGGATAACCCTATCCCGGTTGTCGAAAATATGCACTTAGAACCCTTGCCCAAGGACTGCGGGATGGTCGTTGAATGTTGGGCTCGTGTCGGGTTGTAATTTTGACCACCGATGGAGTAATCGTAAATAAAATTGGCAATGAAATAAATTTAAACTATGGTGATAATAAAATAAAGAGGCTAACGTTGAAGTTATCCTTCACAGACTAAGTGTATCTTTCATGTCTTCGATTCGCAAGGTGATGTCTTTCGCCTTGTGATTCATTCTACTCAAGAGCATTTCGAGGTTTGAGTTTGAGTTATGTATGTAGCTTTTATTACGTTAACGTTGAGCTAATCAAATTTTTTTACAATATTAATAAAAAGATTATGCATATTTCTCAACGAAGATATTTATGTGATAAATAAGGGGCGTATCAGGAGCGGTGGAGGTCTCGGTTAAAGAAAATGTTAAAACAATTAAATAAATCATGGAATGAGCACAATAAAAGAGTTTTCATTTAAAATAAATAAAATTTAAATAATTCATTATTATCCTAAAATCTCTCCAAATTTATTTTGGAGCTTGGAGCCAACTTCTTCTCAAGGAGAGAATTAATGAAATTCTTCTTGGGCATGGTGAATTGGTTTTCCGTGAGAATTTTTTTTGAGAATTCTTCTTGGATGTCGTGATTCAGCTCGTGTTGGAGGATTTAGCTTTTGGGGATTTTAATTTTTTTGTAAGAGGATTTTGTGGTTATCTAAGCTCTTGCTTTTACTCCATCTTGTGCATCAAATAAACCTCTAACTTGATCATTCCAATTCTGCCAACATGTGTCCAACATGTGCCAATTTGGGAGCCTTGGACAGGGTGTACGCATCTTTTCCTCTTAATTACTTCCTACTTGTTTTGCATGGAAACTTGGAGGGCCTTGGGCCAAAATATGCTTTGTTTTTGCTAGCATCCTCCTTGCCTGTGCGTGATGGGAGCTTGTCAGGTCTAGACAACCCACCAAAGCACCAGGGAAAGAGGAATTTTGTCATATTTTGTGATTGCAAGCATCCTGGAGGACAAGGTTTCAAATGTGAAAATAGACAAGGCACGTGACTGGTAGACAACGTGGATTTTGTGGGTGCATAGGGTGCAAAATGTAGACAATCTGACTGGCTAAAAAGGCTTTAAAAACCTTCAAGCGATGCAATTTGGAATTTTGTGGGTTTGTTTTGGTCAGTTGAGGGAATCCCTACCACTATTTCACCAATTGCCACCAACAGGTGTCCAATTTGACCTTCCCTTCCCTGATATGTTTCCCCCTGCACCAAAGCTTGATGCATGAGTAAGAAATGCAGGTTGTATTGGTGTATTGGAAGAATAAAAAGGGCACAATGAAGAGATCCTTTACAAGGATATGCTTCTTAAATGTCATCAATCACTCCCAACTTGAAAAATTGCACAGGTAAATGCAAAGGACAAAGAGCTTGTAAGAAATTGAATGTAAAGCTTACTTCTCTGGCAGTTTGGTGAGATTTCGAAGCTAGAATTACATGGGCTAGCATACCTCTTCAGTTGGATACTCAAAATGTATTTTACAATGAAGGCATTAGGAGTCATTCCCTCATTCATTGAGCTTGTCCACTATCATTTTGTTCTGACAAAGAAATGACATCCGTTACTTGCCTCTTTCTCGTAACTATCCGCTGGCCGATGTTGTTCTTCAAATCTTTACTCCACCTTATATGCTCCACCACTCTTGCCAAAGTAGTCATGCTCCACCAGCTAATAGAGGGCAATATGAAGACTCGAACTTGCATCGATCTATGGCACAGGGCCTGAGGTTTTAAATATATATCTCATGGACTGCTATGGTTATTGGATATGCCCAAAATGGAGATGCTGGTGAAGCCTTCGCATTATCATCAAATGCGACTTCAATGCACCACACATTAAGAAGTTACCTTGGTTAGTCTATTTTCAGCACGTGGTCAGCTAAGATCTCTACAAAATGCTAGGTGTATAATTATTTGTTAGATCCAACATCACTAAACAAAACCTTGATTTCCTATCACAATTGTGCTAGCATTCCATGTTTGGAAGTACGGGCTTCATTAATGTCGATGAATATTTTAAAATTGACAAACATTTCATAGGTTGAGACGTCGAAGTGGAGGAATGGTATTCTAATCATGGATCTTATCTTGGCTGGCTGGTATGTTGATGTCGTGATGGTGTTAGTGCCTACAAAATAATGTGAGTTCGCCATGCAAATAATAGATGTTCAGATTCAAATTTTTGGAGTGATGATCCATGTGTTTGGCACTCGCAAACCCAAAATAACAGAAGATCCTGTGGGACTAATTTCTGGTCAGACATTTAAATGCAGTGCAATTGACTTGGATTCCCTCATACTGCTTTGATTCTTGCACAGGCATGGTCATCTTACTCTATCCTTGCATGTTTTTAGTGTTCCTAGTTTTTTTAATTATAATGGAGTTGTAAATCGATCTAAAGAAAAATAACGTTTAGGTGAATTAAATGGGATGGATTATTTTATAGTAAATTTTTCCTCTGTTTTGTACGCAACTAAACCAATAACCAGGAATAAAAACACTACTCTCTTTTACCTTGTAAGATAGATGGATAAACTACAATACTAGTTTTGGACTTGGAAACCACGCGGTTGGTGGGATAAATGAGAAACTTAGTAAAGACTACTTTTTGACAACTTTTTGTAATGTTTATAGAACCTATTTTCATGGAGGCGCAAAATATCTTTATGAACCCCGAAATGAGAAAAGAAAACTTTAGTCATGTACCTTGTCATGTGGAGTGTCCAACCGAACCCTGAGTTGTCCCTTGGATGTTCGTTTGACCTTGTTTCGTAATGCATTTAGGAGCCAAGCGGGATAGTTCGCAACTTTAAACTGCTGAAAGTTAAAAATGCAATTTGGTTTTGACCTGCCATTTTGGCTCTGGGTGTAGAAACAGATATTGGATTCCGCATACCTCTAATATTTCTACGAGACAATTACTATAAACCCTCGGTTTGAAGAGAAACATCCAGCAAGCTAGTTTTCCTTATAGGTTTTGTAGGCCTCCGGTTGTTGGGTGACAAGGCTACTTCGGCGCATTTACAATCAGTAGCTCTGGAAAGACGAGCGCCATTTTCATCATGTTTTCCAATTTGGGGTTCCATCAGCTCTGAGTGTTTCCCTGTATATAGAGGAATAGGTAGGAATTTGTTCCCTTGTGTGTTTGAGTCTCGAAGATGGTTTTTGATTTTGTGACTAATTGGTAAAAATTGTCTTATGATCTCATCCAACCAAAATAGCGATCGGGAAACTTTGTAAATGCAAAAAACATGACTGTAAGAAACCATTTTGACGCTTGTTTGAAAAGATATTGAATGCAAAAAGAAATGATGTTTTTTATAACTCCTCTCTCTAACCCTATCTTTGGTTTTGAGAATCAGATGAAATGGCATTGTGTTCTTACTATGGAATTGTAAATTGCATTTGATCGTAGTTGGATGCCATGTCAATGGTTGTGCTAATGTAATGTCCCCTTTTTCGAATAAATCTAAAATAAAGGATTCATTGGCAAGCAATGGTTGAACAAGAGAATATCATGGATTATATTTCAGTTTTCATCATTCATATTCATGTTTTATTTTTGTATTTCCCATTCTTAGTTGGTTTGGCTGGGTTGGAGAGCTTTCAATAAGCTCAAAATAAAGAAATAAGCTATTAATGAGGTCAGATGGGTTTAGTGCCTTTAATGAGGCTTAATAAAATATTATAATGACTTATTAGGGGTCGTCCTTACCTTTATGGGCTTTGGAGCCAAAGAAAGGTATAAAAGAGGATTAGAGGAGCTCATTTGGGGGATCTAGATTAGCACATTTTCTATTATTGGGCATTGAGAGCTTGTTGCTCCATGTTCTTCCACTTGAGGACGAAAACCCTCTTGTGTGGCTTCCTAGAGTGACGAAAACCCTTCTAGTGGTTTTACTGGATGATGAAAACCCTTCAACATTGATTGAGCTTGAAGTAAATTGCAGATTTGAAGAGAATCATCCACTTTCACATTTTTATTTGCTTTCTAAAAGAGGAGCTACCTACCTTGGTGTAAGGTTTGATGGTTTAGAGGGGATAAAGTTGATCTTTTATTTCATTATCTGATTTACCATATTTTATAAAGCCGGAATTATCATTTTAGGAATTTTGAGGGTTTCTAGACCCATATTTCATAATTTTATTGTGGCTGCTCTTTGCTGGTTACTGATTGATTTCCAATTGTGTGTTAACTCATAATTTTCATTGATTATTGGTCCATTGGATTCCTAAAATACATATCTAAATTGTGGCAAGGATATTTAGAGTGTGTTCAGTGTTTTGCATGCATTTTTATACCATTGTTTGGAGAAATCAGTTTGCTAGTTTTAATTACACTTTGTTGGTTATTAAAATCAGATTTTGTTATTTGGTGTTTGAGAATAAAAATAAGATTCGGTTATTTGGTGTTTGAGATAATTCCTTGGTTGTGGTTTCATCCCTTGAAAGGAATATTACAGTGGTATCAGAGCTCATATTCTCGAAGGCTTAGGGTTTCAATGGACAGATTGATGAAGGTGCAAGAAAGACTAAGTACTTTGGACTCTCTTGCCTCCATGAAAAACCTACAATGAGGAAGGACATTCAAGGAAGAGCCTGGGGTTTAAAAGGTCAACAAGGTGGCAACTAGCTTTGAAGAATATCAAGCTCTTCTGAAGAAGATTTGTGATGCCCTAACCTTTTCAAAATTTCATAAATTTTGAAACAGAAAGAGTGGGCATTGGAACTCGATCCAAGCCTCGAGGCATGCACAAGGGTCATGTGGACAATATCCCTACCCTTGTGGGAAAGAGCCTCATCTTGTTGGCAAAACAAGGAGTGGCTATGGAGCTTGTTGAAGAAGGGACCAAAACCCCAAGTTCATTGGGAGATGATGGGCATGCTTATTTCCCTAAGAACATGGAGGGTATATTGCAGAAGTTGGTAATTGAGAGGGAGCAACCCTTGGAAACCTCCAACCCTCTTGCCAAGGTTGATCTCTTGACTGTTGTTCCTCACAACACCTTAGTGACACGAGGGTTTAATGAAATTGTGTAACACAAGCCAAGGAAAGAGGAGCACCCTATTCAAGATTTGCACCATGGAGGAAAGGGAGCCATGAAAAATGATTCAACCCCTACTTCCATTATTGCTTCGGATAGTCAAAATATTGAGGTAATTATTGATCATTGGTTGACTAATAATGATGATATTTTTGTATATGATGAATTCAAAGATGAAAGAAGGGGTTGTGAACAAGAACAAGTAGCGAATGGGATGGACGGAACCCATTTCCCAAATGGAAATGATAACAGTCAGCTTGCTGGTCTGTTTATAACAGCAGACAATAAAGAGCCCAAAGACGAAGAATTAGACTTGCGTAAGAACCAAAAGGACATTCCAAGCACATATGAACAAGGTACGATGCTTGTGACACCGAGCATCGAAGAGGAAAAGAAAAAGGGAAGGAAAATCTTGTTGAGAGCCCAAGGAACTAATATATTTCAGATTTATTGCTCTTTAGTTCACCATCATATGGAGCTGGTCATCTAAATCAGTTTGGTACAAATATGGGCAAAACAAGGAGCACCTTGAGTAGTAAGGGGTACTTGCACCCTTTCTGGTATCCTTCAAGTTATATATGCATCAAGACAAATGTCACTTGAGGCTCAAAAACTGAGGTTGGATTGATAAGAGATAACCTTCTCTCCAAGGCCAGCAGTATGCATATTAAGGTTACCATAGTTAGCATACTCGGCGAGTACTCGCCAAAAAAAAACCAAACAAAATACTGTCTTGGAAAACTCGCCACCCAAGTTTTGGCGAGTATTCGCTGAGTTTTTATCAATTTTTGGCAAGTATTCCCAAGTATTTTTCAATGACAATCATCATAAATTCATAGCACTTATCAACCGGCTGTTGTATTCATATGATGATGCGATTTTGTATTGTATTTGTATTCAAATCTAATAGAAAACACTTCTCCAACATTTTATGGACTCATTCGATACATTTTTGAGCTATATGTTGCTTAAAATTTATGTTTTTTAAAGAGATTTGCGTATTTTTTAAGTTGCCGAGTATTCCCAAGTATTCGCCGAGTCTTGCTGAGCCAAAAAAATTTTGGTCAATCGAGTATTTGCCGAGTACGAGTATGCGAACTATGAAGGTAACCACTTTTTTCCAATTGGTTTATAATCCATCCGATATGCTTGTGTTTGAAGGAAGAAATGAGGGTCACAATGATATTTATATTTATGGTACTTCAACGAGCCTTTTATGGTCAAGGAAATGGAAGGAAACACCCCACAAGGCACAAAATGAAGTGGCTGGTCTGTTCCTAACAGCAGTCAAAAGAAGGTCGTTTGAGGAAAATCACAGCCCTACAAAAGCTCAAGAGCATGGGGAAATTGTCAACCAAACATCCAATAAAGAAGAAGGTAAAAGACTTTTGGCTGTTCATGATATTTCTTTTCTTTTTAATGGTTGCATGTGGCAAGATACTAAAGGATCTTGGAGGCACAAGAAAAAGGATGAAAAGAAGCATGAGGAGCAAGAGAATGAAGAGGGTATTGAAAAGATGCCAAGCAAGTCTCAAGGGATAGAGGGAATTGAACACATCAAGGATGTCCAAAGGTATGCATGTGCTTTAAAATCATTGTTTTCTTCTACTTCAATTCAGTTTTGTTGTCTTGAGCCATTTGGTAACAATATGACATTGTTGAGGCTCCCTTGTAAAACATGGCAAGTGGCAGTACACATGGATCAACAAGCTACAAAAGGGGTTATAAGAGGTGAAAAATCTGAACACATAAGGAAAGATGAAGTCGATCTTCCAAGGGACAATGTTAGGAGGTGCACACGTGAGACAAAAGCATTTCCAAGTGTCGATGGCCTCTTTCAAACCCGCTGTAAATTTCAGATCAGCAGCCCATGGTAAGTCCTATGATGTCTTATTTGATCATGTTAAAGGTCTATTTCATCATTATGTATCATGACCATGTTTGGGTGATCATATCTATGCTAATAAGGGGCAAGGTGGGAAGAAGGCTCTTTGCTTAGGGCTCACTATGTATTTTTCAAGCAATAAAGTGGGTTTTTATGACAGTCTAAGGTACTCACACATTTCAGATCTATTGTTTCATTCCTCATCATTTTGTTGGGTTGATCATCACAAACTCCTTGTCATGAGTTTGGATTTCAAGATAGGAATCGCCATACATATGATGATTGAGAGAAAAAAGAGGGATGATAAAGAGTTACAAAGATTGTTTGCATCCTTGAAATCCGGGTAAACCCTTGAGGCTCAAAGAAGACAAAGGTAAAAATTTCATTTTTTCTTTTTACTTATGGAATTTGATGAAAGAGAATGCTAGCATGCCATGTTTAAGAAAACATAAGCTTGAGGGGAATTCTGATTTTTCTCTCTATGATTTGCTAACCTATGGTTCCATGAGAGAACCAAAAGAAGTTTGGATAAAGAGAAGCAATTATGATGAAATCAAAATTCAGCGGGGTGATAAGAAAGCTGATTTTCTTAAGATTACAGTCAATATATCTGCTGGTTTCAATTGTAGGCCTGCTGTTCATAAATTTTCATCGTATGCAAAACAAATTTCAGCCTCCACATTACTCATGGACTTTCCATTCTTTGTGAGATTTCAGTTTGCTAGTTGTTAAAGCCATGATTATATGACTGGAATTACCAAAATCGGTGTGTGGGGCTGCCATTTTCAGTTATAAACAACAATATGTTTTCGTTTTGTGAAAACATTTCGTCATGGAGAAATGAGAAAGGAAGATTCCAGTTGGAAGGAGGAAAGAAATAAGGTTTTAGCTTGTTATTTTCAGATTTGAACATTCTGATTTTTGAAGAAAAAATGCATACTCAGTGCTATTTTTGGGACAACCTTGCTAAAGTGTTGAGAAGCCATCATTTGAATGAAAATTATGAAGTGGCATCAAGCAACAGAAGAGAGCTAGTTGTCATGTCTCTAAGGAGTGACAAGGGGAATTTAAAAGTGTTGTTAAACACTCTTGTTTTCTTTGATATGCTTTGTTTCATGTGTAGGTATGTTGAAGAAGATGGCAGTTAAGATTTATTTGGGATCCGGGGTACTTACAATTGCTTGAGGACAAGCAATTTCGGGAAGGGAAGACTCTAATGTCCCATTTTTCAAATTAATGTAAAATAAAGGATTCCTTGGCAAGCAATGGTTGAACTCATAGATTATATTTCTGTTTTCATCATTCATATTCATGTTTTATTTTTGTATTTCCCATTCTTAGTGGGTCGGCTGGGTTGGAGAGCTTTTTAATAAGCTCAAAATAAAGATATAAGCTATTAATGACGTCTGTTGGGTTTAGTGCCTTTAATGAGGCTTAATAAAATACTTAGAATGACTTATTAGGTGTTGGCAGTACCTTTATGGGCTTTGGCACCAAATAAAGGTATAAAAGAGGATTAGAGGAGTTCATTTGGGGGATCTAGATTGACGCATTTTCTATTATTGGGCATTGAGAGCTTGTTGTTCCATGTTCTTCCACTTAAGGACAAAAACCTTCTTGTGTGGCTTCCAAGAAAGACGGAAACCCTTCTAGTGGTTTTGTTGGAGGACTAAAACTCTTCAACATTGATTGAGCTTGAAGTAAATTGCAGATTTGAGGAGAATCATCCACTTTCACATTTTTATTTGCTTTCTAGAGGAGTGACATACCTTGGTGTAGGGTTTGATAGTTTGGAGGGGATAAAGTTGATATTTTATAAATCATGAACCTTCATTTTTATGAATTTTGAGGGTTTCTAAACCCATATTTCATAATTTTTATTGTGGCTGCTCTTCGCTACTATTAATTAAATTCTAGTTGTGTGTTGACTCAAATTTTTCATTGATTATTGGTCTATTGGATGCCTAAAATACATAACTAAATTGTTGGCATAGATATTAAGAGTGTTTTCAATGTTTTGCATACATTTTTATACCGCTGTTTGGAGAAATCAGTTCGTTGGGTTTTAATTACGGTCTGCTTGTTATAAAAATCAGATTTGGTTATTTGGTGTTTGAGCTAATTACTTGGTTGTGGTTTTATCCCTTGAAAGGGATATTACAGCTGACCATGCGGTGGTTACAGGTACAAGGGAGAAAAAGCAAATGAATTGACTAGTTCCATTGACCAAAGAGAACCAAAGAGAAATGTGTGATGCATTGACCAGTTCCGTTAGAGACTTGGCCAAAATTCTACAAGGGAACAATGTGTCTCCCAATCAAGGAGCAACAAAATATGGAGAAGGAAGCTCTACAGGACCAACTAAGACCGACTCCAAGTTTACTTTCAGAGCTAAGTTTCTACAAAGAAAAGAACCAGTCAAAGAGGAAGCCCAAAATGATGTCGATGATGTGGAAGCATGGGGTAATGAGTATGCAAATTTGAGCTACAAGGTGAGAGAGATGTTATACTTCCGTGACTATTGCTAAGTAAACTATAATAAAGGGTCAGAAAGAAATCAAAGGGTGGAACAAGAACAACCTAGGAGAGACATTCAGTAAAGGTTGGGTAAGGTAACTCTTCCTTCCTCTGATGGATCTGATAAGTGTTCTGCTAGAGCTTGACTACAAAAACTGAGACACATATCTTTCTTTAAATCCAATGTATGAAGGAAAAAGCCCTCAAATTTGCTACATTGCATTTGGAGGGAGTGACACATGAATGGTGGGTACCATGGGTTGATTACCCAAGGACATGGCTCAATCACTACCCTTGAAGAATTCAGTCTATGCATGAGTGAAAGATTTGATAGAACAGATCCGGATATGCACTTCAGAGAGCTAGCCCAACTCAAGCAAGAAGGATTTTTAGAAAGGTATATTTATGTTTTTCAAAGGCTTGTAGTCATGGTACCTGATATCAGCGAAAAAAGACTAGTATTGTTTTTTATTAAAGGGTTAGGAGAACCACTAAAGGGTCTTGTCAAAGCATTTAGCCCCCCATCTCTACAAGGTGCCATTAAGAAGGCATTAGACTTGGAAAGTTCAGTTCCAAGAGGTAGAAATTTGCAGTACAGACTACAGTAAAAATCAACACCTTTTGGGAAGCCAAAAGGAGTATTTGGACAGCCAAAGATTTCTTCATCAAATGGGCCAAAGACACCAAATTTTGGACAACAAGGTAAGTCTTTTCAAAACATACTTGATGCAAAAGATTGGGGTGAAAACAACAAAGAAATTGAGGCTAGAAATGAGCTTTAGGAGGAAAAAATTATGTTTCACATGTAGATAAAGATAAAGATAAGATAATATATAAATATATTAATGTCTAACGAATGACCACAAAAGTAGCTCAATGGGACTGCAGTCCAAACAATATACAGTAAGTGCAAGATGGGGAAGACTCAAGAATGAGAATCCTTGAGAACAAAAGAGAAGAATAAGAGCAAACAAACAAGGAAAACAAGATTCCCACAGAATGGAACATTAACCACCTTATTTGGAGCACCGGGGATACTATGCTTTTCGTGTCAAGGGGGTGTTCTTCATAGGAAAGCGGATCATAACATCGAATGAAAGAGGGGGCTACTCACAGGAGCTGTCTACTCAGAAATGGTAGTCCCATCCCTCCTAATGATTCAAAGCTGGGATAAGAAAGTAGAAGACTGATCCGATGACTTCTAATGTAACAGTGGGGGATGGATATACCCTTGCATCCCCTGCAGAAAATTCCCTAAGATTAGAGATGACCGCCAAGGAGGCGAAGTAAGATAAGTGAACGCCCTCTGATGACATTGGTATGTTGCTGAGCCAGCTGGTGGTCACTGGGTGGAGCAATGGTCGCAAGGTCTTTGGGTCGAGTTCACTCAAAATTGATCAAACTATGGACTTGTAATTCAAGACATAAGACAAGGCTATGTCACGTTTGGTGCCACGGTACTGCGGAATAGAACTCGAAAAGAAAGATGACAATCAAAAGTCTCGTGTAAATGATCTCTCAGAGGTGGGTGAAGAATCTGGTCCCGGAGCTTCACAGAGACTCACGGATTAGAGGGCAAGGCACTATCTGGTCAATATCATCTCAACAATCAAATCATGTTGAGGGTCTGAATCAATTTCTGAAGAGGCAATAGTAAAGTCGTCCCCTGATTTACCTCATAGATTATATGGGGTAGCGGAAGATGAAGATGGATTCCAGCATATCTCAACCTCTGGAGTTGCTACCAGAGCCTGCAACAGTCTGTCACCGTGGTCAATATGATGATCCGTCATCACAATGCAATCTTGTAAGGGAGCCCACCTAGAAAAGGTGACCCAGGGGTATGTTGGAAGGCATGCATCCAATGACGATAAGGTGTACGGGGGCGGATGATGAATCCTTTCGCTAATCTTCAAGTAAATGTTCTACATGAAGAAGGCAGATGGGACAAGGACGCAATGCTGCCATGGGGGTTCACCCAGGTAGTATTGAATAAGAAGCACAATGTAGAACAGGTACCTCAATACTGATGGATTTATTCAACACCTGCTTGGTGAGGTAAAAGGTGATATGGGAGCATTCGGGGAAGAATGATCGAAGGGGGGAGAGATGATCCATAAAATGAAGGTGAACCATGACAGATGTCCATACAGATAACTTTTAGAAGTCACTTTATTCATTTTGAACCAACAACGATGCCATTTGGGTCCTAAGCAATACTCATAGAGACCACATTTCAGTTATGATATGAGTACCTATTCTGCTCATCGGAAGCAAATCCCCAAACCTCGTATTGGTACGCGGTGGATGACATCTTGATGTATAGTCAAATCATGGGAAGAACATTTAAGACACTTGGACAGGTAGGTCTTAAGCATTTTGGAGCAACAATCTCTTTTTGCAAAGTTCATCTAAATGTCAGTTTTTCATGGAAGAAATTTTGAATCTAGGGCCATGTCATCAATGTTATAGGAGTGCACGTGGATCAACAAGGAAGTCACCTTGCAACCTATCGTAGGATTGGCCTCTTCCCACCACAGTTGTGACAGCCAAAAGTGTAAGGTGAGATCTTTCAAGAGAAGGGCAGTCTTTGCATGGGATTACACGATTGATTGGTACGAGACACATCTTCTTTATCATCTCAGTAGTCACATCATGTTGATAGCCCCTCTAATCAAATTTTTGACAAAGCAAGAAGCTTTCACCTCATGGTCACCATGCAGCTCCTGATAGAGCATTCTGAGCAATATTATTCAAAGTTGGTAATGAGGTTCATGCCCAATACTATGCTGTTCTAGATTTACCGTCATCCACCTTTTGCTTGTTGAGTGTGATGCACCATAGGGATGTGTAAGGTGATTAAGGAGTTTTTCAAGACATTGGGCCATAATAAGGCCAATTTTTTATTTGCCTTTGTAACCTTCCTTAGTTGTTTGCCTAGTGCTACAAGTGGGAGTGATTTAAGTTAGTTGAGAATGTGCACATAGGTTAGTTACTTTTAGGTTATTTAATTAATAAATAAATAAAGTGCACATAGTCTTAGTATTAAATATTTTAATGAGAGTTTATGTTTTCCCTACCAAAAGGGAAATTGATCGGTCTGCTTGATTGGATATTATATGCACCCCTATAGTTCTATAAAAGGGAGGTTGCATCTAAGATCAAACTAGAGGGTCATGTAAGATGTAATTATTGATGAAAATGTCCATGTTGGAGAACTTGGGATGTATGTCACTAGTTCTTGCATTGATCTCTCTCTTATTTGTAATGCCATTATGGGTTAACCATTATTTAAGTCTCCATTTCAGTCATGTATGAATCATATTTGCTAGGGAGCATTGTGTTGAAGGTGTGTTATGCATGATATTTTCTCTCTATGACATCTTGGCGACTATGTCTAGGGTCATTGGCGCATTTTATTTGAGGGTAAACTCTGGACATGTTATTGAGTATTTTGAAGGGTAGCTAACTGCTGGAAATTATTTATGCAAATTTATCCTAACCCTAGCGACTGGATTTGGGATTTCAGGAAGCTGATTTGTATCTAGGACATTTCTCAGTGCAATGCTAAAGGAGTGCATGTGGATCATTTATTTTGATGAGAAGCTATCATAGATTTTCCTCTTTCTACTGCATTTGGTTTCAAGTTAAGGGGAGTCTAGTATCTTTGAGAGTTATTAATTTCCAAAGATTTCAGCTAGGATTTTCAGCAGTTATTATTTATTATTTTTACTTCTGCAAATTGTTTTGGATAAAGGAGTGTAGCTTACCAATTGGATTGCATCAACAAACCCAACAAGCCTTGGCTCACTCCAACCTTATTTGGGTTGTGTTGAAGCTGACACTAGGGTTCGTTGAGGTAAACCTAGGAGGGTTTATCTTCTAAGTGTTTATTTTTGCAATTATTTAATAATAATCAGTTAATATACTACAAGGTGATATTACAGGATGAAATTGGGGTTGTTTTTAATACAAAATAAACACCCCATAGCATATGAAAGCAGGAAGCTCAAAGATATTGAAAAAAAGTATTCCATTTATGATAAATAAATGTTGGGAGTCATGCATGCATTGGTAAAATTCAGATAGTATCTAGTTTTGTGGCAGATTTGTAGTGAAAACAGGTCATAAAAGTTTGAGGGTACTTTCCTAATCAAATTGATTTAAATGATAGGCAACATAAATGGGTAAGAAAAGTACAATCTTTTGAATTTGAAATTGAGTTTGTGAAAGGAAAAAATAACATAGTTGCAGATGCATTATCAAGGAAACTATACTGCTGCTCTAGGAGTGAAATTTTAGCAATAGATTGGAGGGTTGTTATAACAATAGAGTATGCTAAAAATCAGTTTGCTTGTGCTGTCCTAGAGGGAGAAATTGATGATGAAATAGTACCAAGAGGTTGATGACATGATACTCTATAAAAATAGAGTCTTCTTGGTCTTTTAATCCAAGGTAAAACGTAGAATTTTAGAAGCTATGCATGATTCACCCTTGGCTGGTCATCCGGGATACTTTAAGACATACAAACAAGTGAGAGAAAAGTTTTGTGTGGAAGGGGCTCAAAGGGGAGGTGCTTCAACACATAAGGGAGTGTCTTACATGCCAACAAAAAAAAAGCAGAACATGAGTTTCCAGCAGGTCTTTTTGTAGCCTCTACCTATTTCAAACTAAAAAATGGGAGAGTTTTTCTATGGATTTCATCAATGGTCTTCCTTTGATTCAAGGTAAGAGTTGTCTTTTATGTAGCGGGGGATAAATTGACTAAGTATGCACATTTTTTTCCTCTCCCCACTAAGTTTGATGGACCTCTAGTAGCTGGAGTATTTTTCAAAGAAGTTTTTTAGACTTCATGGGCTACCAAAGAATATTAGTGAGTGATAGGGACAACAGATTTTCAAGTTCCGTTTGGCAAAGAACTCTTCCATCTTGCAGGCACAAAGTTGACCTCCAGGCACAAGTTAACATCCACAAACAGATGGACAAACTGAAATTGTCAATAAATGGGTAGAAGGGTACCTAAGAAGATTTGTTACAGCGGTATCAATTAACGTGGATTAAATGACTATATTTGGGGCGAGTTTTGCCTACAACACTTCCTACAACATGTCTATTGGTATGTTTCTCTTTAAGGCTTTGTATGGTTATGATGCATTTTCTTTTTGTGGATGTTGTTATTCCAAATAGTAGAGTGTCGGGAGCTAGAGATTTGGTGCAACAAAGTCAAGATATCATGAAAGCTCTCAAGGATAAACCTTTTCACATGCACGAAACCAACAAAAATTATATGTGGACTAGTGAAGAATTGAGAGGGTCATTTGAGGGTTGGGGACATGATTTCCCTAAGGTTGTAACCTGTATAGACAAACTTCCCTCAACGGGAAAGGATCTGAAAAACTTGAAACCAAGGTTTTATGGTCCCCTACAAGGTCATAAGGAAGGTAGGGAATGTTGCATATGAGCTTGAGCTTCCAGCTCAAAGCAAAATTCATAATGTGTTTCATGTGTCATGCCTCAAAAAGGCATTGGGACATCATATCTCTCCTTCCCTGGAGCTGCCCTCTCTTGATGATGAGGGCAAATTCGATACTAGACCCATAATTTACTTATGGAAGTGTCGTGAAAGGAGATTGAGGAATAAAGTTATCAAAGAATATTTGGTACAATGGAAAGGTCTACCACTTGAGAATGCAACATTGGGAAGGTGTGGAAATTTTAGAGCATCTAAGTCTGAAATTGCTTGTGGGCAAGCAATTTTGAGAAAGGGAGGACTGAAATGTCCCTATTTTTAAAATAACAATATCAAAGACCCTTAGGCCCATTTTGTCTACCCGATGGCTATGGGATGAACACAAGGGTGCCTTAAGTCATAGTAATTTATTATAAAGTGCATATATACAAAAAAAGGAATTTTTTTTTTATAAAGTGCATATATACAAAAAAAGAAATATTATAAAACACTTATAGTTAATTTATTATGGACTTAATGATAAAGTAAAAATAGAAAAAAGGGAAATAAAGCACATTAGACAAAGTTTATTTGTTCTATAGAAAAATGTGACCTCCCTTAGGGGATGAAATACATGTGGGAAAAAACATTAAATAATAGGATTGGTAAAATTCTGATTGGGCATGTGAGTGTGACCATTTGGACCCTATTTCTTCTATTAAAAGCAAGTCGACTTGCTTGGAGAGAGTATCTCATTCTAATTTCATACAAATTTGAATTTTGTATGTTAAGCCTAGCGCTTGCATCAAAAATTCTCTAAGGGACGAAACCCCTTAGAGGCTTCTCTCTTGAGGACGAAAAACTCTCTTGAGATTGAGGGAGGAAGAAAGAGGACCTCTTCTTCTTGGTTCATTTTTCCAACAATGTTATTGAGTATTTGTGAAGCTGATTTTCAGAAAGGTTTGAAGGAGGAAAGTGTTGCTGAAAGTTTCTTCGTTGTTTCCAACTAAAGTGACGCTACTTGGAGGATTGTTTGGAGGTGTTTGGGTGTGAAATAAAAATCAGATCTGTGTTGCTGTTATATAATTCTGATTTTTAGTCATCTGAATCAATCATTTTTGTAGTGGTATTTAACTCCTAAACTTCTCATTTCCAGATTGTTTCTGAAGACCAGGGTTTGCAGAATTTTAATAAAAAAATCAGCCATACTTTGGAGCCTTCAAATTGGTACTTTTTATTCTGCATTTGATTTTCTAAATTCAGCCTCTTTTGTTCTGATAAAGGAAAAGTGTTGATTTAACTACCTCTTTGAAGGGTCTTCCATCATCCTAGCAAGTCACATTTCTGGAATAAATTCCAGATCTGCACTTTAATAAATATTTTGTGATATATTTTAGGATTGAATGGGCTGAACTCATGTTGGTCAAATATTCCTTATAGTTGCTTAGTTCGATGTTGTGAAAATACCTTTATGTCAAGGGATCACATAGAGTGTGCATCAATAATGATACCACAATGAAGATATTCTTGTAATTAGATGATCACGAGCAGGTATCATCGATAAGGACCAAAGACTCTTCTATGGCATAGATAATCACTACCATGCAACAATTTTTACATACAAGTACTATAAATAAAATCTGAATAAAACAGGATTCTTCTTACGACTAAGTTGCCTGATATTTTAGGATGGGGAACGGGGCCGGATGGGAAGTACTCTTCTATGGATGGGAAGAGGGCAAAAGTGGATCAGATTTAAGTGATCTAAAGCCCAAAATAGCTTTGGCTAATTGGGCTTTAGATCACTTAAATCTGATCCACTTTGGCCCTCTTCCTGTCACTTGGTCGAAGGAGAAAACACAACAGATTGAGTGAATCCTCTCTTTGAAAAATCAGGATGGATAAATTCTCAAATATGCTATTTCTTTCTCTTATTTGTACTTGGAATTCTAAAGATGTCTCTTCTAGTAAGAGCATAATTGCTTTGCATTCTATCTTGATTTTCATATTCTAATAATATAAAGTTGGTAGTTTTTGTTCTAAAAAAAAAAAATATGAATAAAAGTGTAAACACAAAATAGAGAATGCACATACAAGAGTTCTCTCCCCAAGTATAGGCCACAACTATGTATACAAGTAAGGATGATGAGTGTGTCTCTTGAGACAACTATCACCAACCACCTAACGACCTATACTTAACCAAAATTTAAATAATGGTTGTACACTAACAAACATAGACTTTGGCCATTTAACAACTAATGATTAATTTTCTTTATTCCAAACATATCATTATATAGACTTTGCGGCTGGCCTACTCCTAAATGTCCGGCCACAACATACAAAAATTCCTAAACTAACTAGGATGCTAACTAGGACGCCTACAACTCCTATCTACCAAACTTTGTATTGAATAGAAAAAAAAGCATTATACTTATCATTCCTAGAATAGACTGAAAGAATATGTAATGTAGCTTAAACAAAAGAAATGGTGAAAAGGAGGAAGTAGAAGAATGATCATGTTTGGAGAAGACTTTATTTTCTTACCCTCATGTTCTCCTGATCAGATACAAGAGAAATTTCCTGAAGAAATGTTGCAAGGGCCATCTTCCCGATTCCGTACTTGTGTGTTGCTTCATCTCCAATTTTCTTCAAACACCAACATATTTCCAAGTGTTTTTCATATACATTCCCAGCTTTTAAGGTGCAGTAAAATATTGTACGTACTATTAAAATAAAAAATACAAATCATTGCAATTGCTTTTTTCAAAACTAGAATATTAGTTATTTCTCTTGAACTAATTATATCCAGAAGATAATAAAATACTTTGCATTCTTTCCATGAATGTACAGATACAGATAAAGTTGCAGAAAACATTGGCGGAAGGGTCATTTTCAGTGTGGACAACAATTCAGAAATGAAAACTCATTGAAATTGGAATGTCCAAAAACTTGTTCATTGCCATTTCTTGCTTCGGAAACTGTAATAGTAAATCTTTTCAGATGTTTGCAATGCATTTCCAACAAGTTTTCAGAGGCTTTATTCCATTTCCAGTAAAATTGATGATTTTTTGGGAGGTGGTGAATATCCCACACACTGCCACTCGGAAGAAATTTGAATATCAAAAACACATAACTGAAAAGCATGCATAGCACACAATGAGTTGATAATATGTTTTATCGGCACTCAATTTGTAGCTAATAAAAAATAAAGAAAAGGATTTCCATAACCCTTTGCATGAAAAGCATACATAGGTGATAGGTCCATTCTAAATTGCATTCTATAAGAGAATTGAAGCTTTTGAAACTAATGCCAAAATTCAGCATGATATTATGAAATCCCTGATGATGGAGACTGAGAACCTTAAGCTGAGAATTCAGCAAACTTATTCACCATGGCAGGATGTTGGAGGTTCTGATCAGAGCAAGGGTGGGATATAAGGTCATAAACAGCTGAAGGAGAGGATTGATAGTATGGGGAAGGACAAAAAAGAATGCAAAGAAGCACTCAATAATTTGATCCAATTGAGTTAAACCACAATCAAAAGTAGCACTACCAGTATTTTCATGTTGAAGGAGAGTATTAGGTAGAGAATGGAGCATGGAAGGGAAAGTAGCCACACTAAGAGGAGGAAGCAGAAAGTTGGAATGGAGAACCAGAACGAGCAAAACATTATCATACAGGTGCTGAAGGACCACCTAAAATTTCACAGTGATGAATGGGCTGCTGCTCTGCCAGCTGGCATGAGGAAGATTATATATGCTGTGAGATTGCTGTTGGCTATAAGCCTTATGTCAGTTGGGATGTTGTTTATCCATTTTTTATGCTTTTAGTTTTGTTTTGTTCCTATCAACGCTTTATCTTCTGCATTTTCTTTTGTAAAATGGTCAGGGCCCTTTAAAAAACCCTACCTTTACTAATACCATTTTTTTTAAATGTTACAAGTACTAGTTATGTAAATAGTTGTAAGGCCTAAGTTAAGATTTAATTTTAGTACTCCTAAAAAATGGCCAAGACAACGGAAGACAATTTTGGTCCTAAATCAGAGGCCCTATCAAAAGTTCTACAGAAGATTCAGTTCTATGGCCTTCCGCCATAATTTTGTAAGCCCCGTGTTTTTGAAAATGTTGGAAGCACCATATGGGAGTATCTATGCATGACCAAATCAACAAAATCTGAAGTATTGTTTGTATGAGCAGGAATTTGTCCCAATCCCCTCCTATAGGGGATTTTGTTAAAAAAGTACAGACAAGGGAAACACAATGAAATATCGATTATTAAAAAATATGTCGATCATGTCATGAACATGATCACTTAGAAAGGGACTGTCTAAAAAACAATCTTCAAGAAATGCAGTCTCAGTTTGTGGAGTTGAGAAAGAAAGGCGTAATGAAGAACATGTAACAACAAAAATTTCATGCAGTGCACGAAAACCACTTCAACATCCTGGAAACTAATGACTAAGTGGAAAACCTCACCCTACGCTCAAGGATGTAAAGAAATCCCTCCAAACAAGGAGGAAGAAAGTGTGGCCATCTTTGGTTCTGACCATAAAGAAGAAGGCATTCCAGAAACCATTGAAATGTAAGAGTAAAATCTTGATGAGGATGAGGATATGCATGTTCCTGAGGCAGGCCATATGCATGAAGGAAAACTTAACAGGGAATAATAGAACTTGGTATAAATTTTGAATAATGAATATTTTTGTAATATCCCCTTTAAGGATACTATTTAAATCTGCAAAATTAATTATCCAAATCAATCCTAGAAAGATTAGATCTCCTTAGTTTGACCTCAAATAACCCAATGTTGGCAATAATACAATAGAAAATGGGGTTGGAGTATGCAAAAGTAGTGGGTTAGATGGGAAAACTAATTAGAATGCTAATATTTTCCAGATCTAATTTTTAATAGCAAATAATCAATTAAATAAATACCCAGAACAATTGAAAATTTCAAAAATTGATAACTTAATCCAAACTCAATATTTTCCCACCAAATAAAATGCAGATTATTCTATAAATCAAGACCTTTCCAAAGAGCTAAACATCTAAATTTTATGATGATTGAAACCACCTAAAACAGACCCCCAAAATCCTCATACAAGTCGCTAGGGTTAAGAATATTTGCATAAATTATTTCAAGTCTTTCCCCAAGCTTTCAAACACTCCAAAATCACTCCCCTTGCTCAGAAATAATTTTTAGACAAATCAGATTTTTAAATCTAATTATACACAGCTAAAAACAATTGCTAATCAAACATCAGTCTGTTGCAATCTTAAAAAATTCATATCTTCCTCAAAACTACTCCGATTTGGGCAAATGAGATATGCCTGGACTCAGAAAAATACAAGGAACAAGATGAGTCAAACCAAATTAGAACAACAGTAGCTAAACTCCCAAAATAGCCAAAATAGCAAGTCGCCTAGGGAAAAATAAATTGTTGTTTGCATGTAAATTAATTCCAGCACTTGTATTACTCTCAAAACCCTCAAATCTAGTCACACACACTCACAAAATTATGTTAGATCAGATTTGCAACATAAATATATTTTGAGATACCAAAACAATCCCCAATCCAAGTTGCCAACATTTAGAATGGATAAACCATGCAAGAACGCACTCAACACAATGAAGAGAACAATAGAGACTTCAATATCTTCAACCACAAGAGAGAGATCCTTCAACAATGAGTGAGCAAGAGTATCAAATTCGGGCATACATCCATTTCTCCATGCAGGGAGTAAATTTCAATAATTCATCAACGTGCCCATAAAGGAAATGCGACCCCTCTTTTATAGAAATAAGAGGTGCAAAATCCAATGACCTTTCATTTAATGTTTTCTCCCTAAGACAATATTAAATTAAAAATATTTAATGACTACTACAATGTGCACTTTATTATTTTAATTAAATAATAAAGATAACTAGCCTAAGTGCACATTAACTAACTAAAGAGCCCTCCAAGGGGTTACAAATAGATGATAGACACCTTAGGATGACGTTCGAGCTCAATTCCTCGAACCCATTGGTTGAGGGCCTTCAAATCTTCGATGCGGAAAATGTCCCGAGAAGGGGACATTGAAAGATCCCAAACCCGTTTTGTCTGATTTTTATTTTTATTTTTTTTATTTTTATATATGACTCAGGTATGGAGCTGAACTGGTAATATCAAATAAACCCATGAAATAATATACTCACACTGCATAACAATTAAAATACTGCAAACCCCCGCAAACCGGGTACATATAGAAATGGCGCCTAGGGTTTAAATGCTTGATTTCTTCATTAATAACGCAGCCATACATTCAACATTGATTTCTACTGATAAATAATTAGGGCAAACACATATAGAAATCTGCAGATGGAAGAATACAGATACTACCCAAAAACTCAGCCAGAATGAATCCCAGTCAAATCGATTTGGCAAATATATATGGCTGAAATGTATAACAATTAACTATCATGAAAAATACCTCTGATAATGCATACAACAACTGTAGAACAAGTCACCCCACTCCTGCTGTTGCCTGAATGCCCACTGCTGCAATTTATTTCTCTATCTGACACTACTGAAATGAAAATAACTTGTGTAAACAATGAAGATCCCTGGGTGGAATCTTCTCTCACTGCTCCTGGGGTTTCTGTCCGCAAGAGTAATAATCCAGAGGGTTTCCGTCCTTGGATTTTGTCTGCAAAAGCTCTGTGCTCACTGCTCTGTAAAAAATGATAATAAACTGAATGCCCTTTCCCCCAAGTCGCATTTTCTTCATATAGCCAAAAAACCCTCCAAATCTCCAAGTCGCACTTTTTTGGCCAAACCCAATAATTAATAATTAATTAATTATTTTCCTTTTCTAGGTGGGTCGCATTTTTGGGTTTAATCAAACATACCCAAGCAAGTCGCACTTTAGGCTAGGAATTGCATTTAAATAATTTATTAATTTTATTTAAATACATTTTCCTAAGTCAAAGTTACCCAACAGTTTATTAATTCATTATATGTGCTTTAATGATATTTTATTTTAATTTGAGCACCATATAAAAGAATAATAAACCGAAGTCACCCTTGAAAACACCCTTTTGGCTGTCGGGTAGACAAAACAGGCCAAAAGGTCTTCGACCGAACTAACCGAAAAAGAGGGACATTACAGACATTACAAATTTTTTTTATGAAAAGAGATCTTATAATATATTAATTCAATAAGATACAAGATTGCTTTCAACAAAAAGCAGTATGAGAGCACACCCCAAAACCACAAACACACTAGGCAACCCATGAAGAGGAGAATAATGAATATTTCAAGAACCCATTCTCTTCAAATTTGGTTATAAAGGAAAACAAACTAGGAAAAAGGATGTAATGTCCCCAAATGGACATTTTTGAACCCCAAACGGATTTGAAGAAAATCCCACTTCAAAAGACAGATTATAGGAAATATGCAATAAAAATTTAATGCAGATCTGAATTTTAAACAGCAATGGCAACTTGCATAGGAGATGAAAATCACCCAAAACTGAAATGTAATTACATTTTTTATTGCCAAAATGGAACAACTGATTTTTTATGATGTAAATGCATAAGAAAAATACCAAATTCAGGTCCAATTGAAGGCTGGCTTATTTATTAAAAATCTGCAAACCCTTGTCTTCAGACATGGTTGGAAATATGATATTTTAGAGCCAAAATCCAATCCAAAAAGGCTGATTTGGTCGATTAAAAATCTGCAATTAGAAAAACAGCCCAAATTTGATTTTTATCAACTCCCAACACCTCCAACCAATCCTCTATGTAGATCTCTTCACCTAGAAAAGGCTGGAAATAAAGAAGAAATACAACAACAAGTCTTCTCCTTCAAACCTTGTACAAATCTGCAACTTTCAACCTCAATACTGCTGGAAAACTACTAGAAAACACAACTAATTCTCAGTTGGGTTTAGTGTCTTTAATGAGGCTTAATAAAAGATTATAATGACTTATTAGGGGTCGACTTTTCCTTTATGAGGCTTGGCGCCAAAAGGAGGATATAAAAGAAGATTAGAGAGATCATTTGAGGCATCTAGATATGGCGCATTTTCTATTTGGACATTGTGAGCATGTGGCTCCTTCTTTTCCTCTCTTGCATGAAAACTCAAGTGTGTGGCAATCCCTAGAAGGATGAAAACCCTTCTAGTGGCTTATAGGGGGCCGAAAACCCTCCTATATTGTGTGAGCTTGAAGAATATTGCAGATTTAAGGAGAGTACTTCATATTCAGATTTTTATTGGTGTTGGGTATTGGTATTTCGGGATCAATTTTGAAAGGGTTTCCATGGTTGAAAAATTATGATATTGGTCTCATTTGATTGTTGGTATTTTTATGATCATTTTGAATATTCATATGAGTAGAGATTCCTTGTTTTCTAAGAGTTATTGAATTTACAAGTTTCAGCTATTTGTGTGCCATAATAAATTCAAAATTTTTGACATTAATGATTTGATCACATTTTTTGGCTTCTAAAATCAAGGGCAATCGAAGGAATAACTTCTCATAATTTTTGAGTGTTTCTACAGAGGATTTCTCTCTCTCTCCTAGTCGCTAGGGTTTGAGAGTAATTTTTTGGCCTTTATTTAATTGCTGCCATAAAAATCAAACTTGCTTATTTTGAGGGTTTGAGCTAATTTCCAACATTTTCAATTTTGTCCCCAAAGGGGATATTACAAAACCTTCAAGAAATGTCCCGCTTCCTAGGATAGTTATGACAAAGAACCTTAGTCTATTTTGTCTTCCTGATGGCTAAAGAGAATTTTAAATGGGAGACTTAAGTTCTATTATTTTATTATAAAGTGCAAAAAAATAATATAAAACGTTATAAAAAGCACTTATAATTAATTAATGAACTTAATTAAAAATAAATAAAGCAAATAAACATAAAGCACTTGGCAAAAATTATATTTAAGGAAGACTGCGACTAGCCTAGGGAGTAATAAAAAATGTGTAATGTCCCTCTTTTCAAGTAATTTGAGTGAAGACCTTTGGCCCATTCTTACCCAACGACCAAAGGGTGAAACCAAGGTAATTAAGTTTTATTTAGTTTATTTGTATAGTGCAAAATATTAAAATATAAAATTATATTGCACATACAATAAAATAATGAAACTTAATATAAAATTAGAACTTGGGCAAAGTCAATTAAAAATTAAATGTATTCATCTAGTGGAAAATGCGACTTGTTCAAGTAATGAAAAAAAAGAAAAGTGTGTCATAAGCCTCCTTAAAAAAATGTGACTGGCATAGGGAAAGTCAAGTGATCTCATTGGATATTGTTGTTTTGGGTCATTTCTCCTTTATACGGAGAGGTCGACTTGAGAGGAGCATATCCAAAATTTTATTATCAAATTTTCATTGCAATGAGCTTCCAGCTTTTGTAAAAAATTCCAAGGATGAAAGCCCTTGTGGATTTATCTCTTGCAGAAGAAAACCCCAAGGGATTGAGAGAGGATTTAACTCAGAAATTTCCAGCGAGCTAATTCAAATTTTTCAGTCAAGTTTCCTGTAGTATTTGGTGTTATTTTGGGTGATCAAATTGCAGCAGTGGATCGACCCAGTTTAGGAGCTATTTGGACCTGTTTTCTAGAGGTATTTACTTCTAAAAATTTTTGTCAATCATCCACATATTTTTATAAATAAAGGAGCTGCAATTTTATAATTTTCTGAGCATTTTTAGAGGGTTTTCCAACCAGTTTACATTCAGATTTCAGATCTGCAATTATGGGTTATTTGTATGCAACTATATCTGATTTCTATCATATTTTGGCCTCTAAAAATATTAGAAATTGATTGGGAAAGGAAGTATAAATTTTTGAAGTTGCTTGCATTGAGTTTTATTCCAAACCCTTGTCGTTTTGGCTGTATTTAATTCACTTTTCCCTAGTTCGATCCCCAAGGGTTTCAAACAGCCCTAGTTTGTCAATTACAATCCATTAAAAAATCTGTTTTGGAAGAAATAAATTATTGGGGATCTTTCAAAATGGGCAAAAAGATAAAAAGCTCATGGGTCAAAGTTTATTCCCTCTAGAAAATGCGACTTACTCTAGTATAGAAAAATGGAGGGAACAAAGCATTTAATGTTGAAAGGAGTTGATTGGTTGTGTAGAAGGTCACTTTGGGTCACTTCTTCCTTTAAAGGGACAAGTCAACTTGGGTTTGGGGCATGCTATGTTTATCAAAAATTATGTAAATTACTTGTGTAAGCTGAGTATTTGCAGCTGTAATTTATGAGGACAAAAACCCTCAGGAATAGTGGAAGGAAGAACGAAAACTCTTCCTTTGGACTCATTTTTTTGCGTTGAAGACTCAACACAAATCTGATTACTGAATCATTTTGTATTTACAAGTTGGAGTGACCCAGTTGTGGGCTGTTTTGCAATGATAAAAGGGTATTGAAATCAGTCTTGGGCATCTGTTGTTTGGAGCTCGTCTTCAAATATTTATTTCTACTATTTTGGAGCAATTTTGTTGGGATCCAAAGACTCATTCCACTACTGTACGTCAAATCAGATCTGCAGCTTATTATTAAATGAAATCAGCCTTGTTGGAGCTCATTAGTGGTACTTTTACTCTGTTGATTTATTTAATTTATTTCAATCTTATTTAAATCAGAAATCTGCATGTTTTTCCTGATTTGGGCCTTATAAAATTAATATTTTGGTTTTGAGTGAAAAGATTTAAGTGTAAGGGCTGATTTAGTTAGGTTTTATACTCAACCCTAGTTGCACTTCCCATTCTAAATTCAGATCTGCCCTAATAATAATTGCCATAACTCTTATAATTCTGTTTTGGTGATTTTTGACCAAAAATCTGACTTGGGTTCAAAGTGTCCCATTTGGGGACATTAAACTTCACATATGATGGGAACATTGAATGAGGTTGTGAACTTGGTAAGAGTTATGCAAAATAGATCGGATGCAGCTAAACATAATCGCAAATGATGTTTTACTCCTAGAGATGATATGACTGATGTAGAAAATGTTGAATTGGGAGTAGAAAATTTAAAACCAGCACATGACCACCAGTTAGATGACATAATTTCTACTGTGAACATAATTCACTATGCTCTCTACCACCCCTTACCCCGAATGGAATAATCAAGTGAATCTACTAGAGTTGGGGAAACAAGGAACCCTGTTGAGAATGTAGAGACTCTGAGACTGCAATGTGTGTTTTTGTGTGGATACAATAGAGCAACATAAGGTGTTGAAGTACATCAACACATTGTCACTTTACATACATGCCAAGATGGAGTTCTCGATTTCCAACACATTGGAGTAAGCATACTACAACCCAGGTCAGATTGACGCATAGGTAAAGATGAAGAAAAATGTTTCCTCTTGATCCATTTCTAAGGGTAAGATAAAACCCACACCTAGCATATTGTAATGTCCCCAATGGGATAATTTATAAACCCAAAAGGAACACCTGCAAATCTGGTTTATGACAGCATCTTGTTGAATAAAGTGAAAATATTTTATGTAAATTTGAAGTTTCCCTAAAAATGGCGACTTGATCTAGAGATGAACCTCCTTCAGATATGATCTAAACTTAACCAAATCTTGGCCAAAATAATCAGAATTAATTGTGCGTGTATGAATACTAAAATATATAATTTTTGGACCCAAAATAAGGGCTAGAAATTTTATTAAAGTCTGCAGAATTTCAGCTTACAAAAATTACCAAAGGAAGTGACCCCAATCCCAAATCCGTTGAAATAAGGCCGAATATGGCCTCCAAAATTATGAAAAAAATGTTGGTGATGAGATACGAGACATCCATGCCCTAGAGTGTGTCAAACTCCACTCACAAGGGTGTAGATAACCTTAGATCTAGCTGAATCTAAAGGAAAAAATCTGCCCAGTTGGAAATGCCTCAAATCTGCAATCTTGGGTTTTCAATCACTATTGAAATTCTGAAATACTCCTTGAAGCTCAATAGAAAGCCTTGAATAGATCTTCCTCACACAAAGGATGAAAAGTTTTCATTCTTCAACCTTGGCAATGGAGGGTTTGCATCTTCTAATGCAGAAACATCAAATTGTTTTTGTCCTTCAATGTGAAATTGGAAAGCAATCAGCTTAAACCAAAATTCAGGTATCAAAATATGTAAAAAGGATGCTTCTTCAAGTGTGGTGACTTCCTTTTATAATTTCTCTTGGCATATTTTCCCACACAAAGGCCCAATCAAATCTCTTCATTTTATTTAATTTTTTCTCCTTGCTTTATTTTATTTAATATTTTTATCCCCATGTTTTATATCCCTATATGGGTCGCATTTTCTCACTAGGGGAAATAAAAATAAAGTGACTCTTTCTTTTAGTATTTTATCACTATTAAGAAATTAAAGTGCTTATAAAATTCATTATATGCTAAAATTATTTTATTAGGATAAGTTTCCCTTATGTTCTACCCTTTGGCCGTTAGGAAACAAAATAGGCTAAGGGTTTTCCACCTGTTATTTTCAAGAAGGGGATATTACAATCCTCCCTTCCCCAAATTGCTTTCCCTCAAGCAATTGCAACTCATATACCCAAGTGCCATGTGCAAGAGGTAAAACATGTTGTAGTGCTCCAATAGTCTAAACTCATACCTGTCAAATGAGAGAGCTCTTGCCAAAATATGAGTTCTGAATTTCAAACCTTTGTTTGTATATAGCCCTCATGATGCCTCATTTTATCACTCCTTTTAACATACTTTTCATGAGGACAAAAAATTTGAAATGGTTTAGTATGCAACAATAAATATGATAGGTTAGTAATCCTTTCATACCTTGGAGTGTCATCAAGATATTCATTTCCTTTTTCCTTTTTCCTTTTATCCTTCTACAATTGGTGTTTTCCACTTTTGCACTACCTCCATACCTTGTTCATATATGTTTTGAATGTCTTTGTGACTCTTACTAAAGTTTAATCCATCATCATTTTGCTCTTCATTGATTGCTATTAGGATAACTCCAGCAAACTAAGAGTGATTATGGGCAACCAGAAATGCCCTTTCTTTATGGGTATGACTTCCAACAATCTCGTCCCCATGTTCCTTCCCCAAATCTAATTTTTCTCTACTAATATTCAGATCTATGCAATCATTGGACACCAACAATTCATCATTAAACAATAACATATTTTTACCTTGAGTTGCATGCTCCTTAATTTCCTCCTTAATTTCCTTCTCATTCCTTGGTAAGTGCCCCATGATTTCTCCAAACCCTTGTGTCTTTATGGTTCTATTTGGAAAATCAGTCAAGGGATCTACTTTGGAAATGGTGATGGGGGCTTCTAAGGCTCCCATGGGTTGCGTCTGTTGAGATCTTCTATTCTTTCTGGTGCCCTTACTATTCTTCAACTTGCAAAAATCTCTTAAGGACAACATATCTCACACCCTATAGCTGAGGGTTGCATATTCTTCACCCCATACCTCTAGGTCGTCAACATCACTTGGAGGATCTAGCTCAAGTGCTTCTTCCTCTTCTTTGAAGAAACTTGGCTCTAAATATTTGAGGTGGATGCTTAATGGATGTCTTTCCTAGTCCAGATAAGCTTCCTTCATCATTGTTAATTGCTCCTTAATTCACTTATTTGTTTATATTGTGTCCATGTAGAGCCTTAGCTAAGTCCATAAAAGATCCTGTTAATGCATCATGCATTTCCATTTGAGATTCCTTCAAGACCTATAGCAACTCCCTATGGCTCCTTGTAATTACTTCTTGCATAAAACTCATCTTATTTGTAGGGAGAGCTCTCTACTCTAGATCATCCATGATTCCTTTCCTTGGAGTCTGATTTCATCTTTGATAAACTAGAGTTTGTTTCTCCTTGTGCATCAAGATCTGATTTTTTTTTTTAAATATTTCTCCCACATGCTAGCAAGGATCACTGCTCTCATACCATTGGAATGTCCCCGATGGGATAATATATAAACCCAAAAGGAACGCCTGCAAATATGAGTTATGACAACCAACTAGTTGAATAACATAAAAATATTTTATGTAGATCTAAATTTTCCTTAAAAATGGTGACTTGATCTAGAGATGAACAACCTTCAAATCTAATCTAACTTAACAAAATCTTGGCCAAAATAATCAAAATTAATTATGCATGTATGAATACCAAAATATATAAGTTTTGGACCAAAAATAAGTGTTGGAAATTTTATTAAAGTCTGAAGAAGTTCACCTTACGAAAATGGTCAGAAGGAAGTGATCTCAAGCCCAAATCCACTAAAACAAAGTTGAATATGGCCTCCAAAATTATGACAGAGATGTTGGTGATGAGATCTGAGACATTCATGCCCTAGAATGTGTAAAACTTCACTCACAAGGGTGTAGATAACCCTAGATTTGGCTAAATTTGAAAGTAGAAATCTGCCCCAACACTTGTATCTTCAAACCCTAACTAAAAAATGCCCCAAATCTGCAATCTTGGGTCTTCAATCACTACTGAAATTCTGAAATACTCCTTGAATCTCAATAGAAACCCTTGAATAGAGCTTCCTCACACAAAGGATGAAGAGTTTTCATTCTTCAACCTTGGCAATAGGGGGTTTTCGTCCTTTAATGTAAAAACATCAAAGGGTTTTCGTTCTCTAATGCAAAAACATCAAAGGGTTTTCGTCCTTCAATGTGAAATTGGAAAGCAATTAGCTTAAACCAAAATTTAGATATCAAAATATGCAAAAGTGATGCCTTCTCCAAGTGTCATGACTTCCTTTTATAATTTCTCTTGGCATTTTTTCCCACATTCTCTAATGCAAAAACATCAAAGGGCTTTCGTCCTTCAATGTGAAATTGGAAAGCAATTAGCTTAAACCAAAATTCAGATATCAAAATATGCAAAAGTGATGCCTTCTCCAAGTGTCGTGACTTCCTTTTATAATTTTTCTTGGCATCTTTTCCCACACAAAGGCACAATCATCTTTTTTCACTTTATTAAATATTTTCCTCTTGCTTTCTATCCTCATACAAGTCACATTTTTCCACTAGGGGGAAATAAAATCAAAGAGACTTTTTCTTTTATTATTTTATCACTAATAAATTATTAAAGTGCTTATTTATTATCCACTTTTAATTAACTCATTAAAATTAGTTTTCCCTTTTCTCCACCCTTTAGTCGTCGGGAAACAAAGAATGGGCTAAGGGTCTTTGAACAGTTATTTTTGAGAAGGAAATAACCCTAGATTTGGCTGAATTTGAAGGTAGAAATCTGCCCCAACACTTGTGTCTTCAAACCCTAGCTGGAAATGCCTCAAATCTGCAATCTTGGGTTTTCAATCACTACTGAAATTCAAAAGTATTCTGTGAAGCTCAATAGAAACCCTTGAATAGAGCTTCCTCACACAAAGGATGAAAAGTTTTCGTTCTTCAACCTTGGCAATACAGGTTTTTCGTCCTCTAATGCAAAAACATCAAAGGGGTTTCATCTTTCAATGTGAAATTGGAAAGAAATCAGCTTAAACCAAAATTCAAATATGAAAAGATGTAAAAAGGATGCTTCTCCAAGTGTTGCGACTTCTTTTTATAATTTCTCTTGGCAAGTTCGCCCACACAAAGGCCCAATCAACTTTGTTCACTTTATTTAATATTTTCCCCTTGCTTTACTTTATTTAATATTTTTATCTCCTTGCTTTATATCCCTATATGGGTTGCATTTTCTCACTAGAGGAAATAAAAATAAAGTGACTTTTTTTATTATTTTATTACTAATAAATAATTAAAGTGCTTATAAAAATTCATTATGCACTAAAATTATTTTATTAGAATAATGTTGCCTTATGTTCTAACTTTTAGCAGTCGGGAAACAAAATAGGATAGGGTCTTCCACTTGTTATTTTCGAGAAGGGGATATTACGCATACCATTTAATCTTCCTACACAAAAGAAAAACATATTACACAAGGGAGATCAATAAATATCAACTGCACAACATCAAAAGCCTCCATTGGCTTTAGCATTAGACAAAGGTGACGAGAATAAACTAATAAAGTTATCCAGTGGAAGCAATGCTAACAAAATCTTAAACAACATTGGAAAAGAAACGGGGTGCACACACACAAAATACACGAGATATTCACCTAGGAAAACCCTTTCACAAAAATTCCCAGCATAAGAACCTTCTTCCTTAAAATATTAACTCGACCATTTACTATACAATAATGTACTTCGAAGTTCTACTTTACCCTTATGCATGTGTGAGTATTTGTAGGGACATCGATAGGAAACCATTCAAGTGGAATTAGAATACAACAATTAGAAACCATGGACTCAAAAATCTTCCACACCATACTATTGGTATTAAAACCATGGGCTGAAACCACCCATACATACCCAAAATGACATATAGGGACCCAAAAGTCTATAAAGGGGCTAAATCATGCACAACATATTTCCACAAAAAAGAACTGAAAAACCAAGGTGAGCAATAGTGCCACTGACACCGCACAAGCTCACACAATGATTTTGAATGCCACATGTAACAATCTTTGTTTGTGCAATCTACATTTGGTCCCATGCAAGAATACGACAATGATCCAGAGGCTACTTGTTGACATAAGCTATATACTCTCACTAGTTTATTAAGTTCGTAGAAGTTCTAGTTAGAGTTGATGTTGTGCAAAGGAGGGTATTTTCTTTCAAAGAAATAATTAACACATTCCACAAACAAATTTGAAGTAGGCTAATAACTCGGCATATAGATCATCACAACATACATCAAGATCACATAAAGATGAAAATATTCCCTAAACTATCTCTTCTTTATTTGTATATCTCAATAATCAATACATTGTCCTATTATAGTCTACAACCGAATACATACACAAATAACCATCTACTTTATCCATCATACTCTTGTACAAGTACAACCATATCCATTACATAAGGACATGTTTGTTGATTGTGTTTGTAATACATACAATGTCTTCGGTCCACATTGCAAAGAATTGTCTAAAACCGCATGGGACCGCCTACTAGTTTACGACATAGCCCATAGCCATAATATATATTCAAGAGCTTCTGTGGTAAATTTATTTTGCTTATAACTCATTAAAAACACTACTAACATCATCCCCAAAATTAATATGCGTCTCTTCCTGGAGACAACCTTGCTGAAGAATTTGCCAAATACATAAATCCTTTTATAGTGGTCTTCATTGTTCTTTCTGTGTTGTTGGTTCAAGGGAACGACAATACCATTGCCCGCCCAGATACTTAGGCATCTAGCATAACAAAACAAAGTGTGACCTTCGCTCAACTTGTCCGCCTGGGTTTGCGGGACAATAGTGTCGGTCCTTCAAAAAATGTTACCAAAGAAAACATTTATGCAACTCACCCCTTTATGAAGAAACTTAACAAATCAGGTGTTTGGCATCTATTAAAAAATCTTCCATTCCATCACTTGTGCGGTTGTCCTTTGTTCCCATAGTCACAAGGTTCTGTTCTCCATAGCTAGTTAAGGACTTCGATGCATGACAGTTTCTCTTCAATACCTCTAATATCTTTCTCTATCTCCATGGCCACCTTCTCAAATTTCCCCATGTATTCATTTACTAACCTACCATATTCATCCATATTTTTTATTGTTTTCTCTTTTGCAACTTACTTTTGTCTATATCTATCCCCTAGGTCCAATAGCCTTCTCTCTATGTCAATAGTATCTTGTTTTACATCAAAGGCAGAAAAGGCATTGTTTAGTTCTTTCTCCATGGCATTGAAGATCTTATCATTCGGTGTTGCAACCGACTAACCAACTAAATATGCAAAATGCGTCACTTCATCGCCTCATGTTGTTTTAGTGCTTCAATTTGTGCCTTTACCTTATTCCTTTGCTCCAGATTCTCCTTGTTGAGTAGGATCATCTCAGATGCTTTATAATTCTCTATTGCTTCATCGCGGATTTGTTCAGCTCTTATTGTACTGGAAGTGACATGTTCAATCAAATTCTTCACTATTTCCTCCAATCGCTTCTTCACATGCTAGTTTGGATCTGCTTCGTATTGTAGCCTTGCCTTAGATATGTTGGCAATTGCATGTTCGATTGCTTCGTTGAGATGCATCTCTGCATGTAGTCCTACATGTTATCACTAAGAATCCTTCCTAAGTGTGTTTTTTGAATAGGTGTTAATTGGCCCAATGCATTGTGGACCCTTTCCTAGTTTACTCAAAGACACCTACCCCTACAAGAAATGTTGTTATATGTTGTATGTCCCTTTCTAGGATTGAAAATGAAAATCAAGGAAATAACACAAACCCAAGTGAAGTAAATTATGATTATTATAACGGCAAACCTAATATTCCTTAAAACCCTAGCAGTGAACTATATAGGGACTTCAACTCACCATACAACCATGCAACAATAGCTGAAAAGTGATTCTACATAACTATTTCAAGTATGGAAACATTTATCCATCCAAATTATATCAAATAAATGAAAAAAAAAGAGATTATACCCAGTTTTAATTAATTTTCACAGCAACAGGGTAGGCACAAACAAGGGCTAAAAATGATAGATAAATTCCTCCAAAAATACCAAATTGTAGATTCTAGCCTTATAAAATATAATAAATCTGAATATGAAATAATAATGAAGTTTCGTACCCTAGAAGGCACCTAAATCCTCTTCTACCTTAGTTGCTCCTCGGGAGAGGGGATCCAAACAATGTTAAAAGCTTTTGTATGACTCTTCCTTTGTAATGTCCCCTTTTTCGAAATCATATAAATTGAAGACTTCTTGCTCATTTTCTTTTTCATGAGCAAGAAAAAGTTTAATAAGGGAAGAACTAGAGTTATATTTCAGTTTCTCTATTCATATTTATCTTTTTATTTTGTGTTTCACCTTTTAAGGTAGGTCAGTTGGGTTATAGTGCACCCAACATGAAAATACAAGATAAAACAAGCTTAAGAGGTCGGTTTACACCTTATGGCTCTTGGTGCCAACCTAAGGATATAAAAGGAGTCTTAGGGGCTCATTAGGAGATCATTTTTTAGTGCATATACACTTATACTTGATTTTGTGCGTTGATTTTCAATGCCTTTTCACTCAAGGACGAAAACCCTCTTGTAAGGCATATAAGGAGGACAAAATCCTTCCCTGTGGCATAGTGGAGAACGAAAACTCTCCATTTTGACGAATTGAAGACAGACACTCTTGCTGATTTGGACCTAGGGCATCAAGAAGAAGACCTACAAAGGCTTTGGACCTTGTTTGGAGCCCCTCTCCTAGGGAGCAACTACGGTAGAAATGAATTTGGGTGCCTTCGAAGGCACAAATCTTTATTATTCTTTGATAGTCAGATTTATCATATTTTATAAGGTTGGAATCTAAAATTTGGTTATTTTTGGAGGAGGTTTTCTACCATTTTCAGCCCTTGTTTGTGGCTTCCCTGTTCTTGTCATAAATTTAATTACACCTGGCTATAATCTCTTGTTTTCTCCATTTCTTTGATGTCAATTGGAGGGATAAATAATGTCGTACTTGAAATAATTATTTAAAGTATTTTCAGCTCTTGTGCATGGTTGTATGGTGAGTTAAAGTCCCTATACAGTTCACTGCTAGGGTTTCAAGGAATATTAGAGTTGTTATAAAAATCATAAATTACTTCACCTGCGGTTGTGTAATTTCCTTGATTTATTGTTTCAGCCCTAGAAAGGGGCATTACATCCTTTATGCGCTAGATGCAAACCAGCAAGACCGTCTTCAATGAGAGTCTTCAACGCCACCAAATCGAAGAGTTTTTCATCCTCCAATCTCCCACAAGGGTTTTGTCCTCCTTGGATGCCACAATAATGGATTATTGCCCAACAGTGGAATGGACTAAAAGCAATCATCCCTACAGACCAATTATATAGTGTATATGCCAAAAGATGATGTACAAATGAGTACCGAGACTCTTCTTATACCCTTAATTGGCACCAAGAGTGATAAGAGTGTGGAATGACTTGTTAAGCTTGCTTTATCTTCTATTTCCATGTTGAAAACCTTCCAACCTTGCCGACCTCATAAAGAGCTTACTTTATCTTTTAATTACATGTTAAGAGCATTATAACCCAGCTGGCCTTCCTTAGGGAGTAAAACACCAAACAAAAACATTAATGAAAATGAAAACGAACCCTAAGGACTTCCCTTCTACAATTCCTTCTTGGCCACAAGAAGAGAAATAACAAAAAATCTTCAATTGGAGCTAATTTGAAAAAGGGGGCATTACATATGTTTTCAATGGGTGAGGACGAGTTTGATTGTTTCATGGAGGACTTGTAAAATAAATCCCCGATATTGTCTTTGCATAACTAAGAGTTGGTTCCAATTCTCTTATTGGTAGTCTAAAGGTAGGTGGCAGTAGTTATCCGTTTCAATCAAACGAATAGGCATCTGCAAGCTGAAATTGGTCGCATTTTAAAAAATTGAGCACATCAACACAAGTGGCTGAGATACAAAATTGGGCTTCGAGACTTGACTCGAAAACATTAAAAGAGTTCCAAGAACTGAGTTAAATTTCCCCACGTTGTCCTATGTTATGAGGGATCACATTAAATGTTCCATAATCATGGTACATTTGGATGTGGCACTCTGTGCGCGCGATTTCCGAGGCTAAATTTTTTTTTGAAGGGTTACAAGGTAAAAAGTTATAGCAATTGTTCAAGATGTATTTTCTATTATCCAAATTCTTGAAACCCAGTCACATAGGATCAATAGAGTGTGTAATTTAAATGCAAGAAGAGAAAGAAATCCATACCTATTTCACCTAATTCATCGTCACCGCATTCGATGACACCGAAATCTCTCGGAGTATTTCTTCAAACAAATTCTTGCTCCTTTCATCCAACCCGCAACCATGGCACTCCATGAGATGACATCTGGTTGAGGAATTTCTTTGAAAAGCCTTAAAACATCATTCAAAATACTATTTTGTGCATATCCTGAAATCATTGTTGCCCAAAAGCTGAACTTATGCCAGACATTTTATCAAATAGTTCACAAGCAATGCGCAAGTCGTGTTATCTTCTCTGCATCATTCTAATTTTTTATTTTTTATTTTTTATTTTTAACCAATAGCCTATATGCCTTCTGCAAGATTCCCCATTTTGCATGTGTCTATAAAAGGGCATTCATAACCAGACAATTGACAAAAAAAATCAATTTCAATTATTCTTTGGATCTCCATACCCTGTTGTAAAGCTCCTATTTTGGCACAAGCTGGCATGATGGTAGCAAAGATAAACTCATCAGTTTGAACATCTATTTGTTGTTTTTTCTTTCAAATCTCCAATACTTTTTCAACCAAACATTTTTGTGCACATCCAGCGATCAATGCATCTCGTGGGACTACTCTTTGTTGAGCTATTTTGTCCAATAATTACATACCTTTTGTAATTTTCTCCATTTTGCATACACAACTACGATGGTATCTGCTTTACAATAATAACATCTGACAATAATCCACTTTAGAATATGCGTTCATGGGTTTCCATACCCTGTTCCAAAGCTCCCATTTTCAAACATGTTGGGTGTATGCTGGAAACGGTTGTTGAGTTCGGCCTTTTAGCTACCAAACGCATTTTCTTAAAAACTTCCAAACCACTTCCATAAAATCATTTGTGCATATCCCGCAACCTTGGCATTTCACGAGACTACATTTTTCAGGCATTAAGCCAAATAGTTCATGTTCCAATGTTGTTCGTCCACAAATCCGCCACCACAGGCATTTTTAAATTTTGACTCAACCTTGTGTCTAACCAAAAACCACGGAATTTGAAGAGGTCGCCTTCTCTTGGCGTTTGGATGAATGAATACCTCACTAAACAAACATATCTAATAGCGCGCCTGCAACAACAACCACCAAAAATGACTTCTACTATGTTTGATGGAGGTGTCCAAGCTCATCATGATGGCACAAATAGGCATTATGTTGGTAGAGGCTGCGCAGACAGAAGGAGGTGCCTCACAAAACCCTAACACGTTTCACCCAAAAATCAACTAACACACATTTAGGCATTTGCAGTAATAACATTTGACAATTTCCTTTTTCTTAAACACTTGATTGATGCACATACCCTGCAATAGCTCCCACTTGGCATAGACTACAAGTATGCTAGCAAAAAAGCCAAGATCGGTTACTTCAAATGGTGGAGAATGTTTATGCTCCCAAAACAAGAATAATCCTCAAATTTACTTCATCTTCCTAGAACCTCACCAGCCTCCTATTAAAACTCTAACTAAATCACGCAATTATTTTCTCCTTAAATTTGTAAGGATTTTGTTTATTTATTATTATTAGTAGTAGTAGTATTATTTAACTAAACTCTCACGACCTCAACAAGTTCACAAGAAGCGAACATTTCCTCCCAAAAATTTGAATCCACGCTTAAAACATGTTCAAAGGAAAGGACAAAACAAGTGGCGTTACAATTTTGAACTCAAGAAATCAAAAGTGATCTTGAGTTAAACGAATTTTCAACTGAAAACGACATCGCCACTCTATTCGAAAACACGAAGACGCTCCAAGGTTTAAAGGTTTAGTCTGCGACATGATAACTTCAAATTTTCCCTTGTTATTTTATTATCGAAATTGCTTATTTTATTTCATTGCTATTTTGATTTTACTATCACTCCATACGCGATTAGACGACCACCTGACACAAGCACTTTTCAACATTCCACGCAAACCCTCAAGGCTAGAGTAAGGGAATTGAAAATTTTCTACGAGCTGGAGGGGCACTACACATGACTTGGAAGTTGTTTGAATGGGTGCACTACCTCCATACCTTGTTTATGTGTGTTTGGAATGTCTTCGTAGCTCTTACCAAGGTCTAATCCATCATCATTATGCTCTTTAGGGACTCATGTCTATTTGGAAAATGCTTTCCAACCATCCCTCTCTAATATCCCCTTCTCGGTCGAAGACCTTTAGCCCAATTTTGTTTCCTAACGGCTAAAGGGTGTTAGAAAGGGAAACTTATTATAATAAATTAATTATAAAAATGCAAAATAAAATAATATTACAAGCACTTTATAATAATTTATTAATGATAAAGTCAATTTAAAAATAGAAAAGGCAAATATAAAGTGATAAAGTAAAATAAAAAATATCACTTTATATTATTATTCTCACTTGGGAGAAAATGCGACCCCTTTAGAAGATGAAAAAGGTAGTAAAAAACATTAAATGCGAGGGGTGAAATCTGATTAGAAGTTGGGGAGGTTGTTTGGCCCATTACATCTATAAAAGCAAGTTTACTTGCTTGTTGAAGGCATGCTTTTCTATTTTACATAAATTTGATTTTTGTCTGAGCCTGCAACTTTTATAAAATATTTCTAACAATGAAACCTTTAGAAATAATCTTATGAGGAAGAAAACCCTCTAAGGGATCTAGTAGAAGGACGAAAACCCATCTTCTAGATGAGAGGATTTTCTACGCAAGGGTTCCCATTGTGCATAAAGGAGTTAGCTGATTCTCAAGTAGTTTTCCAATGGTATTGAAGGCTGAAATTGCAGATCTATACAGGGGTTTGAAGAAGAAGAATAGTTGTATTTTCTCTTTATTTCCAGCCCTTTTCTACGAGGAACAACCCACTTGGAGAGTCGGTTTGTGGGGTTACGGAGTTGATTGGAATCAAATTTTTATTGTTGTTCGTACTCCAGATTTTTAGAAGTCATCTCCGCTATTTTACATACTTTTTGGAGTTGTAGTAGTTTCAGCTATGTCTGAGGACAACTGTCTGCAGATTTTAATAAAGTAATTCCAGCCTATTTACAGCTCAAATCTGGTATTTTTCTCATGATTACATCATTATAAGTATTGTTGATTTTTTTCATTCAAATTTCAGTGGTTTTTATTCAGATTTTGTGTATTTTCATCTCCATACCAACTCTCCATTTATAGATAAAATTCAGATCTGCACTTATATCTTTTTGCTATAATCTCAATAATTTGTATTTGGGGTTTGGGATTTACCTTAAATCTGTTTGGGGGTAGAAATAGTCCATTTGGGGACATTACACTTTCTCTTGCCATTTTTGCTCCTCATTCTTCTTTTCAACCTTGGATTCATCCCATGTTGAAGCATTATCAACGTTAACCAAACAATGATCAACAATTACCTAATGATGTTGACCCTCCGGAATAATAGGAGTGAGGGCCAGTTTTGTATCTTTCATGGCTCCATTTCCTTCAAGACGTAGATCCATTGCATGTTGCACCTCTCCTTTTGGTGCTAGGGTTCCTTGCCGGTAATGTTTTTCTTACGTCCTTAATTTGACAAAGACCATGAGAGACATTGCCTCTCAAACATCCTCCGGCATTTCTTGGTATTCTTCAAACAATGTGATGTAGCCATGAGCTTGTCTAGGGATCCCTTGTAGAGCAATTTTTCTCCTTAGCCATGAATTGGGCTCTGTACGGCTTTGCAAAAGGGATTTTCTCCTTCTTTAATTCCCCAGGGTTGTAGGCATACTCTTCCTTTTTAGCCGAACCACCACCTTGCAACTTTTGGATGGCTACAATACCTCCATCATTCTTGCTTGGTTCTTCATCATCCTCTCCAATTTTTCCATGCTTCACAGGTTGGGAGGAAAGAGCTTTGATACCACTGTAATGTAATGTCCCTTTTTGGGAGACCTTAGGAAATGGCAAAAAGCTCCCATATCAGATTTAGAACACTGTTGTTATAACCCTACAAGACTGATTTTTCAAACCCTTCCCTAGACAAAAAACTTCCTAGGGAAGAATAGCCCTTCAAAAAGGAAATAAACCTTGCAAAAATACTTCCAACTTGTACCAAAATAAGTAGAAACCCCTTAGCAATCAATTGTGGTTGTTAAAAATCAGATTTGCATGTGAAATTAATTAATTATGAAACACTAACCAACAAACATTCCCAAGCTTGCCAAAAATAGTAGAACATCACCAAACTTGAAAAAGTGGCATAATAAAATATTGAGAATACGATGATAATTTCAGATTTTTCAAAATGTCAGCACACATACCAAATTACCACACCAATGTAGGTCATTCCACTTGAAATATAATATATTTTGCACTAAAGAGACAACACTTGCAAGAGAAAAATACTTTATTCCTTTTCAAACCAGCTTGCATACCAAAAACCTCATTAAGGGTTTTCGTCCTTTACAATTTTTCTCAATCAAAGGTTTTCGTCCATGGAAGAGATCCTCGACCCAAAGGTTTTTCGTCCTTGAGAGAGAGAAACTAAAAGGGATACAATAGCCAACTTTCACCAAATTAGGAATAATCTCCAAAACATAATTCATTAATGCCCAAGCGACCTCCTTAAATAGGCCTAAGGAGTGCTTAAAGAAAACATTACGTCATGGTCAACCCCTTAAATAATTGTATTTTAAATATTAAAAAGGTTATTGGAGTCAACATGCTCACAATACTGTTAATACTAAACTACATAAATTCCTCTATTGAAGCAAAGAGGCTTCCAATAGGATAAATCATAATAAATGAAAATGACTATCTAATCAATATTAAAAATATAATCCAAAATTCCCCTTGTTTTTCTCCTTAGACCCATGGGGAAAGAATCGGTTAAGGTCTACATTTAGCCTCCAAAAAGGGACATGACAATAAGAAAATGTAATAACCCAGTGCAAACATACATCTTCTCTAGTCTATAGCAATAAATGACCAACAAGCATATACATACGAAATAAGAGACTAAAGAGGCTTGGAAATACTTACTCGTAGCGTGTGTGTTACTATTGATGCATAATTCTCCCCAGAGACATCAACACCGAGGGAGAATCACTATAGTTTGAGAAGGGGAAAGCTCAATAACACGATCTCCAATCCTAACTCACTATCCTGACCCAAATGCAAAAGAGGCAAAGCTCCAAGACTCAAAAGTCAGATAATAAGTGTGAAATAGTGTGAGCAAGAGTAATAATGCACAAATTGTATGTAAGCAATTAATTGTAAGAGTGGTAGTACTAACAAGAAAACAAAGAGATTAATATACCCAATGCCATCACCCATGCAAAACAAGCGCCATCATCCATGGGCGATGGCATTGGTCTTAGGGGGAAACCCTAAGGTAAAAGACTAAAAAACATGGGGATGTCATGTCCTCTTCTCAAATCTAATCCAATTAAAAGACCCTTAGCTTATCCTCCATTTCTCATAGGCTAAATTGGTGGTGTGAGGAAAAGAATTTGATAATTTAGCTTAAGTTGTCCAAAAGCAGCTTTAAGTTATATTCATAAAAGGCAACTTATGTTTTATTATTATAAAGGTGATTGTTATTAAAGCAGCTCATAATTAAAATAAAATAAGGGGACATTTCTTTATGATTGCTTTTCCTCGAAAAGCGTTGAAGTGAAATTATAAAACTAGGGTGATTGGGCTCATTTGGGGTCATGTTTCAATCATCTATGTTTATATTGTGAGTTTGGGGCTAATGCTTTAGATTTTAGCATCTGAGGACGAAAACCCTTGGCTGATCAAAGATCTTGGAGGATGAAAACCCTCTTGGTTTCCAAGGTTGCATTTGAGGACAAAAACTCTCTTGTCCATAAGAGTGATTCCACTTGGGGATCGCCTTTGTGCTCAAAGAATTGAAGTCATTTTTAGCTTGCTTCAGTCTCGCTACAGTAAATTATGGAAGATTTTAGCTTGTAGAGGATTGGATCGAATTTTATTTGCAAAATCATTGTTATTGTTGGTTTTTAGAATTTATCATTATATTTTGCTACTATTTATCGTCAATATTCATTGTTTGGAGAGCCAAAATGAGGATATTCATTATTTACTATTGTTACTATAAAAATCAGACTCTATTCAAGTTTTGCTGCTATCATATCCCACCATCATACACCGACACCATTCATCCTAGTGCCACTGCCATATATTGTTATCGCTGCCCAGATCTATTGTCGTATCATCTTTGTTGGAGGGTTTTGTGAATTTTCAGATCTAATATGAGTTTAATATTTTTGTTCTCATTTAAATCAACAAGTATATCCATGTTTTATTGTTGCTCTAAGGTTTACATTGTTTTATAATCATTAATTACCCAATTCATTTGAGATCTATTGCTATTCTGAGAATTACTACTATTGTTCATTCACACATCAACAAGAACATTGGTTGGAATTGATCATATACATGCTAGATCTATTGTTTGATGTATTTAAGGGTTTATATCAGTGAAGTTTCAAGTGAGTTTTCAATATCAAATATTGCATGTCAGTTGTTTTAGTATTTGATTGATGTTCAATATTGGGAAGGATTCACGGTAAATTATAGAGTTTCTAAAATATCCAGAAAGGGACATTAAAGCGATATCAGAGGTATATTCTCACCAGCCTGCAAGGATAAATTTAAATTTAATGCAGCATAATGGAAAATGAGAGAGAAGGATCTACAAATCTAATTGACAATATCGTGGAGCTTATGAACAACGGTTTAGAATGGAAAGATCACGAGACACAAATGAAGAGCCCAAATTTTAAAAACCATTTGTTGGAGTAGTGTATTATCATCTAAGAAGATATAACTTCATTTAAAAAATCACGAAAGAAAAATCCTATTCACAAGGCATGGTTAGATGAGCAGTATGACAGAAATGAGGCCCGACTTCTTGCCTTTAACGCATATAATAAAAAGTATGACATCTACAAATCTTATAATACCTTTAAATTACTCTTGGAGATATATGGAGAAAATAGAAGAAGGTTGGGGAAGAAAGACGGAAAGTCAAACCTAAAAATATTGCTAAGGAAGAAAGAAGAATAGTCAAATTCAAAGCCACAAAACTTCATTGAGCAAGAATAGGAGGGATCCAACATATTGGGTGAGAGTAAAGATCCTTTGATAGTAGGAAATGTAATGTCCCTTTCCGGGATCTAAGTGAAAAGAAAGGGAAATTGAACAAACCCCAATGGATAGTAAACTGAAAATTATAACAGCCAACTTTAAATTATGACAAGGTACAAAAGTCTGTCTTTTTATAACAGCAGTAAGGAAAATGCAATGTCTTGAAAAATGCATCATTCACACCATCTAAAGCATGTAGGGAAACTTGGAAATATTTTAGAACAATTATCAGCAAGGAAATAAGCCTTCAAACTCTCACTAGAATTTATTTAATTAAATAAAATAACAGCATTAAACACCCTTACAAAATGGCTAGAAATGAAGGATTCCAAGCCCAAAAATGAAGCCCAAACGTACATTCCGGCTGCTAAAAATATGATAAACAAAATGATGGATGAGTTGGATGTTGTCATGCCCTAGAAACCCCCAAATGCCATCTTAGGGAAATTCACCACCCTAGGAGAGGGCCTAAAAAATCTCTGCATAACCCTAACAACCTTCCTTCGACCAAACCCTAGCTGAAAATCTGTAAAATCAATCTTCTTAAAACTCTTTGGAAACACTGATATAGAGAATCCTTAATGAATTACAGTGTTTTCGTTCTTCAATCAAGCAATGAAGGTTTTCGTCCTCACTTGTTAGCCACACATGAGGGCTTTCATCCTGAAGTGAAAGTAGTTGAGCAATCAGCCCAAAAAGCATGCAAAGTTATTATTAGACAAGATGATGCACAAATGAGCCAAGCAACCCCTTCTTTTACCTTGTTGTGGCACCACAACCAATTAAAGTCTTCTCAAGAAGACTAACCTCCTTGGGGGAATTAATAGTTTCATTCTCCTTCTATTCTTCCATTGACTTTTCATCTTCCCCATCTGACTCGACTATATATCTAGACTTCCAAGATATAGATACGGGTACGGTATGCTGAAACAGATATTTTTTAAAAAACCCCGAGTATGGTAAGCTATGGGTACATTCGTACAATACATTTTTAAAAATTAAAATATATAAATTTAAAGAAAAATGCATACTTATTCAAAGTTAATACTTATGATTCATAAATAAATTCATATGGATTCAAAATTTCATCATTCATGGAAAACAAATTTCAAATACATTATATTAATTCATGAATGGTGAAAACATATTACATTCAACTTACTTCGATGCTAGAAAATATCATCTAGATGATCCTCAAAATCATCTCCATGAATGGCACTAGAAGCTCCACTCCCACTTCCACTAGCTCCACTGCCCAACCCTTGTCAAGGGATCCCTAGATGTTCATCATCGATGCCAAGTAGTGAAACATTGTACAAACAACCAACAAAAGCTTCAAAGTTAATAGATTCAGGTTGAATATCCCAAAGCTTGTAAAGATCTCTAGTATACTCTTTTGTCTTGTGTGTTAGAAGGCATAAGTTGGAATGTGCATATACCAAATCCTCAGCCTTCTTGGATGCCAACATGGTCCGTTTGGCTGAGTACATGAAGCCATAAGTGCTCCAGTTTCGCTCTGCTGAAGAATTACTAGCCATCTGTCACAAAAAGAAGTTAAAAGTATTATTAATATACAAAAATAAGTGTTATCTTATATTTAAATTTCCAAACTGTAATCATAATATCAAATAACAAACTTCATGCAAGTGAGAACAATTTAATAGCACGGAGGTACTTGGCATCGTGGCTATGTACATACCACCACTTGATTGGAGTCATGGTGGACTTATCACAAAGAGCCTCTACCTCTCACATGCTACCTTTTGAAGATACAAACATCCCCATCTCATTACAGACCACTAGATATAGATGGATCAGGAAACAACCTCCAAAATGTTGCCCTAGTCCCATTTGCAACATCTTGGTCATCATATGGTGGTTGCCTACCAGGTAACCCAACTATTTCATTGCTATAATATTTAAGATTTAAGGCATAGGCAAGGAGATGCAATGGGGTGATCAATTTTTTCTACCTCTTCATGACCACACTCTTAACTTCATTATAAAAAAAATCTTCGGGTCTTTCTCTTTGGCTTGCATTATTTCTTTCATTTTCTCAAGCATGGAGTCAATTTTATAATAAATTTCTCCTATGCAAGTATTATCTTTGTCTACAAACCTAATCATAAAAAGATCAGGCTTTGTGAATCTCAGTAAATACTCAACTTGTGCCCACCAATCATCATCAAGGATCAATGTCTCTATCTTATGGGCTTTTCCCGTATATGATTGCCTCCAGACAGTCCAAACATTGTCAATCACCATACTACTCAAAGCATGTTTTACATTCACAATTTGTCTCAAGATGAGTGTGTAAGAGGCATATCTAGTCTTAGCAACCTATAAAATAACAAAAAGGAATGCAAATAATTCAATACAATACAAATTGATTTAAAACTAAAACTTAAAATAAAAACCTTAAAAACTTAAAACTAATGAATTGTTCTCTTACCTTCAACAACTCTAACCTCGAGAATCTTCTGAAAATGGCCTAAAACATATGGTGGATGTGACAAACATTTGAATTTCACTTGCCTCTTTGTATATTTTCTCAATCCATAGGATTTTTTCAATCTTCTGCAACATCAAATTGAGGAGTGTATTGCACGTGGTGTCCAAAATATGTGCTCATATCTACCCTCTACTATCAACCATGTTGCCTTGCAATTTTTTGCATTGTCCGTGATGACTTGGACAACGTTTTGGGGGCCCACCGACTCAATAGCCTCAATTAGAATGTTTGCAATAAATTATGCATCTTTTATTTCCCCTTCACAATCAACTACTTTTAAAAACATTGTCTCTTTAGGGTTTACTGCAATAATGTTGATAAGTGGTTTGTTTTTGGAGTCTTTCCATCCATTTTATATAATAGACACTCTTGAATCCTTCCAGGAATCTCTAATCAGTTGCAAAGAAGTTTGTATGTGCTCCACTTCTTTCGCCGATAAAGATGTGCGAACCTTCTCATAGTTAGGGATTTTATACCCGTGTGGCGATTCATGAATGTTTCTCACCATTTGCTGCCAATAAAGTGACGTCAACACATTAAAGGGCAACCCACATGCATAAATACACTGAGATCCCAATTCATCTACAATGTCTCTCTTCTCTAAGTTGAATGTTTTTTCTAGAGGTCCTTTTGTTCTCTTTCGTGATGTGGTCTCTTCATCCAAAGAAGTTTCACCTGGCAGAGTTTCAGTGTGATTGGCAATAAAAGGATAGTATGATGGTGTTAGTGGTTTTCCTGAACCTCTATGTTGCAAAGGAACAATTTTAGAGAAAGCTCTTACATTTTGCAAGGTAGCCTTCTCTTACTCTTTTAAGTACATGGCTATTTTATTCTTGTCCACCTCCTTACATGGCCTAATGTCCGTTCCCAATGCCCGAGTTATATGAGCCTTCAGTCAGTTATACGAGGACTTGAATGTTGTGGTACGATGTTGGCACACCCAAACATGAACACCACCACCAACAGTGAGTTCTATAATGTCCCCAAACAGACCCAATAGAATACACCATGGAATATGCTAATAACCCAGCTGAAATGGAACCCCAAAAATGGAACTATATGTGGCAGAAACAATTTATCGAGAAAAATGTGATTTGCAGCAGTAGAGGAAAATACCATGAACAAAGTAAAATACTTCTTTTTTGTATTTTTCAATAGAAACTAATTTTTAGAGAACAATAGAATAAATAGATATCAAAATGGGAGCTCTGGTACTTGATTTCATTAATAAAATATTGCAGATCTGACCTGTGTGTTACAGCAGTAGAAAAAGGGTTTGAAACCCTACAAAAATGCCTAAAAAGTGCTGGATAAATTTCTAGGAATGCACTCCACAAATTAGATATAAAATATAATATTTTTTTCTCCTTAAACCCTGCAAAACAGCCCCAAACTGAGTCGCTCTAGCTGAGAATAACTGGTTCTAAATATCTGATCTTTGCTCTGAATCTTCACCAACAAAAAAGACCAATTTAAGGAAGAGTTTTCCTTCTCCCTTTACATTTGTCTGAGGGTTTTCGTTCTCAGAAAATTGCAGCAGCAGCTCTCAAGCTCACAGCTCAAATTAGAAAATATGAAGTCATAGAATGAGGTCCCAAACAAGTCAACTTTTTCCTTAAGAGAAAGAAGAGACTCAAAAAACACCTCCCAAGGCAACCAATCAGCATGCAACAATTTTTTAATGTCTTCCCGCGCCCCTCACCCAAAACTCTTCCTATACCAAGTCATACTTCTCCTTAGGGAAGACAAAATATAATGACCCTTTTTAACCCTTTAAAGGTCCTATTTCCATAATGGGCCAATTCACATTTTTCCCTAGGACCAAAATAAAATAGTATTACACCTTTTTCTATCCTAGGGATGATATAACATTAAGTTATTTATATTATTATAAGTACTTGCATATTTTACTTTACTAATGGCACTTTATAATAATTAAAAATAACTTCAGTCACCCTTATATTTCCACTTTGGCCGTCGGTAGACAAAATAGGCCAAGGGTCTTCAAAAATGTTATTTCAGAAAGAGGGACATTTCAAGTTCCAACACTTCTACATGCCTTCATAAAGGGAAATAAGGATCCAACCTCACATTCGCGAGACCTGGAACACTTCCTTGTGTGTCCCCCATCATGAACTTGCTTCATCATGCACCCCTGATGCTGAACTTGATGCCATGGCTACATTTTTTATTTTCTTTAACCTAAAAAGAAAGATTTTTTAAAATTGCAAAATAATTTAATAAACTATTAAAAAACAACAAATACACATTATATAATTAATTTATTAACCCCCACATGTCATTCTCTGATTCTCATCACCAAGTTCGCCATAAATGGTGTGAGGTGAGAGCATACACAGAGGGTAGGCGTTTAACAAATCAAAACTTGTAAAAACATAAAACTAAAAAATAAATTAGTTAATTTATTAACCCTTACACGTCATTCTCTCATTCTAACCACCATGTTCGCCATAAATGGTATGAGGTGAGAGCATACACAAAAGGTAGACGTTTAACAAATTAAAACTTTGAAAAAACAAACAAACACGTAGCTAAATAAAAACTAATTAATTTATTAACCCCTACACGTCATTCTCTGATTTTGATCACCAAGTTCCCCATAAATGGTGTGAGGTGAGAGCATACAAAGAGGGTAGATGTTTAACAAATTAAAACTTTAACAAAAACAAACAAACAAACGCATTACTACTTTAAAAAATAATTAATTTATTAATCCTACATGTCATTCTCTAATTTAGATCACCAAGTTTGCCATAAATGGTGCAAGGTGAGAGTATCCGCAGAGGATAGACGTTTAACAAATTAAAATTAACAAAAAAAAAAACCCTACAATTATAAACTTCAAATACAAAGCTAAATTTTAAAATTAATTAATATTAAAAACGTAAAATAAATAATAAATATAAATAGATCATGATCAATGATCATGAATGATATGTGCAAACACATCAATAATGGTCATTGATCATTGATCACATACCAGTTAATAATAAGACATAAAAAAAACTTTGATTTAAAAAAAACAATGGATGCATCGAAAATAGCTGAAATCACTCCTTCCTCTTTGTTGTTTGAAGTTGATTCTCCTTCTTCAAGCGTCTATGACTCTATCTCTCTCCTTCAAGCTCTTATTGTGCTCCTTCAAGCGTCCATGACTCTGTCTCTCTCCTTCAAGATCCCAATTTGCAGCATAAAATGAAAATCCGTGTCAGTAGGATGGAGGCAAAGGGGTGTATATATAGCATTTGAATGGTGTCTTAGGAGGGGTCAGTAGGTGAATTAGGTTTAGGGTTCACTTTTTACAAGTGGGGGTCTATTTAATTGGTTTCACTTTAAAAAAACCTGTGTCAGTAGGATGGAGGCAAAGGGGTGTATATATAGCATTTGAATGGTGTCTTTAGGAGGGATGGGTAGGTGAATTAGGTTTAGGGTTCGCTTTTTACAAGTGGGAATCTATTTTTTTTGTTTTTTTCACTTTAACAAAACTGAAATCATGTGGGTACGGTGTGGGTACGTACCCAAACCATACTCACAGCATACTCGTACTTATACCAGGTACATTTCCACCTTAGTACAGGCCCCTACCTATCATATCCCTGTAGTCCAGTCATAAATAGAAAACTACTAAAAAAGAATGCAATGCTCACGAGGAAAAACATGACAATTACTCATCTTGTTCACTTCCTTCTTGCCCACGGAAAGTGGAATGGGCTCAAAGTCTTCCAAAAGGACTAGTGCTGAGAAAGGGACATTATAGAAAATGCTTTATTGTCTTTAGTAATTGCATTTATATGAATGACGTCAAGGGGGGAAAGGCATCACTGACTGAATGCAAAGAAACGAAGATGGCAATAGATGTGCCAATCCATGAGCTACCCAACGATCTTTCAAAAAGTGAGTTCATTGTCATATATGATTGATTTTCAAAATAGCTATGTTGATGACCATGCAATTGAGGAGAATGTTGATCCTAACTCAAAAAATTTGATTCACAAGAATAAAAGTGTTGAGAATATCTTAGCAATTTCAAATTCGGAAAAGGAAGGTGAACACTTCGATTACATCCAATGTATAGAAAGTATGGTCATATTTCAGATTTGTTACTTCATACTCTGCCATTACAAGATTCTTTTCATTATAGAAAGCACTCTCAAAATGGTGATAGGGTGAAGGATACAACTTGCAGAATGGGGCTTATAGATTTTTTTGATTCAAGTTCAAATTTTATTTTTGCTTATGGCCTTTGAGTGATCTTTTGAGATACAAGACGGATAAAAGCTTTGATGAGATAAATATCACTATTTCTAGTGAATTCATCATCCCATGCATTTGGATTGAAAGGAAGTTCATGAGCAACCGTATAGAGTATGTTGTGCATTCTAATGAAGTTGTGGAAGACCAATGCTTAGAATTTTGTAATGTCCCCATTTTTTGAAGACCCTTAGCCTATCATTCCCCGTGGGCTTTAGGGATGTTGCAAGGGGAAAAATATATTAAATAATTAGATAATATTGCCTGGAGAGTGATTTTAATCATTTGACATTATAAAACACTATTTATTTAATTATTTAATATTTATGGAGCAAGTAATGTATTTAATTATTTAATTAAATTCCCAAAATGCAAATTAAAAAAAGGGGAATTAATTAAATAATAATTAGGTGGCTTTTAAATATTAAAATCACCCTTTTTAAAAGGTGAACGCCACACCTAGGGGAAATAAACTTCTTTTATTTAATAATTTCCCTCTCCTAGGGATTTCGAATTTTGTGCCTCCTTGCTTATAAAAGGAGTGTTAGGATCATTGTTAGACTCATGTTATGATGATATTTATTTTATGCTCCATGCTTGGAGTTGGGATGCATGCCCATTGATACTTTCATTCTCTCTCTCTCTCTTGCGTGGGAAGTTAGTGAGCTAGTTTTGATCAATTGAAGTATTTTCTTTTGCTCCATTGTTGAGTTCTCTTGTGTTGAAGTATGTTCTTTGCATGATTCATACTTTCTAACAATGGCGACTTGATAAGGGACTTGTTTTAGTATGTTTTGTGAGTGAACAAGGTCAAATATAATCTGATCTATGTTGGTATAATTTTCCAAGTGTAGGACTGTTATTTGGAGGGTTTTTTAAGTGTAGAAAGAGCTGAAAATAATTTATGTCATTCCATCTAACCCTAGCGACTTGATTGAGACTTTTGGGGGTTGTTTTGGAGGATTTTCAGGTGTCATAAAATTCAGGTCTTTAGTTCTTTGGAAAGATCTTAATTTATAGAATTATCTAGCATTTTATTTGAGGTGAAAATATGGAATATTGAAGGAGTTATGCATTTTTGAATATTTCAGCTGTCTGCAGGCTTTTCTGAGTATGGAAAATTGATATTTATATCAAATCTGCAGTTTGGAGTTGATTTAATATTGCATATGACTGTAGAAACTAGGAGAAATAAGGAGAAGATGTTTTCATAATCTTTGGAGTGGATTTGATGCCCTAAATGTGCTGAGCGACTTACTTTTTAGGTCAAAATTAGGGTTTTGGGTTGGCTGTGCGAAATCTTATTTTTGCATATTGTTCTTCATATTTTTGTGGTCCATTATCCAAAATTTCAGCTCATTTGGACTTCTCTAGTCAAAGATATGAATTTTTAAAATTGCAGCAGTTTAGGGTTTGAATATTAATTATTTACAGTTGTGTGTGATCAGATTTGTGTTAATTCCTAACTTGTCCTAGAAGGGGATATTACAAATTCATAGATCATTTTTTGAGAGCTTGTTAAAGTTTTACACTTGGTTAGAGGGTTGTCCAAAATAATCATAGTTTCCAAGCTCAATTCTGATTTCATAACAGCTGATTGTGTTTGTTGAAGGGGTTTCTTCCGGATAATTTTGACATAAGTAGTTGATAGTTTGATTTGTCCACAAGTTTTAACCCACCTTTGAGCTCTATTTAAATCCTCTCATATGTGGCATTGTTGAAGCTCATAATTCCCGAGGAGGGGCAACTAATTTTGTCATTTTTGCAGGGTCTGATTATCAGCCATAGAAAGGTACAAGGCCAAGCTGACCTAATCTGATTTTCAAGTTGTACATAGAGGCCTCATATGCTTGGTCATTTCATCTGCGTAGCCCTTCCTACAACAATGAATACGGTTAGCAATGAGGCATTCTACCCCCCCCTCTAAACATCATGTCAATAAAAATTATATGCCAAGTAAGATTTTAATTCTTTATAATTTATAACTGTTCTTGCAACAAAAATGCTTTAGACCTGTTTCGTTTTAAATCCTACTAAATTACTAAATCCACTTTTTAGGTTTTCATAATTTCATATTTGACATTTTATGACTTTGTGGCTTGCCTCAATAGGTTGCATAGTTCTTCTTTGCCTTAGCGTAATTGGGGTCACTGTACGTCTTAGGAAATCAAGCACGTGGTCATTAAGCACAAGCGATCTCCCGAAGATCGTGCCGGGACAGCCACAATGGCAATGAATAGTCCTGTTGTTATGGAATGGGCTAAATAATAAGTACGGATAGGTGGAATACGAAAATGGAAAGCGTATTACCTGGTCAACAAGTGATCAAGGCGAACCATTAATGTCCTCACACGGGCACTGTGGGGATCATGCTCGTCTAACTTCTTTAAATGAGATGCTTAAGCCTCACTTGGGCGGGTGTAATGGAATAGTTGAGGATTGTCAATAGACATATCATCGAAAGAGTCTATCGATATCAGTAGTCACTCAAACACTCTCCGAACCGGCTGATGATACCATGCGGGGGACATTGTCTTGCCTTTGCCTCGTAAGAGAGTCTCCAAACAAGGTCATGGAGGTGTAGGATGAAACGTGTGAAGGACAAATGTGTGAATTGGACAAACTAGTTGCGACACATAGTTGACTATTGCTAGAACTCGTAAGCATTGTCTGCTTTGATGTTCAAGGTTGTCAACTATGTAATGTTTCAACGGCATGGAAGCAGGGTGTGTCTCAGAAAACGAAGATATCTAATTTGCCTTGGTCATACGTCTGCTAATTGCGGTGCTAGGTTTGCCAACCATGGTACTGTCGGATCACAAATGTAATCTGCTTGGTAATTTCTAGGGCCTAAAAATATGTTCTACATCAAAAAACCGTGTAAAATACTAAGGCGAGGAAACAAATAATCTCGCTAAGAGCAAACCGCAATAAGGGCAATTTGGTTAATCTTCGGAGCCAAGTAGGGATATGTAGGGAGATGTTACATTCCTTTCTAATTAACTCTACAGATTCCTAATTTGAGCTAAATGGAAACAAACATGGTCGGTAAATCAACTCAATTCAATTACTTTCCTCGAATTTAATTAAATCTACGTGATATGCCAGCAGCTAATTAACAAACTGAAAGCTAACTATTTGACATACAAAGATATAGCCAACTAATCTATTTGTTTTTGCTATTTTCCAAGTGATTTTGAATAAAATGAAGCAAAACTTAACAAAGAACTATATGCCCTAATCTAGAATGTTTTTGTATAATTTGCGAGAGCAATACTGGATTAAACACAAGAAATACGCATTAGACAAATTAACCATGTTCTTCTAATTAATCTATAATTGCTTCTACAGGTAAGGACTATGCAAAACTAAACAAGTATAATACATCTGGATGTGGCTATTTACCTGTGCATGAGTAAGGATCTAATCTATTCTGAATTAGCAACATAACTTTTCTAATTTGTACTTGTGGATATGCAACTTCCTGCGGATTCTTGCCTCAGAGTCACGGGATAGAATTTTAAAAAGCTTAAAAAATCATAAAGCTATATATATCTATCCCCTGAAACTTCCTCGGTAGAAAACAACAAGCTTCTATGAAGCTTACAAAAATCCAAGGCAACATTAAAACTAACATTAATACAGATGTAGAAGCTTCTTCCAGAAACATTTAATCCGTGCAAACCATCTACTAGGGATAGGCTCAGGGAAGCATTCCATTTCAATGTTAAGGCTCTAGGGAAAGGTTTGAGAAGAAATCATTTTATGGAGTTGTTTGGATTAATATACTCTTGGACAGATTATGAAATAAAGACTATAAGATCCCCTTCAAGAATCCAAGATGCATAGCCAACGGCTAAGGGAGGAATGTAGAACTGTGAAACGGTTCCAGTCATAATGGTTTTACTCATAAAGTTGTCCCCTCAGATTCTTATTATAAGCAATTTGGTAATTCAAACAAAGTGAAAAGGGAACTATGATAAAGAGCTAAAATGTATTTCTTGGCATATTGATTACATGGCAGCATAACAGTGCCATTCAAAACAATAATCTCCAAACCAATGCTAAAAGGTAGGAAGCTATGTGCTCTTATAGAAAAATGGCAGGGAATATGGTCTAAGCCATTTGGAAGCACAAGGGATGTCACATCACTCAAAGAAGGGGCAGTCTAACTCACTAACATGAAGGGAATATAGAAGTTGGTACGCATCATACGAGCTCAAGAACAACCAATTTGGTCAAGTTTTTAAACGTGCGCTAAAAATGAGATTACAAAAGTTGACAACGCATTCAGTTCCTCACGCCAAAAGCAGTCTTGGAAAATTAAATACGGATGGGGCAATTCTAGGGGAAATCCAGCGCAATTGCTGCTGATGGGCAGACCGGTAGGTTACGTAACCGACCAGAAAGCAACCTTGTGTGACTTAAAGTCAATAAGCCAAGGTAAAAGTTAGCAGAATGATAAAGCTGAAAGCGGGAAAAGCATGGAAATGGATCAAGGGAAGCATTCTAGGCTACAAATATACACTACAAACTAGTGGATTGGACTCAAATGCACCATTGGAAAAAATATTAATCATCCGTAAGGGGATTGTTACCGATTCCGACTAATATTAGCACGTGCAAAATTGGGTGCGTACAAGGTGTATACTCATTTATCCACTCAGTTAACTACATACACATTGGGATCAAAAAAGGTAGAGGATTTCAGTCTTTGTGCAATTCTAACCTACACCTTCCTAGACAGACAAGATCGAGGTGTGTACAATGCAAGGGGAAACAAAGCTGTTGGCATAATCATGACCCATCAGATGCCAAACTTGCGAAGCTACCCATTGGCCGCCTTAACATTGATTAGAAGCTATGAAATGTCCCCTATTTTCAAACTTGAATGGATCATTAATAATATTTCTGATATGTTGGGCCCGGTCATTTTCATTATCTAAGGGCAACTTATTAATATTTGATAAGAATAAAATGTATTTTTAAATATTGGCAGGTAGATGTAACCTTTTTAGCCTATTTTCTCATATGAACTAAAATATCAGTCGGCTAAAGGGAAATAAAGGAAATAAATAATCTAATTTTAGAAACTAGAAAGTCAATTTATTACGAGTACTTTATTTTCCCCAAAATAATATGCGACCCATGTTGGAGGGGGAAAAAGGTAAAGTAAGATCATTAAATGCAAGCAAAGAAATATGTTTACTGGTTAATGGGTGGCTCATGGAATGCCAAGACTTGTTATAAAAGAAAGACAAAAAAGTATGCAAAGGAGGTGAAGAGGTGTTCATTTGGCATCTTTTGGTTATTTTGATATCTATTTTCTGGTTTGAGTTTGCATTGCTCTTCCAATTTAACTTCACTAAAGGACGAAACCCCTTTGGTAGTACTTGCATTAAGACGAATGAAAACCCTCTCTTAAGCTAAGGTTGAATAATGAAAAGTCCTTCATCGTTTTGTGAAGATCGCTCCATCTCAAGGGTTTCTATTGAGCTTCAAGGAGTATTTCAGATTTTCAGTAGTGATTGAAGGGCAAAGTTGCAAATTTATATTGTTTCAGATTTGGAAAAGTTGCATATTTATATTATTCCAACTAGGGTTCAAAGACAAAATGTTAGGGACATATTTCTACCTTCAGATTCCAGCCATATCTAGGGCTATGTACACCCTTGTGGGTGGAGTTTGACACATTCTAGGGCACGGTTGTCCCAGATCTCATCACCAACATTTTTGTGATATTTTTAGACACCAAAATCAGTTGATTTGCATATTTTTTGGGCTGAGAAAACTCCATTTTCAGCTAAGTCTGTGACTATCATTCTGCAGATTTTAAAAATAAATTTCAGTCTATTATTGATCCAAAATATGGTATTTTTCTAGTGTTGTTTCCCTTATAAAAATTTCTGATATGTTTTGCATAAGATTCAAGTGATTTTCTTTTAGTTTTGTGGAGTAATAACTCCATGGGCTAGTCGCATTTTCAGTATAAAATTCAGATCTGCATTATAAAAAATTGTATTGCTTCTACAACTTGCTAGTTTAGTTGGGATTTTTTATTATTCTGTTTGGGGTTAGAAATTTGTCCACTGGGGACATTATAGAGCCACCTCATTAGTATTCCAAAAGGCATTAGTCCATCAAAGGGCACTATGAACGCATTTCTAGGCATTGTATACATTCTCAACTGAGATTAAGGAAGCTTATAAAAAGCTTTAAGGTCTTTCCATTCCATCCACTTCCCAAATATGTACAAGTCCTGAAATATTTTAATTCCTTTCTCAAACAAAAGGAGGGCAAAGCAACATCTTGTCAAGGCAAGGATCTTGTCATTAAACTTCAAATTCCAACAAATCAATTTGTAGGCTTCGCACCTAGTATCAAAGGAAGAGAAGATAGACTACCCAATCACCAAGTGCTTCACTTGTTCCCGGGCCTTCCAAATTGACTCGAGAGTAAAGGACCCATGAGCAGCAACAAGAAAACACCCAAATAGTAAGTCAACCAAATGAAGTCCTTTTCATCTCTCTTGACCCTTGGGAGTCTATTGTCAATATTGAATCTCACGTGAATTTTCCAAAGTTCAACTCCAGTAAAAGCCCTCAAGTTTTATTTATTTTTTGTACTTAAGAAAAGAACTATGTGGGTATGCTATAGGCACATATTCACAAGCCCTAGGTACATCCCGGGTATGGTTTTTCGTACCCGAAACATATCCAGGGTCTATGGGTACATACCCATAGAGTACCCAGAGAGTAATAGTACCGGTTTTAGGCCAAGTACGTTTCAGACTTAGTACAGGCCGGTACTGGACATTTCAGTGCAATATACTAATACATGATACATCAAAATCATAAGTCAAACCAATATAAAGGAAAAAATATAGGGTTAGGTATACTTACGTTTGATATGTCGTCAGCGCATTTATCCTCCTTTGCTTTAGACACCTTATAGGATATTGTTGTGGGTGGATCTCAAGAAGATTAGAAGAACACCTAAGTAGAACAATGTTGGCTCAACACTTATTCATGATGTTCCTAGCAATCCAATCATTAATTATGATCTCCAAATATAAGCTCCACTAAACCCTAAAACCTCTCAGACCTTTACAAGAAGATTTGCAAGCAAAGGCAAAGTGGAATGTTCGATAATGATATTGAAAAATGACAATAATAATGTCACAATTCTCATTCAGTTGATGGTTTTGGCCAAGCTAAGGAAGTAGGTTGGATATGGTTTCTGCAGGACGTCCTCAACTTCGCCGCAAACAAACCACTAGAAGGTCAGGGAAGAGGAAAGGAACAGTGATGGGAAATGCTTGAAGCTGATGGAAATGTGATTAACAATTAAATAAGGTGGTGTGGAGGCATAAAGTGATGGTATGGTGGTGTTAGAAAGGGTCAATGCCACAATGATCTCCCACAACATACTACGAGCTAATTCATCCAATTATCTGGTCTTAGTGTTCCATAATTAGCCGAAATTCATCAATTTTGGCTACAATAACCGTATGTTACTAGTCATGAATAGATGTAACCGACACTAACCATGGGTGTCCTCATATTGCACCAAATTGATTTAATACACTCCATTTTTATAATTAAAAATACAGCATTTATTATGTTTCTTTCTATGGTTATTTCTTAATACAAAAGGATCCCAAATATACTAATTCTCTTGATTTTCCAGTTTAAAACTAAAATATGCTTTTATTATTGGTGTTTCCCTAGTTTTTTCCATACATTTTTAGGTAGAATATTTACACTTGATCCACCATCAATCAAAGCATTTGAAAGAACCATATCCCCTATTTCCATAGTCAACATATTCTTCACCAATTTCCAGAATGGTAGATTCAATGCATTTGATGATGAAATTTGCAATCCTAGCGTCATTGCTTGTATCAAGTGAATTGCTAATCATAGCACGTTTGGGGCATTGCATTAGAATATTTAGGAGGGGCCTTCAGTTTGTATCATACCACCTGTCACTTACAACATTGCAACCTGATTTTCTCCAATTCTTTTACATTTTATCTAGTTCACTAGATATGGATACTGCCACCTTTTCTAGTATACTAGTTCTAAGGATTTCAAAAGATGGCATTGTGTAACCTTTCCTGAAATTGTGATCCAGTGTACCATAGCTTTTGCATGCATATTTCGAATATTGAAAGGGATAGTATTTGCATAAAAAAACCAACCCTCCAATCTGTCAATCTCAGGCTTCTCCTATGGCTTCTACATCAATTTCAATAAAGGTTGAAATGTCAATGAAGGGGTTGAGCTACTAAAAGATCCAATTTGTTTCATACTACATTGAGTTTTAGCGTTTTCTGAAGTTGTCGATGCTGATATAAGTGTTTCTAATTCATATTTGCTTCATGTTTGACTAACAAATTCAGCATATTTCTCTTGCTCTAACATTATTAGGAAAATCTTCACATTTAGACCCCCAATATAATGGTATTGAACCCTTGTTATAGTTTTCGTGATATTTGAACCACATAGAGTGCATGTTATATGTCTAGGATCGACGTCTTATTGAACAACGCATTTCATCTTCAATGGACAACTTACCATTCTGCTGCTGATAGGTTAGCCTCCTTACAAAAAAGTTATAAACATTTTTTTATTTTAATACATGTTTTAAAATATATATAGAGTAAAAAATATTAACTAAAACTAGTACATATATCTTAAATACTAGGAAAATATCTCCCAAGTCCCCCTAAGAAGGGACATTACAAAGTGCATATGATGTATATAAAAGGTGCTTCCCTAAATGGAGTTGGGATAACATACACTTGGGTAACACTGGCTGCCTCTAGTTGGGAGAATGATGGGAAGACATACTATATGCACATACAATTTTCATATTCCAATATATCTCAAACATTTCCTGCAAAAAGAATGATTCTATAAAACTCTGTGAATCTCTGAGACATAAAAGAAATTTTATCGCATGGGCCCTACAAAAGAGACCTTGTCCAAAGAAGCCTTGGATATCCTGTTGCAAATAAATGGACCCTATGTAAAAAATGCCTGAATTATAAGCAATAAAATAAAATATACAAAGCAAGAAAACAATCAAAGCAGATCAAGGGAAAAAAGAAAACTATAGTGCTATATCCTATTGTAAGCCACATCTCCCTGTTATATAGTAGAATGCTTGCAAATGAACATTTGGAAACAGGGCACGAAATTTAAATGGAAAAACAAGTACCTTTTAATAATATCTTCTATAATTGTTCCGATTGTCTCACTATGAATTAGAGTTTGAAGCCCTTCAATCAGTTCCCAGAATTGCAGCAATGCAGATCTACATAAGACGACTTAGAGATTATTAAGACCATCCTCTCCTTAAATGGTGAACATTTATGTTTACTATCTATAAATAACGCATATCAAAACAGCTAAAGCTAGAATGTAACCTTGCTTGAGGTCTAATGTTCAGCTCCTTATTACTGACGGGATCACCATGAATACACTGCAAGACACGCACTTAGCTTATATATCAACAATAGCATACACTTAAATAATCCAGAAAAAATTCAGGTGCAAACCTGTTATTCATCATTATAGGCAGTGCAGCAGTAAGCAAAAAATGAACATTGCGCAAATTTCACAATTGCGGGTGTCTCAACACCATGACCAAGTAAACACCACTAGACAAGGTAGGAAGAAGGATTTTAATATAATTCACACATTTAGGTGGCAATAGTAAATAAGTTGTTTCGAGAGGTTAAAAGGACCAGGGTCATGCCAAATTATATTTAGGCTAAAATTATATTCAGGTGCTAGTTAAGGGTACAGTTCAATTCCTAGTAACTAATGGCCTCATCATGAACTTGCTGCAAGATACACCTGGTTCAGCGTATTTATCGATAGCAGTATATAGCTAATTAGTCTACAAACTGTTCAGGTGCAAACCTATTGTTTCTCGTTGTAGATAGTCCAGTAGTAACCAAATAATGATGATTGTGAGCCCCAAGATTTGAAAATACACTGCTGTCAATATTGACTTCTAAAATGACAAAAGTAAAGTGGGCGAAGGTAAGCACCAATTCATAAGATGAAATTTTAACCAAAAGAGGAGTTGAGTTCTGCTAAGATACATTAGCTGAAAGTAAACCCAAAAATGACAAAGCCTTGGCAGTTATTTTTGGTGAAGATGTGGGATTGGCCAAACTTCCACTTGAACTGTGATCAAATGCACCAAAAGTGGATTTGAGGTTTGGAAAAGGTTGGTATACTAAAAATAAGGTCATTACTGGCCAATCCTTGGATGTGTATTTTTGAGAAGATGTTGATTTCTCAACTTTTCATTTGAATTGTGATCAGTTAACCACCACTTAGCTTGCAAAACTCAACAGTACACCTTCAGCAATCTAAAATAGTGATGAGGTCATATTGCAAGTTGTCCAACCTATGTTCAACATTTAAAATGCTCATTTGGAACCATTCTGCAATTGTCAAGATTTCATGGATACTCAACTTGAGGAAACAATTGGTCAAGCAAATGAAAAAAATAAAGGTGCAATAACTCCACAACAAAAACAAAATCTGGGCCAAGCTAAGGCAAACATTCAAACTAGAAAGCAACGTCTCCAACTTGCTTGGTGATAGTTTAGAAACCTGTAATGTCCCCTTCTAGGACAAGTTAGAAATTAATACAAATCTGATCATACACAGCTGAAAACAATTAATATTCAAACCCTGACTGCTGCAATTTTCAAAAATTAATTCCCACTTAACCGTACAAGCAAAAATCTTCAAACTTTGGATTTTGGGTCACAAAAATATGAAGAACAATATCCCAAAACCAGATTTTGCACAGCCAACATGAAACCCTAATTTTGACCTAAAAAGTAGGTCGCCCAACACTTTTAGGGCACCGAATCTCCTCCAAAAATTATGAAATCAATTTCTCCTTATTCCTCCTAATTTCTATAATCAAATCCACTATTAAACTGACTCCCAAACAACAGATCTGAAATAAATATTAATTTATAGCAATCAGCAGGCTTATAGACAGCTGAAAGCTTCTAAAATTGATATCTCACTCAAAACACAATATTTCTTCACCAAATAAATTGCAAAATTTTCTATAAATTAACGGTTTTCAAAAGAGCTATCAATCTAAATTTTCTGAGCATTAAAACCTAGCCAAAATAGTCCTAGAAAACTGATTTCAAGTCGCTAGGGTTAGATAAAATTATATAAAATAATTCCAGCTCTTTCGTACCACATACACAAAAATATTAGCCCCTTGCTCTGAAATAATCAATAACACATGGCAAATTGCAGATCTATCATTTATGGCATCAAAACATAGTCAAATCATCACCAACCCAAGTCGCTATGGTAAGAATATTTGCGATAATAATAGAATAATTTAAAGGAGCACTATCAAATGATTTTCACACTCTAAACTTGGCGCCAAAACTGAAATAACTCCAGCAATAATGGCAAATCTGAAATTGATCAAAACCAACTCACTAACTTCCCACGCAAGAGAGAGAGAGAGAGAGAAAGCATTAATGGGCATGCATCCCAACTCCAAGCATGGAGCATAAAATAAATATCATCATAACATGAGTCTAACAATGATCCTAGCACTCCTTTTATAAGCAAGGAGGCACAAAATTCGAAATCCCTAGGAGAGGAACATTATTAAATGAAAGAAGTTTATTTCCCCTAGATGTGGCGTCCCCTTTTAAAAAGGGTGATTTTAATATTTAAAAGCCACATAAATATTATTTAATTAATTCCCCCTTTTTTTAATTTGCATTTTGGGAATTTAATTAAATAATTACTTGCTCCATAAATATTAAATAATTAAATAAATATTGTTTTATAATGTCAAATGATTAAAATCACTCTCTAGGCAATATTATAAAATTATTTAATATAATTTTCCCCTTGCAACATCCTTAAAACCCACGGGGAATGATAAACTAAGGGTCTTCAAAAATGGGGACATTACAAAACCATATCAGATACGATAAGATAAGATAAGATAAATATATTAATGTCCAACGAATGACCACAAAAAGTAGGTCAATGGGACTGCAGCCCAAGCAATATACAAAGTGCAAGCGGGGACAACTTAAAACGAGTTCCCAAAAATAGAAAAGAAGAGAAGACAACAGAAATGAAACCCGAAGCCAATACCCCCACAGGGGGGGGCAATGGGGCAAGCAAATGAGGACCAAGGTCTAATCAGGAACGGTAGCTACACCCCTCCTAACATTAGAGGCCGACGAAAAGAAGCTCCTGATGGACTGGTAACCCGAAGAGAGGGGCGAAGATCTCCTTCCCTGTTGAGATCTTAGACTGACGCGACGGCCAGGGGGACGAATGGAGCTGGACTACCCTCTGGTACGTGTGTGCATCCGATTGTGTTGGCGGTGATCGAGGGAAGTGTGAAGGTCCAACCGAGGGCGAAATGATCTATGCATTGTATTTGGGTCAAAAAAGCTCCGTCGCTTAGTTCCTCCACCAGTGGGTAGAACCGGAAAGAAGGTTGTAATTCGTCTCGTGGGGATGACTCTCGGAGGGGGATGAAGAATCTGGTCTCGGAGCAACAAAGACTCGCAGATGTAGAGGGCAAGACACTGTTGGTCAATATATCTGAAGAAGACCAGAAGAGTCTGAATCCCTCTAAAGAGACAGTGAAATCGTCTTCTGATCTCATAGTATATGGGGCAGCGGAAGATGAAATGAGTCTCTGTCTCCACCTCATGAAGGCTACAAAGCCTACAAAGTCTATCATCCCGATCAATGTGGTGATCAGCCTTGCACCGAAGTCTATGGGAGCCGACTCGAAACTAACCCAGAGGTATACAGAGGGCATGCATCCAGTGGCGAGAGGTGTACTGAGGTCGGATGATGAGTCCATCTCTGATTTCAAGAAAGTGCTCTGCATAAAAAGACATCTTAAGGCGCAAACCCCAGGGGGTTCACCCAAGTAATCTGAATGAAGCTCCTGTAGATATCCTCCCAGATGGACCTATTCAACACTTGCTTGGTGGGCAAGAGATGACTGGGAGCATTTAGAGAATACTGGAAGGGGGGGAGGCGATCAATTTGGATACCAATTGAGTCCAACAAAGCAGAAGTCTCAGCAAACCAATCTGAGCAATACTCACAGAGGAACAATAGGTGAGTTATGGATACCTGTCCTGCTCATCGAGGAGATCACTAAACTTCTTGATACGGTGAAGAAAGGATGATATGTCAAATATAGTCTCCAAACGGAAAGGTCGGGCTCTGAACTCTGCAAAAATAATATGTTGAGGGACTGACTATTTGCATCTGATGAAACGGCGAAGGAGGAGAGTCTGAATGCTCTCAGCAGAAGCCCAATCTGTGTCCAAAAGGGAGGGGCCCCAGACAACAAACCCATAGAGAACAGTGGGGCGGATGAGGGAGGTCATAAGAAACATCTTGGAGGAGACGTCCTGGAAGTGGTGCCGAAAACACTATCTCTCGAGAATGGCAAGAGATTCATAGCCTTTGTTCACTCTCGGCTGAAGAGCATGCCTCATACTGAATCTAGACCCTGAAAACTGGACTCCCAGGTAGGTGTATGTATTAGTAATTTCAACCTCCTGCCCCTTGAAGAAAAAATGGAGGTGTGATGTCCGTAGCCCGTTGAAGACCATGACCTTGGTCTTACCCAAATTGACCGTCAAATGCCGAAGATCACATAATAAAGCAAGTGCATCAAGCTGTCTCTAAAGCCCCTCAGGGGAAGAGTGAGTAAAACAATATCGTCGGCAAATAGGAGAATACAAATCAAGACGTGGTGAAGAAGGCAACCGTCCCCCTCCTGAATGTGATCCTGAAGAAAAGATTCCAACTCAGCAATGTAAATGCCAAAGAGGGTAGGAGACAGGGGGTATCCTTGTTTAACCCCAATGGTGCTCCTGATGGGATCAGACAATCCATGTGCAATACGAAGACGCCCAAGGATGGACTCATAGAGGCGCACGATGGCAATAATCAAAGTCTCAGAAATACCAATGTCTCAGAGTCGATGGAAGAAGGCCATGCGAGGTACGGAGTCAAAAGCTTTTCGAAAGTCTACAAAACAACAATAGACTTTCGAAGAGCGATGACGAGCCTCCTCAATAATAACCCGAAGGGTGAAGATGTGGTCGATGGTGTGGTAACCAGGGCGAAAACCAGCCTAACCTCTGGCTCTGAGCTGCTTTTGCTCCAAAATCTCGAACAATAACCTGTGGAGGACTGTAGCATAAAGTTTGGAGAAAGAATTGCCCACCATGATAGTCTTGTAGTTGTTCGGATCAGAAATGGACCCATCTTTGTGGATTGGGTGAATGATATGATGAGACCAGGTAGGAGGGAAGCCCACGCGAACCACCTGATTGAAAAGATCTGCCAAATAGTTACCAAAAACCTCAAAACCCTACTTGAAGAACTCGGCCTGGAAACCATCCACATCAACTGCCTTGTTACAGTTCAAAATCCTTATTGCCTACAGAGAAATCTAAGTAGGCAATGGGGGCTTTAAAGGGCTAGATCTAATTATGTAACCAAACTTTTCACAAGTGTGAAATCGGCGTGTGGCGCAGCAATGGCCCTCACATTTCTTATAATTAGTTTAAGTCCGCCAAGCCATATCATGTACTTGGATACAAATTTTCAAAATTTATCGATGAAACTTGGCCACAAAATCTATCTATCACACAAAGAGTAGCTTCTACATGCTGGATAGGCTATGTTGATTGTTGGAAGGTGGTGAAACCTAGGGAAACCATAAAAAAAACTAGGGACAATAAAGTTCTTTTGAGATCCATTGACAAAAATATGCACAATGGTGTGGTTCACTTTTTGTGGATATGGCCAAATTTGTATCCATGAAAAACTATGATGTCTTGAGAGATGTTTTGAAAAATCAAGATCTCATCTAAATTAAATGTTATTGAAAGTTCACAGGGAATTAAAGCGTGCAACAAAAAGAGAAGATATGACACTATGATAAAATGGTTAGAACAAGTCCACCATAATGAAACACTCATGGTTATGCATAGTAGTAGGTAATTTGTACACAAAATCCATTGAAATGGATTTCCATGGCCATTGTCGAAAAAATTGAGGTGCGCACTATTAAAGTAGGTATTTACCTTAGCTCATGTTCACATAAGTACTTTATTTACCTTTATTGTATTTATCTTCACCCACTTATGTGTGAATTTTTCTTTTATTTTATTTAGATATTAGGGAGATATTATATAGTTGTTAGGTATAGTTCTTTCCTTGATCTATGGTATTGACTAGTTCTTTCCTTGATGTATGGTATTGACTAGATTCTTGATGTTTAATTCTTTCCTAAATCTATGGTCTTGACTAGTTCTTTGATGACTAGTTATTTCCTTGATTTATGGCTTGACCTACGACTTTGACTGGTTCTTAGATTGTTATTCCTTGCCTATATAAGCAAGGCTCATTCTCATTGCATTTCATTGAGTTCCATAATAATATATGATATCGTTGTTCATTTATTTGCAGAGGTTTTATGTGAAGTTATTCTGGCGAATTGTTTTTATCTTATTGATCGTGGTGTTTGATTAGCATCTGAGTTCTTGGCTTCGTATGATCTGGTTATCGTTCCTTTTATGGTATCAGAGCAGGAGATTGTTGTTGACATCCATCAATAAGTTTCATTTTGAGAATAATTTTTTTGTATATTCATATATTTGGGATTTGTTCGTATTTTGTTGTTGCGTACGTTTTTATGCAAATCAGAGCCTTCCATTGGATTCGAAAGGTGGCAAAACCCTAGGATCGACTGTAAACTCGACCATTTCTGGAGGCAGTCAAATTTTCAAGTCATTTTGTTGTTACAAAGACGCAAACTAGTTTGTCTTGGAATCCGCATCAATCAGAGCAAAACCAAAAAAATCAATTTTTGGGTTTTTCGAGATCTGCACTGGGTTTGTTTCTTCTGTGTTACAGCATTCTCAGTTAGCATGCAACAGGCTGTTTCGGGAAAGACGCCCTTTTTTGGCAGAGGCCCGAGAGTTGTGCACAATTTAACAATTTCGGAAATTCCACAGACTACTATTTTTGACCGAGAAGGTCATTGTCTACACCGTTCCGAAATAGCAAATATTTACCAGAATGATCAATTGGATGTGACTTTCTCGAAAACGAACACCCATTGAAATCCTTAGCCCCTGGTCATATGAGGGCTTAAATTTGTGCTTAACTCCAGCCCCCTTTCATTTTATTGGTGTTGTGAAGGCAAGAGCATTTTATTTTATTTTAGTGGCAACTAAAATAAATAGCAGAGCATGAAATTGAAAAGCTTGTATCTTTTAATCGGTAACTCGGTTTTGAGTGTCGTTTTTTATAAAAGTGTTTGTTTTTTTCGTGCTCTTTCCATTGGAAATATTTATTTTGAGAATCGCACTATAATTATAAAGTGTCATATTGTAATACGCGTTCTTTAAAAAGTGTCATATTGTAACACGCATTCATTATAAAGTGCCAAAATCCTGGGGGGCCTCTTGTTGCATTGCTTGGGGGTCTTGTTGCATTGTTTGGTTCTTGCATTTCTTTTGGTGATTTTTTGAAAATGGCATTTTTATCTACTTCTGCATTAGATCATGTTGAGTCATTAACAACACATAAGTACCATACATGGAAACAATAATTAAAACAGAAAGGATTATGGGCTTTAACTTCTTCAGAGCAACCATCGTTCACTAGAGAATATGAGAAATTTCAGTATCAGTACAAATTTGATGATTGTATGGGTTTGATAGGAACTTATGTAAGTGACATTCTTTTGTTTCATTTGGAAAAATGTGACTCTCCTTTCAAAATATGGGAGAAATTGGAAGATTTATTTGGTAAAGTGGATCATATGAGAGCCATGCAACTTGAAATTGAGATTACATCTCTTAAACCTGAAGATTTTTCAACAATTATAGACTATCTTACCAAGTTCAAGCATTTGTTGACACAACTGAAGGGAATTGGAAGAGATAAGAAAGATGAAGAGTGTGTTTACTTGATTCTATCCAAGTTTGAGAGAACCATTCCAATTTTTTGTTTCTACCTTTTTCTCTAGCATGGATGCCTTAGGTGACACATTCAAAATGTCTGACTTAAAAATATCTTGTGAAAGACTTACTAAGGAAGAATCCAAATTGTTTAACCTTAAGTCTTCCACCTCTCAAAAGGCATTAGTTGCATCTAATCCTAAGGGCAAGGGAAAACCAAAAAGTAAACCAAATCCATTCTTTCTGTATCTCAAAATGCTCACAAACCCAAAGAAAACAACTCAAAACCCAAGGAGTCTTCTAAATCCAAGAATAAGTCTAGTCTTTCATGCTCTTTTTGTGGGGGGTATTGGTCATGAAGAACATAGGTGTTATAAGCGAATACAAGCCTTAGAAGATGCAATCGAGAAATACAAAATTTTTATCTCCACTCCACCTCCTTCTAATCAGCATGACAAAGCACTTAATGTTGTTAGGAGATCTCAATCACCACTTGCAGACAGTTGGGTTATAAATTCTAGTGTTTCTCATCACATGACTCTTTCCAAGGAGTCTTTTGTTTCTCTAGATTTCAGTTCAACTTCCAAAATTGAGGTTGGAGATTCTTCCTTTCTTTCTATTGAGGGAAAAGATTATTTACACCTTGATGGTGGCAGTATCCAAGATGCACTCTATGTTCCTAACATCACCACAAATTTTCTTTCTGTATATCAAATTTGTCATTCTGCTTAGAAAAAACAGTGACAATTACACCACATGGGACAAAAGTACGAACTTTGTTGGAGTCTCATTCACTTGTTGCTCAAGGTATTGTTGATCATAGTTCTAGACTATATCACTTTCAAGGTTTTGATGACACATCCTCTATAGGGATAGGATTGGTTTCTCATACAGATTCAGAGAGTAAGTTTTGACACGAGAGATTTGAACATCTCAATTACAGATATTTGAAGGAGTTGAGCACTCATGGTATGGTAAATGGTCTTTCTAGAGTTTCTTGTCTTGAGGGAGTTGGTCATGGCTATGCATTATGAGAAACAACACCAAGATCCTTTTCCTAAGAATTTTTCTAAAAAATTTTCTTCACCACTTGAGTTTGTGCATAATGTCTTGATGGTTTTTCCTACCCCCTCTTTCAATGGAGCTAAGTATGCACTTACATTTATTGATAACTTCTCAAGACGTACTTGGGTTTATCTTCTCAAGTACAAAAGTGATGTTTTTTCACACTTCAAAGTTTTCAAAGCTTTGGTCAAGAAACAATCTTCTAGTTGCATAAAGAACCTTCGTACTGATAATAGGGGGGAGCACTTCAGCAATGAGTTTTCTGACTTTTTGGCAACTCAAGACATTATTCACCAGCATTTTGTTCCTCATAGTCCACAACAGAATGGCTTTGCAGAACTGCAAGAATAGAACTTTGAAAGAAATGGCTAACTGTATGATGCATTCTAGAGATTTACCTCCTATCTACTGGGCAAAAAGCAATTAATTGTGCTAACTACATTCAGAATTGCACACCACACAAAGCACTTGAGCATTTGACTCCAGAGGAAACTTGGTCCAACACTAAGCCAGATGTCTCAGTTTTTCGAGTATTTGGGAGCCATGCTTGGGCCTTTGTGCCAAGAAAAAAAGGAAAGCCTTGGATAAGAAGAGCAAACCCTTGATCTTTGTAGAGTATTGTGAGAACATGAGAGTTTTATACGACTTTTAGATCCTGATACTCATGACGTTCTTTTTCAAACACATGGTCCCTTTGATGAGCACTTCACTCCTCATGATTCTTCTTCTTCCATGCCTCCATCTCATCTTGAGGATCCTTTCTTTGAGGAGGTTGATGAGGAGGTTATAGATGCCGTCGAGGATCTTATTTCCACTGATGTTGTCACTATGCCTAAGTGGGCTCGTACTACAGTTTCTAAGGCAACACCTTTCATACACGATCTTCCACCCATTAGGCATCATCATGCACATTCTACAGGTTCTAGAATTTTGTGCCAGGTAGTTTTTGAGGATCCACAGTCTTTTTCAAAGGCTCATGGGATACAGAAATGAGATGATGCTATGGCAGCCGAGTATTCTTCTTTGATGAAGAATCATACTTGGGATTTGGTATCTCTTCCTAAAGGAAGAAAGATGGTTAGGTGTAAGTGGGTATACTGAACCAAATATGCAGCTGATGGGTCCATTGAAAAGTATAAAGCTCATCTTGTTGCCAATGGTTTTTCACAAGTTGAAGGTATTGATTACTCTGAAACTTTTGCACCTGTTGCCAAGATGGATTTTGTACGCCTTATACTTGTTATTGTTGCATCACAGGGGTGGCCCGTATACCAGATGGACGTGAAGAGTGCCTTCTTACATGGAGATTTACAAGAGGAAATATACATGGAGCAACCAACTGGATTTGTTAAGGATTCTTCTCTTGTTTGTAGGCTCCGAAGGTCTCTCTACAGTATCAAACAAGCCCCTTGGGCTTGGTATGAGAAGATGGAGTCTTTTCTTTTATCTACTGGTTTTGTTTGTTGCCACTCCGATCATACAGTGTATCTCCAACATATTGGTGAGGATATTGTGATACTTGTCTTGTATGTTGATGATCTGTTACTTACTGACAGCTCTTCTTCCCACATTCAAACTATTCAAAGGGCTTTTTTTACACAGTTTGACATAACAGATCATGGGTTATTGCATTATTTTCTTGGATTACAAATTTCTTAGACAGATTCAGGGATTCCTTTGAGTAAGCAAAAGTACACCCTTGATCTTTTTCAACGCTTTGATATAGTTCATTGCAAGCCAAGTCCATCTCCTTTTCAGTTTGGGGTTACTCTTACTTCCACATGTACCACTCCACTATGTGATCCTACATTGTATACGCAGTTGGTTGGAAATCTCGTGTACTTGACCTATATTCGCCCTGATATTTCATTTGCAGTACGGTTTGTATCTCGGTTTGCACATTCTCGTCATAGTAGTCACTGGCAGGATGCTAAAAGGATTTTGCGCTATTTCCAGGGCACTTCCCACTTTGGCCTACACTAAACTAGGGGTTCTACTTGGTTGGATATATAGATTCAGATTGGGCAGGTTCTATTGATGACAAGCGTTCCACTTCTTGCTATCTTTTTTGTTTTGGTTCTTCTACAATTTGCTTGGGCGTGGAAAAAGCAACAAGCTATTGCACTTTCATCTTCAAAGGCAAAGTACAGGGCAACAGTTACAAAGAGTCAGTAGATTCTTTGGCTTCGACAGTTATTGACAGAGTTTGGATTCCCACAGGATTCATTGACTATACTTTGGTGTGACAACCAAAGTGCAATTCACATTTCTCGCAACTCAGTTGAGCACCAACAGACCAAGAATATTAAGATACACATCCACTTCATTCGTCAGCACATTCAGGATGGAGTTCTTTACTTGGAGTACATTCCGACTCAACAGCAAGTTACGGACATCTTTACAAAACCTTTTGCATCACCTCGCTACCTTGAGTTGCATGGCATGCTTGGGGTTTCGGAAGTTGTTTTTGGGGGTGTTCGTGAGAACATCTTCCTTCTTCTTCTTCTTTCTCTTTCCTTCTAGCAAGATTTTTTCCTTCTTTTGGTTTGAGATTTCTTCATGGATATATTGTACATGAGTACCTGATTAGGCCTAGTTGTCGGGACTCATACTGTGGATATGCCACTTTTTTTTTTGGCCCCTAGCTTCACTTGAGGGGGGGTGTTAGAGCAGGTATTTACCTTAGCACATGTTCATCTAGGTATATTATTCACCTTTATTGTATTTATCCTCACCCACTTATGTGTGTGGATATTTCTTTTATTTTATTTAGATATTAGGGGGATATTATCTAGTTGTTAGGTATAGTTTTTTCCTTGATCTATGGTATTGACTAAGTTTTTTCCTTGATCTATGGTATTGACTATATCCTTGATGTCTAGTTCTTTCCTAAATCTATGGTCTTGACTAGTCCTTTCCTAGATTTATGGTTTGATCTACGACCTTGACTGGTTCTTACATTGTTATTCCTTGCCTATATAAACAAGGTTCGTTCTCATTATATTTCATTGAGTTCCATAATAATATATGATATTGCTGCTTATTTGTTTGCAAAGATTTTATGTAAAGTTATTTTGGCGAATTATTTTCATCTTATTGATCGTGGTGTTTGATTAGCATCATAGTTCTTGGCTTGGTATGATCTGGTTATCATTCCTTTTATATATAGAACTTACAAGTCTTGTTTCACAATGGAAAATGTTGAACAATTTTGGCCATACTGGATAATATCTTACCAAAGATTGTAGCAGTATAAGTACCTTTGCAACACAACATGAGCCTTGCTAAACCCAAAGCGAGCTGTAAATTTCAACAAGCTTTCTATATCATCTGTTTTCAATGTTTACCTTGTGGAACATAGATATGTCCGACATGGTAAATGAAATCGTCCTAAATGTACCTAGTGTGCAATTATTTCAAATACATGAACAATATAAATTGTAGCAAAGTGAGGATCTAACTCATGCAGTTGTGACCATGAAGAATTATCTTGATCGTAATATTTTGTTAGCAAGTATCAGAGAGAATGAAAAGAAATTGAAGGCATGTGGCACACTAACATCTTGTATGACTAAAGTACATTAACTAATATTGAGTTACTTCAGGTTTACATAATGGCCTAATAACGTTAATACCCTCCTTAATGAATAAATTGGAAACTACTCAAACTTTGTCCCAAAAATTTACAAACAAAATACGACCAAAATATTTTGTCACTAAATCTGCAAGCTACTCCTTAGATATTAATTTGAAATCCACAATCCTCTAACATAAGTGTTGGTTGAGTATAAAGCTGAAAAATATTGTTAATATCAACACATATATGTGGTTGTGTGTGCATAAGATATATCAGATTGCCCACCATTTGTTGGTAGTGTGCAATAACTTCTGCATACGACCTCCATTTTCAACTTTCAATATAACGTTCGAAAGCTCTCGACCTGCTCTTCTATAACGAACGGGTTCAGGGAAATTTTGGAACATCCAAAGTGTATAAAATCCTCCGGATCAAAAAGGTCAGATGCAAGAGAAATTTGAACATGCTCTACTAGCTTAGCTGTAATGTCCCTTTTCTGCCAAAAATGAAGACAATTGGAATTTCCGGGCAGACCTTCTCCATGGTTAGAAAGAAGAATAAAGAAAGAAAATAATAAAAGAAGGCAGCGACTTAGCAATCATATTTTAATAATTATTAAATAATAAGGGGCCCGATCAAGCAAAAGACAAACAACAATTAATGTAAAGACAAATCATAATAAAGGGGGGCGATTAATGAAGAGTCGTATCTTTTGAGATTTGGCGCCAAGCATGGGATATTAAAAATAAGGGTTTGGACATTCATTTGTACATGTCATCATGAATATGGAAATCTGAAAATTGTGAGAGCGTTTCTCATCAATTTCTATTGGGATGCAAAACCCTTTAGAAGTCTTATTCTGGGACGAAAACCCCATTGAATCTGACTTTAAACATTGTAATTATTACATATTATTTGAATTCCAAATATTATATATATATATATATATATATATATATATATATATATTCAAATTTATTCTGTGAATTCCAGTGGTACGACTTGCATTAGAATTGGAATAATTGATTGTATGTGGAAAATAATATCATAAATCTGCTTCTAAACAGGTCGCTTTGACATCAGAAGGCTTATTTTACAGTTTGCACGCAAACCAGAGACATTTTCATGAAAATCGAACCCATTTCACCAGCTTTGTACGGATCTTGATTTGTTTTTACATGCCCTATACTACACGTCTCTACCTATTCACCTTTCATACTCTTCTGCTAGGGCTTTCTCGAATAGGTCTAAACCTCATATTTGTCCTTTCTGCAGCTCGTACCCTCTTCCAGGGCTTCTCTGAACTCTACTTCGTCTGTACCTGACTAGGGCTTCACCAAATGCCAAGCTTTGATACCAATGCTCGCATGTATGAGAGAGAATCAAGATAAATGGAAAGCACACAACACACTAGCATCTCGTGAATGTTCGTCCTTTAGTAAGCATAGAAGGAGTTACACTTCAAGTGAGGCAGTTGTATAACTAAAGTACATTAAGTAATTTATAAGTCAGTTAATGTTTATAGAATGACTTAATAACTATAATACTCTTCAAGACAATAAGTAATGCAGCATCTAGTGGAAGGCAAAAGTAGTCTGCTACAATATTGGCACTACCATGCTTATGGTTTGTGACAAGGAAAAAATGTTGCAGATGGGTCACCCACTTCAATCGAGGTGTGCTACACACCATGCTCTACATATAAACAAATTGATGTCTGTGACCTGAATGGATGGCTTTCTTCTTAAGGACGTAATGTCTCCATTTCCACAATTTGCACAAATGGATACAACTACTTATTATTGCTAAAGTATAACTGAATTGTCTTCGAAACTTGAGGCATAACAAGCCACCAGAGACACATATTGAGTCAGAAGTGCTCCAATTGCATATTTGGAGGCACCCATCTCAATCCTAAAACACTAATAAAAATCTTATACTAAGTGAATCAGCATATATAAGATTCTCTCTTTGAGATATATTTAAATAAACTAAACATGTTTGTGATCCAAATGCATGCTTTTTAAGGATATAATGTCTCCATTTCCACAGTTTGCACAATTGCATGTTATGTCTTTGAAACTCTAGGAATAACAGGCCACCAGAGACACATTGCTTCCTTAGGGGGAAATGAACCACAATTGGTTCCTTAGGAATATTATTGTTGACATCAAGGAGTTGCGGAAAGTTCTTGATAATTTTGTTCTCCTTCATACCCTTAGGGGTGGTAATAAATGTGTTGATGTCCTTACCAACATTGGAGTGTGTAGTAATGAGTTAAAGGTTTGGACAGAGGCAGATGAGTACCCCAACAGGATTAACACCCTAATTAATGATGAAAAAGATATGTGTTGATTTGAGAGGCCATCTCACCCCTCTCTCGGTCTTGATTTATTTCATTCATGGTAGCACGAGGAGAAGGTTTCTCGATACGTGCGACTAGTTGGGCAATGTTGCTATTACTATTTGGGAAAAAGTTTTTACCAACTATCTTGTTACCAATTTCTTGTTTCATTTTGAGGTTAAGTTCATGGGAGGAGGAAGATTACGAACTGAACCCTCTTCTTTTGGTGTGCTTAAGGTGAACCCATCACTCTGGCAGATTTTGATAAAGGGTTGCTTCAGGAATGTCATCTCTCGAATTACGAGTTCAAACTCCTTTCTAGCGCTGGAATTTGCTAGGACCTGGGAGAACAGGCAGGTGGTGATTAGAAGGATGGAAATTCTGGTGTCTGAACATTCTATTGTTGTAGCCTCGAGGATGGAGATGCAGGGGCTGAAGATCTTTAAAGACACAATGCACACGAATCATGGGATTCGGACTTTCTTTACTAGTAATGAGAAAGTCCCATTTTCTGGTGGATGACATTGCACGTTATTGCATTCCAGGTATTTGGAATATTGTGTGCCTGCATATCATGTGGTATATCACGCTTGAAGGTAAATTAAGAAAAATCTACACTCATCATCTGTCGATGTTGAACATGTTTAGACATAATGTGGACATGAGCCTTTCATGCTTCCTCTTCACATCTCTATCAAGCTTCCATTAAAGAGTTTAAGGATGGCAAGGTTGAGATCCCTCTGCATCATGGACTTATCTTGCTCCTTTTTCAACATGGTAAGCCTATCATTGTTACGGAGTTGCGCCCTGGTTCGGATGAGAATTACACTTTGGAAGAGCATATATCTAGGTTGCGGAGGATCAAGCGAAGCAACATTGAAGGGGAAATGAAAGTTTGTCGGGTGGCGGCGATGACTCTTTCAGGCATGCGGGGGGAGAGCTCCTCTAAAGGGAAAGAAAATTTGGTGGCGAAGAATTCGAGTTTGGCTCTGGAGAAGGTTACAATTCACCTCCAGCAAGTTGAGAAGGATGTGGAATCGTTGCAAGAGGTGGGTTCGAGATTGGGCAACAGTTTGAAGGAGTGTATCGCGGCCCTCCAAGGGTATCTGCAAAATTCATTACACCCTCAGAGATGACTTCAACCATTTAAAGCAAGTGGTGACGACTCTATAGGATAGACTGGAGTAGATGGAGCAGGGACGAAAGAGACGCAATCTTAAGTTGTGCCTTAGCAATTCTGATGATGAGGAGCCCATGGAGGCTAGAAATTGTCCCTCGTCCAACCAGGGAGAAAAGAGAAAGGGTCATGATAACCTAGAGGTCATCTCGCATAGGCGTATGAAGGGAAAGCTTAATCTGGGGCAATACGAATATTTTTAAACTGTGGGTTGACTGTTGCCCCGGCCTTTTCATTTTTTGGGGGTGGAGGTTTTCTCTTTGGTTTTAGGGGCTTCTGCCTATTTTGGTTTTGTTTGTTGGTTGTGGCCATGTCTTTGTTTGGGGTTGCTTTGTTAGGTTAAGTCTATTTAACCTACTGTTGCCCCTATTTCTGTTTTGATCCTTCTAGTTCCTTCTCACGATGTATCTTTTGTACAACCCTTTGGAGCCATAATTCAGCCTTATTACCTTATCTAATAAAAACAGGCCACCAGAGACATTTTTTATTAGATATAGGTAAGAAGGTTGGATTATGGCTCCAAAGGGCCATATAAAAGATACATCGCAAGAAGAGACCAGAAGGCAAAAACAAAAACAAGGGAAACAGTAGGTTAAACAGACTTAACCTAACAATCGGCCCCAAACAAAGACATGGCCAAACCAACAAGCCAAACCAAAACTGACAGACGCCCCAAAAACAGAGAGAAACCCCCTACCCCTAGAAAAACGAAAAAGGCTGTCAACAATTAGCATGTAGTTCGCAAGTCATTGCACTGGCCCAAATTAAGCTTACCCTTCATATGCCTAGGCAAGCGGAGCTCCAGGTTATCATGGCCCTTTCTCTTTTCTCCCTAATTTGTCGAGAAACAATATCCAACCTCCATCGACTCCTCATCATCAAAACTGCTAAGGACCAACTTAAAACTGCATCTTTTTCGTCCCTGCTCCAACTGCTCCAATTTGCCCTGCAGAGACACCACCACGTTCTTTAAACAGTTGAAATCATCTCTAAGGGTGTAATGAAGTCTACAGATACCAGTGAAGGCCGCGATACACTCCTTAATATTGTCACCCAATCTCAAGCCCACCTCTCCCAACAATTCCACATCCTTCTCAACCTGCTGGACGTGAAGATTAACCTTCTCCAGACCCAACCCCCTATTCTTAGCCTCCAAATTTCCTTTCCCTTTATAGGAGCTCACCCCCCGGCATGCCCGAGAGTGTCACCGCTGCCATCCAGAGACACGTATTGTGTCAGAACTACTCAGGGTGCATATTTCAAGGCAACCATCTCAATCCCAAAGCACTAATAAATATATTATATTCTGTGAATTGCCATATATACAAATCTCCCTTTGAGCACATAAAAAGCATTCAGTTGCAGACCACTGGAACACAACTTTGATTGTTATTGAAGAATGGGCGTAGAGACAAGCAATGTGACAAGAGTCTTATAACATCCCAAATTTCTTGTAAGTTAAATTAGCTACAATTAAGTCTAAACAGGATTAGACGAGATCATCATTGGGTATAAAATTCATTTGGTTCGTCGCATCATGACCCACAGCTTCTGCTACGGGGCATGACATTGCGGAACAAATAACTTGATGCACATGATTAGGCCACCTTGATGATCCTTCCTAAAACATGACTTTTTAGGCCTTAATCAAACCAGCATTATAGGTAAAACATATTATGGCAATATTCATTAATGATAGTGAATCTTTCGGTTATTTATTCCGGTTATTTTATTTTAATCGTTATTCCTCTATTTTTGGTATGTCTTATGTTTTGTTCGAATCACTTTTGCAATAACCGTGATAAATATTGATTCTCTCTGTTTTATTTGTCCCTCGTGACAATGGAACAGGATATATCGAGTTTAGAACCAGCATTATGAGAATATTCAGAATGTTTTGGTAGTGAATAATTATTACGATAACATATTATGGCAATATGTGGTGGAGCTGCTCTTATATGTTGATGACCTTATCTTAATATCAACAACAGCTCAAGGTTTGAGAGAGCATCTAAAAGCTGTAGAACTCTTTTGCCAGGACGTTGCAAGTGAACATCGACAAAACAAAAATCGTGATTTTTTCTCTAAAAAGGAAAGGGATGCATACTAACTTTCTTTTTGAAGGGAGGCCATTGGAAGTTGTTACAGAATATAAATATCTGGGGATTGATTTTCACCACAAATTGAGTTGGGAAACATGCAGAGAAAAAAGAATTCAAGGAGGTTGGAAAGCATCATACTCGCTCCAAAATAGATGTAGGAAAGCTGAGCTTTGGGACTGGAATACTAAGAAACCCTCTTTGGCCTGTTGGTCACTCCGGTGGCCCTTTATGGGTGTGAAGTCTGGGGAAGTAATATGTCAAAGCATGGGTGGAGACAGGTAGAAAGAATCCAAAAACTTTTAATCACAAGCACTCTCAAGGTTAAATCAACGGTCCCTTATGAGATTTTACTGGCTGAAGCAGGTATGTTACCAATGGAAGCTTCGGTAATCACTCGGCTAATAAGCTATTTGAAAAAAGTGGAAAGCATGGACAATCATCGTTGGCCCAAAATGGTTATAGAGGATAACCTAGAGCGCAGAAAGAAAACTTGGATGAAGCAGAACACCAAATGGATGGAGAAGTGGGGCATCCACTTCCAGGAGTGCCCTAACAGCAATAGGGAAATAAAAAAATTATGTGGCGGAGAAGTTTAGGAACATCATGTGGACAGAAAATATTGGTCGTAAGAAAGCGCACTATATCAAATATTTCAACCCCACTTGGGCTCATGATAACAAAGCTTATTTAAGGGCGGATATCAAAGGTAAGGCTAGGATTATTTTGGCTCAGTTGAGGACCGGGTCACATCATCTTCGCTGTGAAACGGGCAGATGGACTATTCCCAAAGTAGAGTGGGAAAGGAGAACTTGTCTTTTCTGCAGTACAGGAGTTGTTGAAACAGAATGGCACTTCATCATGGAATGCTCAGCATATGATGACATCCGCTTCCAGTACGAAAATGACTTACAAGTGGACAACCTAGATGAGTTATTTGAGGAAGCAAAGCTTCAAAAGATTGCTAGCTTTGTGCTCAAGATTCACAGTAGGCGAGAGGATTTGGGAAAGAACTTGGTTTCAGCTTAATGTTTCTGCTTTTCTTGGTCCCTTTGACTCTTCAGTCACGTGGACGTCATTAAAATCTTTCATTTCATTTCAGCATTAAAGTTAGGTATCAATTAAAATAAAAATTTAAAAAAATGCATTATTAATTTGTGAAATTATATATTTAAATCCTAAAAGGATTTGGCACGTAAATCAAAAGTTAAAAAGAATAATAATAATAATATTTTAATATTTACAATTTGAGAGTTTTGAAAGGGACACGCCTTCATCCGACACCAAGTATGTGGCATACATTAACGCATGAAGCAACATTGGGAAGCCCAAAAATTCTCCATTATAGTATAGTTTCTTCATTATATTTTCTTTTATTTTTCCTTTCTTTGTTTTCATTCTTCTCTTCTGGGATACCTACGTGAGTTTGGGAGGAAGGATTCAACTTGTTGGAGCTGGAAGAGCAAGAGGTTGCTGATTCGGGTATACTTCAGGCATGAATATCTTCTCCCTTCTCTGCAACATTCTTTGTAAATAATGAGGAAATACACATTCTGTTTTAAATGGCAATTAAATGAATTTGTGGACAGCTTCTGATTTAATTGCTTGGAAATGAAATTTAAAAAAGGAAATTGATGGATTTTGTATTCTCTTAAGCTTCCTTTGTGTGGTTTTAGCTAAACCTAGAAAAAACACAAATGGGTGTTCCTAATCAATTTTTATTTTAGTTTACTTTCCTATTTAAATTTGATTTTAGGAAACCCAAATCGATTTCTGTCTCTAGGTTTTATTACAGTCAAACAATAATTTATTTGGCAGTGAGCAAAGCAATTTTTGGGTAAGAAATATAATACTTGAATCTGTACCATGTGAAGCATGATTTGCTTGTGGTTTAATCAGAATTCGGATGTTGAATGATTATGGTTTGATTATGTTTTGATCCTTGTGATTAGAGTGAAACACGATTGCTGAAATAGAAATTGGTTGTTCTATTTGTGTACATTCATAGTTGTATCATGATGTAAAAACATGTAATAATACATTCTACGTTGTATTACCATGCGTTTGTTGATAAAATATCATGTATAACGTTCATATTTTATTAAATAATTGCATCAGAAAGGTGGAGGTAATATTCATGCCAGTTCATTTTGAACTGACAACATACCACTACTCCAGTCTTGCAAGACAATTAGCCGTCACGTTTGGATATGCCACAAATTCATGTCTTGTGAAGTTTTATTGTAGCATGGATCTATATGAGATAGTTGGATTTCAATTTGTAGAAGGATGATATCTCAGAATTTTGACCTAAATTTATTGGGATCTTGGACTCGTTGTTAATATTCAAACCTCACTATGTGAGAGTTACCGTAATAGTTATATATTTCGCCTTAACGGCATATGTAATTTATGATTTTAATAAAGAGATGATTACCTTGTATGAAAGAATATCTTAATATGAGTAAATGATAAATATTAGAAGTGAGAAATCTTACTTATCATAAATTGTTATATTTATTTATTTGATATTTGTCAATGTATGAAGCCAATAATTGGGCAATTATTGTAACAATCAATTGTCTTTAATTTCTAAATTAAATAAGTTATTTAGTCGCGTAGCTAATCGAAGGAATAATTAAATATACATGTGTTAATATATATATATATAATTTGGGCCTTTTGGTAAACTTGGTATTAATATGATAAGATTGTAAACCCTGTTGTATAGAGAATGGAAGAGCATCGTTGTAAAAGGTAATTTAAGGTTAAAAAACCAAGCATCAAGAAAAGAGAGACTAAATGGGATGGTAAATAGATGAAATGATCCATTAGACTTATCTCATGATGACTAGTTGGCCTTTGGCATTTGTCTCGATATAAACCCTTACAAGATAGGTTAAATTGGAAATAAAGTAAATACAAACTATAAGATCTAGATAACTGTGAAAAGGATAGTTGTGATGGTGGCGGAAGACTTAAACTCATAAGACTAGTGTGTTGTCTTGAGTTTAGCCGTAACCTGCACGGCGGAAAACTTTGGCCAAAGTAATGCATTGATGGTTGTGCATTGTCGGATCACCTAATCCTCCAATTAAATTAAAATTGTCTAGTAACCTAATCATGGGAAGTTGAACACTGAACACGAGGTAGGCAATGGTCGGATACCAGAATACAAAGTCAGAAAACTAGCTTCGTGGTAGACCCAAGGACTTCCACATGGTTCCCATGACCTAAAAAAGGTTGAGCCAAAATGTTAGTAAGCATTGTCACTCGAAGTAGTGGCGAAGGAAGATCGTGGAGATCTGGATTCACCCTTCTCGGCCACACATGGCTTAGACGGATATTATCAGATAGATCAAAAGAACAAATTTGATTTAAAGAATTTGATTAAATAAATTTGTACGATTGCAGCTGTGTAATCTATTTTTATGTATGTTTTTAAAAAAAATATCCTCATTTTCCAGTTCTAGTAATTTTGAGCATTACAAGTCTCGGACAAATCAGCAGTACAAGTTGGGAAACACAAGGAACCTCCAAATCTCTGTGACGAACAAAGAAATCACCCAATTGCAAATTACTTGAAACTTCCACAGATCAACATGTACATTGCTCTAATCCAAAATGTAACCGAGATATTTTATTATCTTCGTGGTACTGTCCAAATCAAAAGCTTTTTCTCAATCCGCAACCCCCCCAAAGCAACCCTTTACAGTGCAAGTACTCAAGTTGATGTGTTATTATCCTCTTTTTGTGGTACTAACATGGCAACATCTTCTCTCACTTTCGTACTAACATGGACCCTTTATAGCTTTTGTTTTTTTTATGTGTTGCAATGTATGTTAGAAGCTTCCTCCCTCTCCCTCCACCTAAGATGCTAGCATTGACATAAGGTGGTATACTTACGATGTATACAAGATGATCTCCGCAAGAAGATGACAAAAAACCTCTACATATAGCTTAAGGATGCCTTCCACTAGACACATAAAACTCTGTAATGACCCTTTCAAGGGTTTTAACCACAAATAATGGAATTTAGCCAAACACCCAAAATATTCAAATCTAATTTTTAGATTGCAGCAGACTGTAAAATGAAAAATCAGCTACTATTTCTACCATGAAATATGGCAAAAAATTACCATGAAATACCTAGAATCCACTTGCCACAATTTTATGTCTTTTATGGAAGAACAAGAACCAAAATCACAAAGAAATAATGAAGAACTCACTGAAGAAAAATAATTATGAACCAGATTGTTGCAGCCACAAGAAAATTATAGATCAAGGCATATAAACCCCCCAAAATCACCAAACTTTAGATTTTGGCCTCAGAAAATATTACAAATCAGATTATCAATCCAAATTACTCAAATAGTTCATCAAATGCTCAAAACCCTACCCAAGGTTAGGTCGTTCCACCCCTAAATAAAACAATAACACGCTGGAAATGACAATTCTCTCTCCAAATCAGCCTCAAACATCAATCCCAAGCCAAGGAAAACGGTTTTCGCCCTTCCCTTAAACTCTAGAAGGGTTTTCATCCTTCTAGGCAAGTTGCAGAAGGAGGTTTTCATCCCCAAATGCAAGAACAAACAACTCTAAACTCACTTTGCTCCAATAAGATATACTACGCCAAGTCTACCTAGCAAATGGTGCATTAGATCTTCTTTTATATCCTTCAATTGGCGCTAAAGTACAAAAAGAAAGGCTGACCTCTATAGGAAAGGAAAACACTAAAGAAAAATATAAAATATTAGTAAAAAAAATATCATATACATGTTTGTCGACACCAATCTGGCACTATGATAATATTTCACGGGGAACTCCTCGTGCTATGATTATTTCAGTAATGCACAGCTTTTGATTTGGTGGTAGTAATCTGGAAACACAATAACAAACATAACATTAGAATACCACAGTCTACAATATAAAGAAATGATGACGGATCCGAAATACAAATGTAAATTATAATCTTAACATGATATTGATACAATCTCACCCATGAATTACTCCAAGTGTTACCAACTCCACTTGCCTTCCAACAGTAACTTCGGGAGAAACTTCATAGTTACACATTTTGATGGCTTCCTTAACACACTTTCACAATGACTTCTTTATTCATATAATAATTATTACAACTTTATTTTATGCTAAATGAGGGGGGTGGCCTCTCTATTTATAGCACTTTCAGGCTTATCCACCCTATCTATAAGATAGGATACGAAATCTCTTTCGGCCTATGTTCCATGGGGACGTGCCCCCTCAGTTTTGAGCTCGGTCTCCATACCGGAGACGTTTCATAACCTCGGGGACGGGTAGGAAACGTCCCCTCTTGTCCCCAAACCAGAGAAAATTTCGGAAACGTCCCAGGTACTCCAAAAAATTCACAAGAAACGATAGGTGACAACAAGCGACGTCTCGACGGCCCCAATACATTCAGGGAACTTCCAGAAGTCCCTCGACCGTACCGGGGACGTCCAGACGTCCCCTATCGTCCCTTGCGTCAACAACCTTAAAATACGTCTTTTTTAAAAACACAAATTTTTAATAAAAATTAAAGCAATGTGGGGGCCCACAAGGACCCCCACTTTCATTTCTAAGTGCCCTAAACCTAAAACAAACATCAAAACAAAAAAAGAAGCTCATTTGACTCATTTCTCATCTTGTGAAGGAGAAGACAAAGAAAGAAAAGAGCATAAAGAAGAATAGAGAGCAGCAGTGAGAAGAAGGCAAGAGAGCAATATTCTACTCCCTTAGAGGTATGTTTATCATCCTTTGTTCATTTTAGAAAGTTGCACAAACTATTTCTTCATTGATTCATTTGTTTTTTTTTTAAGTTTCAAGCTTCACAAACTTAGGGAAGTTTTTTTTTTTTTTCACTTGCAGTTGCAGTTGGGTGTTGCATTTCCAATACAAAACAACGAGCAACAGTGAGGGTAGTGAGTGTGATGAGATTCAATTGGCAATGCAACATAGAGGTAGAACTGGAAATAGGGTTTCTTCAGGGGAGTGAGAGTGTTGTAGCAACAGTGGGTTCCAATAATCCATTTGATTTCCCTTCATAACTCCTCAAAATCTATGCAAAGAGGTCATTCAATGCTAAAAAGCCTCTTGAACAATTTGCAACAGCCATTGACAAAGAAAAAAAATCAGGGGGGAGTAGAGTGTGGTTATGTCATATTTGCAACAAAGAATTTAGGGGCAGCTACACGCAGGTTTATTCACATCTTTTGGGCATAGCTGGACAAGGGATAAGAGGTTATGAAAAAATATCATTAGCAGAGAAGGCCGAAGTGACTAGGTTGCACATGGAGGGTGAGGCAACGAAAAAAGGGATGTCATTGGAGACTACACATAGTACACAAGTGCCTACCCAATCCATGGATGTTGAAAATCAAAGGGGGGAGGATTCTGCCAAGGGAAAGAGAAAGGCTTCTATTGTTGCGGGGATGTTTAATGTGCAATCAAGGGAAGTAGCTGACTCTTCTATTGCCAAATTCTTCTTTGCCAATGCTATACTATTTCATGTGTCATGCATTCCCCTTTCTTCAAACAAATGTTCAAAGATGTAATTGTTGTTGGTTCCTCATATGTCCCTTCTAGAAGAACACAAACTACGGACCAACCTCCTTGATAAAGAATATTCTAAGATGAGTGTGATGATGGAGGAGATGAGGACAAACTTGGATACGGGTGGGCTGCTCTATCATCATGGATGGGTGGACTCAATATTAAACATCGACCACTCATCAATATCATTGTCAGATGTCCTGTTGGCCCTTATTTTCTTAGAGCTATTGATTGTACAAAGAAGAGGAAGGATGCAACCTTACAATTTCAAATTTTGAAGGATGCCATAGAGGAGATTGGGCCCTCTAATGTTGTACAAGTGGTGGTTGATTCAACCCGCGTATGTATGTAAGTTAGCTAGCTTGATGGTTGATGGATGCTTACAAACACATTTTGTGGACTCCATGTTGTGTTCATGCATTGAACAACGCATTGAAAGACATTGGAAAGATAGAATGGATGAAGACAGTGGTGGCACGAGGCTAGGACACATACAAATGTTCATTTGCAACCATCACACCTCACTTGCTCTATTCAGGTCTTTTTTGAGGAAGAAATTCCTCAAGCCTGTGGACACTAGATATGCCAGCTATTTCATTTTGTTAGAGAGGATGCTTGAGGTGCAGGAGGCTTTACAATTAATGATGGTTAATCAAGAGTGGGGTAGATGGCCAGAGGCAAACACTTCTAAAGGAAAAAGTGTAAAACAAATGATCCTCGATGATGATTAGTGCGGACCATAGTAAGGTAAGCATATTGCTGATTTTATATATGTAATTTAATATTTATATTTTAATTTTTAATTTAAATATATTTTATCCATGTTTATGACTTGTAAATTATTTTAGTTTTTAATTCTTAAATCTTATGTTTTTTTCTGATTTTTTTTTGTAACTTGTTTGCAAATATGTTTGTTCCATCATCTCACCTGTAGAGGGGGGTCATAAGATATGCTTGATACAGACTCTCCTAGTCTTGGAGAGATTTATGAGACATTTGACTGCATGCTTGGGTAGATGAAGCAAGCCATTCATGTAGCAGGGATCCTACTTTGGGATTTTATGAGGAGCATATCTGGCCCATCGTGACATTGCGGTGGAACACAATGAAGACCCTGCTTCATATGGCATCCTATGCTCTAAATCCTAAATGGTATGCAACATGGCCTGGGAGAATGCCTCCATTTGATGATGAAGAGGTGAAAGAAGGGCTCATGAAGGCCTTTCGAAATATGTACACTGATGAGGAGTCCACTTTATTGCAGACATAATGGCTATCCTTTGTCAATCTCCGTGGTCCAACATTTAACAAACCAGAGGTGAGGACAGATGGAGCTACATTAGCTCAAGTAGACCCTATTGGATGGTGGACATGGCATGACAAGGATGCACCAAACTTGAGGATTCTTGCCACTTGCCTCCTTTCACAGGTTGCTAGTTCCTCTGCTGTAGACAGGAATTGGTCCACATATGGTCTCATCCATACAATTAAGAGGAACCAGTTTACCTCTCGACGAGTAGAGAAGTTAGTAGCAATGCATAGTGCCTTGCGACTTTAGGATCGACAGACCCCTCAGACTCCAGAGTATTGTTAGACTCCATTTGCACGTTGGGATGTTGGTCCGGAAGATGTTGCATAGATTGATGAGGCAGGTACAAGTGGGATCGGTTAGGGTTCCACTAGATGAGGCAATCCCTCATAGTTCCAGTGACTCGGACTTAGGGTCTTATTTTGATGCCATTTTAGCTGATTTTGATTAGGGGCAACAATATATTTTCATTTTGATTTTCTATGTTTCAGACATTTTGTAGCCCTTGTGCATTTCATTGTAATTATTATTGTAGTTGAAACTTGAATCTTATGTGAAATCTCAATTCAACTCCAATTTTATGTATTAAGGTTCTATGTTGTATGCGATGAATGCTTTAAGTTTAAGTTTATCAATGTTATCATATGAATACTTGAAATTTCCTATATTTTTAAAAATTTCCCTTATTTTGAAATTTTTTAATAGCTTGAATCTTGTGTGAAATCTCAATTCAACTCCAATTTTATGTATTAAGGTTCTATAATGTGTGTGATGAATGTTTTATGATTTATCAATGTTATCATATGAATATTTGAAATTTCCTATATTTTTAAAATTTTCCCTTATTTTTTAATAGCCATCCCCTAAAAAAAGGCCTCAAAAAAATTCTTCATGGAAACACGTCCCCCCGTCCCCTTCTTGAAAACTTGGTGGAACATAGGTTGCCGTATATGAAATAATTATTTAGACGTGTTTTCAGCTATTTTGCATGGTTTTATGGCGCCTTTAAGCCCCTTTATAGTTCACTGCTAGGGTTTATATTATTGTTGCAACTGTTATAAAATCAGATTATTTTCATTTGTGGTGTTGGTATATTTTCAGATCTGATTCTTGAGGTTTGAGGCCAAAACTTTATTTTTGGTTTTTGTCCTAGAAAGGGACATTACAGTGGTATCAGAGCTCCGATCTTCCCAACCTAGGGTTTTCATGGAAGAGGGCATCAAGGGTTTTCTATACCATCAAAGAAGAAGGGAAAATGGACCAGCCAAGAGAGGAAGGTTCTTAAGTCCACATGACAAATGTTTGAGCTTCAGTAGTCACACACATGTCGCTGAAAAAATCGGATATGCATTTTGAGAGAAATTGAACTATTGAAGGATGAAGATTCCCATCATTGTTTCAAAGAGTCAACAATATGTTGAAAGGAAAGGTGATGAACAAGTAGGGGAAGTGAAATGGATGGTTGAAAGCCAGTTCTCAAGGAGACGTAATAACAGTCAGCTTGCTGGTCTGTTTATAAAAGCAATCAATTGGAAAGTTTGATGCATGAGTCTAGAGAGGAAACGGAAATCATGGAGCATTAGTCCTAAGGTAAAAGTCCCTTAATTTTTAATGATATTTCATTGACTTTTAAGGGGTGTGTGTGGAAAAATGTTGAAAAGAAACCAGAATTGCTTAAGGGTAATAAAGGATGCATTTGAAGAGGAAGATATCCACCGGGCTAAGAAGGAAGAATCATTGCAACAACTCAAAATGATGGATCAACTTTCGGGACCCCTAGAAAGCACCCACCACCATTGCCAAAGCTGATGCCTTGATTGATTTTTCCTGACAACCCTATGAAAGCTCAAGAGAATGGAAAAATTGCCAAGCAAGAACCAAACGAAATGGAAGGTAAAGAACTGTTTGGTTGTTAATGATATTCCCTTGATTTCTAATGGTTAATGTGGAAAAATACTAGGGAATCTTGGAAGCATGGGCAAAAAGATGAAGGGAAGCACGAGGAGTGAGATAATGAAGAGAATGTTGGAGATAACCCAAGCAAGTCTCATGGGATAAAAAGAATTGAGCATATTGGGGATGTCCAAAGGTATGGAGGTGTTCCAAAATCATTGCTTTCTTTTACACCAATTTAGTTTTGTTGTCTTGAGCCATTTGATGAAAAGAATAACAATATGTCACTGTTGAGGCTCCATTGTAAACCATGGCAAAGGGCTATACAATTGGATCAATGTTGGCTAGATTTTTTGCATAGCTGAAAGCCTAGGTAGTCATGAGATAAATCTCTCTCATTTACCGGTGAGGCTCCCGTGTAAGATTTGTCAATAAAATATGCTAGTATCTATTTAGGGGTTTTACTTTAACCATGCAGCTCATGAACCATAGCTGTATGGTTTTGCAACAAGTAAGCAACTGTTAAAGAAAAGGAAATATCTAAAGAAGAAGGAAATAATAAAACACAGGGAAGAAATAGGGAAGATGTGCTACCCAATCAATAGATTACAGAGTTGATTGCATGCACATAAACATGACCAATAGATATTAGCACATAGAATTATAAGCAAAGACAACTTTCAGATCTAGATCTAAAATAACACAAAGTTTATAAGTAGATCTGAAATAAAAAGCTAGAAGTAAAATGCACCGTCGACATAAGGTTCTCCGGAAATCTGCTCCTTTCTATTCCTTTGCTTTAAATAACTATCAGGGATTTCAACACAAAGTCTGGAACACAAGAATGCTGCTTATAAATTCCGATCCTTTAACCCGTAGGTTCTTCCTCTACTTATAGAATGTAGAGGGGCAATTACAAGTCAAGCTTTTAGTGAACTGACACATGTGGAAGTCGGAAATGAAACAACTGGGAATCTCCCTCCTGGAATTCCTCTTTGCATGACAGGCATGATTTGCAACTGAAGATAGAACCTTCTATTTTGCATGTCTGCCACCTATTTCCAAGTAATTGACTTCTTTAAGTAATGGCTTTTAAACCAATCACTTAAGTTTTATAATTTAATTGATCGCTCAATTACTTTGTTAGAGGAAATAAGAGAAAGAAGAAGAAAAAGGAAAGTTGCAGTCTTGTCTTTTTTCATATTCTGCATGCAACTGATTCTTTTGCCTTTGATTCTTACCAAACTGGATCTGGAAGCAACTGGATCTGGAAGCGGCTGGATCTGGAAGGAAGTGACTGTGATTTGCTTGCGGGTATTGCCTTTGACATGTTTTCCCTCTTATCCTTGAAGCTTTTGCAGTTCTTCTCCAGTACATGCATCAGTGCAATGTTTGTCGTAAATAACTCATCATTTTTATTCTTAATTGCATATGAGCAATTAAAAATTCTGGAAAGCACTTCGGGTGAATGCAAATTCAATGAAGGTTTCAACTGGAAGATTGGGAGAACATGCACAAGGTCCTGGAAGGAATTCTCCATGCACTGACTTCTTCACGGGTTGCATTCAAAACAAAAGGATGAAGCCTTTGCAATTATGGATCTGGGTCTGGATCTGGATCTATGCATGATTCTGCTGATCTTTCTCGTTCATCCCACTTTGCCATGGCTGGAGTGATCTTTGTCTGAGCAATTCTTTTTCTTTTTATTAAGCCAGAATTCTTTACAACCGGTGCAGATCTGGAGATTTCTTCAGATTCGGAGGATATGTTCAATGTATTGGACATTGATTTAAGCTCCCTTTCTCTTATAAAAGCACTTGTAATGGATTCCTGCAATTAATTCAGACAAAGATGGCAACCGGAACATGAACACTTGATTTTAATTATAAAAATCTGCATATATCAAGCCTGCTGCCCCAAAATTTGATGTTTTGTTTGCATGCAAAGCAAGTATGAATTTTACCAACTTCACCTGAGCACCTGTACTACTATGCAGATAATTAATCAAACACAATTCAAGCTCCTTCAAACTTAGGCGCCAAACTTTGAAGACTTCCAGTAGTAAATACACCTTTAGGGAAAAATTCCTCTTCAAATGGGGCCGCCAAAATTGCCTGGGCTGCACTTCCTGCTTGAGAATTAATTAATTCATCCTTATGGCAGCCCATGCTTATATAACCCTCATCATTCTATAATTAATTATTACCTCTCATATTCCTGGCAATTAATTAATTAATTAACATGCTTTTCTCTTCAAATGGGGTGCCTATTTTGTGCATGTTCATGGCTGCCATTAAATAAATTAAATTTATTTAATTTTAGCTCACCACTTCCAGTTCACTTAAGCTTCACAGTGTGCTTTGACCTCATCCACTAAAAATAGGAATAAATTATATCAATTAATACTTAAAAATGTATTATTCCTCTTCAAAATGGGTCACACTTTTTGACATGAAGGGGGCTGCATTAAATAAATAATATTTATTTAATTTTAGAATTATAATTCTAATTTCCCTTTATCTTTTTCACCCTTGTTGACTCTTCCTCATGTTTGGGAGCCAAATTTGGAGAAAGAATTAATTAATTAATGCATTTAAAGCTAACCTTCTATACCAAAAGGGGTCGCATTTTTTGACATAAGTCATTTCTATTTTTAAAAGCTATTTTTTAATAGGATTATTCACCCTGCACCGCAGCTCCAAAAATCCCATGATCCACTTAAGATGTTTGACTTTCATAAAGAGATTTTTTACCCTACAAGGCAGGTAAGAAAATCCCATCAATGCCTTAAGTGATTTTCTTTTATTTCACAATGGGAATTTCCACCTTGCAAGGCAAGTAAGAAATTCCCGCCTGTTTGCTGCCTCTAATTTTCCTATTGTGACTTAAGCGGCATTGCTTCCATGGGAAAAAATACCCTGTTAGGCAGGTACAAAATTTCCACCAGTTTGCTACTACCAAAAATCCCATTGTAGTTTAAAACCTTTTTTTTCCAAAAATGCGGCCTGCCCAAACAAAACTTTTTCGTGCATGACTTCGTCTTTTCAAAGAGAACCAAACCTCTAGTAGCAAATTCCTTCTGGCATAACGTCCATAGGTGATCTCCAAATACTCCAGGCAAGAAATCAGATTAAACCAGCAAAGGGATTGACCCAGAGAAATTACACAGAAAACAAAACAGGAAAACACTAAAAATGCAAAACGTTGTCAAAAGTCACAGATAAAGCCCAAGATTCATTCCTGGTTACAACCCTGGTGGTATATGTGAATATTTACATGTAAGACCACAACAGGGTTAAACTGAAGCACAATTTACCTCAAACAGGGCTCAGAATAATTAAATAAAAATTTCCCGCAGGCAAACCCCAATGACAGAATATAACGATTTTGGGCATCTGAGTATTTGGCGAAATTGGCTAATATGACTCTCTGGGAATATCTTGACACAATACAGACATTTTCAGGCAATAAAAACAAAAAACGACCCATTACTTTAAAAGTATGAAAAGAAAAAAAATTTACATAGGGTAGTCCCAGATTTCAAGGTGAAATATGGGGACACCACACCTTTATCTGCACATGGAATAAACTTATCAATTAAAACAAAACTTGCTTCAATCATTGCTTCTTCATGCCTCATGGGTATGGTGTCAAGCACTCTTTCAATGCTTGCAATTATCTCATTTTCTCCTCTCAAATGATGGGTATTTAAAGATTCATCCACGCTGTCCCAAACACTATTGTAACCATGTAATGTATTTCTCAAAATCAAAAGTATAGAAGCTGAAAACACATCAATAGTGATCATAGATTGCAAACCTTTTGACCTCATGGTGAGACTTGAGAGACCCATCTCCAGTTGTCCAAAGAATGGACAAGGAGTTGAAATGGTTGCAGACAGTGAATGAAAGCAAATTACAACAGTTGTAACAATGATTACCTTGGCACCCAAAAGATGCTTCCAAGCTGCTCCAAACTGATTTCTTCAAATTGTAGCTTGGATCAGAATTTATGAGTGTTGATATGAAAATATAACAGCCACACTTTGGCAAAAATTTCATCCCAAACAATCCCACATAGGTTGGAACATTACACATACTTGTTCTCAACGAGTGAATCCTCTTACACACAATTTCAATTGAGAAGAATGTCTCCAAACCAGCCCCTCTATTGCTGCCCCAAAAAGATAAGCACAGCCCACATAAAATTGGGAAAGACATTTCATTATGGTTGTAGCATTGCAGTTTATGGCTTAGATTCAAGATCCTAGTGGTCAAAAAATAATTTTGTAAAAGTTACTCTTACCTTGTCCATATGGCTAGAAGAAGGGCACCCCTTCCTTGTGATCAAAAACCCCTTAAAGGCTGCAAAAAAAATGTGAAACCAGCTGAAAGTGTTGATCATAACAGTCACAAGATCTAAGACAACTCCCACAATGATTTGGTTCTCATTTTCCAAGCTACTCTTAACCATGTAACAATGAAGACTTCTACCACAAAACTTCCATAGAATCCATGCCTCATTAGGCATTCTTGCAAGGCATTCTTTTGAGAACCAATCACAAACAAAGGCATGACACATTACTTCACCTTGGTTTAGGAAAACTGAATTATTGTCAGTGTTACGCGGGGATGCATCCCGGCCATTTTCCTCATGTCCTGGACGTCCCGGGGACTTGGGGACGGGGACGGGACATTTCCCTGCCATCCCTAATTCCTAGAAAAAAAGGGGGACGTCCCCCACAAACCAGAAACGCACCCGGGACGTCCCAGGTGCTTTGAGGACTTCGTGACGTTCCCGAGACGTCCCGGGGACTTCACAACGTCCCCAACTAAATCTGCACTTTTCCAACATTAAAATATGTGAATTCCAGTTTTATAATACTTTTTTTAATATTTTTTTAAACTTTTAATGCATTCTAGTAAAAAACAACATGCAGATTTCTCATAATTACCATAAACTGCAGAAGTATTGTTGCTCCTCCATGTTATGTCTGATGATATGAAGTAATGGTCACAAGTCGAGTTTTATAAATTTTCAATCATACACTATACAACTAGTGTTTGTTAATTCTTCGTTGCTGGTTATCTGGAGATAGTTTATGGTTCTTTCTGTTTCAGTGATAGGACATTTTGTTTGTTTGCTGCATATTTAAGATTTTATATATCGCAGAAGTTTTTGCTTCAGACCCATCTACATGTAGCAAGGATCAGAATGTATGTAATCCTATTCTCAAATATAAAATATAATAGTCACAATTTTTTTAAAAAGGAAAAAGTAGAGATTATAGTTTGTACAATGTTGTGGCATTCAGAAAAATGAGTAATCTTTATGTTTGCTTAATTTTCTATAAAGATATTGTAGTTTTCTGAGGACTTGCAGCAAACACTAACTAGATATAGCTAGCTTAGAAGTGTTAGCATTTTAAAATCATGAGAACAGTGTAATAGTTACTCTTGTTCTTGTTATGTTCTAATCAGTGGCTTTGTAATAGGTACGTCAACCACATATAGATGTAGTTACCCATGTAGTAGTGGATGAAATCACATTACAAACGTATTAATTTTCAAAAAATATAGATCTACTTAAATGGGAAACAAAAAAAAGTAAAATGAAAAACCTCATATAAAGACTCCTACCTCTTAAATCCCCGTTGAAATCTTTTGAAGCTGATGCAGATGAATAATTGGATTAATCATTAATGGTTTCAATCTTCAAACTTTCAATTTTAAGTCTTAGTTTATTGAATTATTCATGTTATATTTGTAAAATTAATAAATTATATATATTTTTATATATTTTTTATCAGCCGTCCCCCCGCAATCCCCAAATTTTCAAAAAAAATTGCCGTCCCAGAAACCCCGTCCCGACGTCCCGCCGTCCCGGAGTCTTAGGTAACTATGATTATTGCATACCTTCTAGCAAGTTGAATGTCCATGAGGCTGAATTTGTATGTTCACCGAATGAATTATTCATAACCTCCATATATATCCAAAAGTGGCAATCTCGAGAGTAACTTGGATCCCATGAAACCGTAGCAAGTTGATTCATACAATCTTGATTATAAAAATATTGCCTAGCTTGCTTGCCACTCATCTTCCCATTAGTTTCATCATCCTCCTCAAGATGGACATATTGTAGTGACATAGTTGAAGTTAATAAATATGAAATCTGATCATACCTTGAGTTACTCTCCACATGTCCATCTTCCCATGCCGGATGTGGGGTGATCGAAAAATCCTCTATACTCCCAAACTCCTAACTCAGAATTTCTAACTTGGAATCAACCTTCTTCTTCACCTCAAATTCGACAAATGAAGGTCTTTCCGCTTTTTCCTCAACAATATCTTGTTGATATTTGCTTGGGACACCTTCATGGTACTTGCCAAAGACATGTACACCAATAAATGGCCCTTTATTGACTTCTGTTCTGAAAAATCCAGCAAGCTCTTCATTGCCATAATTATGCAAATAGGGTTCTTCCTTGATCCAATCTTTGGAATGCTTTGAAGATAGATGGGGGCTTCTTGGAAGAAATTATTTTTCCCTTTAATACCCTTCATCCTCTCATCTCTGTTAGCAAAACGCTTATGTTGATCAAACCCTTGCAAACAGATGTCGTGAGGGTGATGCAATAAATTAAATTGCTTACCATTTGTCGCTGATTTGTAAATTCCAGCAGATTGAAAACCCACATGAATATTAGGTGAGACCTCCTTTTAAAGGGCATGCCTCTCAACTGGAACATCATGATTTGTAGCATCAAGAACCTCTTGTAGATCTGATTTTCTTTGACCAACTTGCCGCCACATGCAATCATTAGAAACCACAAAAACATCATTTATTTTCAAAGAATCTTTACTTTCATGTTGAATAACAGTCTTCCCTTGTTCATGTTCCTCGAGTTCTTCCTCTTGCTCCGCTATTGCAATTTGGAAGCTCTTCTCCTCTCCTCTCACTTGGCATGTTGAAACTCCCTTTAAGGTGTTTCAGACCTAGATCCATGCCTAGTTGTTCATTTGTTCACTCTTATGAACTCGGCAAGTGAAATAGCCTCCCAAATCTCCCTTGGTAAGGCCATGTATTCTTCATAACTCGCAGGAATATTCTGTCCACCCATTGTCCTTACTCCTTTTTCTGGATTAAATCTCCACTCTAGGAAGGAAAGTGGGCTTCAAACTTGATCCTCAGCCTAATCCCATAGGTCACTTGGCACTATTTGCTCCATTCGAGCTACCTTCAATATTTTCAACCCTAGGTTCAATCATCCTCTGGAGAGATAGGGCAAGAAAATTCATGGTGACCGGAAGTCTTTCTTGGCCAGCAATTAATTTATCCATTGAAACACTAGGCCCTTGAGAATCTGTGCTCTGATACCACTATAATAACTCTTTCAAGGGTTTTAACCACAAACAATGGAATTTATCCAAACAACCAAAATATTCAGATCTGATTTTTCAATTGCAGCAGACTGTAAATGCAAAATCAGCGACTATTTCTACCATGAAATATGGCAAAAAACACCATGAAATACCTTCAATCCACTTGCCACAATTTTATATGTATTTTATGGAATAACAAGAGCCAAAATCACAAAGAAATATTGAAGAACTCACTACTGGAAATTAATTATGAACTGATTATTGTAACCACAAGAAAATTATAGATCTAGGGCACAGAAACCCCCAAAAATCACCAAACTTCATATTCCGGCCTTCGAAAATATTACAAATCAGATTATCAATCCAAATCACTCAAATAGTTCACCAACTGCTCAAAATCCTACCCAAGGTAGGTCGTTCCACCCCTAATAAATCAATAACACGCTGGAAATGACAAGTCTCTCTCCACACCAGCCTCAAACATCAATCCCAAGCCAAGGAGACGGGTTTTCTTCTCTCTAGGCAAGTCGCATAAGGAGGTTTTCATCCCCAAATGCAAGAACAAGCAGCTCTAAGCTCACTTTGCTCCAATAAGATAAATTGCGTCAATTCTACCCAACAAATGGTGCATTAGATCTCTTTTTATATCCTTTAATTGGTGCCAAAGTACAAAAAGAAAGGCTGACCTGTATAAGAAAGGAAAACACTAAAGAAAAATATGAAATATTAGTATAAAACATATCATATAGATGCTCAATGTTCTCCTCCTTTTTCTTTGCTTCTTTGCCAGGGAGAAAGAATGGCAAGAAGACCTAATAATAGCTCTCAAGTGGGAAAAGGGGACATTACAAAGTCTTGCAGATTTTAAGGAAGCAAAAATGCACAACCAAGAAGGCATGACTTCACCTTCTTCCCACTACTTCAATTCAGGAGTGGCGAGAGAAGTATGAGCACACCTTCAATCTACTTAGATATAGATATGGTGGGAGAAGGTGTAATCAAGCCTTCTTTTCTCGAGAATAATTTGTTTTGAACGATTTTTCATAGGTGTGAAGAAAGGGTGGCCAAGCTTTTTTCTCTTGCTTGAAATTTTTTTGGAGCAACAGGACAATGTGCAACCTCACCTTGTCTACCCTCTTGGAAATTTCAATCCCATTAAAACCCATAAACTCTTCACTTTCATAAACATGTGAGAAACAATAATCATACTTTCACCACCAAAGTTTCACTCTTGAGCCTTCAACCGCTAGAGAAAGATTAGCCATAAATTTGTTTATAAGGTGATTCTTGTTTTGCTTCAAAATTATATCCTCAGATTGGATTAAGAAACACCCATAGGTTGATTCTTGATCTTATGTTTCAACTTTACTAGAAGACCATGAAAAAGGAAACACAACAGCCTATAAAAGGTTGTTTGTATAACTCCTAAAGGTGCATTATGTAAAAAGAAAAACTGCCCAAAAATAATGATAATCGCCTTAGTTCCCCAAATTAGTCGTTCAGTTGTATGTATAGTCCAAGCCATAGTTCTAAAAATCGCGATTTATTTAATGCCGATAAATCACGATTTCCAGCGCTGAATAACCTACAAAAATCGTGGAAAATCGTTAAATAAATCGTGGAAAATCGCAAACTTGGGTATAAATGCAAAAAAAGCCCCAAATTTGACTCATTTTTTCACTTGCGTGGCTCGGTTTTCCTCCTTTCTCCCTCTTGCGTGGCTCATTTCTCCATCTGCGACTCATTTCGTGCCATTTCGTGCCATTCACAGGTGGTTTCAATGCATTTCACGGCAATATTAAAGCATTTTGTGGCTATGTTGGTGAATTTCATGGCAGTTTTGGCGCAGTTCATGGTGGTTTTGGTGCATTTCGTGGTGGTTCGTGGCCCTAACACTACTCCAGGTAAGACTCTATTTCTTTTTCTTTTTTTTTAATATTTTAAATATTAACAATATAGATTTAATAAAATGAATTTACATATTAATTCGTAATATGTAAATGAGTTTACATTTAAATGAATAATATAGTTTACATTTAAATGAGTTTAATATATACACTTATAGTTTAGATTTAAAACATTTCTAGCTCATTCTAGTTTTAAATGAATTTAATATATTAAAGTTTTAAATGAATTTAATTAAATGTATTCACAAATTAATTCAATATTTAGTTATAACTTATAATAGTAAAACCGTAAAAGAATTAATTAATTTATAATTAATTATTATATAGTATATATTACGGTTACCTTCATAATTATAATAATGCTATAATTAAATTACTATTATAATTATAATAGTAATATAACACTAAAATGAATTAATATATTTAATTATAATAGTAAAATGAATTATAACAGTAATATTAATATATTTAGTTATATATTAAACGTTTACTTGGTAATATTAATATATTTAGTTATATATTAATTATGTTAAACTTTGTATTTTTAATTCGTTTTACGAATGTATACTATTATATTATTGTATATTACTGTTATAATTTAATTCATTTTGTATAATCATGCGTTTTCAATATAGCTTTGTTGTAATTTTTTATTCACGCAATAATAATATTATTCTTAATTTCGTCATACAATTTTATTTCTCTAAGGCTTGTAAATCTAAGACAATTGTTTTTTTTGTTTTGTAGAATGGCATCGGGATCCGGTTCAACTACTCGCAATAAGCCTAACTCAAATGACCCAGGTTGGAAGCATTGTGAATGAGCAGAAGGCAATAATGTTATATGCAATTATTATGGCATAAAGATGAGTGGCGGTGTTTATCGCCTTAAGTTCCACATTGCACGGATACCAGGGAATGAAGTGACAGTGTGCAATCAAGCACCACCTGAGGCTCAACGAGAATTGTTTGCTTTCCTTGCAGCTTATGCAGAGAAAAAAGAAGAAAAGAAGAGGAAAGTTGATGCACTTGCAGCCCTTGCAAAGAGAAGAGCAGCGAAGGAAGATTTTGACATTGGGGCATCTTCTATTGCCCAAACTCCACGAGGTCAGACATTGGGACGAGGCTCATCCACTAATAGTAGTTCAACGATGTTTTTTGTTCCTCGAAGTAGTCTTGGTTCACAACTTTCACTCGAAGGTACCACTTGGAATAAAGAAATGCACAACGAAGCAAGAATAGCTGCGGCAAACTTTTGGTACTACAACAACATTCTTTTCGATGTGGCAAAAGTCCATATTGGGAGAATTTAGTCACTACATTGACTGTTGCCGAGAAGGGGTTCAAAGCTCCTACTCCCCATGATTTGAGTGGCTCATTGTTAGAGGATTCTGTCGCACATACCAAAGCTCTTGTAGAAGAGCAAAAAAAGGTATGGCAAAAAAGAGGATGCACCATTTTGTCTAATGGGTGGACGGATGGGAAAAATCGCACATTGATTAACTTCCTAGTGGCATCAAGTGGGCAGTTGGTCTTCTTGAAATCGATTGATGTCTCCCACCAAGTGAAAACTGCAAGCACTTTGTGTGATATGTTAGGTGAGGTGGTGAAGGAGGTGGGCGTGGAGAATGTCGTCCAAGTTGTGATAGACAATGCGGCGGCATATATAGCAGTAGGGAGACTTCTTGAGGAGAGGCCCCCTACACTGTTTTGGACCCCTTGTGCAGCCCATTGTTTGGATCTCTTATTGGAGGACATAGGAAAACTCTCAAGGGTAAAAAATGTGGTTGAAGACGCAAGAAATATTACAAAATTCATCTACAATCACACTTGGGTGCTAAACTTGATGAGAGAGCACACCAATGGAAAGAAGCTTGTGCGATCAGGGGTCACACGATTTGCCACAAACTTCATTACATTGCAAAGCATTGCAGCCTCATTAACATCCCTTAAGCAAATGTTTGTGAGCACGCAATGGATGGAGTCTCCCTCTACAAAGCAAATGGAAGAAATCATGAAGGTAAACTAAACTTGAATATTTGTTTATCTATCATTTGTTTGTTATATTTTTTTATTAATCTTGATTTTAAATTTATATGTTATTTTGTTTTACGTGTCAAAGCCTTTGGCTCGAGTTCTACGGATGGTGGATGGGGAGGAAAAACCAAATGGGTTATTTGTATGAGGCTATGGATGTGGCCAAGGAGGCCATAGCTAAATATTATGGGCACAATCAGCAAAAATATGAACCCACTTGGCGCATAATCGATCGGAGATGGAACAAGACAACTCCATCGACATACACATGCAGCGGCGTACTACCTAAACCCAAAGTTTATCTTTTCCCCATCATTGAACCCTGATGAGGAGGTTATGGATGGCATTAATCCAATTCATAGATAGGATGGTACCTGACGATGATATTAGAGATGCAAATGTTGACTAGCTGCAGATTTACAAGAGTGCAAAGGAAAGGCTCTTTTCTTCGGCTCTATGCATGTCGAAAAGAAGAAACACCCAACAACCAAGAAAAAATAAATTGAATTCATTTGTTTTTAGTCTCTTTACACATCGAACTTGATACTAGAAGTTTACAATTCTTTTATGTATTCAAGCCTACTTAATTTACAAAGTTATAAATGTCCTATTTGTAGATTGGTGGTGGGAAGATTATAATGGTGCAAGAACACCAAATCTTCAAAGGCTACCCATCTACATTTTGGGCTCAGTCATGTCGCAATGCTTCTACGGGTGCAAGCATATTTGGAACATGTTTGAAGTTATTCACACAAAGAAGTGCAAAAAGTTGACAATACAATGTCTCAATGCCCTCGTTTTTGTGAGATGACAATTTTCGTACTTCTTGTGAGACAAGTGGAGGGGGCACAGAGAATCATGAGGCAATTGACTAAGATGATATCAATTGATGCATGCGAAGACTAGATTGTTGAGCCCAAGGAATGGATGCAGCAGCCCATGTTTACTACGAGGAGGAGATTGCAGCTTTGGAGAAGGAAGCAAAGAAAATGATAGTGTCAAGGGCAGCAAAGGCATCAAGGCAAAGGCATCGGGTTGAAGTTGGTGAGGATGCAGATGATATCTTTGTAGAAGATAATGTTGGTGTTCCAAAGGAGGAAGTATTGACCTTCCACTTCCAAGGGGTAGTAGACAAGTGCAACTGGAGACTGATATTAGGCATGCTTGATGAAATAGAATATTACGGAGCATTTGATAGTGATACTTCATAAGTCACATGTGACATGACTGTATGAGCTTTTTTGGTCTGCATAAATTGTAGCATTGTACTCTCTTTTTTGGTTGAATACTTAATCAGAACATATACATATGGGCCTATGGCATTCTCTACATTCATTTCTCACAGTCATTTTAACAATGTTTTTAAATGTTAATTCAAGTTTATTTTACGAACTTATATATGTTTTTTAAAGTAATGATAAATGTTGTCAAGTAATTGCCGATAAAGTCCCAAGAAATTGCCGATTTCCGAGCCAAAATTAGGCCTCCCAAGAAGTTGCCAAGTAATGAGTTTTGAAACTATGGTCCAAGGAATACTTAAGTATCCATGAGGTGAGTTGACATTTAGCTATAATGTAAGTCCCTCAGCTATAGTACTCATAAGATGGTGATTTCTAGGTAAAATTTTGCTACAGCAATATGATAGGACAGAATCATATATACATGATTTTCTCTAATTGACATCTTTCTGAAATCCTGTAGATACCTTCATGCTTCATGTACATTAGGACTCCTGAAATCTCCGTCAATCTATTCCTTACTGGGGTAAGTATTAGAAGTATCTACACAAAAAATTGCCAGATTGCATTTGGTGCAATGTGTACAACTAGCATAAAGTGGATCTCTCTAAAGCAACATTTTTCCAGATAATTTTGGTGGTCATTGAAAGTACTGTTGGACTCCAAACCAGCTAACTTATACCTACAGGGCTAAGCTTTTTTGGTCAACATATATATACATGAGATTGAAGAGAAGCTCTGGGCAAGAGTCTTGCCAAGCTTGCGAAATGCAACTTTATGAAATGTTGAGAACCAACTGCCATCTATGCAACGTGAAGATGACTCATGAAGTGAATCCCCTATTTGGAACTAGTATAATGAAAGAGCATTAATTTAAAAACGAAAATCTCAAACTGGTCATGGTGGAAAAAAGCATTTTTTTGCAGAAATGACTAGCACAGGAGTTAACCTCCTACTATCATACGACCCCAACTTTAGCAATAGGCATGGATACTTATTCCAACATACTTAATGGCAAAAGGTGAATACAACTAATGGCATGTTTAAGAATGCAAGAACATGGTCAATCAATCTCGATATTTCCTATCTTGGGAGCCACCAAGGGAAATACCATGTCATAACTTACATGCATGCGAAAACTTGCATTCTGGACAAAAGTTATTGTACCGCCATCCTTTACATTGGCTACCCCACAACTACAGTTCACTTTGGCTATGTTGGGAAGAAAAAGAATCTAGCATAGAGTATCAAATTACATGAGCATAACTTCCTTGGTCCTAACTCCTAACCAAGGTGACCCCTAAGACATTGACAGAATGACATCAATATTGTGTGGTCATACAACTTACTTTATAGATGCACTTGAGATGTGTAAATGAGATATCAGAAATCGCCCACTGTTTCAAGTAGATCTGAGGTTAATGTGAAGGTCACTCAAAGCCCTTGCAAAATAGTGGAAGCATCTCCTCTTCAATCCTTGGTTCACGAATGACATTAAAGAGTTTTCAACTGTGGTATCATCCTTTGTAACCAGATGTTACATGGGGACGCGCACTCCCCATTGCCATAGTCATCTAAAGACGTTTCGAGGACTTGGGATTCAGGGAAACAACTGTATAATCTCAACTTCTACGTCCCAAAAAATGCAAAGAATGAATTAGGGACATCCCCTGAGTTCAAGGGATACACCCAAGATAGTTTCGGGTGAACTTTATTGAATTAAGGGACACCGTCAGGGACGTTGTGACATCCCCAGGGAACCGTTTGAGGGGGGTCCCGGCTTTCCCCTAAGGCCAGCAGTTTCTTCTTTTCATCGTTTTTCATTCTTTTCAACAAATTATGTATGGTTAAAAAATATAAATATGTCATTACCTATTGTAAATTTCTTTTACCACATCATGTTGTTTCAATGAAAACTTATTTTTCATTATCATATTTGATATTGTCGATGTACATCATTGTATATCTCTACTACGAAAATGATCAGTAATCATATGCATAACACCAGATTCTCGGTTCCAGATTTATGCCTATGTTAATGCTGCTAATGACATCGATATGAAAGAATTGAATATTAAATATAGCAATTTTGGGCAACAAAGGCTTGATGTGACTGAATAATTGGATTAATGGTTTTAATCCTCAAACTGTTCAATTTTAAGTCCTTAGTTTTTTTAAGTAACTTTCATGTTCCACAATTTGTAATATATACAATATGCATATATGTTTTTTATCAAGTACAGTCCCCTGGCATCGTTCCCCCAGTCATCTCCCAAGAATTTGAAAAAAACTTGTAAATTAATCAAAAACCTATGTCCCTACGTGACCGCAAGACATTGAAGTTTTAGGTAACTGTTGTGTGCTAGTAAAACATACTGGCTAGAGCACTTGAAACTGGGGGCAACCTTCAACCAAAGGAAACTCCACTCCTTCCATTGATTTCAGTCAATGTGAAATTAGTCCCAAGTGTTAAGGAAACCATCCAGTACTCATTTCGAAGTTTTCAACTGGAAGAGGGTGGTGGATGAAGAGAACCCTATTATAGAAGCCATAAGTTGGAAAGAGCACTTCACTCTCCCTAATAATGGGGAAAGCAATTATTCAAAAGTTGACCATGCCCCGTTTAAACTTTCTTGGTGCCTACCTAGATGTAATGATGCATCTAGTGGTGTACTGCAAAGATGTAAAGGACTAGATGACTTATCCTTATGGTCCATCATTCCCTCGAATAGCCTTAAATTCAGATTTTGAAATCAGCAAACTGATTTTGATAGCTACTGGAAATCAACAGTCTGGAATGAGGATTAAAGATCAATACAAATATCATCAAATAACTCGTTCACAATAAATCTTTTCTGAATACACCTGTCCAAGATTAATGAGAAAGTGTCGACACAATAGCTTGTTGATATTTAAGTGCCTAAGAAGCAATTAGCAATGATCATAACCAATAGGCAATCAGACGTATCCTAAGGCATGTTCTAACTGCTGTAATGTCCCCATTTTTCAAGACCCTTAGCCTATCACGTGCCCGTGGGCTTTAAGGATGTTGCAAGGGGAGCAAATATATTAAATAATTAGATAATATTTGCCTGGAGAGTGATTTTAATCATTTGACATTATAAAGCAATATTTATTTAATTATTTAATATCCCATGGAGTAATAATGTATTTTAATAAATTCCCAAAATGCAAATTAAAAAAGGGAATTAATTAGATAATAAGTTAGGTGGCTTTTAAATATAAAAATCACCCTTTTTAAAAGGGGACACCACACCTAGGGAAAAATAAACTTCTTTTATTTAATAATTTCCCTCTCCTAAGGGTTTTTCGAATTTTGTGTCTCCTTGCTTATAAAAGAAGTGTTAAGATCATTGTTATTACTCATGTTATGATGATATTTATTTTGATGCTCCATGCTTGGAGTTGGGATGCATGCCCATTGATGCTCTCTCTCTCTCTCTCTCTCTCTCTCTCTCTCTCTCTCTCTCTCTCTCTCTCTTGCGTGAGACGTTGTAGTGAGCTGGTTTTCTTTTGGCATCTATTGAAGAACTTATTATTATCTTTGGCAAATCTGCCTTTTACTGTAGCGATGTCACTGTAGCATCACCGTAGCAGTTAGGTTGTGATAAAAAAAAAAGTAATTTTGGAGTTCCTTTTTGCAAGTCGATTTGTGGGTAATTTCCTTCCTAGCTTTGGCGACTTACCATTAATGTTATGAGTGGTCTGAATACATAATCTAATGCTGGTTTTTTAGAGTATTATGTGTCTTGCTAAGTGGATCTATGTTGGACAAGCTTGGCGCAGAAATCTGGGTGTGTTTTGTGGAAGGTTTTAAACTGCTGTATGCTGGTCAAAAATCTGCGACTTCACTTAGAGGTCATGTAGAAGATTTGATGCAAGGGTGAAGCCATATATGTAGCCTTCAAATTAATTGCTGTATTTATTACAACTCCAACGACTACTGTGGATGTGCATGGTTTGAATTTGGACTGTAATAAACCGTTGTTTTCTCCCACCTGGCAGTGACTCAGTTGGATGTTTATAAAACAGCGACTTCATCCTTCATGATGGTGTTTGTGAACAGCGATTAGAGTAATTGGCAGCCACCTTTTGTAGCGACCTACATATAGAGATTGGATCTGATTCTTATAGCATTCCTTAACCACAAAATCTATGCTTGCTTGTTTGGTGATCAAAGCCCTTGTGCAGCGAACTAAAGGTGGAGTTGGATCTGACTTCATGAGCATTTAAAGGAGCAGTTGCCAGTGACTTGTAAGTCTGATTTTATATGCCCTTCGTCATACATGTTGAGCAACAAATTCATGTTACATTGTGATGCTAATTTTCTAAGTGAAGAGGACTGAGCTCAGTGCACGAGTAATGGTATTTTGAACTCCTCCTTGCAGCGATCCGTAGGTGACACTTAATCTGTGAACTCCTTGGTTGATTTTGAAGGGTGATTCGGTATTTAGGGCAGCAGTCTATATTTGGATTAGAGCAGCAATCTTGTGCAGTATACTGAGTTATTCTTGCTGATTGGTATTTCTAGTTGATCCAGTGAAGCATTTCTATGTTGTGACAGCAATGTTTGAATTTATAGCAGCAGCTTGTAGGAAGATTTCATTGATACTATATGAAGGGAATTTAATAAATTTGATCATTGATTATTGCAAAATTAATTCCATAATCCTTTTTGACCAAGTTTGATAATTCTTTGGAGTTGATTCTACTTGTTTGATTGTCATTTCCCATTGATCCCAGAAGTGGGATATTACAACTGCCTATGAGATTCCAATCCACTTTTCACTATGCAAATCAATGTAGAATGCCATGAAATAATTTATCTAGCCACGGCAATATTTGTACATCACAAATCAAAATATTGAATAAATATCTAATTGGCACAGCGGAAATTAATTATTTATAACAGCAACGGTCTCATCAAACCGAGGGCTACAAAAAATAGTAAATCTCCACCAAAAATCACGTAAGTATAGATTCTTGCCTTATATGGAGATTCAGAATATAAAAATTGATTTGAAATTTCTGCCCTAGAAAGCACCAAACCAACTTTAAACCCTAGTCGCTCCCCTAGGGAATAGCTCTTAAAATGATGTAAAGCTTTTGCAATCCTTCTTCTTCACCTCTCCAACTCAAAATGGAGGGTTTTTGTCCTCCACCAAGCCACAAGGAAGGTTTTTCATCTTCCTTGGAATGCCACACGAGGGTTTTTGTCCTCAAGTGGAAAGGTAGTGAGCAACTAGCCCAACAAACCAATTGTATATGAAAAAATGCGCCAAAGATGATTGCAAATGAAGTCCTTAAATCCCTTTTATATCCTTCCCTTAACGCCAAAGGCCAAATAAAAAAGGATCGACATCTTAAGTTTTACTTTATCTTCTATTCGCTTCTTTCTTTTCTCCAAACCCAACCAACCTGTTTCCTAAAGGAAAAACACTAACAGAAAACATTAAATCAAACAAAAGAAAATTGAAATGAAATGCAATTCTTTCCCTTGTTCTTTCATACTTCTTTGCCACGAAAAGGGGATGGCAAGAAGTCCACTTTTCATCTCTCAATTCGAAAAAGGGGACATTACAGTCCTCCATTCTCGAAATCGTTCGTCCCCAAGCAAGTGCAAACTTGGTTGATCTAAACCCATAGTCTCCTTCATCTTCTCAATATATAGGGCATTATCATCCCAAAAGAAAGGAAGTGGCTTCCTTGACAAATCATCTGCCACCTAATTGTTTTTAGACACCCTTTTGAAGGACAATTTGTTTCCATATGGGCTAAAAGCAAAAACATGTGCATATATTTTTATATCATATGTACAAACCTCCCATCTTGGAACCAAAAATGTGAACAAGCATTTCACATGCCCTTCTTTCTATAATATCCCCTTTAGGGATATTATTAAAATCTACAAATTAATTAACCAAATCGATCCTAGGGACATTAGAGTTTCTTAGTTCGACCTCAAATAACCCAATGTCGGCGATAATACAACCCAAAATGGGGTTGGCGTATGCCAAAGTGGTGGGTTAGATGGGAAGACTAATTAGAATGCTAATATCATTTAGATCTAATTTTTGACAGCTGAAAAATAATTACTAATTCAAACCCCAACTGCTACAATCTTCCAAAATTATTTCTAGCTTAACCATCCAAGCGAAAATTCTCAAACTTCATATTTTGGACCACAAAAATATGAAGAATAATATTCTAAAACCAGATTTCGCATAACAAACACGAAATACTAATTTTACCCTAAAAAGCAGGTCGCCCAACACATTTAGGACATCAAATCCACTCCAAAAATTATGAAATCACCTTCTCCTTATTTCTCCTAATTTCTACTACCACATTCAATATTAAATTGATCCCAAACTGCAAATTTAAATTTTATAACAGCAGTTAATCAATTAAAATGCACCCAGAATAGCTGAAACTTCAAAAATTAATATCTTACTCAATACTTGGAGTTTTTGCATGAAATAAATTGCACAATAAAGTAGAAATAAAGAGTTTTCCAATGAACTAACAAACTTAATTTTTAGCCCACTAAAACCCACTCAAATCTGCCATTAAAATATGAAAACCAGCCATTAGGATTAGGGAAAATTAATTAAATAATTTCCAAGTCATGAAACCCTTCCAAAACCCTCAAACAATCAACCCTTAATCTGAAATAATTGATTAGACACAACAGCAAATAGATCTAGCATAAATAACCTCAAAACATGATAGATCAAACCCCAATACCAGCCGTTATGGTTAAATAAATTGCAGAAGCAATAATAGTCATAAAAGTACTTCAAGCCCTTCACATACAATGAAAATTTACTCTCAAATAAATGCACCAACACTCTAAACCAAGTTGCCAATGCTTAGAATGAAGAAACAATGCATAGATTCATCAACAATGATTGCAAGAAGACTTCAAAGCTAGGGTATACATCCCTTGGGCATACATCCCATTTCTCCAAGCATGGAATAATTTCAAAAGTTCAATCCACATAACCCATAGAGGAAAGGTGACCTCCTTTTATAGAACTAAGGGGTGCAATGTCTAATGACCGACCTTTTCCCTTTTGGAGGGAAAACATAAACTCTCATTAAAATATAAATACTATGACTACGTGCACTTTATTTATTTTTTAATTAAATAAATAAAAGTAACTAACCTATGTGCACATTAAACTAACTAAAGAGACTCCCACTTGTAGCGCTAACCATGCGAAGGGGTTACAATGCAAATAAAAAATAGATATTAATAATGTCCCTGAAGAGGGGACATTACACTTGCCAAGGTTTGAAAATTTCCATAACAAAGCTTCTCAAGATGATCTTCATTAATGATGTTGTAATTTGTTCTTTCCAAGAAAATACACAATACATCTTCTGTGCAGATAGAAAACGAAGTATGGCAGTCATGAATCCCCTGATTTTCCACCCAACTTGGAGCTATGTTGGATGAAGTAGTTGTTTCCTTCAACGGAAACAATCTAACACCATTTTCCCATGATATAATGACTTCAAAATGGACACTCTTATAGTTGTTTAGATCTGGAAACAACTCGTAACTTGATTATATCAAAATCAGAAATTTAAATTCTCCTATAAACTTATTGGATGGCTGAATTTGTGCATGCCAAACTATAATTATGTTCTTCCAAGGAGCTGATTTATAAAGAAGAGAACCATAATGAATTTTTCCCAAAAACTGAAACCATTGCATCCCACAAACAACATTAACTTCAGTTGGATTATTTTCAAGGAAAACATTACATACCTCACACCTTCTCATGAAATCTAACAACCTAAAAATTCTATTGACATTGGAGGCCTTGAAGCCTACAAAGTTATTGATGCTCAACCCATGCTTAATAATAAGTTCTCTGATTAATTTATGAGTGATGCCAATATCTACGAGCATTACTATTCCATGGCCAAATAAGAAACCAATTACCTAGGAAAGTTGGTATATATGAGAGCTGAACCAAAATGCAAAGGTGTGAGTCATTACCAAACACTCAAAGATGACATTGTTATTGACAAAATTTGACATACTCCTATTTTTTTAGAAAATCATTAAAATTCCTTGTCTCCATTTTATGACATTTTTCCTGCATTTCTTCATAAATACTTTGGCGGGGGCCACTTAGCATTTTGATACATTGCTTAATTTATATAACATTTAAAGTGGTTTCATTGAATTCATATACTCTGCGGCAGATTGTTTGTTTCTGTCAAGGATATGAAGTGTTTTGATCATCTAGATAGTTGCATAACGTTTAAGTTGTGTTTTGCACTTCTTCCTTTTCTTTGGTTTTCAATCTCGGGTGATGGTATGTTTGTACTTTTCATTTTGGAAATAAGATTTTCACAACAATACAATGAAGATAATGTCGAGTTTTGGAATGATTATCTTTTCACATTTAACCTCATTTCAGATAGTTGCTTGCAGTAATTCAATGGTCCTATGGCAAAGTGGGTATCGATACTTCGCATCGGTTCTTGTTGATTTTAAATACCTTGCATTTAATTGAGAGTTGGGCATACATGTATATAAAGTGATTGGTAATGTTGAATTATTGCTTGGTTGATCATTGGATTACATTTAAAGGATGCCACCTTGTTTTGGGTCGATTTTATGTGAAGGAATAGGGGAACAATCTTGGACATAAAGTTTATAACAAATTGCATGGAATCATGTTGGTTATATTAGTGGTTGCCCTAACTGTCGTTTTGAATGCTTGGCGTAATGACAATAAATGAATCCATGCTTGCATTAACTCTCGTCACCAGCTACTTCGAAGTATGTAAAATTCAAGCATTGGGATCATTGTTGCATTTGGTTTTGTTCATTTTCTTGCTTTGGAAGCTTAGCCGAGCTTCTCTGATCGTGGTGACTGTGAGGTGGGCTTTTCAACAGAATTTGACAAATCATTTCAGGTATGTGTTATTTGAATCGAATGAGAAAGCCGGCACCTAGATTTTGTGGTTTTTAACAATGTTGCCAGGAAACGGAAACGGGAACGGAAACGGAAACGAAAACATGTACGAAATGCGGAAACGGCAATTTTCAAAAAACCTTGGATATGAAACGTTACGGGAAACGTCTGGACAATATATTATTAAAATATATATATGTGTGTGTGCAGAGTACTCATTTTAAAATTGTACTCCATACACCATAAGTGATAAGAATAACTGATAAAACACTCAAAATATTGTGTATTCATTGAAATTATACATTATTATCATGTATACTTATCTCTAGGAGACTAGGACGTTTCGAAGGAGTTTCCGTTTCCGAAACGTTTCGGAAACGGAAACGGGGGGGCCCTAGGCGTTTCCTGGTAACAGAGGTTTTTAATGAATGCACGAATTGTTTTGAATCAAAATATTAGTCATATAGATTCCAAATAATATTTCGGGCTTCTGTGGTTTCGTGGATTTGTTACAAATTTTATGTTATCATTTTGGAGCAGTCGGTTTGTTGGAAGCATGCAAGTGATTTTGATATAATTGATCGAGTTTATAAACTTCGAGCTCACTGTTTTTGAACTGGGTATTTGCAACGGGCGATTATGATTAATTTTGCTTAACAAATAATCTTGTGGGTATATCTTTGTTTCTTGAACGGTCGGCTTTGATGATATTTTGTTATTTATGGAGTTAGAGATGGATATTGCTTCAGTTGTGTGTTTTGTTTTAGTTTTAATGGCCGCTCCAAAAGCCTAGGTTAAGATATTGTTGAGTAATGTTGAATGTTTTCTTTTCTATAACGACATTCGAACTAGTTCTAATAGACATATCCACGGCTCTGTTTTGGAATGTAAGATGCATTTAAGGTAACTATTGATCGTATTTCTGAAAGCTAGTTGCAATTGTGGTATAATACAGTCCTGTTTGTGGATTTTTTATGGTTTCAATCGGGTTTTCTACATGATGATATTAAGTTGTTTTTTTGTGAGCTGTAGTTGGTCTCGTATTATCAAAATGGTGAATAATTCGTGTTTGATGAGGTATTCAAAGTAGTCATTTGTTGACTAGGCTTTTTGTTCTTTTGAGCTCGAACTGGGTGGATAAAATGTTTGTTTGGATGATTAATGGAAGCAAAGATGTCATTGGGCAATGAAGTAAGATATTGCTACAGTCATGAAGTTTAAATTGCAATATGTAAATGAGAAGTTTTACATGCATTTGGAAGACATTTGGTTTTGTTAAGCAGATTATTAATTTAATTTAATGACTGTTAGATTATTTCATTGTCAAAATATGTCATTGATGCATAATACCTTTGGTGAAAATAATTATTATCTTGTATCATTTTCCCTTTTGTTTAAAAGAGGTTTGATCTTTTAGTCTACCTTCATTTGATGGATTATATAGACTTTGAGAATTAATTTCATGAGGTAGCATAATAATTGTACAACTCTTCAGTTCATTGCAGAATCACCTGGTTGGGATGGATGGGGTACTCCACAGAGTTCTAGTTCACATCACTCTTGGGAGCATAATAACTTTCAAGGTCATTTTCAAATACAAAGAGGCTCGCCTAGGGGTGGTCGAAGGGGACATAATATGCTTCGATGCAGAAGACCTTTTGTTAGATGTGACCCAACTCGTGTATCACTCCATTTTGATGCCCATGAACCCTACCTCTAAGAAGTATTACAAATTATTGAGTCATAGCCTCGCGTTCAGCCTTCTCGCAGCATACACAGTACTTTTGTCCATGGCAATGTTGATCATACGCATGCTGAGTATAATCCTTCATCTTCTAATTGTTATGTGCAGTCATCCACCTCGCATTTTCCCATTGCATAATACACAACCAAGTTGTTCATTCACCTCTGCTGCTCAGACAAACTCCACCGTTTCGTTCCCATGATCCTCATCCTTTCCTTAAACGTGTTAGGTCCTCTTCAGCAGTCCCTAGGGTGACCAAGGCATTAAAAAGGGTAAAATTGGAGGTGGAAGAGGAATCTGGAGCTATTACACATACTACTCTTTAATGCAAAGCAAGAGAAAATATCATTCATATAACTGATTTCACAAGAGGATGTAGACAATTTCACTTTACTAGCTCTGCATGAAGGATCTTCAACAAGCCCAAAAAGGATTAATGTTGAGCTATCACTGCTAAGTATAGAACTACTAAGTAATGAATTCATTCAATGAAAATCATTTTCATAAAATGCTTAATCACCATGATTATCTTGACCCACACAACCACTAAAAGCTGATCCCTATGCATTAGGAGTTCTTAGAGCACTTACTTTGTCTTCTTTAAATTGCTCAAGTTCATGTTCTTCTTTAACTATGGTACTTAAGAATGCAATCTGAAGGTCTCTTGCTTCTCTAATGTATTCTCTTCATATATTCTCATGCTTCAACATCTCCATATAAATTAGTATGATCACAAAATAAACCAAAAAATAAATCCCTTACTTACTCTTCCTCTTTTGCTTGCCAAGTAGCCAATTCTAGCTTCCTTGCCCTTAAACCCACTTTAGTAATTTTTTCTGCCTCTATACCTTATGAAAGGTTCTCTAGTACCTTTTCCCTTTATACTACTTCAAAAATAGTTAATTACACACAATAAATGCAATCAAACATCCCTTCAACCTTTAATACTTTCCTTCTTGTCTCAGACTTCCCTATATGTTTCTCAAGCTAAGATTGTTGCTCCACTAGTGCAAATGAAAATATAGGTCTACCTAAAAATTTACTAAAATCTCCAATATATGTATTTTAACCCCTTATAAATTATTTCAAAATATCATGGATCAATTCTTTTTACATCACCTTTCACTTCAATTTGAATTTTCACCCACTTTATTGGCCTTGAACTGTGTTTCAGGACCTGTTCTTGAATTGTCATAAATATCTGAAAAAACCCATGTAAAATAAAAAATTATTTTCAATAGCTTAGTAGACTACCCCAACATGATTTATTGCAAATTTTATGTATTTAATCCTAAAAACATAGGAGATATACTAATTTCAACATGACAGACATTTTTTCAAACAAGTGGCATGCATCCTCAAACCCGCTGGTAAAATACATGATATCTCAAAAAATAATGATCATTAAAGAAAAAACTTTAATACCCATCTGAAAATTTATGGTTTCCATCTATGGTAACAATTTCAACTTCATTTGAATTAAAACCAAAAATTTATGGTTACTAGTTCAGGACTGGTCATTCACTTACAGTCACAATTTGGTTATCTATATCATTGTCATCCAACATTACCTCTTGAAACATGAATGTTATATAATTCATATGATTATTAAATCAAAAAATAAACCCTCCATATTATAATAAAATTAATAGGCATGCATTCATACCTTTCATCAAACTCACCTTCAATGCCTTTGCAAAGGATCTTTGTCATCTGACTCTCATGCACAGTCTTAAACTTCACATCCAAGATTGAATACAAGTTCCATGAAAACTATTAATATACAAAATATGAAAGCATTAAACCATGAAAATACACTTCATATCCCTATTTAAACATGCATTCACTAATAAAATATTTCCCAACTCACAAAATACCACATCAAGGAAAGATAAATCTATAAAAAATAACTTACATGAACATTAACATGTTTCTTCGTAAAAGAGCATTCAACACATGCATGAAATAAATTATTCCCATTCAAACACTAGTTTTCTTAAGGGATGCACATCATACTATACCTAACCATAGCCAAATAATGCATCTTAAACTCCATATCATGAATGTTCACACACAAAACAAAGATATATGTATATTTCCTACAAATCACATATAAAATGCTACATTTTTCTTCATTTCATGGTTGCTCTCCTCTTCCCTATGATAATTCCCAAAAACCAACTCTCTATCTCTTAACCATGAATTACTCCCTTGTATGGATCCTACTACCTAATTTATAACTTCCATTTTTGAAAATATAACTCCCACTAAGTGTAACTTCCCTTATACATGTTATTATGTCTCAAAACTACCAGCTTAGTGACCTTTAAACTTCCCTAAATTCCATGACCACCTCGCACACCCACTTATCACTCACATATGACTAAATATATACCACTTAGGATTTAATAAGACTTTTATAACACTCATAACACTTAATACTCTAGATATGCCTTTTACAACATGAATTACATTTTGGAGGGAAAAACCCTCATTCAATTTTTCAAATATTATACTCTTAGCTCTCTCCCAAACATGACTCTACACACCTTTTCAACCACATTAAAGAAACACTAATATTTGATTTGAATCCATGAGATGCTCCTGCATCACTCTTCCAATGGGCCCTTATGAGTATGTTGAGTAAATGATTGAATCAAGAGTGTCGTTCTTGGATCTTACTGAAGATGAGTAAGTTGTTTTTGTGTTATGAATTGTCGATTCCTTTTGATTCACATGGATTTATCGACATATACATTTCAATGGTTCACAATTTGACTTTATGAGACTTGATCATATATTTTGATAGTGGCTGATATTCAGCAGTTGAATTATATTTTAGATAATATTTTGATGAGCACATGGTTTATGATAGAGTATTATATGGTTTTAATGATATTGAAAGTTTATGGTTATGTGATATATTTTGTTTAGTGTGTTTTAATGTTAAGTGGGCCACTCTTCTTGAGAGTACTCTGCCGATATGGCTGTAGACGCAAAAATACCATGTCTCCCACCTCAAATGATCTCCCAATCTTGTGTTGGTCCACATACATCTTCTATTGGTTCTAGGCATGTTGAATATTATCCTTAAGTACCTTAAGGATATCCTGACTATCTTGTAAACACTCTCGAGCATTAAGAGCTCTACTGTCCCCAAAAGCCAAATCAACAAAGGATGTCGCATCATACCCATACAATGCTCGGAAGGGGGTCATGCCAATAGACATGTGGTAAGTAGTATTATAGCAATACTCACACAAATACAACCGTCTCACCCATGTCTTTTGCAGCCCCGAAACCATAGTTACGCGGGGGACGCGTCCCCTCACCAAATTTGTCATGTTCGGGACATGTCAGACGTCCAGGGGACAAAGGGGACATGGGGGAAACGTTTCCCCCACGTTTCCCAATTTTATTTTTGCTGGGAAACGTCCTGGGGACGTCTGAAAATGTTGGGAAACATCCTGAGGACGGGAAAACGTGGGGGGGTCGTCCAGATGTCCCACACGTGGTCAGCATTTCTTTCCTTTTTTGGCATTTTTTTCCTTTTTTGGATTTTTGGTGAAAGAAAACAAAAGTACAGAAATAAAATTTGCCATTTTTGGAAAGGGTCTGGGAAGATGTAGCAGTAAAAAACTTGCATATGCCATAACTTTCATTCTGTGGCTCCGTTTCAGGTGTCGTTTTCTCTAAAAGTGCATATTTTCTTGAGCTCTACGCATTGATGGCAATATTTTTCTTATTTTCATAAAATCAATTTTTGCACCTTTTTGGACCAAGCAATTTCTTGCAATCTTCTGACAAGAATCATGAGTATTAAGGAATGTATTTGATGTATATGAGTTCAAGTTTCACCTAATTTAAATCTCAAATGGTTTTATTTCAGCTTATTTATATAATTTATTCACTATATCTTTATATTTTAAATATTTATATATTTTTTAATTAGTCATCGCCCCTGCCATCCCCAAAATTTAGAATTTTTTTACCGTCCCGAGAAACCCCGTCCCCACGTCCCCCCGTCTCAGGTAACTATGCCCGAAACATAGTCGCGAACACAGCCCTCTTTACATAAGTTGAAAATTCACTTAAGTTTGGTCGGGATCTATCTGAGGGTGATAAGCTTGTACTCGGAATCAATTCCAAACGCAGCCCATGTGGAAAATAGCTCATAAAATGAAGGTGATTAAATCCCTTTCAAAGCCCAATGCATGTTATTCCCAATCTTCCAGTTCGGAAACCCATGCAATTTGAATACTATCTCGGATATTTTCAAATCACCCACAAGTGATTTCTTAGAAGCTGGTTGGGATGGCGAAGAAGTGTGCATACTATGTCAATCTGTCAACCAAAAAATAAAAGAGTGATGAGTCGAATGTCTCTTGCACTCTGGGAAGACCTGTGATAAAATCCATGGCAAACACTTTCCCACTAGTGCACATACTTGAGATGGGCAAGGGCTACAATAAAGCTACAAGGATAACTAGGGGAAGACTTGTTTTGTTGACAGAGGCAACACCCGTAAGGAAATCACGGTCACATACTCCCAGATCCAGTCTTGGTGAGACCCTTCAAAGAGAATCTCTCTCTAACCTGCATGTGATGTCTTAAGAGATTCTCTAGGATGTCAAGGCAGAGTCGTATCATTCATGAAAGGCAGAAGTAGCAATACAGGTTGGATCAGCATGCAAAGTATGGATTCAGAAGAACAAGATTGGGAGTGTTGCAGCTTAGGAATAAATCAAATCGGTTATTACTTCTTGTATCGCTTTTTCATGAATCTTACCATCTCATTATTTTTCACGACAAAGTAATTTTCGGAGTACTCCAATTATAGTTGTAGATTTCAACTCTAAGTGAAATCTGGTTTAAAAGACGTTACTTCAAGTTATTGGAAGATGTGTCAATTACTTGGAAATAGGTGGCAGACATGCAACCAATAGAAGGTTTTATTTTACCTTGTAAGGCATGCATGTCAATGTAAAGAGGAATTCATACGCCTGGATCCTACTGACCCACTTTTGTTTCCTTTCATTGAGCTTCCACATGTGGCAATTCCATTGAGATATTTCAAGCTATTTGTAATCGGCCCTCTACCACAAACTATCCAAATACCAGGAAGATTGCCTGAATGGGTTCACCAAGGCATCGCAAAATGGTGATCATGATCCTGACCAAAAATGGAATACCTCACAATTTGTTCATCAAAATCCTACTGTTGTAGGCAATAGCATGGCTTGAGTTTTCAGACTTTGTGTTGGAACCCTTGGTGTGATTTCAAACCAAAAGCATGGGGACACTTGAATATGAATGGGCCAAGAGATTTCCGAAAGAGCCAAAACTTTGTGACTACAGTGCTTTGCATCAGCACTTCTATTTGAGCCTATCAAATACCACCTGTGTCTCATCTGTCCATCTAAATGTTTCCCCCTTCCATGTAAGATCTATCAATGGACCTACAAGCTCGGAATACCCTCTAAGAAACAACCCACTGCCCCTTAAGTACTCCTTTCAATTGAAAGGGATGGTACCTGGGGACTCCTGAAAGTGTGGCAATAGTGACATTGGATGAATCCAATACCGTACCCTCTCCAAGCTCTATTTGGGGCTGCCCCTTATGTACATCATGATCACTATCGCTGCCCTATGAATCTGTATCTGGTAAGTGTTCATCATCTACATCTGAAACTACCTCAATGAGGTGCGCCTTGCCTTTACCAAGGCAGCAATGTCCAGGCTCCCAATGATCCTTACAAATGGAAGCAAAGCTTCTTCCTCCTCAACTCATTACGAGTCTCTTGATCTGTCCTACGAGGGGGTGCACTGTTCTGTTGAATAGTAGAGCGCTAAAATGGTTTGGAGCTCGTGGAAAACTTCTTATTGGGCTGATAAGAAGTGGAGGATGTGTCCAAATCTAATGTCGTCTGAATGGCATCATGCAATGTCCTAAGCTTAAGAGCCTTGATCAATCCTCTCATCCTATCCTGAAGCCCCTCTATAAATAGCATCACTACCCTTTTCTCGGGCATCTCCGAAACCATCACTGCTTTGTGCTGAAATTCGTTGATGTAGGCATCAACATGTCCACTCAGGCAGAGCTACGCCAAATCTCTGTAGTATAGCTCCACGTCCTTGTGATCAAATCTCACAATCAGTTCTCGCTGAACTCCCTGTAAGACCACAGAAGATCATGGTTCTGTGTGACCAACCCATGATGCCACCAATCATATGCTACTCCCTCAAGGTGTAGAGTGGCGAACTGAATAGCCTCCTACTCCTGCATAGGCTTAAGGGTGAGATACGTGTCGAGCTTATGAATCCAAGCTCTAGCACTGATCTTCCCACTACCATCAAAGGTGCAAAGAGTCACCTTGTTGGTAGCCTGCTTAACTCCTTATTCTAATGAGATCTCGACCTCCTATCATGTATGATCCCTCAAACTATCTCTCCTCTGTGCACAATACTGCGGAAGGGGAAAGACATCCCTCACATGCTGAGGTAAATTCCTCCACTCATCACTGGCTGCCATAACATTGCCCTGAAAGGCCACTCCCTCAAGTGGATCTTCTACCTCCGATGGTTCATCTCTAGGCAGGAAACTGGGCTGCATAGGCCTATCTGATGTTCGTGTAGGCCTCCTCTCCTCTGTATGAGTGTGTCTCCTCTCACCTGTATGAGTGTGCCTCCTCTCACAGCGAGGAGAACCCCTCACACTACCAATCTCTAAAGGTATCTATTGGCAACTGATATGGATCTATCTCTCCTGTCATATCTATCTCTTGGCCTATCCAATGCCAACTTGTCCAGAGTAGAGCCCATATGTTCCATGGAATAAATCAGCCATTGTTGGGTGGTTACCATTGCCCTAAGAAGTTCTCTGTCCGGATCCACTTGCGCATCCCGGGGAGGGCTATGAGGAACTTCCTGTCTATCACCCATGGTTTCATCTCTAATACTTGCCTCAAGTCGTGCTTGTCTTCATGTGTAATACCTGTGTGGACCAATCTTTCATGGTTGCATCAAATTAGAACCCTGCAAGTAGGAGGAACATTGCTCTGATACCACTGAAAATCCCCACAAAGATCTAATTGAAAAATTTAATGGAAAGAATGAAACCCCAGCTGAAACAACACAAAATCTAAAGCAAACACTCCAGATCTGATGGTTTTTTATGACAAATGCGACTAGAGTTTGAGCGGAAACCCAACACTCATAACAATCAAATAATTTTGTTTCTACCATAAGCTGATTACAATATTTTTAGAAGCCCACATATGCAATAAATCTGATTTTTAGAGGTAAATAGTGACTTCAAAACAGTTCAGAAATCTGCAAATAAATTTGACTTAAAATAACTCTTTAAAACCCTTTCAAAAATTATGAAATTATTTCTTTCTGATTCCAAAAATGCATTACAATAGATGGTAAATAATTTCAGACCTGGAATGACTCCACAACAACTCAACGTAGACAAAAGATGGGTCACTCCAGCCTAGCAAATATAATAACTGTTGCAATTTATTTCTTCAACACACACTGCTGGAATGATAAAAATCTGTGAAGAACAATGGAATTTCCTGAGTAGAAATCCCTCTCAATGCTCTTGGGGTTTTCGTCCGCAAGAGGGGTAAATCCTAAGGGTTTTCGTCCTTAGATTTATTTGCAAAAAGCTCAGAGCTTCCAATGCAAGACAGAAAATATCAAATAAAATCTGGAATGTACTCTAAGTAGGTTGACCTGTTCTTTTAAAGGAAAAGGGACCCAAAATGACCTCCCATGTAGTCAATCAACTTCATTGCACTTCCCTAGGCCAAGTCACATTTTTTTGGAGGGAGCTTTGACACACTTTTCTAATTTTTTGACTCCCTAGAGCTAGTTGCATTTTTCCTTAGGAAGTACAATTAAAATAAGTGTTTTTTATTTTTAATGCACTTTCCTAGGTTCTAATTTGATATTAAGTTTATTAATTTATTATATATGCTTTTATAATGTTATATTTTAATTTTGCACAATATAATAAAATTAATAAAACTTAAGTCACCCTTGATCTCACCCTTTGGCCATCGGGTAGACAAAAATGGGCCAAAGGTCTTCAATAAAATTATTCGAGGAAGAGAAACATTACAAACTTAATGATCAATGGTCTTGTTATGTTAATTTTCTTGTTTGTTTTTTATATTCCCTTTTGCGTTTTGGAAGATAGAAATTACTCTGAAAGCTTAAGTTCATCTACGATTAACCTATATTTAAACTACCCATGGTTAAGTTATTCTTAAGTCTCTTCACGAGGGGTTAAATAGGTATGATTCCAACTTGACATTTTGCATTAGGCGAAAGGGTTGATTAATTGTCAGTATACTTTTTATCAACAACAAATTTGGCAACTCTACTTGGAAAATTAATTTCTATTTTTCCTATGAGAGTGGATTTCTTCTAACTATCCACTCTTTCTTCATTTCTATCTATCTCTTTCCATAAGATTGGATTGCTTCTAACTATCTTTTCTTTCTTCATTTCTATTTCTTTCCGTAAGAGTAGATTTCTTCTATCTACTCTTTATCACATCTCAAATGACCATTAGGGGTATTGCTCCTATTGATCAAAAAAGGTTTTTTTTGGAGATATGCACTTACACGTCAATTCAGATATTTGAACTGGAATTTGAAATTTTTTTGCTATTGTTGCACAATTTGCACAAACCAGTGAATTTTTTTACGACGAAGAAGATAGAGCTCTTGATAAACAGAGGTTCACAAGATCAAACTTTCAAACCCAATGTAATGTCCCCTTTTTATACAAATGGGGATTTCGATCAAACTTCAACACAAATCAAATCAAGAAGGATTAGATCTTTCTGATTCAACCTCAAATAACTCAATGTCGGCTAATTACAACCCAAAATGGGGTTGGAAGTAGCCAAGGTGATGGGAGAGATGGAAGAATCAATTGGAATTCAAATCTTTTCTATTTCTGATTTTTATAACAGCAGATATTAAATTAAAAGAGCTTGCAGACAGCTGAAACTTCAAAAATCTGTAACTTACTCAATACTTAATCTTTTCACTTGAAACAAAGTGCATCATAAACTAAATTTTTAGACCTTTCTGATGCACTAACAATCAGATTTTTTTGATCAAGAAAACCCTTCCAAAACAGACCCAGAAATTTCAGATCTAGTCACTAGGGTTAGGGGAAAATGATTTAAATTATTTCAGCGCTTTTCTAGCTTCCAAACACACCAAATAAACTCCCCTTGCTCTGAAATAAATGCTAACATAAACCAAATTTCAGATCTAACTTATTTACCATCAAAACATCCCAAAATAATCTCCAATTCAAGTCGCCATAGCTACGAAAAACACAGCAGTGAACAACATTAGCAAAATAGCTCAAACCCTTCAAACATCACTTCTAAAACAAACAAGAAACATGCAAAGTTTCCCTCTAAATGAATGCGCCCAACCTCTAGATCAATTCACCAAGTCTTAGAAGGATTTATCATCAATAAAAACACTTCCACAATGGCACAAAGAGGCTTCACACTCCAAAATATGGTGGTGTTGATCAAACACCTTTGTTATGAGAACTCATAGGCATACATCCCTCTTCAAGCATTAAGTTAAATTGAATATGATCAACAGCATATCTTCAAGAGGTTGCCCTCATCTTCTTTTATATCTTCACTTTTGAAATCCCCAATTTTCCCTCCTCTTTTTGGGGCAAATTTTTATGTAGGAAGAGTTACATTTAAAAATAATCTTCTTTCCTGAAAAGTCAAACTCCAAATAGAACATTAACTTCCCCTTTTTATTATTTGAAATAAAAATATAAGAGGAGAATTAATATTTAATTTAAAAATAAATGAGTTATGACATTTTCCCAATGTTTTATCATTTAATACATGGAAAAGGTGGATTAAAGGTCTTCAATATTTTATTTAATTAATGTCTCCGGAAGGGGGACATCACAATCCTCCCTTCTCAAGATTGTTTGTCCTCGAGCAATTGAATACATGGTTGATCCATTTCTTTTCCCAAATCATGTGGCCTTCCAGAAACAGCATCCACTACTATATTATTCTTTCCCTTCACATATTCAATGTCAAAGTCAAAGGCTTGTACCTTGCTTACCCGTTTTTGTTTCTTGTCAGTCAATTCCCTTTAATTAAGAAAGAATCTCAAACTGTTATGATCAGATTTAACAATTAATTTGTCACATCAAATATTGTCTAAACTTGCTCAAAGCATGCACGATAGCTAACATTTTCTTGTCATACACACTATACCCCTCTCATAATTTTTCAATTTTTTACTTTCAAAAGCAATGGGGTGTTTGTTTTACATTAGAATAGCCCCTATACCGTCTCCGAAAGCATCACGTTCAACCACAAATGGCATAGAAAAATCTAGAACAACAAGTACCCAGGCAAAAACACATTACCTCTTTCATCTTTTCAAAAGTTTCTTGGGTTGTTTTGGATCATTTGAAGGCCCCTTTCTTAGTCAAAATTGTCAAATGAGCAACAAATTGTGAGAAACCCTTCACAAATCTTCTATAATAACTACAAAGACCAAAAACTCCATGATCGTTGCAATTTATTGTTTATCCACTTACACACCATTAGCACTAATAACATGTCCCAAATACCAAATTTCCTTAAAACCAAATTCACATTTAGACCTCTTGGCAAACAAAGAATGTTTTCCCAAAGTAGTCAAAACCAAATCCAAATGCATCAAATGCTCTTCCCAAGTCTTGCTATATAAAAGAATGTCATCAAAAAATACTAGCACAAACTTCCTTAGATACTTGCCAAACACATGATTCATGCATGATTGGAAAGCAGCGGGTAAATTAGTTAATCCAAAGGGCATAACTAAGAATTCAAAATGCCCAAGATGACACCTAAAAGTTGTCTTGCGCACATCTTCTTCCCTTACCTTGTTTTGACGATACCCAAATTTGAGATCTATCTTAGAAAAATATGTTGCACCATGGAACTCATCAATTAATTCATCAATCTTAGGTATTGGGTACCTATTTTTTATGGTCTTCTTGTTCAACATATGGTAATCAATACACATTCTCATAGTTCCATCTTTTTTCTTAACTAAAATCACAAAGATGCAAATTGTGATGTCCTATTTTTGGACAAAATGGGAATGTTTACAGACTTCCACACCAATAAAATCAAGAAAGATTAGATCCTTTTGATTCAACCGCAAATAACCCAATGTCTGCTAATTACAACCCAAAATGGGGTTGGAAGTAGCCAAGGTGATGGGTGAGATGGGAGAATCAATTGGAATTCACATCTTTTCCAGAACTAATTTTAATAGCAACACTATTAATTTAAAATAGCTTGCAAACACCCAAATCTTCTAAAATTCATAACTCTCTTGATACTCAGTCTTTTTGCATGAAACAAATTGCACAATAAACATGGGATTTTTCCCTTTCCAATGAAATAGAGATTAGATTTTTCTGAGCACTAAAACCCCTTTAAAATAGCACTTCAAACTCCAGATATAGGCACTAGGGTTAGCAGAAATTAATAAAATATTTTTAGCACTAAAAATGTTTTATGATCGACCAAAACATGCCAAATAATTCTGAAAATTATTTTAAAAAAACCCAGTCTGCGACATAACTTCAAAAATTCATATCTTTTGCTAGAAAAATCCAAATGAGCCAAAACCTTGGATCTTGGGCCACAAAAATATTAAGAATAATATTCCAAAATTAGTTTTCGCACAGCAAACACATAACCCTCATTTTTCGCTAAAAAGTAGGTCGTCCAACACATTTAGGTCACTAAATCATCTCCAAAGATTATGTAATTAATTGCAAAACACAGCAGATCTGAAAACCAACAAATATGCTCCCAAATCATGCAACAATAATCAAATTTGCACCATAAATAAATGCACTAGGGCAAGGAAGCTCTCCTAACGCGATTAGCCACACACAACAAATGCACACAACACTAATGGATCCTTATCAAGATCACATTTACTTCAACTCCAAATCAAATGAGAGAGAGAGAGCAGAATGAAAAGTTAGGCCATACATCCCTTGGACATACATCCCATTTCTCCAAGCATGGAGAGATATAAATGATCAAATCCAACATGAGGTGAAATGACCCCCTCACATCCCTTAAATAGATTTCACAAAGGGATCCACCCGCTTAGAGGGAAAATACACTTTTTTAATTTGTAATTACAAGTTGGATAGCCAAGTGGCCTCTTTTACATTAGTTTTCCTCCCATTATATTAAAACATAATTAAAACATTTAATATATTAATATTATGTGCACTTTATTATTTTCTAATTAAATAATAAAAATTAACTAACCCATGCGCACATTTTTAAACTAACTAGAGACTCCCACTTGTAGTGCTAGACATGCCAAGGGGTTACAATACAAATAAAAGAGATGAACAGATTTCATTAAGGGTTTCATGTTGTCGATGTATTTCTAAAGATTTGTATGTACGAGAAGCTGAAATCTGAATTTAACATTAGTTAGTTTAGGGTTTTGTATTGTCCCCTTTTCTAGACATTTTTGAAAATGAAGAACTGAAGACCCTCAACCCATTTTCTTTCCCAGTGGGTTCAAGAATAAATCTTGGGGATTGTTCTGAGGTGTCTGTTGTCTGCATTGTAGCCCTTTGTCATTCCTTGCGCTACAAGGGGAGTCTCTAGTTAGTTTAAAAATGTGCATATAAGTTAGTTACTTTTTATTATTTAAATAGAAAATAATAAAGTGCACATAAAGTTAGTCTTTAAATATTTTAATTAAGTTTTATTAGTTTTCCCTCCAAAAGGGAAAAGGTCGGCCATTTGAATGTCGCACCCCTTAACTTAGAAAAGGAGGTTGTATGGCCAACTTTTGGTATGTTGTATTAAATCATTTATGTCTCTCCATGCTTGGAGAAATGGGAAGTATGCCCAACGAATGTATGCCCTAGTTGTTGCTCTCTCTCTTTGACAATCAAGTTGGAGCTATTGAAGATCTGATTGAAAACTTATATTTGCATTATTGTAGTGGATTATCATTATTGTTTATGCCCTAAGTGTGACGAATTTCCTTGGTGGAATATTTTAGTGCAAATCATGTTTTTTCTAACCTTAACAACTAGGGTTTGGGGCTATTTTTCCACATTTTATACCCAGAAAAATCTGCAAAAACACTCATTGGATTCCTCATAATTTTGTGAACATTTTGATATGTCATTTGCGTGATTTGGTTGGGTATTTTGTGAGATATTGAATTTACAAATTTTGACTGACTTTAGGGCAGCAACCTGTTCTGGGTTTTGTGACAGCTTTTTGGGGGTCTTCCCAACCTTGGAATTAGGCGATTTTGGGCTTGTTGGAAAGATTAAAATACAAGGATTCTTTTGGTTTTTGTTTCGTGCAAAAATGTTAAGTTTTGAGGAAGTTATGCCCTTTTCAAGCTCTAATGTGTTTTCCTTTCGAATAAAAATCAGATCTAAGGTTTTTGGAGAATTTATGAGGTTATTTGGGCTTCATAAATTAGTAGCAGCTTTCAGGATTAATTTCATCATTGTTGGGCAAGTTTGGATGCCCTAATCAGCCCTAAATGTGTGGGGCAAAATAGTAGGAGGGCTAGATCTACATGTTGGGTAGTTGTTATAAATTGGTTTACATCATCTCGTTCCTTGTATTTTTCCGAGTTCGGGCATATGTCATTTGCCTAAATCAGAGTTGTGTAGAGAAAGTTATGCTATTTTGAAGATTGCAGCAGTTAGGGTTTCAGATTTAAATTATTTTTCAGCTGTTGTAAAATCTAATTTGAATGTGTTTAAATTCCGATTGTTTTCTTCAAATCTATCCCACCACCTTAGCTAGTCTCAGCCCCATTTGAGTTCGAAATAGCTGACATTGGGATATTTTAGGTTGATGCAAAACGGTTTATCCATTTTTTGCTTGATTTTGACAAGTATTTCTTCATTTCTTGACATGTCTAAAACCGGGACATTACAGTGGTATCAGAGCAACTTTCCTCTACTCTTGTGGGTGTTGTTTGCACAGTCTTTTGAATCATGGATGCGGAATTGAGGACCAGCTCTAAGACTTAGGAGATGGCTCGAGTATCCTCCACATGTGAAGAGTGTGTTGTTCAACACTCTAGAAGAAGCGGCAAGTTGTTTGTCTATGATAGAACAATCAGATTAGGGCCCCATGTTTTTCAGCGATGTACTCTTTAGTGACCCATTTGGCTAGATCCGAACTGTTGAGGCATGATGAGGTGGATGTGAGGCTCATGGTCATCACTTGCATTAGCGAGATTACAAGGATAACAACCCCAAGTTTGTCATACAATGACACCACAATGGAAGAGGTCTCTGAGCTCATGATAGGAAGTTTTAAAAAGTTTTCCGACACCACAAACCCTTTACTTTGATAAAAGGGTTAAGATCTTGGAAAATATGGCAAAGGTAAGATCTTTTATACCAATGTTAGATCTTGATTGTGATGATCTCATTCTCCACATGTTTGAAGTATTCTTCGTTTTCCTACATGATGATCACTCCCAAAAAATAATGGTTACAATGCAAACCATCTTGTCTCTAGTGTTGAATGAATATGAGGATCCCCCACAACCATTGTTATACATGCTTGAGAAAGGTTTGAGACAAGAGGAGTCATGTATTGCTCATACTTTAGCTAAAGGTGTTTTGGCTCAATGTTCAAGCAAGGTTAAGGCATATATGTTAGCAAGGTCTCCTATGAAGCAAGAAGGATCAGCTCTCGAAGGTATGAGTCACTTGGTGTTTGGTGATAAATTATTGATATCTAATGTTTGCATCCAACTTGGTGATTTCACAGAAAAATCAGATTTGATTCAAGAGGAAGTGAAGGAAGAAGAGCCACCGAATGGAAATAAGCAAGGTAAAGATTCTTTGGTGATTGAAGAGGTTTCTTTGCCTTTTGATGATTGCATGCATGATGATAAAGTGATCATAGGAGATGAGTCAAAGAGGAAAGAGAAACTTGATTTGATTTGATTTGAAAGTTTGCAAGGATGTAGGGATGTGTGTTAAGCAAGAAGAGGAAGAAGAAAGGGTGATCAAAGTCCTTTACTCAAATAAAAACAAGGACAGTCCGCTTGCTGGTCTGTTTATGACAACGGACATTAGTGAGCAAAAGAAGGGTCGTTTTTACTATGAAGAGGAGTCCAAGGTTCTTTCATGCATGGGTTAGTATTACATGGTCATGGCAAGTAGGCCAAGGCATGGATATTATCATGATGAGCTCGTTGTCCATTCCAGAACAGCTAAGGTAGTGAAGCAAACAAATGATATACAAGGCCTTGAAGAGGATCATGAGGATATCTCATACATGCATCCTCCGAGTATAAAGTTTAGTCATCATTATGAGAGATCTACAAGTAATATAAATGAAGTTTTTGAGCAAGGAAACTTCTTGATTCAAAACCACCATGTTGGGTACTCTAAGGCATGGGAACCAAGTGATTTTCCAAAGGATATCAATTCTGATTTTACATTTGATTTCATGGGTTTAAGTGAAATTTCAGAATTGTATATGGCTAACACAAGTATTGGCAAGCATGCATTGACCTTAGGGGTTCCGAAAATAAGTGGGAAAGTTGTTTTTTTGAGTCCTAATGATGACTTTCAAATTAAAAGACTTATTATGGCAGCCACTAAGGATCTTGTCATTCAATGGACAAGAGAGTCTTTTACATGCTTTGATGATGGGGGCAATAAAGGTACACTTGGCATGGACAAGGGCAAGATGTGTTTCAGATTGATTACTCATTGCATGATTCACACTCACCAAGATGCAATTTTTTCTATCCATTTGGCCATGCATTTCAGTATTTTTTCAGTTTGCTAAAGTTGGGGGTGAAGTTTCAGTAATGTTAAGGTCATTTTCCTCCCCTAGCTTGTTGTTCTTTCATAATTAGGTGAAATTTCTGAAGTATAACAGTTGTTGTCCTAGTATAACAGTTGTTGACCTATCATTTTCATCCTTGTCAAGTATATTTTCAGCCCTCTTATTACTTCTACAGATGTGTTTTTAACCATGCAGTTGACGAGTTTGTTGTTGATTGTTGTTGGCTTATGCATGGTTATTTGGGGTGGATCCCAACCACTTTGATCCTGATTTTTTTGAGGAAAATGCATGACAACAACAGCGTTTGGGACAACATAACAGCATTTGGGAACAGCTCATGTATGGGGAAGAGTTATGATCTATTCATGCCTTGGAGACATGGAGAAGAAGATGAAAAAGTATTTCTCAACACTTATGACTTTTCTAATGTGTTTGCTTCATGTGCAAAATTGAAGACATGAGAAGAAATATTGTTGTCCTATTCACTTCATGAGGGCATTATTGAGTTGGCAACCTTGGAACTTAGCAAGGCTCGTCTAGTTGATGACTCTCGGTCCTATGATGAAGACACCATTACTTGGAGCACATACTACGGAGTTGATGAGCCACCTACTTGGATTGACATGAGGGAAGGAAACATGTTCTTCCCAACTCTTCGCCACCTAACAGACACTACATCGAGATTATGGATGCACCACCCCACAGATTCTCCTTGGGGCATAATACATGGATCTATGAGTTTGTTATTGCTTGAGGGCTAGCAATCTTGGGAAGGGAGAATTGTAATGTCCCCTTTTCTCGACATTTTTGAAAATGAAGAACTGAAGACCCTCAACCCATTTTCTCTCCCCGTGGGTTCGAGGATAAAGCTTGGGGATTGTTCATAGGTGTCTATTGTCTGCATTGTAGCCCCTTAGCATTCCTTGCGCTACAAGGGGGAGTCTCTAGTTAGTTTAAAAAGTTGCACATAAATTAGTTACTTTTTATTATTTAATTAGAAAATAATAAAGTGCACATAAAGTTAGTCTTTTAATATTTAATTAATTTTTATTAGTTTTCCCTCCAAAAGGGAAAATGTCGGCCATTTGAATGTTGCACACCTTATCATATAAAAGGAGGTTGCATGGCCATCTTTTGGTATGTTGGATTAAATCATTTATGTCTCTCCATGCTTGGAGAAATGGAATGTATGCCCTAGTTGTGGCTCTCTCTATTTGACAATCAAGTTGGAGCTATTGAAGATCTGATTGAAGACTTATATTTGCATTATTGTGGTGGATTATCATTATTGTTTATGCCCAAAATGTGGTGAATTTCCTTGGTGGAATATTTTAGTGCAAATCTTGTTTTTTCTAACCCTAGCGACTAGGGTTTGGGGTTGTTTTTCCACATTTCGTGCCCAAAAAATCTGCAAAAATACTCATTGGACTCCTCATAATTTTGTGAACATTTTGACATGTCATTTGCATGATTTGGTTGGGTATTTTGTGAGATTTGAATTTACTAATTTTGACTGACTTTAGGGCAGCCACCTATCTTGGGTTTTGTGACAACTTTTTGGGGGTCTTCCCACCCTTGGAATTTGGTGATTTTGGGCTTGTTGGAAAGATAAAAATTCAAGGATTCTTTTGGTCTATGTTTCATGCGAAAATAATAAGTTTTGAGAAAGTTATGCCATTTTCAAGATCTGTTGTCTTTTCCTTTCAAATAAAAATCAGATATAAGGTTTTTTTTGGAGAATTTCTGAGGTTATTTCGGCTTCATAAATTAGTGGCAGCTTTCAAGATTAATTTCATCATTGTTGGGCAAGTTTGGATGCCCTAATCAGCCCTAAATGTGTGGGGCGAAATAGTAGGAGGGCCAAATCTACATGTTTGGTAGTTGTTATAAATTGGTTATACGTCATCTTGTTCCTTGTATTTTGCCAAGTTTGGGCATATGTCATTTGCCTAGATCGGAGTTGTGTAGAGAAAGTTATGATATTTTGAAGATTGCAGCAGTTAGGGTTTCAGATTTAAATTATTTTCCTGCTGTTGTAAAATCTGATTTGAATGTATTTAAATTCTGATTGTTTTTTTCCAATCAATCCCACCACCTTGGCTAGTTCCAACCCCATTTGGTTCAAAATAGCTGACATTGGGATATTTTAGGTTGATGCAAAAGGGTTTATCCATTTTTTGCTTGATTTTGACAAGTATTTCTTCATTTCCTAACTTGTCTAAAAAGGGGACATTATAGGTTGTGTACACCTAAAACAGATTGCTTCCATAATGTTTGCATAAAATCAAATTGCAGCCATAAAAATCAGGTTTTCTACATGTGGTTGTCATTATTTCCAGCGATGTTCCATTAAGGTTTTGGGGGAAAATCCAATTTCCTCAAATTTAAGCCCAAACGGGACATTACATTGAGTTCATTAACAAAGATGTCAATGGCATTTCAGTTTATAATGTAATGTATGTTAGTAGTTGACTAGGGCATTCTATAAGATAACTTGTTGATCAAAAGTGAAATGGCTTATAGACTACATTATTACAAATTCTACTTCGTTAGTATTGAGTCTATTGTTGTGAAAGTCAAAAGTGTTGTTTGGTTTTCATGTAGATTGTCTCATAATTTAGAGTGACTAAATGTTAAGATAGATTACTATTAAGTTTTGAGTTGAAAAAACCTTCTATATGTTTTGTTAATTTTAGAGTGTTTATAGTTCATAGTTCCTGTATGTCGTCATTGTCAATATTTATTTGTAATGGACGCATTTTTGGGGGGGTAACAAGTGTCCTTGTATCAAGTTCAACCTATGGTGTGGGGGATGCAGGGGATGAGGGCAAGGGTGTTCGAAATCTTATGGAGACAAACAGTGGTACTAGAGAACCTGTCAAAACCATTGAGCACATCATGACCGATCTAGCTAAGTGAGTGAAGTGTATTGGAGGACAGAGGAAGGAGGCCAAACAACACCTCTTATTTGCTACTAACCAAGGGATCGTGTATTGCAATGGTGGCACTAGAATCGACCCCAAACTAATAGTAAGGATGGTTTCCAATGGCTGGGGGATCAACTATGGTCTTCATGATGGAGCAGCAATGATCGTGTGCAGTAGCTACAAATGCAACAATTTGGACACAATCCTCAAAATTTATTTGTTTTAGTTTGTGTCACTAAGAGTGTGTAATGTTCCCTTTTCTAAATTAAAAATAATTAATAATATTTTAAGTTGGGTTGGCCAATTCTTCATTTTGGGACAACTTAATAATATTAATATTAAAATAAAAGGTATTTTTATATACTTATGCAAGGAGAAGACCCCTTCACCTATATTCACTATCTTTTGGTCGGCTAAAGGGGATAGGAGGCAAAATTAATAATTTAATTTTAAGCGCATGGTAATTTTTATTATAAGCATTTAATTAAATTATTATTTAAAAAAGTGGTACTCGGCAGAATAACTTAGCCAAAAAGAAACAACATGTTGACAACTTATGTTATAAAGGGAGCTCTCTAATTTCAATAATGTCAATGATAAATTAGAATTTAAAGGAGGGAAAAGGTATAAAAACGAATTAGAGAGAGTCATTTGATCATCAGGTGAATTTGATACTTCTCTTTTGAAAATTGGAGTATTGAGCTCTCATTTTTAGTTTTTGAAGACGAAAATGCGATGTCCCCTTTTGGGACGAATAGAAATTTGCAGCACCTTCAACTCAAATCGAATCAAGAAGGATGAGATCCTTTTAATTCAACCTCAAATAACTCAATGTCAACTTAATTACAACAAAAAATGGGGTTGGAATTTGCCAAGGTGGTGGGTTAGATGGGAGAACCAATTGGAAACCCAAGCTTTATCAGTTCAGATTTTTATAACACCAATTATTAATTTAAAATAACTTGCAGACAGTTAAAAACTTCCAAAATTCATAACTCAATTACTACTCCCATCTTTTTGCATGAAACCAAGGGCATAATAAACTAGAATTTCAAAGCTTTCCAATGCACTAACAATCAGATATTTCTGAGCACTTAAACCTCACCAAAATAGCATTTAAAATTCCAGATCTGGGCGCCAGGGTTAGAAGAAATTAATAAAATATTTCCGGCCTCCAAATACACCACAAATTACCTCCCTTGCTCAGAAATCAATGATAAACAAATCAGATTTGTAGATCTTGTTTTATGATAACCAAAAACATGCCACATAATTCTCGAAATTATTTTAAAAAACCATGTCTACAACATAACTTCAAAAATTCATATCTTTTGCTAGAGAAGTCGAAATGAGCTAAAACTTTGGATCTTAGGCCACAAAAATATGAAGAATAATATTCCAAAATTAGTTTTCGCACAGCAAACACATACCCCTCATTTTTCCCTAAAAAGTAGGTCGCCCAGCACATTTAAGACATCTAATCATTTCCAAAAATTATAAGAATTAATTGCAAAACACAGCAGATCTGAAAACCAACAAATATGCTCCCAAATCATGCAACAATAATCAAATTTGCAGCATAAATAAATGCGCTATGGCATGGAAGCTCTCCTAGTGCAATTCACCACACAACAAATGTACACAATACTAATGGATCCTTATCAAAATTAGATTTACTTCAACTCCAAGTTAAATGAGAAAGAGAGAGTACAATGAAGAACTAGGGCATACATCCCATTTCTCCAAGCATGGAGAGACATAAATGATCAAATCTAACATGAGGTGAAACGACCCCCTCACATCCCTTAAATAGACTTCTCAAAGGGATCGACCCACTTGGAGGGAAAACGTTAAAGACTATGTGCACTTTATTATTTTCTAATTAAATAATAAAGAGTAACTAACCTATGTGCACTTTTTTAACTAACTAGAGACTCCCACTTGTAGTGCTAGGCATGCCAAGGGGTACAATGTAGACAACAAACACCTTAGGACCATCATCAAGCTCCCTCCTTGAACCCATGAAGAGAGAAAATGAGTTGAGGGTCTTCAATTCTTCCATTTGAAAAATGTCCCAAGAAGGGGACATTATAGAAAACACTCATTGGATCCTATTGAGGACAAAAACCGTCAATAGTCACAACACTTGGGGACGAAAAACCCTCATTTGTTGCATTAATGGTTTCATCCAGAGTCACATATGAGCTTAAAATTCAAAATTTCAGAATTCATCAAGTGTTTCATGTTGTTGATGTATTTTTGAAGATTTGTGTGTGGAAAACATAAAAATCTGAATTTGACCTAGGTCACTTAGGGTTTTGTGGATCTAAAACAGGTCACTGCCCTAATTCTTGCATAAATCAGATTGTTGTCATAAAAATCAGGTTTACTACATGTGGTTGTCATCATTTCCAACAATATTCCATTAGGGTTTTGGGGAAAATCTAAGTTCCTCAAATTTGAGCTCGAAAGGGACATTACAAGGTGAATATGTGTATTTGGGTATAGCGATTCCGATTTAAAAATGGAGGTAGTTAATAGTGAACAAGGTGTATGCTTACATAGGACTGAAGGTTGAACAAATGTGTCTATCCCTATTCATAGTTCCCTCCGCTAGATTAGGTTATGTATTCCCATCATTGAATGGTTGATGAGAGGTTGATTGGTTCCCTCTCTACCTTCATTTAATCTTGTAGTCACATGTTCCCATGTTCATACTAAGATGGTGTAATGTCCCCTTTTGAGGATTTCAAATAAACATGCAAATCTAAAAATAAATTACAGCAAACTGGAAAATAAAATCAGCGACTTCTACTTGCACCGAAAATTGTCAAAATCACCATAAACATCACAAACCAACTCGCCAATATTTTATATATGATTTACTGAATTTTAGAAGCCAAATCAACCAAAGAAAGCAAAGAACACATTGTTGGAAATTAAATATACTCTGGAAATTGCAGCCACAATAAAATATATATATATATATTTAGGGCACAAAAACCCAAAATATTACCAAACTCTAGATTCCGGCCTTTAAAAATATTCTAAATCAGATTACACAATCAGATTTATCAAATTCCTCTTCAATGTCACCAAACCCTATCCAAGGTAGGTTGCTCCACTTTAGATAAATTCAATAACAGTTGGAAATGACAAAAGGATCTTCAAATCGGCTCTCTTCTTCAATGTCAAATGATGATGAAGGGTTTTCGTCCTTCACCCAAGCCACATGAAGGGTTTTCGTCCTTCAATGAGGCCTCATAAGGGGGGTTTTTGTCCGCAAGTGGATGACCAAGGAGCAACTAGCTCTCTTTGCCCAAGTATAATAAAATGCACCAAGACTGCCTCCATATGATGCCTCTAAACTCCTTTTATATCCTCATTTTGGCGCCAATGCACAAATAGAAAAAACCGACCTGGATAAGAAGGGTATACACTAAAGAAAACTATAAAATATTAGTAAAAACATATTATAAAGATGCTCAATGTTCTTCTCTTTCATCCTTGCTTCTTTGCCATGGAGAAGGAATGGCAAGAAGTCCAATTTATGCTTTCGAATTGGAGAAAAGGGACATTATAGATGGGGAATGTTGAGAATATCATGTTAGTATTCACATTAGTATATGTGAATAAAAAAAAATATTAATGTGTCAGATATTGCACTAGTCTAGTGTAAATGTGGGAGACTAATTGTAGGTGAACTGTGACAACCACTCACTACGAAGAGGGATGAGAGATTCTACGTTAGAGAATATTTTTTGGATTGTGAGGTTATGTAAGAGAGAAGAAAATGGTAGATAACAGTTGACTCCTAGTTTATACGATCAAGCATTTGTATAGTAAGCTCTCAATTAATTGAATAAAATATTGAATGAAGTGTTTTGTATTAATCTCTACCAAAAATACAGGCAGCATCTCATTCAGGTTTTCCTTTTGCTTCACAATATCTGTTGAAGAGTCCCGTACTGGCTGAACTTCTGTTGGATTTGGGACCAACTCAAGTTGGTATTTCTTATAGACGAGTGTATTAGAGATAACACCCATGGGTGCCATACATTAGTGTAAAGGAGTTTGTGAAGGAGTACTAGATTAACTAGATTTGACATATTTTAAAGAAATCACAAAACTATCAATGATTGCCTACTGGTTACAAATAAAGAAGGACTATGTTCCCTTCCAATTATCTCGACTAAGAATCATCTTGTTAGTGGAAATATCAAGAAGTCTATAGGCCTTGGAGTGGACACTATAGACAGCTACCTAAAACCTTCAGTACCTATTTGGCTAGGTACTGAAGGTTTAGTTACCGATTTTTCGTGTTTTAGGTTCAACTCCATATACTTTGGTTCTTGATAGAAACAGGAGTGAACCATACATTGGTTCCTCGTAGAAAGACGAGTAAACGAGTGTCTAATAGTGCTTTTGGGTCCCATTGACAAATTTTGGTCACTCATGGACATCAATATACTTTCTTTCTTTCTAATTTTTTTTTTATAAACTTGTGTTGGGAGTGAATATGACATAAATGTTACAATGGCAGGCAAAAAACCAATCTAAAGGCTGGCTATTACATGTACAACATGTGATGATGCATAATGAAATTTATTATAATACCCACATGCTTTAAATGAGAATTTTTCACATGGAAATACATGCTTTCAAGGACGGTAGCTCTTGAGAACTAGAGCTCAGTTTGTGGAAGCACCAATACTGTAATGTTCAAACTACCCATTTTAGGAAGATCTATCATGGCTGCTGGTAATCAAGTATCTGACAAACACAAGGTCCACATAGAAGAGGCTTTCATATGAGCATCCCAACTTGACTGTGCTTTTCTGTGAAAACAAACATAGTCCACATAAAACAGACTTCCATATGAGCATCCAACTCAGCTGTGCTTTTCTGGGTAAACAAACTTTCTTGTCTACACCATGGAACCATAAAAGGTGAGTGAACACAGTTTTGTGCATCCATTTGGCTGATATAAACAGTCTTAAAATCAAACCACTATTATTTAATAGCATAAAGAAGTAAAAAAAGTACACATACCTCGCGGAGGGACGTTGATAATACTCTCTCTAAGGCCATCTGATCTTGACAATTCCCTAAGAAGCGCAAATATGCAAGGACATGTCGTACCTCCTTTTCACAACAATAGACAAGTGTTAGCCAAGCTACAGCCCATTGAGAGTAATATAAACAATGCCATCAATTCTTCAGTATTGCAAAATCAAACACATTTGTAATCCATTAATGCATGGAGAAAATTACACTAGGCTACAAATTACATTTCAGGGCGGGGACCAGTACCGTTCTGGTATTGCTATGTCTAGGTACCTCCCAAATTTTTGTATTACCCTAGGTACCATTATGACATAATAGAAACATACTAAAAAGGAGGTGCTGGTCCGGGGTACGAAAGTCATAAGAAAAATAAAAAAAATTGCGATTAAAAAAATTATAAACACAAAAAAAAAGTTTCTAAACAATACACAAGTAAACTATTGTTAGCCTATTACATCTTGTTCTAATGAACCAATTGCTAATTTGGATGCTCTCAATGAAGGACAATATAATGTCCATGTAGTTCTAAAGTTTGACTATGACCATTAATTGTTTTCCTATTTCAAAGAAAGAATATAAACATATGTGATACATCATGTCATGACTAATTTAATATTTAAAATTGAGAACTATCAGTAATGTTTTGTTATTTTTATTTTATTGTATGCATATAACATTGATATTATGGTAATTTTGTTAATTTTGATCTTTATGTTTTAGATTTTTAATATTTTTTTATTATTTTTTGAGCTGACATATCCAAGTTGTACCATACCTGGGGTTCCAAAAATTGGCAAACCCCAAACCCATATAGGCAGCTTAGGTAGCAAAAACAACCAAAGGAGACAATAATGAAGATCAGTCACCATCACCATCACAAAATTAAGATTTCTACCATCTTCTCCGACAATCAAACTAGGTTGCAATACATGATTTCAATTTATTTGTTTAACACATCAATTGAAAAAGGGACCCAACATTACTCAAAGTTATTAAGTCATTGTATAAGCATTAACTAATTATATATTAGTTAATACAGCATATAACTACCTCACCTAATGTAACTTCTGGTATGTTTAATAAATGACAATCACACCCAAGATGTGTTGTGGATCATATACCTTCCATTTCTGTTCACTTTATCTCATGTCTTTTTCTAACATTGCTATCAAAGCCATTGTTCAAGGAAGCCCTGGGAGAAGGGTACGAACAACGAATTGCAGAGTTTGAGAACGCCCTGCGAAAGGGTACAAACTACGGAAGAGACGAAGAGAGGTTCAAACTATGTTTGAGGAAGCCCAAGGGAAAAGGGTATGAGCAGGATAGAGGTAAAGAAGGTGAACACTAGACGTGTAGAGAATATCATCATGCTAGAGAACACACAAATTTGTACAATCCCCTCTAAATCACGATTTGAAGACTAGCCTAGTTATGAGCTGTGGACTAAGACATTGCAAGCGAGACCGCAAAGTATGAACAAAGACCGTGGCCATGGGAAAAAGACGACATTTTGTGTTGATATTCAGATTCCTCCTAATTTATAAGGCTGATTTCTCACTTCATTGGTATTTGTTTGGGTTTGGAAATATATGGGATGGGGCTGGGTCCTTATTGTGAGTTGTATTTCTGATGGTTATTTAATTAATTCTAGGTGTAGTTTATAACTTGTTTCTTATCTATTTATGAAGTATCGTGGCTGGAATAATATATTCATGATTAGATAAATTATTTGGAACCATATCTATAGACCCCTACCCTATACATTTGGGCCAGCTATAGAACTAGCACTCCCCCGTCCCGGTTAGAAGGGGGGGAGCCCTGAACTATCTATATGACGAGGACCAGCCCAATCCCATATATAGATAGGGATAGGGGGGATATACGAAGAGAAGCTTTGTCATTATCAGCTTGTTGCATAAGAATTGCTGCCCTTAAGTGTTGTTATGTTTCACTGCCCTAGAGGGTTTATTCACTAATTTCTAGCTGGTTTTTTTATGCCCTAAAGGTATGATTTCAGTTCGCTGCTAGGGTTTGATAACTGCTGCTCAAAACATCTGATTTCGTTTCATTTGGGTTTAAGGCAAAACCTTATTTTCAGATTCATCCCTAGAAAGGGGCATTACATTTTCTTGTGGTCAAAAGGATTTTCACAACAAGAGGGAAAAGACTTGAGTTATTTGCTGCTCTTGTGAATAGTGCAAAGATGATGGTCACATTTTGGTATTTCCTCTCTGGAGACTTGGACAAGGAGGTTTACTTGGTGCAGCCTAAAGGTTTTTAGGTCCTTCGTCATGATCATCTGGTTTGCAGATTGGTTTAGTTCTTGTATGGACTTAAACAAACTCCACAAGTGAGATTTTGTCACAATGATTAGCATCTTCAAGATTCTGGAATCAAAACCATGGATGTCAGATTGAGATTATCAGCCAATAATGATTTATCACCGGATCAAGAATCACTCTACAGACAATTGGTGGGCAGTTTGACATATCTTATGCTTGCACAACCAAATATATGTGTTTTTGTCAGTGATCTTTCTCAGCTTTTGTCTCAATCAAAACTCATACATTGGACAACAGAAAAGAGCCAAAAGGACTGCAGATTTCAATTTAATATCTATGGAGCAAGCTCCTGATTTAATGACTAAATACTTTGGTCCAATTGTGTTTGTAAAATTTTCGGGGACAAACTTGGACTAGTTTCTTCATTAAACATTAGGGAGGGTATTAAAGTTATTAATTCATAATGTTAACATTAACTAAATAAATATTAGTTAATGTAGTTGTAAAACTACCTCACCTAATGCAACTTCTATGTTTAATGAATGACAGTCACACACAAGTTGCGCCTTGTGCCATATGCCTTCCATTTCTCTTCATTCTCTCTCATGTTTTTCCAACATAACCATCTCTTTATAAATGATCATCTAGAATGTATTCAACATGTTTGCAATGTTTGTATGTCAACATTCCTATGGAGGAGGAAATTTCTATTTTTTCTTGGCAGTTATTAATGTAGGCAAATTAAGCTCGGATTTGGATAATTATATTAAAACATGAGGAATATTTATAGACATTACACATTACTATGAGGGTGTAATGTCCCTTTTTAGGCTGAAACTGAAAAACAAGGAAATAGCACAAACCCCAATTGATAGTAAATTGAATTTTATGCAAAAACAAGGGCAGCGACATGTTCTAGGTGCACCAAACCCCGAGCGACCTAGGGTAAGTTCTGATTTTTGCCTTCTCCACACAAATTTTTTTTAATACATCAACATAAAACCCTTGATAAAATCATGCAAAATAATTGCTTCAACCATAAAGTGCAGACTGCTGGACCTAATTAATGCTCAAAAATAGCTAAAACTTCATAATTCGGTAACTTCATAAATACTTGGATAAAAAATGCAAATGATAGCTCAAATTCACCACAAAAATATCAGTTATCCAATAAAATTAGAAACAGATTTCCAACCATGAAAAACCCACTGAAAAGTGGTCCCAAAATCTCTAAATGGGTAGATCAAGCAATAAATGAATGTGGCAGCCCCAGAAAAGTGTGCCCTTGCTGGAATGTGTGCCCTAACACTGATAGAAACCCTTGCCGTTCTGAAATTCTGAATTTTGAAGCTCCAATATGACTCTTAAATGAAGTCCCCAATGCAACAAATGAGGGTTTTCGTCCCCAAGTGTTGCGACTATTGAGGGTTTTTGAATGTGATTAAATCACCAAAGATTTAATCATTAAAAGTTTGTTGAATTAATATATAATAAAAGTTTGAGTTGAGATTATTTATAACAAAGGTACTATCATAAACTATTGAAAAATAAATGTGGGAGTTAATAACCCAAGTATGTGACTAAAAGAAGATTAATTAAAATGAAAAATGAGGGGACCGTTGTGTAGGTTCATAACTACCATGGGAATATTATAAAAAGAAACATATGAAATCAAAGGGGAGACATTGTTATTTGGCAGAAAAGAAAATTTACAAGAGAATTTTGGAGTGAATTTCAATCACCCTGACATTTAACTTGTGGATAGTAATTCCAAGGTAGACAAGGGTACACACAGGGAGTGGGAAAGAGAGAGGGGTACAAGGGGTGTCCTAACCGGGGGTATGGTGTACACCTCGATGGTTCTTGGTCAGGGCAACGAGAAAATACACATGGTGTATAACATTTCCTCTCAATAGTGTGGCCATAGTCTAGTGTCTGTTACCAGAGTGTACATTGGAATCATGTATGAATTACTTACCATTTGTCCCAGATAAGTTTCTCTCTGAACTACGTAATTACTGTTGCAAATTAATATACAAAAGGGAGATAAACCTTTGGTTTTATTTAAATATAAATGGGAATATTTTATTTTATTACTTACATTGATGAAATATGCAAATTTTTAATATAAAATAGAAGGTGATAGAATTTAGCTTTGCACAGCATAATTTAATTGGTTGATATAAAACCTATTTAATTACTTATATACATAATGTAATTTTAGATTTAATAATAAGTTTGGAAATGTGAACCATGGACTAAACCAACCTCTTTTTAGGGAACTAAGGTTCGGTGGTTTCACTCGGTTACCAAATTAACCCTCACCTGTTTTATCGGATCATTTTATCTAATAATATAGATTAAGAACTAATTTATTATTCGGGTGAAGTTAATATTTTTTAACTAATGTAGATTAGGGGAAATAATTTCGTATCATTGGTATCAGACCTTTTTTATCTTCAATAAAATGTGGGATTGGGTAAAATGCTGAAATAATTTACTTATATTTACATAAATAATAACATCAATGCCCAGCCCTCCCATCATGTTGTCATTTTGCTCCTCTATAAACACTTTGACTTACTCATCGTGAATACCCTTGTGGCCCCTCATGCCCATCCCCCTGCTCCTATCAGGAGACCTCCCCCTATTGTGAATACCCCTCTGGCCTTTGACCGAACCCTCTGCAACAAAAAAGCCAAATTAGACCCTGTCAATGCTCCTATTCTTCCTTCTTCTCCTTCAGGTGAGGGTCTTGTTGCACTTAGCCTTCTACCCATGGGTGACAAGGAGCCTGCCAATAACAAAGCTCGAATTGGTAACATGAGAAACGAACTAGATTTCCATAATGATATGCTTACCTGGCTCAAGAAGGAGTGCAAAGTATTGAGAGAGAAAGTTAGAGGCTGCAAGATAACTATTGAAAGAGGTAATAAGTACGAGCAGTTGATGGAGGAGATGGAAAAAAGAATCAAAGCCATTGAAATTGAACCAGGCAAGCTCAGAAACAAACAATGTGATATAATCTCCTTACTTAAGGGCACCATAGAAATCCTCTCCAACATCACTACTGTGCTGGAAAGCAATAAGGGCAAAGAAAAAGCTAAGAAAAACACTTTTATCAAAGATATGAAAGACAATCTTGAGATCCTCAAGAAGAATTTTCCTAAGATCATGAAACAATGGCTGGAGACATTATAGGTTGTGAGTTTTATCCTGCCCTATCCTTTGGACCAGTTTTTGTTGTTTTGTTGTGGTACTGTTGTGGTTATGTTGGGGTTTGGTTGGTGTTTTGTTGTGGTGTTGTTGCACTCATTGTTCCTTCTTCGGTGAGCTCCTTCTTTGTTGTGCTCGTTGTTTGTTTTGTGGATTTTTATCTGAATATTTGTGCTTGGGCCTCTTATATCCTGGGTAGGATCCCAGTCAAAAAAAACCTTTCGCCATTAATAAAAAAAAACATCAATGCATACATAAATTTTATTAAGTGTAAATATATTTTATTATTTACGGTAAAATAAAATAAATGAGAAACCTCTCATCATATATTAATTATTGTGTTTCAAAATAGAAACTCTAGTCTTAACCCAGAATATTGGTTGTACCTGAGAATTGACATGACTTAAATAGGTCATTGAGTTAAATAAAATTGAAAGATTTAATTTATTGCTTTTGTATGGTTCAAATGTGCATGAAAAATAATTATTTCTGAGGGTAAATACAAGGTCTGCCAGGATGGAGACATCCACGAAAAAAGGAGTGTAATTTTTCTCATTGACCGGGGAAAAATATTGGTTGGGTTTGTGTTAGAATAAGTTATTCAAAAGCCTATGTCTAACCTAGCCCCTTTTATTCTAAATATCTAAGTTTGATTTATAATAAACATAATCTTATATTTATAATTTTATATACACTTTATAAACTATTTACAACCAAAACTCTACATTTTAAATGAATTAAATTGTTTGGAATATTTTATACATAAATACAAATTAAATGTTAAATTAATTTACTAAAATATGAAACTATAATAAAATCTATTTTTAATTATATATCCATCTTATATCTTATATCTTTTTGGTGTGAAAATGCACAACATTAGTGGTCCATTTGTCATTAAATGATAAAATATTGTAAATTACTATTTTAATCTTATTTTACTTATAGTTTAATTTATGTGTTTTTCTTATTATTAAACCTATTAATACATTGTACTCCTATTATTCTTTTTTAGGGGAGGATAATATACTTGGCCATCTTATATCCTTAAAATATCTTAACAAATAATAATGGTGAAAAAATGAAATATGTTTACAACCTCAAATTAAATGGTATCTCATGTCCATTGACCACTTATATTTAAAATGATAAAAAGAATAAGTTAAAATTACTATTTTAATTAACAAAATTATCAGCAAGAGACACTTTACTTATAGTTTAATTTATGTGTTCTTTCTAAAAGGATTACGTTAAGACCTATTAAACTACAATTGTACTGGTATTAAATATGCGAATTCTATTAATTAATTCCCTATAGGATAAGTTACTTGGCCACTTATTCCTTTAAAAAAATTTAACAAATCTTCTCTCTAATAATGAAAAAATAAATATGTTTAAACCTCAAATTAAATGGTATACTTCCATGTCCATTGACCACATTAGTAATTTAAAGATATAAGTGGTAAAGAATAAGTTAAAAATATATAAAATTAACAAAATAATTAATGTTTCTTTTAAAAGGAGTACGTGAAGACTTTAAACTACAATTTAATGGTATTAAATATGCGAATTCTATTAATTAATTCCCTATAATAAGTTACGGATTTTCCTTTAATAGAATGAATCTTAAATACTTCCATGTATTTACATAAGTAATTTAAGATAAAGTGGTACAAATATTTATGTAACATCCAAGTAAAATATTTTTACAGACAAGTTCAATTTATTTTTTAATTAATTTTATTATTTGACACAATGAAAACCCACACTCTTGGTCATGTATTAAAATTTAAGGTAAAATATTCTTTGTATAATAAAATGATCTGCATTGTTATTAGTTATGCTCGCATCAAGAAAATAGTGTTTGATTAAATAGAGCATACATAATAGAATCATACTTTTATTTCATCGCAGCCATATTCCTGCGTAATGGGTTCTTTGTGCACTAATTTATTTTTAATGTTTATAATTATCAATATATTTATTATTTATTTTCAATTACTCTATATATTAATAAATTTTATTATTTAAGTCAAGTAATATTATTTATGAATTTTAATGTGTTTATTAGTTATCTAATACAATTTGTAGTCTTCTAATAGGTCTATTTTATAATAGATTGTCTTGATGTGTGACATAGTTATGTTTTATTTAGAGTAGATAATTATCGAAAAAAATCGTTAATTTGATCTTTGGAGTATTGTCTTAAAAATTCTTATTAATGCAGATATTGTAAAAAGGAAGAAATTAATATGTAAGTTGCATTAGTGAATGATTAGATTATGATGATTTCTCACGAATGATGAATTGTGTATAAACAAAGAGAAGGAGCCAGATCAATATTAGGTGGAATGGACTCTCAAATCGACATGGATTACAATGAACTCGAACGCTGAAACCAACACTTGAGCATGGGAGTAAACCATTCAACTTTGCAACTAGAAATGTTGAAAAAACAATTTGCAGAAACTAAAAGTAAATAAGATAAATCTAATAAATTGGAAAAGAAGATAAAGAAAGAGAAAGCAACCTTCTTCTGATGAGGATTCTACTTCTAATAAAACGAATGTTTCTTCTAGTTCTTCTGATTCTTCTAGTGTTGAGCAAGAAAGTTCAAATGAGAATTCTAAGGAAATACAAAATTTTACTCGGAAAATTAAGTTACATGAATATGCAAGGGAAGTAGGGACAGGAGAACAAGCCAAAACTTGGTTAACTAGTTGAAAAATATATTTTGAATTACAAAATACTAGTAAGTTAGATTGAACACAAATAGCTTCTTATCAAATGAAAAATGTTGCCCTTAACTGGTGGGAAGATACATTGAGATCTAAAAAACATAAAGCCTATAAGGTCCCATGGAATAAGTTTAAAAAGTTGTTTAGGAATAAGTATTTATCTAAACAGTTCTTACAACAAAGGCAAAATGAATTCTTTGATTTAAAACAATGTTTAAAAACTATCGACCAGTACAAACAAACTTTTGAGAATCCAAATAGATTTGTGCCTTTCATTTCCAGAACCGATAGAGTCGTCAGATTTATTAATGCTTTAAGAGAGGAATATAAGGCTAGTGTATGGTGTGGGAAAGCTACCTCTATCGATGAGGCTACTCGAATAGCTAAGCAATTTGAAAAATATAAAAGTATTGTTCACCAAAAGATTTACTGAAAGAAGATTATAAGAAAAAGAATTCCAACTTCCATTTTAAAAATTAAAAAAGGCCATTTAGTGAAACTGTTAAGTGTAATCATACTCAAATTAGGAATCAACAAAGGAAACAAGATTATGTCAAAACTAAACAAGAATATGAGAAATTAAATGTTGGAATTGTGGAGGTAACCATTTCGCTAGGGGTTGTCCTCAGAAAAAGAAGAGTTGGGATAAGAACAAAAATCAGAAAACTGACGATAAATCAAAGGGAACCAAAATATGAAAGTTTATGCCAAAGTGGATACATGTACTATACATAAACAAGTGCCATTGATTAAAGAAAAATGAAATCTTAATAATGCAACTCTTGTTTTCTTGATAGATTCAGGTAGTAATCATAGTTTTATATCGCCTAACTTAGTTGAAAATTTGAACAAAATTGGGATACGCCAAAAAGCGTGCATGAAATTAGAAGTTTTCTTGGATTATCTGGATTCTATCAAAGGTTTATTGTTTTCCAGAAAAATCATAAATATAAAGTGTATTGATGCAAAATAACAGAGTTGTATGTTTATGGATCTATAAAATTGTTGCCTACTGAAAAGAACTACCCTACCCATGATTTATAATTATCAAGAATTATTCAGGCTTTAAAAATTTGGAGGCATTATTTGTTAGGTCACAAATTTGTTTTGAAAACTGATCATAGAGGTTTACAGTATACTTTTACTCAACCCTTATTAAATATTAGACAAAGAAGATGGGTAGAGTTATTAAGTATGATTTTGAAATACAATATGTACCTAGTAAGGAAATTTTGGTTGTAGATGCTTTAAGTAGAAAAAGAATGTGTGCAAATGCTTTGTCCTTACAAAGAAGTCGATGTGAACAATAGATAAAAGATGTTTTTTCTAATGATAGCTACTTTCATGAATTGTATTCCGATTTGAAAAATGGAACATCAAATATGCATTTAAAAGATAGACTTCTTATTTACTTTGTGTGAATGGATTGTTATATTATAAAGGTAAATTGTGCATTCCTAACATTGCTGACTTAAACAACAGATATCAAGAAATTCTCATGATATCCCTATAGCTAGTCATCCTAGATTTCAAAAGACATACTTATCAGTTAAAAAGAAATATTTTTGGCCTGGAATGAAATAAGACATTAGACAGTATGTACAACAATGTATGACTTGCCAAAAAGTTAAAATTGAACAATGGTAAACCTGGTCAATTACAACATTTATCTATTCCTGATTGGAAATGGGAGTCGGTTAATATGGATTTTATTATAGGATTACATAAGACCAAGAATGGTCATGATGTTATCCTTGTGGTGGTTGATAGATTAACTAAAATGGTGCATTTTCTACCAACCAAAATCAAAACCTTTGTTTTTGATATAGCTCATTTGTTTACTAAGGAAATCTTTTGTGTGCAGGGACTTCCTAACGATTTACTGACTGATAGAGATCCTAGATTTACTTTTTCTTTCTAGATATCTTTGTTTTGATGAATTGGGTACTAGCTTGAGTTTTAGTATTGCTTATCATCCAAAGTCAAATGATCAAACTAAATAATAAAAAGAATTTTAGAGGATATGCTTAGGATGTATACTGGTGAGAAACCTAGAAATTGGGAACAGTATTTGCACTTGATTGAGTTTGCTTACAATCACGGTTATCACACTACAACCAAAATGACACCTTTTGAAGCTATTTATGGTAGGAATTGTACAACTCTGATTTCTTGGTCAAATCCTAAAAATAGATCTTAATATGCAAATTATAACTTAAAGAAATGGAAGATATTATAAACAAAGAAAAACAAAACATGAAAGCTGCCCAAGATAGGCATAAACATTGGGCTAATTCAAAAAGATATGTTAGAGAATTTGAAATATGGGATCAAGTATTTCTTAGAGTTAAACCTAAGAAAAGTTCTTTAAAATTAGGTAAATATGCTAAGTTGGCTCCTCACTATTGTGGACCATTTGAAATTTTGGAAAGAATAGGAACTCTTGCTTATAGACTTGTTTTACCTCTTGAGTTATCTAGAATACATAATGTGTTTCACATAAGTTAGTTAAAGAAATATGTTTATGATGTTAAACATGTTATAGATTGAAAAAACATTGTTATTGAACCTACATGTGAATTTAAAATTCAACCTGAATTACTTTTGGAAAGGACTAAAAATCTTAGAAATAAAGAAATTAAAGAGGTTAAAGTAAAGTAGACTTTTTGTGATATTGAAAGTGCTACATGGGAAAGAGAACATTTTCTAAAAGATCGATACCCTGAATTATTTAACTAATAACTTGTGTTTCTCTGTGTGATTTTCAGAATAAACTTAGAACTACTGAGGAAAGTATCTGATTCAAGGGGGGAGAAATGTTATGTGACTAAATCCCCAAAGATTTAATCATTAAAGGCTTGTTGAATTATTATATAATAAAAGTTTGAGGTGAGATTATTCATAACAAAGGTACTATCATAAACTATTGAAAAATAAATGTGGGAGTTAATAACCCAAGTATGTGACTAAAAGAAGATTAATTAAAATGAAAAATGCGGGACCGTTGTGTAGGTTCATAACTACCATGGGAATATTATAAAAAGAAACATATGAAATCAAAGGGGAGACATTGTTATTTGGCAGAAAAGAAAATTTACAAGAGAATTTTGGAGTGAATTTCAATCACCCTGACATTTAACTTGTGGATGGTAATTCCAAGGTAGACAAGGGTACAAACAGGGAGTGGGCAAGAGAGGGACACCAAAGGTGTCCCAATCAGGGATACAGTGTACACCTCGGATGGTTCTTGGCCAAAGTAACGAGAAAATACACATGGTGTGTAACATTTCCTCTCAATAATGTGGCCATAGTCTAGTGTCTGTTACCAGAGTGTGCATTGGAATTGTGTACCAATTACTTACCATTTGTCCCAAATAAGTTTCTCTTTGAACTATCTAATTTTTGTTGCAAATTAATATACAAAAGAAAGATAAAACTTTGGTTTTATTCAAATATACATGTGAATGTTTTGTTTTATTTTATTTTATTAGTTACATTGATGAAATATGCAAAATTTTAATATAAGATAGAAGGTGGTAGAATTTAGATATTCACGACATAATTTGAATGGTTGATATAAAACCTATTTAATTTACTTATATACATAATGTAATTTTAGATTTAATAATAAGTTTGGAAAATGTGAACTATTGACTAAACCCAACCTCTTTTTAGGGAACTAGGGTTCGGTGGTTTCACTCAGTTACCTTTTTAATCGGATTATTTTATCTAATAATATAAATTAAGAACTAATTTATTGTTTGGGTGAAGTTGATATTTTTTTTAACTAATGTAGAATAGGGGAAATAGTTTCATTTATGTTTTCGTCCCCAATAGGATCCAATGAGGGCTTTCATCCTCAAAGGGTGAAAATGAGAGCTCAATGCTCCAATTTCCAATAGAGAAGTATATAATTCACAAGATCATGATTACAATGAGCACGAATATTTTCTTTCCTTTCTTTGTGGAGCACTCCATGTAGGCCTCTTTATTTCTTTTTAACATTTGTTTTTCCCTCTTAAAGAGGGACGCCCCCTCCCTTTTAGCCAACTGAAAATAATGAAAATAGGCTCGGGGTATTTTTTTTACTTGAGCATTTAAAAAATACATTTTGTTTTAATAATAATATTATTAAGTTGGCCTAAAATGAATAATTGGTCGGGCCCAACTTAAAATATTATTAATTATTTTTAATTTAGAAAACATGGCATTATAGTGAGCCTACTTTTTAGAATACACAATCGTATTAATTCTCAACTATCCCTTAGTCACTAATATTTTATGTGTAGGGTTTTTAACCATCTAAAAACTGCCACAGAAAAGTTTACATACTCTTTGATTCGGCGAGTGCTCGCTATATTTGGACCAGTGCTAGTGCTCTAACAGAAAACTATCCAAACAGATTAAAAAGCCTAAACTATGTTACGAGATAACAAAAGCAATTAAAATAAAAAATTGTAGGAGCTGAAGCAAAATGCACTTACGAAATATTATACAATGCTATTTTATAGCTACCGAGCACATTTCGGCAAAGAACTTTTCGCGGCTCAAAATATATAGAACTTTGTGATGTCCTTTTTTGAGGGAACTCGGGAAATGACCCAAAGCTGAAGATAAACAACATTTTTCAGATTTTTAGTGAGTTGTTAGTGACTAAAATAAATGTATAAAAACCTATGTTCCACCAAGTTTCCAGGACGGGGATGGCAAGGGACGGGGGAACGTGTTTCCGGGATGGACTTTTTTGGAGGCCATTTTCTAGGGTACGGCATGAGACTGCTATTAAAAAATAAGAGAAAATATAGGAAATTTCAAATATTCATATAATAACATTGATAAAGCATTTATCACACACATTTTAGAACCTTAATACATAAACTTGGAGCTGAATTGAGATTTCACATAACATTGAGTCAAAAACAGATTTTTTTGGAAAGCATATAACTTTATGCTCTATTTGTACACCTTGTTTCCGAGTTTCCGATACGTCCCCGGTATGAGGACGAGCCTAAATGGCAGGGGACGCATCCCCATGGAACATAGATAAAAACTTTAACTGCTGCCAGCCAACACTCTTGTAGGCCAACAACCTGTTTTGGGGTTTCACACCCACTTTTATGCCTTCAAAACCCTTCAAATCAACTTTACTTGAATTTATAAAATTCTGATATATCCTCAACAATCATATAATGCGAGAAATCTGATTTTTAATGCCCTGGATATGGAGATATGAATTACAACAAACCATTGTATACAACGTTATTTTAAAAATTCATAACTCAACTTAGGAAGCACCAAAAATCATGAATCTTAATATATTGGCTTTATAAATTACAGAGAACAAGCTAGTAATTCCAAATTTGTCAAATACACATCACACATACCACATTTCCACTCCAAGGTAGGTCGTTCCACTCTAAACAAATATAATATTGCATTAAAAGCACCACACATGCAAGAAAAAGATCCTTTATTGCTTTCCCAACCAGCTTGCACAATCAAAACCTCATGATGGGTTTCTGTCCTTCACAAGTTTCCCAACCAAGGATTTTCGTCCTTGGAAAAGATCCTCAACCCAAGGGGTTTCATCCTTAAGAGAGAACGTAAAAGGGCTACACTAGCCAACTTTCACCCAAATAAGAATAATCTCCAAAACATGTCCTAAACTAATGCCAACAACCTCTATTTATAATAAGAGGGTGGCGCCAAGTCTTGGGGCTCTCAAATAAGGCCGACCACAATTAGACATGCTTTATTATTTTCTTTTTTAGAGCCGACATACTCACCAATATCTTTTTCTTTCTAATTTATGGTTGGGCGCTAGGCTCACCAACAAATACAATGCCAATTAAAGAAACAAACATGAAATTGTGACATTGTTGACTTCCTCTAGCTTGTTCGCTTGGTCCCATGAGGAAGAAAAATGGATCAACGTCTTCAAATTGAATTATCTCCAAAAACAGACATGGCAAGCTTATTTGACTTGGGGATTTATATAAACCTAGATCACCTAGCTTGCAGAAACAATTGATATGCATACACTGTAAGAGCTGAAGTGATACATTTTTGGGGGGAACTTAGTCATCGCTTTTATATGTATTGTGAAATTTCCATCAAGAAATACTATTTTGACCATGAGATATGCAAATAATTCAAGTCCTTAGCCTTGCTGTGAAATATTTGGGTAGAATATTAAAGTTTAACTATAATTTTACTAAATTATTTTTTTAGTTGTTAAACAAGATAAAGTTTTTTATAACTATTCGTAACCAGAAATTTTGATAAACTAAAACTTTATAATGAATAAAAAGTTAATTACTGTGCTTTTTCTGTATGCACCAAGGAAGCGCCTCTCTGCTGCCCCATGGTTCCACCTCTCTCCTCCCGCTCAATACTCTGCAATTTTTCTTGTGTCCTTACTTCTCATCCCTGTCCTGGCACGTTTCTAATCAAATCCACACCATCACATTTTTCAGCAGATGCATGCCTCAGACAAGTTCAGTAAAAATGGCCTTTTTCCAAGCTGTTCGCTCCTTTATACAGTGATTCTTCTCTCTGACACGTTACCTCTTTCTTTTCGTGTATGGCATCTATCTTGCTGATGTTTTTCTTTCATTTTTCCTATTACAGCAAAACAGAAGATCTTAAGCTTCTTCTGCTGCCTTGTCCAGCACTTATCATGCCCATTTAACACATCTAACAACCAAACACCATTATACATTCTTTCTGACTTTGTCAATTGCTCTTAATAATTGTTGTTTACATAATCATTGTAAATCTTGCGTTCAGATCATGTTTGTGTGTCTCCTATGTCTTTCTCCTAAATACAGACCTTTCTATAAATCCCTTTCTTCTCTCAAGTTGCTCCATCTCTGATTACATACACACTTATACATCTCTAAATTTAAAAACACCTCTTGTGATGCACCAATCCTCTTAAATTAAAATCTATGGCTCCTAATATTTATTCAAATTTACAGAATTTCTAAAGAAAAGCTTGAGAACATGCAGAGGAAATAACCACAAGATTTAAGAAAAATGATTGGAAAAATAAGAAACAATGATGTCAACTACAACTTCTTTCCTTCAGCTTAGACCAAAATTGTTCTTCATTGTAATGTCCCTTTCTAAGGCCGAATCATACAAACAAGGAAATCACACAATTCAAAACATGAATGAAATCAGGATTTTATAACAACAGTTCCAATATTAACTGAAACCCTAGCAGCGAAATGAAAATTGCACTTCAGGGCATCAAACACCTGCCAAACTAGCTAAAAACAAGTGTACAAATCCTTCTCCAAATTATTTTGAATTAATGGAACAAACATCAAGTCAAAACATCCAAAACATGTCCCAAAATATGAAATAATACCTAGCTGCAATTAATTTTATGACAGCAGAAGTGCAGTTCACAAAATGAGTTAAAAGTGAGGTCTCCAAACCCCAACAAATGAAAAATATGCAATATATCAGCCTTATAAATATGAGAAGTCCAAATATCAACTTGGAATGTTAATTCGTGCAATAGAAGACACCAAATCACACTCCTAGACAAGTCACTCGCTAGGAGAGTCCTCTAAACAATGCCAAAACCCTTGATTTGTCTTCTTCTTGATGCCCTAGATGCAAACCATCAAGATAGTCTTCAAAGAATGTCTTCAACACCACCAACTTGAAGAGTTTTCGTTCTCGAATCTCCAACAAGGTAGGGTTTCGTCCTCTTTGCTTGCCAAACTAATGGATTTTCATGCTTTAATGGATTTGGATTAGAGCAACCAACCCTAAAACCAAGTAGATAAAGTATATATGCCAAAGTGATGCCAAAATTAGCCTATGAGACTCCCTTTATACCCTTATGGTGGCGCCAAAGGTCACAAGGGATGAATTTCCCCATCAACAACCTGTTTCGAAGCATGCTTTTATTTTTAATTTGACTTTAAGACCCCTCCAACCCAACCGATGTAATGTCTGCAAAAGGACGCTTTCTAACCCCACAGGGATTTAAGGCACTCCCAATCACCAAATGCAGATTTATAAAAGAACCAAAAATTATAACTACAGATCTGAATTATAAGCTGAAAAATGCGACTAGGTCAGGAAAGGAAACCCTTAAAAATCAGCCATAAAATTATGATCTTTCCACTCCAATCTGCTCTACTAAATTTATGAAGCCAATATATGAAGAAAATCGAGATTTTTATGACACAATAGAGGCTGAAATAATTCCATAAATATGCAGACAAGCTGCCCCAACATATAGATGAAAATGGCACTTTTTATCACCCAAAAATTCTGAAATTAGGCTGAAATAATTCATACAAATTTGATTAATTAACAACAACCTGGATCAGATCAAAAACACTTTCAAATACCTCAGATTTGCCCTATGGGTCGCTCAACATGATAGGAGGCTGAAAATTGAAAGAAATCATGTCTGCAATCTTTCACTTCAAAACCTTGACCCAAAATTCTGTAAATCTTCTCCTTCAACTGTCGGAAACACGTTGAAATTTATCGTTAATCCAATGATGCACAATGGAAACCTCAAAGTGGAGTATCCCCTAGATCTCTTGGAGGGTTTTCGTCCTCAAGAGAGTATTTCTAAAGTTTCGTCTTTAGAAATATTTTTGACAAGGCTATAAGCTTCAAACAAAATCAAAAATAAGAGAATAATCAAGTGGTGCCTCTCCAAACATGTTCACTTTCTTAAATAGAAGAATAGGGCCCAATTGGCCACTCCCACATCCAATCAAAATTTTCCCTTCATTTAATATTTTTTCCCACTTGCTTTCTCTCCCTAGGCAAGAGGCATTTTCCCTTGGTCAAATCATTTTTGCTTAATGCCTTTTTCCTTTTTTGCGTTTTTCTATTTTTAACTTGTAATTAAGTTTATAATATTTTATTATAAGTGCTTTATAATATTTTTTTTGCACTTTATAATAAACTATCATAACTTAAGTCCCCCTTAGATTTATTCCTTAGCCATCGAGAGGACAAAATGGGCTAAGGGTCTTCATTGTGATTATCTTAGGAAGTGAGACATTTCAGTCCTCCCTTCCCAAAATTGTTTACCCTCAAGCAATGTCAAACTCTTTTGTCTAAGTGTCATGTACAATAGACCAAACATGCTGAAATGATTCAAAATATTGGCACCTGTACCTATTAAATGAGACAAATTTTGCCACCATTTATCACTCACAAGATGCTCATATATACATAGTTGCATCCAAGGTATTACATTATGCAAATTGCAGATTTTATCATCTAATTCATCACTTTTCTCAAAACAAATTTGAATATGCTGCATATATGACATTATTTTACTTGTCACATACCTTATGAAGTCACCATGATCTACGAAAGGCTGAATTTCTTCATAAATCAACTGCTGCAATGTTATGCTTCTTTCTTCACCAATCACATCTTGTGCTATCTTCCCTTTTTGGAATACTCTTATCATGCTCTTGGCTGCCATTCTTTGAGGAACTCCCTCATACCTTGAAAAACAATTTACTTGTCTTGCACTTTGAATTTCAACTCCATGGTTTGATGGTTTTGGATGAATTCACCCAAGGATTGAAGTCACTGTACACCAAGTACTGAATCCAAACCATCAACACCAAAAACATAAAATTCATCACTTACCTTATGACCTCCCATGGTGAATTGGAATTGTGGACTCTTCTTGATACATGTGATTGAATGTCCATCCACCACAATCACATTGAATCCTTGTAAATCTTCCTCTTGCAAGCCCAATTTGACAACTAAATCTTCGTCAATAAAGTTGTGTGTTGATACGCCTACAAATTAATTGTCTATGGTGACTTGCCCAAAGATTATCTTAATCATTCTCCTCAAAACAAAGGTCGAACATGAGCTACTTATGTGGATGATAGTCAAAATTTATAAAAACTTTGTTTTCTTATAAAGTTCTTTTGCAACTCGTGCTTCTTTTATATAAATATCGAGCGGTTTATTAATTCTTGGCACAAGCCTCAATGTAATGTGAATTTGGATCTTTATGGTGATTCTCATGTTTCAAAGTTCATAGTGGCTATGATACACTGTTTTGAAATCTTTTATACATTATTGCAAGAAATGGGTCTTGTCAATCTATGATTTCCATACCCTAAGCATTTCCAATAAGTTCTATGTCTCGGTGTGTATATGTTTATCAACCATTTACTGAGCATTATCACTCTCAAGGGTTTTTCTTCAAACTAGGTACTAACAAAAACTTGAGTACAACTCGTCAATGTAATTTTGTGATCAGAAATTCTAAGAGTGGCTATATAGGTAATGTCCCATTTCCAAAACTAGAGTACATACTTAGCAATTCTAATGATGTTCATAAATATTAACATTGAAAAAAGATAAAGAGGAACCAGATAATGTCTTTAATTATTAAATGATATGTTCAGAATGAAAATAATATAAGACATATATCAATCTCTTTATAAACACTATATTTTAATGTTTGCCAAGTAAATAATATATTATAGTATTTTAAGCAATAAATTATCATTCAACAAAATGAAAATAATGCAAGTCACATTATTGACCTCTTTATAAGCACAATATATTTTGTTTTTTTTTGCATTGAGTGATATATTCTTACACTTGGGAAGTGGCACTCCTACAATGGCAGGTCCAAGTAGTGTAATGAAGTGAGCTATTCACTTTTATTTTTTACCTCAAATTTGAAGTCCGCTTGATTGTTACAAAGCAATTTTATCCTTAAATTTGACGTACATTTGACCATCACTTGCATAAAAAAACTTTTTTGTTTCAAGAAGTCAATCAAACAATAGCAATATCTTGCCATTGTAAGGTAGACATTGGGGGGTCTTTTTTCCCCGAACGATTATTTCGAGACCTACACAATGGTGTAGGTAATTGATGCCATTTGTCACCACTCAGATTTCTGGGAAAATGGCACACAAAGTAATGGAGTTATTAATCAATGTGGTATGTGAAAAATCTAACATAAGAACCTTTCAATTGATATCATCTTGGTGTATTTTAGATAGATGTATTGGAAATATTTGTACTAGTAATATTTTAAGCAATAAATAGGTTTCAACAAATTCCCATGTCTAACATAATAAGGCAACATTTTCTATTAAGTATGAAAATTGTGAAATTCTTGTGTAAACAGAATTTTTTTTCTCTATTACTACATTATTTTTTCAAGACATTTAATTTCCTTTATGTAAATAAGTTAATCTTTTTTTCACTCACTTTTTAGCTTCTCTTTGCTAAACCTAATTCTTCTATATGAATAGCAATCTAAAATGACCCTTTTCTATGATGCAATTTTTTTTGTAATATCTTACATTACTTTATTTAAACAAACAATATGGTATATAACACCATCTTTTAGATGCAACTATTGAAAAGGGTTTTGTCCTAATGTTCCAATCCTACTATTAGTTTCATCTTCAAGGGAATAATCATGGAATATAGAACTATTTAAAGATTTTGTCTGATGTTCCAATCTTACCATTAGCTCCATCTTCAAGGGAATAATTATTGGCAATGAGAAACGTATCCTAGATCTTAATGTCGGCTATCTATGCATAAATGAAGAATTTGAAGATGTGGGATGTGAAAACATTTTGGATGTGTTGTTGTCAACGTGAATTGTCATAGCATGCAACAAATATGTAATAAAAATGTAACATGCAATCATTTAAGAGGGTTTAGTATATTATGTAAAAACGAGAGATAAAGTATAATATCAAGAATGTTTGAGGTGTGGTTGTGCTATGAAGGAACCTATGCATCGTCCTTTTTTGCCCTAGGAGTTTGGTGAGCATTCATTTGTTACCATTTTTTTATCATTTCCTTTTCCTTTTCTTTAAGGACCCAAATGGAGTAGACAAATGTCACACCTTGATGGGAAAAGGGAGGAATTTTTTTTCCTTTTGATTGAGTGAACACACATTCGACTGCCAATTAATAAATATTCATATCATTGGGGTCCTATTTACGGTAATTAGTGGCCAAATTTGATGGGGACACAGTCAATTCCAACAAGTGGTTAGGGCCAAAGACACTCAAGCACACCATCACATAGGTAATATGCCTATTTTATCTTCTCATTTATTTGACCATATTAAACTCCTTACATAGTCCAATTTGAACCTAGAAGCTCATTAGTCAACCAATTGTCAAGTGGCTACTCACTCAATTATGTCTTTTGAGGCATATACATTGACAAAACTTGATGAAATAGCATCAAGAAGTGTCTAGGTGCATAAGTTAGTGGGATCAATGCTCTATTCAACACTATTGACAATAAAACATGAAGAGATGAGTGTGCCAATGTCTCTGTGATTTAAATGTTTTGTTTACACAATGTGTTCATTGAAATACTAATACTTGGCCTTGAACATGTATTCACAAATGTGCATATTAATGGCTTCATATCTATTTTGTAAAAATTGTCACAAGTTAGAAAGAAAATCATTAGTTTGCCCCAAAGGGACATTGTCGCTCTTAAACAAAATCTCCTTCCTCCACCTCTAGAGGGACTTTGTGAACAACAAAGATGCCTTCTTAAGGAGGAGGAGGGATGTCTCGTGGCTTGGAAGAAGCAATTGTTCTTTAAAGGCATGATTGTAGAGCACATATACAATTTCATGCATTCATCAAGTTTAAGAGTGACCAATATGCTTCATTTATCCAGTACTCTATTTCAGAGGACTTGTCCTAGCAGCCTAGTTGGCTTAACCTTGCAAACTTTCACCTATCTCACCTTGAATGGCTTATTCAACCCATATGCCCTATTTCTAAGAGTCGCAAACTATGCCTTTCCAAATATCAAATGACCCAAATGACCTATCTGCATGAAACCTTCATTGGCCCTTACCTTCCTTCTTTCTCATTTCATTAGCTTTTTAAGAACTCAACATAAAATAAGCTAATCTTGCCTATTTTCTACTTCAATGATTCCTTCAACTTGGGACCTTGTTCCACAAATCCAAATACGGTTATATCCACCATAAAACTTGCTTCAAAAGAGATCATGGTGTCCCCAAGATTTCACCCTAGAAATCTAGGACCGCCCCTTTTTAAATTTTTCGTTCTTTTTAAATAACAGGTCATGTTTTTGTGTTTTGTTTTGCTTGTAGTTGCTTGCATTGCTCAAAGGTATTCCCAGGAAGTCATAAAGGCGCGTTCGTCAAATATCCATATGCAAAAGCTCACTTAATTCCCTTCCCAGACTTAGTCTGGTTATATAAAAGTGTTTTATTTATTTTTTAAAATAAAAATAAATAAAGTTCTTTTAAAAATAAATTGAGCTAAAATTAAGAAATTTGAGTTATATAAAGCACTTCACCCCATCATTATTACCACACCAGTATTACTTTCACCTCAAAGTGGAGCATTCACACGAGGAAGAGTTTTTATAGATTAGCTAAATGGAGAGATTTTTCGAGAAATTGCCCGTAGCTTCTTTTAAGTATTGTTTTTATTTTATTTCTGTGTTTTGGTTTTGGTCTTTCTCCGTTTTCCATCTGGCAATCCCCATAGCCTTTTCTTCCTTCCTGTCAAATTTGTGCTCTGGCCTAGGGTTTTGAAAAGCCATCCATTACCTCAGACAAAGGGAAAATTAATTGATAAACGTTGGTTTTTAAGCTTCTATTTTCAACGTAGCCCTATGAAAAGAGTGCAATATCATTGGAATGGAAAATCTTTTAATTGTCATTAGTGTCTATGGTTTGGTCTTCTTTTGTGCAAGCATCCACTTACCTTCAAATCCACGCAGCTGTCCACTTAAATTTCCACACATCCTTTTGAAGGAAATCGTGGTTTTTGAAAGTCTTGTTTTATCCTAAGCAAATCATGGATGTTTAGAAGCTTCTTTTCTAATTTTCAACGCACTTTTTGTATTAAAAAGCACAAGGCAAAGTCACTTAAAGCAAATCGTGATTCTTCAAGGCTAAGTCTTGTAATTTTCAATCATCCAGTCTTCTCAAAATCCACGATAGTTTTTTAAGTGCAAATCATGGATATCCTTAGTCTTGTCTGCCAAATTGAAAAGAATCCATACACTTGCAAGTCCACACAGCCTCTTGTATTAAAAAGCAAAGTCATTTAAGTGAAAATCGTGGTTTTTGACAGCCTTGTCTTCTCCTAAGCATATCATGATTTTTGGCAACCTTGTCTTATCTTTTCCACGCAGCCTTCCTTCTCAAAATCCACGCAGCTGAGATTGAATAAAAGGTGGATTTCTGGAGAACTTTGTGTTTACAGTGTTTTGCTGATTACTTATATTTAAGGTTTTCGATAAACTTTGTGTTATCTTAGATCTAGGTTAGAAGTTGTTTCTTTCCCTTATTGTTGAATGTTGTGATTTATCTGTTTATTTAATTTGTGTGGATGAGACCAACTCTGATAACTATTGGTTGATTCAACACATCTTCCTTTCTTTTTTCCCTACTTCTATTTTTCCCCCTTCTGCAAATATTTCCAACACAACTGCTTACTTGTTGTCAAATTACCTAGTTGTGGTTCATGAGCTGGGGGAATTGAAATAAAACCCTTGAAAGTAGTTATTAGGATACACCCCTGCAAAATAAATAAATATCTTACACGGGAGTTTCACCATTAAATGAAGGAGATTTATGTCATGACTGCCTAGGTTTTACGTTGTGCATAAAATCTAGCCAACACTTACCCAACCTTTGTTGTATGTCTCTTCTTGGTTGCTCTTGTTGAATCCTTTAATTCTTTCCTCGTCCTTTGTTATTTTGCACTTGACAGTAGTCTCTAAACGATAACATCTCCCTTACTCTGTAACTAAGGGTTGCATACTCTTCACCCCATGCCTCTATGTCATCTACATCACTATAATATCCCCTTTTGGGATATTATTCACATCTGCAAATTAATTAACCAAATCGACTCTAGAAGGATTAAAACCTCCTAACTCAACCTCAAATAACCTAATGTCAGCATTAATACAACCCAAATGGGGTTGAAGTAAGCCAAAGTAGTGGGTTAGATGGGAGAACTAATTAGGAAGTGAATCTTTTCCAGATCTGCAATTTATTGCAGCAGTTAATTAATTTAAAATGCACCGGAACAGCTAAAACTTCAAAATTTAATAACTCACTCAATATTCTGTATTTTGCCACCAAACAAAATGCACAATTATCTAGAAACCAAGGCCTTTCCAATGAACTATGAATCTGAATTTTTAGATCACTGAAACCACCTCAAAACAGCCCCCAAAGTCTAAAAACCAATCGCTAGGGTTAGCATAATTTGCATAAATTATTATCAGCACTTTATAACGTCTCAATACACCCAAAATAGCTGCCCAAACTCAGAAAAATAAGCCAACACAGATCAGATTATAAATATTGTTTGTTCACCCTTAAAACATGCCAAAACAACACCCAAATCTAGTCGCCATAACTGGAATAAATGCAGCGATAACAAGCAACTCATAAGCACTATAAAACCCTTCCCATATCTCTTAGAACGAAGCCACAATATGCCTATATAGATCAGATTGTAAAACTACTTCAATGGACACCCAAACATCCCAAAATAACCACCCATGCAAGTCGTTATGGCTGGAATAATTGCAGCATTAATAGTACATAAAGCACTCAATAATCACCAATAACATGCAAATATCCTTCTCAAATAAACGCACCACTCATGGAATGAATATATTATGCAACATTCACTCAATGAAAGCTTAGAAGGTCTCACAGTCTCCACAATAAAGGTAGTGTTGAAGAACACCTTTATAATGTGATCACATGGGCATACATCCTTCTTCAAGCATGAAAATATTTTTAATAAAATTCTTAGCATGCCCCCAAGGGGTCACCATTTCTCTTTATATAGCTTTAGCAAATTCAAATCTTCAAGTTTCCCTCCTTCCTTTGGCGCATTTTCTCATGTAGAAGGGTCACTTTTTAATATGGGACTCTTTTCCTGAAAAGTCAAACTCCAAAAAGAATATTAACTCCCTCTTTAAATATTTAAAAATAAAACATAAGAGGAGAATTAATTATTTAATTTTAAAATATAGGAGTAATAACATTTTTCCCAATATTTATCCTTTAATCCATGGGAAGAGTGGATTAAAGGTTTCATGTATATTTAATTAATTAATGTCCCAAAAAGGGGACATTACAATCACTTGGGACTTCTTCCTCAACTGATTGTTCCTCTCTTTGGAGAAAACTTAGCTCTGAAAATCTGATGTGAATGCTTGGCGGGTGTCCTAACTGGTCCAGAAGAGCTTCCTTCACCATTGTTGGTTGCTCCTATATTGTGCCCTAGTAGAATCTTTGTCAAATCTCTAATGGAATCAGTCAATGCATCATGCATTACCCTTTGAGATTCTATGATAGACTGTTGTAATTCTCTCTGACTCCTTAAGATCACCTCATGCATGTAGCTTAGCTCATCATTATGAGGAGCTCTTTGATCATGTTTTTCCATTGTCATTGATAAACTATAGGAGTTCTTCCTGGTTACATTCAAATCTAATTTTCTTCTTTTTTCCTTTATAGGCTGGGAGAATACACTGCTTTGATACCACTATAATGTCCTCAATTGGACCAAATTTGCCACCAAACGGAACGACCACAAATCCAATCCAAAATAGCAATTTATAGAAAAAATACTTGAAACAAATGATGCAGATCTGAATTTTATATAGAAAGATGAGACTTGGTCTAGGAATGATTGATCCACAAAATAGATGTAAAACCACTTAATTCTTCTACCAAATAGATCAGATATTTTTAATATGCAAGAACAATGATAAAAATACCAAATTTGGAGCAAATGAAGGATGGAATTTATTTATTAAAAAATGCAGATGAACAGCTCTTAGACAAGCTTGAAAACAGATTTTAATAAGTCCAAAAATTACACCAACCAGTTGAATTTGGCTCTTAAAAATCACATTATTGAACAACTCAAATCTGATGTCATGTCCCGTTTTGGAGACTGATTTCTAAAGACCTTAACTCATTCTTTCCCCGTGGATCTAAGGAGGAAAACAAGGGGAAATTTGGATTGTATTTTTATTATTGCTCTTATTTACTATCATGTATCCTAGTGGAAACAATATGCTCCAATAGTGAATCTTAAGTAGTTTAGTATCTTATTTAATGTTTGTTCAATTACTCTTCTACCTGCAAATGCAATGTATGCATTAGGTTCGGCAATCATGACGTTAGCCAACATAACAAAACTAACAATCACTCCACCAGTTGTGGGAGATGTAAGAATCGAAATATATAGCATTTTTTTTCCTTTTGATGCGTATGCAAAGCAGCAGCTATTTTACTCATTTGCATTAAACTGAAACTTCCTTCTTGTATACGCACTCCACAAGAAGCACATACAATAATTACTAGAAGATAATTCTTAGTAGCATGTTGGATTATATGAGTTATTTTTTCACCTACTACCGAATAAAGGTATTTTGGGCATGTAGGCTCCAAATACCTTTATAATATTTTAAAACACCTACTTAAGGGATCGGCCATGATGTAATGATTGTCTTAAGCTCGCCTTATGGCTATTTGAGGAGGTCGCTTGGGCATTAATGAAATATGTTTTGGTGATTATTCTTATTTTGGTGAAAGTTGGGTACCAACTTATTCTTCATAATTTATAAGGCCAACATCTTGAGTTTCATGATTTTTGGTGCTTCCTAAGTTGAGTTATGAATTTTTAAAAATACCGCTGCAGACAAGGGCTTTGTGCAATTCATATCTCCATATCTAGGGCATTAATAATTAATTTTCGAACATGAGATGTTTGTACGTGATATATAATAATTTTAGAGATTTAAGTGGAGCTAATTCGAAGGGTTTTGAAGGCACAAAAGTGGGTTTGAAACCCCAAATGAGGTCGCTGCCTGGGAAGGGTTTAATTTCCAGATTTGCAGGATTATAACAGCCTTCTAACAACAATCCCATAAATTTGCTTTGTGAGCTTTGGGTCATTTCTTGAGTTCCCCCAAAAAGGGACATTACATCTGATTTCAGCATGCTTTAGATCACTCAAAACTGCATATAATGTGAGTCACTCCACTATAAGAATGCTACAAAATGAAGGTAGAACTCAGCAACGATTATTCTCCTGCAAACCCTCATTGGAAACAAAGTTGATCTGCACTTTTCTCCTCAAATATCGCTGCAATCCTAAAGTAGAACCTTAAAGCTCAATAAAAACCTCTGAGTAGGACTTCCTCTCAAAAGAAATAAGTATTTTTGTTCTTCTTTCTAAGCTTAAAGAGGGTTTTCATCCTCTAAAGCCAACTTCAAAGGGTTTGTGTCCTTTGGAATTTTTATGGAAAGCATACAAGCTTACACCATAAATCAGAAATTATCATGATGATTGGAGATCCCTCCAATGTCCATGGAAGCGATGTGAGGAGTTCAAGGTTCATTTTGTAATGTTTGAAGAACCTCGTTGCAGATTGGAGATTAAGGGATTGGGTTCCCATGAGCATCCAAAAGCAATGAAGGGGAAGGATGCTTGTTGGAAGGTCCTAAAATGAGTCGTCGAAGAAATGCCATTTGCAAATTTTCTATTTTGCATTTGGGACATGTTATAAATTGGTATAAGTGACTTGTGTATAAAGCCATTTGATCCAACACTTGATGCACTTGATTCATTATGACTAAGTTTGGTCTTTTATTCATCCCTAGTAGCAGTCGGGAAACAGGATTGGGTTAACGGTCTTCGACTTGTTATTTTAGAGACAGAGTGGCATTATCAACATGAGAGTAGAAGACAAAGTAAAGCCATAAATTGGTAGGATTCTCAACATACAGGGTTATTAGCACCAAGTCTAAGGGATTTGAAAGATTTTACTCGGCCTCATTCTGCAGATAATCTTTTGCAACCATATACACTTATGACTTGATTGGAGTAGGTTGAGATTGCTGAATACCTTTGCACTTGTGAATCAATTTCCCTCTAATGGGTGGGCATCGGAAGGTATAAAGAAGCAACCCATATAAAATCAAAATGTGGCTTGAGGCTCGACTACAAAAACTCTTAAGGTATGACATGATCATAAGTGATGATAAAGCTCTATTGAAGGCTCTCTTAAAAATAAAGATCTAAAACATCAAGAATAAGACCTACAACCAGATGGTGCAGGATTTCAAGAGTCACATCAGGTTCTACCAAAATGCACTGTTTGCTGAAGTCATGGTCCATATCATGGTTTGCATACTCATATTCAGACAAATATTCAGCAGACCCAAAAATAATTGACTCAGCAAAATTTACGGCAAGACTCGACAAATATTCAACAATATTCGGCAACTTAAAAAATATGCAAATTTCTTTATAAAACATAAAAATTGCATGCAAAATATAGCTACAAAATGTATCAAATGAGTCTGGAAAACATTAGGGAAGTGTTTTCTTTTAGATTTGAATACAAATACAGTACGTAGATCACATCATCATGCAAATACAACAGCCAGCTAAAAAGTGTTATGAATTTATGATGATGGTCCTCGAAAATTATCATCATAAATTGCATATCTATGCACGTTACAATTTACAATAATTTACATTTTCCTCTGGATTTAGGATGCTCAATAGCTGTGTGATTACAAGCGAGGGAGTGTGATGTCTTTATAAGACAAATCAGTGTTTTTTCAATGTGAAAACCTACATTTTTACCATTTTACACATTAAACCACTGTATGAGCGAGTTTTAGGGTCAAACATGTTGAATATTCTTGGCAAGACTTCGTCAATATTCAGCACAAGCAAATGGCGACTTTTATAGGCGAATATTCATCTGAGTAAATTTTTGGCAAGTACTTGCCGAATAGGTGAACTAGGATTCTAAGTGCCTTTCATGGCACAACGCTCATTTATTTATTGATATTCAAATTTGATATAATTTATAAGGCTGGAACCATTCATATTTAAGCATTGTTGGGGTTTGGAAACCCTCATTTTGATTATTTCTCGTCATTGTACTTTTGCTATTAGTATATAATTTTCCAGCTAAGCATTAGCTTGATTTTTATGGAGGAAATTGTTCTAAAATATTTCAAAAGGGTCTATAAATAATGTGGATGAATTATACGGTGATATTTGGGAGAAATCTTGCATTTTTCAGACTGCTGTTATAATAAATCAGGTCGTTGTTTCGTACTGATTTAATTTTCAGTTTGCTGGTCCAAAAATCATATTAGAATTTGTGTTAATTCTTTGTTTTCAGTTTTAGCCCTAGAAAGGGACACTACATATTTTCTACTTCCATGTTGGAAACTCTCCAACCTTGCTGACCTATTAATGAGCTTTACTTTACCTTTTAATTTCATGTTGGGAGCACTATAACCCAGCCGACATGCCTTGAAAGGCAAAACACAAAATAAAACATAAATATGAATAAAGAAACTAAAATATAGCTCAAGTTCTTTCCTTGTTCAACTTCTTCTTGCCCATGGAAAGGAAGATGAGCAAGAAGTCTTCAATTTATATCATGTCGAAAAAGGGGACATTACATAGGAATGAAAAGGAGTTGATCATTTATACCAAGAAAAGAAAGAAGACCAACTTCTCCCAAGTAAGAGGAGCATAATTCTTTAAAAGAACCTTTTAAAATAAAGAAATTTGACCCCAAACACTAAATATAGGACAGCTTAGGTCGTTCCTTACATCGAAACTAATGCCAATTATGCAAGAGTCCACAAATTGATGTATTACCCAAATGGTCTGCTAGCCGAATGTTTTGACAGATTTCTTAAAAGAACATGTTTGGCATTGTTTTCTCCCACCATCCTAGAATGTTCCGGCTTACAACTTCTCTTGGAAAGTACCGCTAGAAGAATCTCCTAGTGAGCCTTTTCCAAAGCACATCCAAAACATCTTTGCTTCCTCTACTTTGATTGATTACTAGATTGATGCTCAAGAGGGAACTACTTAATGCTGCATGCTTCCATTTCTTGTATGGGGAAAGTATTCTGTCCTCATCATGAGTTCTTGTGAAGTTGTGACTAGGATGGCCAGTGCTTTTGGCCTAGTCATGCAATTTACTAGAAAGGATATCTCTGCTTTGATCCACTCATCAATTTCAATGACAAGGATTGCTGGGATCTTTAACCAATCTATGAATATCCAAGACAAGGATGGTAGATATATTTAGCTAGTTATGAGCCATCCATATCAAGAGAAATTTTCCGATAAAGTTATGCATGGGAAGCAATGCAGGCATAATCTTAAACAATAGTGGAAAGAAATAATATCATGCTCACAGTATGCACAAGAGATTCAACTTGGGAAACCCTTTCAAGAAAAATAATCCAGCAAAACAACACTCACTGTACTGACTCAACCGTTCATAATACAATAAGGTATTTTTAGTTTCTAACTTGGTTTCTGCACAGAGTAATGATGAATATTATTCTTCTCGATTCATCTATGTTAGCAAGTTAATATCTGATGTTTCAGTTCTCACTACCGGATCCATCTTCGGCAGAAAAAGAGTCGACTGCAAATAAATATAAATGAGCAAGATTAAATATTACCTCAAAAAAAATTAAAAGAGCTGTGTTAAATATTACCAAAAAGAATTTAAAGGCATTTTGTAGTGGTGCTTAACTCTAATCCATGTGCATGTATTTTATAGGCACATCAATATAGGAAATCGCTAAGTGGTATTAAAATGTGTACAAATAATAAAACCATCGACCAAGAAACCAAAGGCTGAGAACCCACCCATAAGGACCCAAAAAAAAAATCCCGGGGGTTCCCAAACCCCAACATGGAGGACCACTTGCCCGCTATACCCCCTGTACCCTGCTAGCGCAGCAGAGTGTACAGTCCATGAAAGGTGTAAAACATGCAAAGTATGTGGCACACATCCAACACCATAGTCATAATGGCTTTGATCAATTTTACGAACCTTTTTTGGTGCTTGATGATACATCCCTCTACACTTATATTGCATCCTAATATCCATAAAAATTTGAGGTCTAATTCATGTAATTGTGGCAACTCAACACCCAAATGAAGACCGCAAGGAATTTAACAAAGAATTTATGAATTCTGAAATAACTAGACTCAATTACACAGACTTTAGCCAATACAACCTAATACATGAAGTTTTGAATCAAGACAACCAAAAAAGCCAGGAGAATTTATTCTTTACTTAAAATCCCATAGAACAATTTTCTAAACAAGTAAAGACACATTGATAGGTTCTGCAAACCATGTTGGCCTAAAGGACATAAAATGTTATCCTGGTCATTATAATTTTGAATTATATGTTTACTTGCATTGTAATTAACACACTATAAATTTCAATAAATAAAATTTCATCAAAAAAATTGTAGCCTTGCATGAAACACCAAGTTTTCTTTCATCAAGGCACTTCTAATCTAACAGTAATTAATATGAACATTACCTCATCAACTACAAGGAAATTTGTGTTATATTTGTTGTATTGCTGAAAATTATATTTAAAAAGAAGTGACTCCTGGCACATCATGTGACCTGTATTGACTTTTGTATATTATTTACATATGCCAAAATGCATATACTGTCAGTTCCCAAATGGTCCTTCATTTCCTAAATTTAGAAACCCAACCACACCTGCACCCATGCTTCATGTGACTTAGGTATTACTTGCTAGATTATATTTTCACTCTCAGGGTGCAACCCCTCTGTATTGCACTTGTTTACCCCTAAATAGCAAACACAATAGTAATTCCTAGTTTTAGCCAATGTGAGTGGAGATGGGGAAGTAGTAGAGTGGTTTTTAAATGGGACAAGGGACCTCGTTATTTCTTCTATGCTAGCGCTTAGGGTCTTGTTTCATTGCAAAGAACATTTTTAAACAACGCTTTTCCTTTATCCAATCAATTGTGCAGGCACCAACACATATGAGCAGAAAAACGTAGAAGCCTGTACCTTGTGTGAGTAGAAAGGTACTGACCCAATGGCTACATGAGGAATTTGCAATCTTATAAGAGAGGATTGTAACAAATATGACTGCATTCAAACAGCACAATCAGCATCAGATAGCATTTGACAAGAGTTATTAGAGTTTCGTGGCTTTAGAAGTTATTTGGGCATCCACAGATATATATTATCACAAATTGAAGTAAATACCTGAGCATGGGTACGAAATAATATTGCAAAGCTACACAATTTGGCTGACTTGGTATGAACAAGTATTTGAATCTCAGACGCAACAAACTCTGCTTCTTCAATGGAGCTGGATAGCTCCTTAATGCAAATAGGTTCCCCTGATGGCTGCAATTGGTGAAACAGCAACCAAGAACAAAGTTTTTTCAAATATAACTCCGCACAGCCATTTCATGTGTAAGAAACATTACAGACCAAAAATGATTTGTCTGACAAATGCTATCTTACTTTCATTGGGAGGAGATCCAGTGCCGTTGTGGATCCTATTTGCCGGCTGCAAGAAATATTTTTTAACAGCACAGAAGCAACTTCCAATATATTCCTCGATGAACGATAATTCCGTATAAGCTGTAAACAGATCAAGTAATTGATGAAAAGCACTTCTTGCCATATTTAAGGTACAATACACCTCCAAAACTCAGTTAATTTAGAACCCATTTTCCAGATGAGACTTTCAAAATTCACTAAGATTAATTAACCAATCAGTCACAACAAACACTATCCAGCCTTATATAGTTCAACCATCTTATTAACAGGATTGAAGATCCTGATTTCACAAATCAAATTAAACTGTCCCTTAGAATTGGAAAAAATTATTTTTCCATAACTTTATCATACCTCATGAAGTAAATATATATTTATTTACCTCCACCTTAGGCACCAAACACAACATAAAGCCAACTTTGGCAACACAACAATGGAATTCTAACTTGCAACAAAAATAGGCAAGAAATACGACACAAAGGAATTCAGCCTGGGAGCAATATATAAGAATGCAATCAGATTCAATGGCACATAAAGTTCTGAAGGATTTTCTCTCTCAAATGAAATTAGCCTTACTTGCAATTACCATTGTAACCAAGAGATTAAAAAAGGGCACAAAATTTAAACTAAGAGCTAGATGATGTAATCAAACAAGGTGGATGAGTAAGATTGAGTCACCTACCCAAAAGTAATTTCACAGATGAAAGATAAGATTAAGAAGAATCCAGATCACAAAAACATCTAGTTATCTATGCTGCAGAAAAGCACACCTGATATTTGACTGGGTAGATTGAAGATGTGGAAATCAACAATGTGCAAATAATTAAGTATACAAATAAGATTATTAAAAACTTAAAGTTGAAATTCATTGAAGGCAATAACAATCAAGGCATTCCTAAACTATATTGTCATGCTTCCATAAAAGAATATCTATGAAGCAAACCAGCTTTGGAGATTGGTGTGCGAAGAAATTGTTAATGGTTCAATACTTAAATCTATTTAAATTAAGGGGCTTGACAACGATTTAAAGATTACAAATGTTTTTCTGTAGTACAGAAAAACATCTACATAAAATTATTCTGAACATAAACTGATAGATAAGATAAGATAAGATAATTACTAAGTAGCCAAAACGTTTTGGATACAGGAGCGGGAGCGGAGTATCCGATGCGCGGAAACGGCAAAAAACAAATTGACCCCAGATACGGCGTAGGATACGGCAATACAAAAACTATATAAAAATTAAAATATATATAAATTTCAGCCTTCTAAATAAGAATTTAACTATTAACCACAAATTATGCATATGAAAGACAAGATAAAAGACAAGTTATAAGCTAAATAAGTGAATAACCACAACAAACAAGCTAGGATATTGAAAAAACTTAGAAACTTAAAAGCTTAAAAGTTATATTAAAATACTTAAATCGAACACAATGTGAACGTCATGAATGTCGTGATATATTAAATTCAATCATAGATCAATATTCAAAGTTCAAACTATCTTTCATTGTCAATATTCATCATATTCTTCTTCATCAAGAGGATCAAGATCAGCTAGATCATCATCATTATGTGGTTTATTAGAACCACATGGGCTCGAACCACTCGCACTAGGGCCACTGCCAGTTGCACCCCCTTGTGCATGTAAGTCTCGTGGTGCCATTGAACTCCCCTCATCATCATATGCTCCATGGTGGGAAATGGAAGCATCCAAGTCAACTATCTCTGGATCAATGTCCCAATGTCTTGTTGACCCTTCCTTGTACTTCGGGCTACTTGTGGGATAAAAGGCGCAAGTTGGAATGTATGTATACCAAATCTTCAGCCCTTTTAGCCCCCAACCTATTGCGTTTTTGTGAGTGGATGAAACTATATGTACTCCAGTTGCGCTCAGAGGAAGATGAACTTGCAACCTATTAAGGCAACCCAAACTTCAAAGTCAATGCAAAGTTCAACTTCAATCTTAAACACTCAAACTTAAATTTTTTAAAAACTAAAAGAAAAGAGAATAAAAAAATTAGAAACTTACCTATGCCAAGACCTTGATTGCAAGAGGCTGCAAGTAAACCGATGAAGTACCATGGAGGTACCACCACATATGAGCATCCATCCTGTATTTGCTCCAAAGAGCGAGAAGGCTATGACCCGTTTCTGCTATGAAATTACCAAAATCTACCATAACCTGGTCTTGGGCCTCAGGATCAAGGAAGATCCTAGCCAATGCCACCATATATCCCTCACTGACTTCCACATCCTTGTATGGTGCTACCCTCCCTGGCAAGGAAAGGATCTTTGTGCTATAAAATCTAGGAGTCAATGCAAAAGCCAGTAGATGTAATGGGGTGGTTATTTTGTTCCACCGCTCAATGAGGATTAACTTCACTTGTTTGAAAAATATTTCCTCGAGATCTTGTTCTTTTGCATTTATGACGGATTTTATCTTCTCAATCATTGAGTCGATGTCGTCATATATCTCTCCTAGACATGGCTGATCCATGTCAGTAAACCGGATCATGCTCATAATGGGCTCCGTAAAACTCAACAGATAATCCACTCTATCCCACCAAGGGTCCTGTAAGATCAGGTTCTTCACTTTTTGGGCCCGTTGAGTGTTTGATTGCCTCCATACAGACCAAAGATTGGATGTTACCATCCTCATGAGTGCCTCTCGAACCTTCACTAGTCGTCTCAAGACGATTGTGTGTTATGCAAACTGAGTCTCAGCAACCTAATAAGAATGAGGAACAAAATTTAAAAATAAAATTGAAAGCTAAAAGAATACTCAAAAACTTATATTTAAATTTTAAATTAAAAAGAAAGAACGAAAGCTTTTCCTTCCCTTCAGTAGCTCCAACTGTGAGAATGATCTAAAAATGCCCTGTGACATGTGGTGGTTGGTGACAAACATTTGGATCTCTTCAACTTCTGCATACACTTGCTGGATCCACTCTATTGTGTTTGCCATTTTCTTTAGCATTAAATTCAATGAATGCACGACACATGGTGTTCAAAAAATATGCCCATATCGTGCCTCAACTAGCATCCCCGCAGCTTTGCAATTTTTGGCGTTATCTGATATGACTTAGACAACATTTTCAGGCCCCACTGCCTCAATGGACTCAAAGAGAATGTTGGCTATGAATTGGCATCCTTCACTTGCCCCTCACAATCAACCGCTTTCAAAAACATTACCCCCTTAGGGCATACTGCAATCACATTGATTAAAGGGTGGTTTCTTGCATCTTTCCATCCATCAGAAACAATGGACACACCTGTTTTGGTCCATGAGTCCCTAATTGTTTGCAAGGAGGTTTCCACATTTTTTTTGTTTATCCAAAAGGGTGGTGCAGATCTTCTCATATCTTGGTGATTTATACCCTTTTAGTGCCTCATTGATGGCTTTCACCATCTCATGCCAATAAGGTGATCTCACAACATTAAAAGAAAGCCCATTAGCATATACACACCTTGCAATGTGTTCATCTGCAATTTCCCTGCTCTCATTCTGAAAGGCCTTTTCCAATGGCCCTTTTGTAATACTTTTCTTTCGTGCAAGGGAAGCATCCTCGTTCATGGAGATAGGAGCCACAAATGGATGTCGCATGGCCACAATTGGGGATCCACTAGGTGATGGAGCAACCGGAGGCCTCGATGAACGAGATGAACCTCCTCTTTTGACCAATGGATGACCCGCTCTCATAGCCACATTTGCCTCTACATCTTCCTACTCTTTGATATATGCCAAAACTTTTGTTTTTGGCACCCCAGCATTATTCCTCCTCTTGCATACTCTTATACCATTACCCGTTATGGCACACAAGTGGCTTTTCACCCTACTGTAAGATCCTTTGAATACTCCATCACAATCATTGCATTTCCATTCAAAACAACCACCACCTGCGATTTGTTGAAGTATTGTTACATGCCTCCATAACGATGAATTTGGGTCAAAGTACCTGGCCAAAGATTGCCCAGAAGAAGCAGAACTTGTTGCCATTGTAGAAATACCTACAAGGTTCAAAACAAAACAAAAAAGCAAATAAAACAATGGCATGCAATTGCATTGTGATTAAACAATGTAAATTTAAAAAATTAAATAGAAAGAGCAAAAAAAAGATGAACATAAGCAAAAAAATGTTATGTGTTGAAGATTAAATAACAAAAAAAAGAGAAACAAGGTTAGAAATAGAAAAAAAAAACTTACCTTCACTTAGTAAACCACAAATCCTTCACAAATTTTCCTCTTTACAACTCCTCACACTCCTACAAGCTTAGCAATAGCTTCTCAAACCCTAGACAAGCACAATGCAATTTTGGAGAGCCAAAGGTAAGTTTCTTTGCTTTACTTCTAAACAACCTGGAAACGCCCTAGAGGGTCCCATACCAGCCTGGAAACGTACTAGGTACTGGTACGGGGTACAGTACGCTGTGGGTACGGCTGGAAACGTACCCACGAGGATAGGGTACGGTCCAAGTACACCAAACTATACCCGGACCGTACCTTGTCCCTGCGGGTACGTTTCCAGCCGTACCCGTCCAAAAAAAAAACTTGCCAAAGATAGCATTTCTTTCCTTTTTCGGTAATTCTTTCCTGTTTTGGATTTTTGGTGGAAAAATCACAATACAGAAAAAAAAAATTACCATTTTTGGAAAGGGTCCGAGAAGATGTAGCAGCAAAAACTTGCATGTGCCATAACTTTCATTCTGTGTCTCCATTTCAAGTGTTGTTTTCTCTAAAAGTGTATATTTTCTCGAGCTCTACAAATTGATGGCAATATTTTTCTTATTTTCATAAAATCCATTTTTGCACCTTTTTGGACCAAGCAACTTCTTGCAATCTTCTAAAAGAACCGTGTTCTTTGATCGCCTGTAAACAGATTAGTAATTAAAAATACTGGATAGCTTTCCAAAACTCGGCGAGTATTCTCCCGTGCTCGGACTAATCGTCCCACCTGCCAGCTTGGATCCCTATTTTTCCTACTTAGTTATGATGTTATGGGAAATATGTCAGACAATACTATCGTGCTGACTGGATCAAGGAAGGTCACCATGAACAATCAAAACTCCTTGAATCTTATCACAGTCACTCAAGATAAATAATTGTGATAGAGAAATTATAAATTTCAATAAGTATGCAATGTATGAGAATTAAATTTCAATAAGTATGCAAATGCTTCTTTAAATTTATAATTTATATACATGTATATAAAATAAATATATATATATATATATAAAACGTACCCAAAAGCGTATCATACCCAAGATTTTTAAAAATTTGTTGTATCGGCGTACCGTACCCATACCTGTACCCGTACCCGTATCCAGGTTGTCTAGCTTTACGTTTTATTTTTGTGTTGTTCTTTTATTTTATTGCTTAGAATTATCTTTTAGGGTGTAAATTAGAATAATATTTAATTTTTTTAAGTTGTTAGGATTTTAAAACATGAAAAACATAAAAAAAAAATTAAAAAAATGTTTTTTTGGTTACAGGAGCGAGCAGGGAGCGTCGAGGGGCCTGCAGAAACGGCCATACCCGGTCGTTTCGGCAGGCCCCTCGTGGCTCCCTGCCCGCTCCCACACCGCGCCCATACCTGCTCCCAGTACCCCAGCCTGTCATTTCAGCAACGTAGGATAATTATATTAATGTCCAACAAATGACCACAAAAGTAGGTCAATGGGACTACACAATACAATGACAAAAGAGCCAACAAGGAGGCCCGAAAGAGTTATCCAAACAACAAGCAAAGAGAGGAAAAAGAATTAGGAGAAGCAAGAGCCACAATGGCTACAAGAGTGTAGAAGGGTGGAGCCGAAGAAGAAGGGGGCAGAAAAGCCACAACTCCGACGCTGTCAAGTAGCTGGCGATATTCCCATGTCTTATATCTGAAACCGTGGAGAGACTGGAATGTCGGTATCTGGAAGAAGGACGAGCCCTCTATGTCCTCCTAGCTGACCGTGATCCATAGGGGGGCTCTACCCGAGTGCGAACATGAAAGCCTCTGGACTTGGAGGTGGCATCTCGAGTCTTGACGGATTTGGTCTAAGAATCCATATTGGTGTCAAGGTGTCGTTTAGTGCCCCTGTCCGGCAGGAGCACCATAAAGAAAGATGTGATCAGTCCAGTAGCAGCCTATCTAAGGGGGTACTGAAGGGTTTCATACCGAGGTCTGAGAGCCTCTTGTAGATAAAGGGCAAGACACCACTGCTCACGATACTTGAAGAAAGCCGCAAAGAATAGATGCTCCCAGAATAGGCAATGGAATATCCCTCTAATCTCATAGCAGATGGGGCACCTGAAAATGAAGTGTTCCTCAATTTCGACCTATTGGAGCGAACAAAGCTGGCAAATAGACTCCAAGCGATCCAGCTGGTGGTCCTCCACATGAAGTCTATGAGAGCCCACTCTGAACTGGCCTAGGGGTATGCAGAGTGTCTGCAACCAATGTCAGGAGATATACGTAGGCCTGCTAATAAGCCCATCATTGACCTCAATGAAATGTGCAGCACAAAAAGCCATCTTCGGGCGTAATCCATCCAGAGGGCTGATCCAAGTGTGTTGGATGAATTGCATATAAATGTCGTCTCTGATAATTTTGTGCAAATCATGCTTACTCGGTAGGAGATGGATAGGAGCATCCATAGAGTAACTATATGGTGGGAGGCAGTCCATCAGAATCCCAAAAGAAATAAGAAGACATGAGACTCCGATGTACCGACTGCGAGATCGACCACTATGATCAGAAAGAGCAATAGCCTCAGGGAATGGTAAAAAAGGTAGAGATACCTATCCCTGCCTGTAGAGGAAGCTGAAAGTCCCCGGATGCGGTGCAGAAGCGAAACTGTAATGCCCCCTTTTAGGACAATTGGGAATTTTCAACAAATAATTAAAAATCAACTCAAGAAGGACTAGATCCTTTTGAATCAACCTAAAATAGCCAAATGTCAACCAATTACAACCCAAATGCAGTTAGAAGTGGTCAAGGTGGTGAGCTACATTGGTGGAGTCAATCAGATTTTTATTCTTCTTAATTCAGATTTTTATAACAGCAGTGAATTAATTCAAAACAGACGCAAACAACTGAAAACTTCAAAAATGCATAACTCTCTTGATACTCAGTCTTTTTGCACGAAACAAAATGCATAATAAACTTGAGATTTTTCCCTTTCCAATGAACTAAAGATCAAATTTTTCTGAGCACTAAAACTCATTCAAAATAGCACTTAAAATCCCAAATCTAGGCGCTAGGGTTAGAAGAAATTCAATAAATTAATAACTAGCACTTCCCTAAATTGTTTTCATCCTCCAAGAGATTATTTTGATGGACAAAAATACCAAAGACAGATCTGAACTGAAATCATAATATTTAAGCATCAAAATGTGTCACAAACCCCTCTTTCCCAAGTCGCTATGGCTGGGAATAACCAACAGTGACCAACGAAGAGAAAAGGAGTATAACCAATGACTTTCACCCTCTAAACTTGGCACAAAAGACAGAAATGAATCACGCAACAATGGCAGATCTGGAATTCACTTGTTTAACCCTCAAAACATGCAAACAAATTCAGATTTTTCTCAACAATCAATTCGCTAGGGTTAGGAATTCTTTCCCAAGCAATTCACCACACAACAAATGCAACACAATACTAATGGATCCTCAAATCTGAATTCAATTCCACTCTAATAGTTTTGCAAAAGAGAGAGAAAAATCAACAACCTAGGGCATACATCCCATTTCTCCAAGCATGGAGTGATATCAAATGATCAAATCAACATCCCAAATCATGGCCATGCACCCACCCCTCCCATTTCTCCAAGCACCTCGTTTTATAACATAAAGGGTGCAACATTCAAACAGCCGACACTTTCCCTTTTGGAGGGAAAACTAATAAAACTTTAATTAAAATATTAAAAGACTAACTTTATGTGCACCTTATTATTTTCTTATAAAACATTGACACTTTCCCTTTTGGAGGGAAAACTAATAAAACTTTAATTAAAATATTAAAAGACTAACTTTATGTGCACCTTATTATTTTCTTATTAAATAATAAAAAGTAACTAACCTACGTGCACATTTTTAAGATAACTAGAGACTCCCACTTGTAGCACTAGGCATGTCAAGGGGTTACAATGCAAATAACAAACAGACATTTCCAAAACAATCCCCTAGCTTCATCCTCGAACCCACAAGGAGAGAAAATGGGTTAAAGATCTTCAATTCTTCGTCTTCGTAAATGTCCCAAAAAAGGCACATTACAGAAACAAGGCTAAATATGGTCTTCAGTCTAAAGGGGCGAGCCCCGAATTCACCCAGGAGGATGTTGCATGGAACTGTCTCTTTGCACCTGATGATGCGTCTGAGCATGAGAATCTAGACGTGCTCAACAGTAGCCCAATCAGAATCAAGCAGGGATGGCCCCCAAACCTCAAAGCCTTAGAGAACAGTGGGCCTCACATGAGAATCTGAGCGAGACATCTTCAACAAGATGTCTTGGAAGTGGTGGCGGAAGCACTGTCTCTCCAAGATTGCCAAAGAGCCATACCCCTTGTTGACGCGGGGCTGAAGGGCGGGTCGGAGACTGAAACGGGGCCCAATAAATAAAACTCTCAGGTAAGTATATGAGCTAGTGATCTCAACCTCTTACCCTCTGTAGAAGAAGTGGAAGTCAGAGGTCTTCAGCCCATTGAAGATCATGACCTTGGTTTTACCAAGGTTAACTGTCAGTTGTCTATGGTCGCAGAAGAGGGCTAAGGCGTCCAGCTGTCTCTAAAGTCCCTCCGCGGAAGAGGCGAGGAGGACTACATCATCCACAAAAAGGAGAATGTAGATCAGCACTTGCTAGAGAAGGCAACCATCCCCCTCCTAGATATGGTCCTCGAGGAATTCCTCCCATTCATCAATGTAAATACGAAACAAGGTGGTCGAGAGGGGGCAGCCTTGTTTAACTCCGATGGTGCTCTTGATGAAGTTGGAAAACTCGGCAACAACGTGAAGGCGGCCCAAAACCTCCTTGTACAGGCGCATAATGGCTGCAAGAAGAGTTTCAGAAATACTGATGTCTCTAAGTCTACGGAAAAGAGCTTCCCGTGGCACCGAGTCAAAGGCCTTCCGAAAATCCACTAAGCAACAGAAAACCTTGGAGGAGCGGTGACGTGCCTCCCTCAATAATGGCTCGAAGGGTAAGGATATGATCGATGGTCTGCTAAGCAAGACGGAACACCGCTTGCCCCTGGCTCTGTAATAGTATTGTTCCAAAACTCAAAAAGTTGCATGTGGAGAACCATGGCATAAAGCTTAGAGAACGTATGGCACACCATGATGGTCATGTAGTTGTTCAGGTCGAAAGTGGGGCCCGACTTGTGGATGGGGTGAATAATATGGTGGGACCATGACTTCGGAAAACAAGTACAAACCACCTGATTGAAGAGGCCCACAAGATAGTTCTTTAGGGTTTCCAAACCATGCTTGAAGAACTTTGCCTCGAACCCCTCCTCATTTGCAGCCCTGCTGCTTTTCATGGCAGAAATGGCTTTCCTCACATTCGTGTAGGTAAAAATATGACAGGTAGAGGGAGGGGACACAACCTGGATCTGGGGCTAGCCAGGAATGTCATAAAGGGTGGAAGTATGAGTAAACATGTAGCCGGGATGCAAGTCTTGGGGTAAAGAGGAATGACGGAGAAGGATGGTATGCCAGAAACATTTAGGGGAATGTAAAACAAAAACACGGAACTCAAAACAACGGCGAGAGATAAAGGAGTGCTTCTTGTGGCGAAGGAGCCGACTAGAATTAGAATTGATAGATGGGAAGGAGGGGAGAGCGTGTGAAAGCAAAGCAAAGCTGACGGTGAAGGGCTTTGCAGTCTTCATGGTACCACTGGTTCATGGGGCAGGTCCGCTTATAAGGGAGGGTGGGAGTGAAGCGGGGGAAAGAACACGAAGCAACATCACGAATGGCAGAGGAAAGGGTGTCAAACATCAAGTCAGAGGAAAGGGAGGAAAAATGGGGTACAGGGGGAAGAAACTAGCTAAGGTGAAAAGAGAAGTCTACGGGATCACCTTCATCGAACTTTCAGATGGTACAGGAAGGGGCGTGGGATGGGGTCAGAGATTGGGGGTAACCTGCAAGAAGAAGGAAAGGGTCGTATGGTTAGCAAGAGAAATGGGGGAGACACACAAATGGTGAATATAGGGGATCAAATTGGAAGTAGTCATGATGTAGTCCACCACGCTAGCTCCCCCACCATGAGGTCTACATGTGAAGATGTAGGAGTCAGGAAAACACGTAATGCCATTCAGGATCAGCATAGAATGAGATTCCCCCAACTGTATAAAAAAATACATAATAAACGTCATTCAGAAAATACTATAAAAAAATACACAATAAACGTCATTCGGAAAATACTATAGATTAAAATAAAATGTATGGAAATGGTATTATTCTAAATATGATTGTCTTATGCTGGCGAAATAATTTGTCGTATGGGCAAATTGTTGGTTTCCGCAGACGGTCACGGGGCTAAGCCCCTCCTTGTGTATGGGGAGGCTCTCATTATTGAATGTAAACTACCTAAACTACCTAAAAATTGTGGGTGGCCATTAGGCTGGGGATCACACAGGAATACTCCACTAAACATGTGGCAAAGTGTTTATATAAAGTACAAGGGAGGAATTCCAGTGCAGAGAGGTAAAAGGGAGAAAGGGAAATAAGAAGAGAGAGGGTTATTGTTGTGAGTAGGCTTACAGAATTCACATACAATAACCAAAGTAGGTCCACATTCAATTAAAAGAACACAACAATACAAACAACAATAAGACCAATAAATCATAGACACAGAATTGCATTGACTCATTTATCAAAAGTGCAGATACCTTTCTTGGTTTTACAAGATTATCATGTATACAAAGTTAGAAAGAGAGAGTAGAGGAACAGAAGACATCAAATAGAAGAATTACAGCTTTTATTACTTGGTATAGAGGTGGTAATCTTAACAACATACATTCAACCAACAATTGTCAACCCCTTGGAACTGAGAAGCCATTCCAATTTATAGAATTACAAACTCTCTTCGTCTACACCCCTCCACACATGACCTTTCGCCTATCTTCATCACTTGTGACCTTTCCCATTCCTAAGAGGTAAGACATTTTCTTATTATTGAAAAAGGACTCTTACAATGTTTAATTGAGGGTCACTTAAGTGAATAAGATGAAATACCAAAAAGTAAATTCTTAATTGAAAATTAGAATATGGAGAGAGAGGGAGAGGAGAGAAAGAGAAGGGGTTGACTGATCTGATGAAGATGAAGACATTGTTGATGAACTAGCCACTCATGATCCCTAAGGGAGAGTTTCCAGAATGAGCTCTGGTCCTTTGAATTCTTTACTGAACCGAGTTGCCACAGGTGCCACCTTATCTGTTTCTGGAATGCAAAGGTAGCTCAACACTATGATCCATGTCCTGGAAACATCACTAATAGCATTGCATTGACTAGACCAAACTTCATGATCTCTTGCAATATCAGAAATAGAGCCTGTTGGCAAGGGATTCTAAGGTATCTTTGTTGAAGGAAAGAGGGTCAACTACCTTCTTCTTGACCAACTCCCGAAAGGAAACAATGAGTTCTTTTGATGATGAATTCTCAATGAGTGGAGGGAATCCAAATTTTTCTACACAGTTACAGACTTCATTCAAAATCTCTAAGGCGTTTTGTCCACTAGAGTCAAGTTCGGTGATCGCATCTTTTATCATACCATATATAGCAACCACGATGCAGATCCATATTGGGGACAAGTTCTCATCAAGAGATGCGAACACATTCCTACTCACGAGAGTGTGGGAGTCAAGGCAACTCATTTCAAACACAAGTGGTAACACCTCATCCCAATGGATCTTTTCTTTTTCAATCTCCTCTTGTTTTCTTTACTTCCGCAATAGTGGCAAGAACATACCTGAGCAGAGAGAGAACCTCTGGGAGTGATGTCTTTCCTTTCTCGATGATTTTCTCAATCCATCTCTCATTAGCCTTCCCTTGCATCATAAATGCCCTTGTGCCTTCTTGATGATCTGTAAACTCTTCAGCTTTGGAATTCTTCACAAAATCACAAATTAATCGTTGTTGTTTCCTTTCTATTAGAAAATAACAGAAATAGCTAGTGAATGAATTACTATTGTGCGTAGAATCAACAATTGTAGTAAAGGAAAGAATATAAGTTCATAACACCAACAATTTTATCCGAGAAAACCTCCAATGGAGGAAAAACCAGTCGGGAAGGGCAATTGCTCTTTCTTCCCACTTCTATTCGCCAATTCAAATCAACAGGTACAGAATTTACAATAAAAAAGAGAAGTAGATAATATCTCAACACTTCCTTTCAGTTACTTGTTTGTTCTGTCCAACACTCCTTTCTTCTACAAAAATACGATTTGCAGCACCAAGACTTCTTGCTCACTTGCTCCCATGCTTTGATGATCTTCTACACTTTTACAATCATGTATTTCTAGCCTTTTTCATGTCCTCTTATGTACTAGAGAATGGGAAAGGTCATGAAGGAGAAAAGCTATAACGATACATCCTTGTCAAATTTAGAGGCTATTCATTATGAATTTAGTTTTCTATCCATGAATGGCTAGTGTTATCACCGAAATCACAACACCCCCAGAGATATACATTGAACTCGTAGAAGTGTGATTGGAAGATCATGGGTAGCTATGGGAGCAAGTTGTGCAAGAAGACTTGCTACTTGAGATCGTAGACCTCCAGAGAAAGCTGGTTCTTGCTCCTAAATTACCTGCCACAATCTACTCTAATGCAGGGAGGCTAACTGTTCTAATCTAAATTTCCAAGGGACCAGGGAGAGAGAATGCATAAAATGAAAGCCTACACTAAATCGGTGATACACCAGAAAAGGAGGGTGTGAGACTAATCTCCAAATGTGTGAAATAAAGAGGCAAAGCGCACACTAGAAGAGTTGATGACAGTTCACCATAATCTAGCAAAATGCATTCACAATAATATTCCAAGCATACACAATGTTAATGAATCCCTGCAAGAACATAATAAATAGACACAATATACTTGTAGAAAGATTAAAGGGGCAAGAAGAATGCAAGGAAACACAGCAAGGGAAGATATATCCACAAACTGGTATTTTATTGCTTCATGATATGCACAGTTCAATCTATTACAAGATAAGGGCCTAGATCACCATGCAAGGAGTCCACTACAAGGGCCTGCAACACACTGTCTTCACAAAGAAATTTTGACAGAGCTTTCAGAGGTTACCCAAAAACTCTCTGCTTTACAATGAGCCCCAACACCCCAATTTATAGAAAAAAGAGAAGGAAAAGAGAAGGGAAAAATGGAAATCCCCGAAATCTGTCCTTCAACCACCTGTAAGAGGCATTAAATTGAGTGAAATAGTTATACATTACTTGAAAAATTCTCCCTATACTGTCCCATGTGCTGCAGCAGAGAAAGAATGATGACCATGCCTCTTAATTGCACTCCCAGCTACCAAATAAAACACTGTTCTGAACCCGGCCACGTTTTCTTAAAAATATAAATCAATTTCTTATCAAATCTGGAATTTCTTGATTTTTGTGCATTGGGATCGGAACCACGATTCCAACGGTACCAATTTTGTGCGATTTCGTTGAGAAATACAAAAGTTATGGCCTTCTGAGTGTGGGCAGCTATTTTGGGTCTGGCAGGCGTTTTCTGTCATTTGACGGGAATGAGCATTGACTGACTGGAGCCGAATATGTTTCTTTTATTTAAATATATCTACCCTCATTAAAAATAAGAAATCCAGTTTTTGTGGCGTAGAGGACGTCGTGCTCATTCCAGAAAGTCCAATTTTGTGAAAATCGGAGCTCGGAGTCAAAAGTTATGGCCGTTAGTGAAGTTTCTCAGGTCAAACATTGACTTTTCTTCTCTGCCTTCGGCCGCTTTGGCTTTTCGCGTCCCTCGCGTCCCTTTGTCCCATTTGGCATAGTGCTGAAATTTCCCATTTCGGCCGAACCGGCCGATTCACGTACTCGCGGCCCAGATGTCCCATTTGCTTTTGGACCATTCGGGACAAATTTTCCCGATTCGCCCGGTTCGACCTGTTCGCCGTACTTTTGTCCCGCGCGTCCCTGACTGAAAGTTCTCATTTCGGCCGATCTGGCCGGTTCACGTACTTCGCGTACCTTCGGCCCAACTGTTCTGGGCTACCTTGACTCATTTCGGCCGATTCGGCCGGTTCGCGTACTTTTGTCCCGCGCGTCCCAGACTATTTCGGCAGTTAGTCAATTTTTTCAATTTTTCGGCCAGTTCGGATTTCCACGTCCCGCACGTCCTTTTGTCCCAAATGTCCCAAATGCTGCGCGGACCGCCTGGCGGCCTTTCGGCCAGTTCGCGCCCTTTTGTCCCAACTGTCTCGACTGTTGCGAGGACTAGGACTTAGCCATTTTTCATGATTTTTCCTGGCCCGAACTTGTTTTTTGCAATTTTTTCACATCTTTAAAATTTTTTGGGTTTCCTCTTGGACAGAAGAGTTAGAAAGAACCCGAGGGGACCCCAGAAACAGGATTTTTTCCTTGAATCAATATAATTGCTTGGGACTTGAGAATTTAATGCATGTTATCAAAATTACCTTGAGGGGTGAATTTTGGATAACAGCTAGGACTGCCACCCTATGCAAACCGGTGGTCCTGGGACTACCGCCCTGGCTAGGTGACAGTTTCGTAACCATTTCCCTATGAAGGGTGGTGGTCTTGTTACTTAAAATATGGAACCTTTGTTTCATTGTTTTCCTTCTTTGTGCTGACTATTTTTGATGAAGTAGAGTTATTTCGAATCCCTATGGATCACACCTCCCCTTCTTAGGAGGATTTTTTTCCCAAAAAAGATTAGTCGGGGAGTATATGAGGGAAAAACTCCCTCGCTTTCTCCTTCGAGTATTACTGGGCCTACCTTGGTGTCTTTCCTTTCAGTCCAATCTGCCAAGACTCCTGGGGACCTCTTCTAATCTCTTTAACTTTCTGTTGTAGCACTACATCCTCCTCCAATTCACCTCGTGAGTCCAAGATGCAATCCTAAATGGAAGGTAGAAACTATAGTTCTTCATCTTCATCCAGCGTGGATGGCTCATATAGGTGTAAGTTCTCATAGTTTACTATAGAGTACATCCTCATGAATGATGGAAAGTCAAGTCGAAAAGCATTTTCTCCAACCTGCTCCAATATGGTGAAGGTTCCATATCATAGTGGCTTGAGCTTCCATGTTTGACCTTGTAGTCTCTCCTTGCTCAAGTAAAGCCAAAATTTGTCTCCAACATGAAGCTTGTGTTCCCTCCTATGTTGATCATGCCTAACTTTGTACTTTGCTTGAGATTTTTCTAGTTGTTCTTTGACCTTGAGATGGATTTTATGGATCCTCTCAATGAACTTGTTGGCTCTAGTCACCTCTGTGTCTCATGTATCCTCCTTACCCTGCTGTCCAACTACTATGTCCAGCAGATTTATAGGTAGATATCCCAAGCATGCTTCAAATGGTGATTTCATAGTGGATGTGTGTACTGCCTGGTTATAGGAATGCTAAATGTAGGCTAAGAATTCATCCTAAGTCCTTGGGTACTTACTGTTATACCCTCTGATCAATTTTTCCAAAGTCTTATTTACCACCTCTGTTTGTCCATCTGTCTATGGATGGAAAGTTGTGATCCTCTGTAACCTGGTATCCATCTTGTCCCAAAAAGTAGTCCAAAACTTCCCCAAGAACTTGGAATCCCTATCAAAGACAATAGACTTTGGCAAACCAAAATGCACCCATACATTAGCAAAGAAAATATCTGCTGCCTCATGTGTTTTTACTATCTTTCTACATGCCATAAGAATACACATTTTACTGAATCTATCCACAACAACATAGAGATAGTCATGGCCATGTTTAGACATAGGTAATCCTCCTACAAATTCCATAGAAATTTCCTCCCACATACGAGCAGGGACTGGTAAAGGCATATACAAACCTTCCTTCCTAGTTTTAGGCTTACTAGTACAACATAGTTTACATCCACGAATAAATTTTGATACTTCTTCTTGCATGTTGGGCCAATAGAAATACCTTTGTAAGTGGGCTAGGGTCTTACCAACACCGAAATGTCCCGTTACTTTCGAGGTATGTGCTTCCTTCATTAATATAAGTCTTTCTTCTTTAGGAACACAAAGTTTCCCCCATCGGTAGAGCAACCCATCCTTGAGATAACAGTCTTTAATCCCCATCTTTTCAGCCCCTTGAGACTACAACTTCTGAAATGTTACCCCAAATTCTTTGTCTTGAGCATATGCTTCTCCGTAAGCTTCCTTTGTGAAGGGCTCGATCTGAGAGATAGTGACCAAAGAGGATAACTTTTCCCCTGTGTGGGTGGCCTAGACAACATGTATTCCACAAAATTTGTACTACCTTTCTTGTATTTGATCACTATATGGAACTGTTGAAGAAACCCCATCCATTTGTAGTGCCTCACCTGCTGCAATTTAGAATGTGCTTGCAAATACTAGAGAGGTTTGTGGTCAATGTGCACAATAGTTTCTTTACCCAACAAATAATGTTTCCATTTTTTAATTGCTTGAACTAGTGTATACATTTCTTTATCATATACTGAATATCCTTTAACTGATGAAGTGAAGGTTTCATAATGATAACATACGGGTTTACCTCCTTGAAGAAACACTATGCCCATAGCATAATCACTGGCATCTGTCTCTACTTCAAAAGGTTGTTGCAAACTAGGAAGAGCAAGTACTAGAGCATGACTAATCTTGTATTTCAATAACTCAAAGGATTTATCCTGTTACTTACCCCAGTTAAAACCCTTACTCTTTGTGGCCACTGTGTGTAGAGGTGTTGCAATTACTGAGAAACCCGGAATGAATTTCCGCATGTACTGTACTGCTCCCACAAAACTTCTAGTCTCTGTGGCTCCTGTTGGTGTTGGCCAATTTGTGATGGCTTCCACCTTCTTTGGATCCACTCGTAGCTCTCCTCCTCCAACCACGTGCCCAAGATAGACAAGTGACTGTTTGGAAAATTCACATTTCTTCATATTACAAAGCAGTTGTTTCTCCCTGAGAACTTGCAAGACTTGCTACAAATGCGTTAGATGTTCTTCCCATGTGGCACTAAAAATCAAGATATCATCTAGGTATACAATGACACATGAATCTATGAAATCCCGCAATACATCATTCATCAATCTCATAAATGTAGCAGGTGCATTGCATAATCCAAAAGGAAGTACTAACCATTCATACAAACCCTGTTTTGTTTTGAAGGCAGTCTTCCATATATCCTCCTCCTTCATCCTGACTTGGTGATAACCTGACTTGAGATCCAACTTCGTGAAAAATTTGGCATGCTGAAGCTGGTCCAAGAGATCATCTATACGGGGAAGTGGATATCAGTTCTTTATGGTGATATTGTTCAAAGCGCGGTAGTCGATGCACATTCTCCAAGAACCATCCTTCTTTGGCACCATCACAATAGGTAAACCACATGGTGAGGTGCTAGAACGTATCACCCCTTGGTCTATTAGTTCTTGGAGTTGTTTCTTTACATTCAGTACTCTCCAGCAAGGATTTCCTATACAACCCGATGTTTGGTAGAGGTGACTCTGGCAATAGCTGAATCTCATGCTCTACTTCCCATTTTGGTGGTAATCCACTAGGAGCCTGAAATACTTCCTGAAAAGACTGAATAATACTATCCAAATCTTGTTTTCCTTGGTTAGAAATCTCTGAAACTTCTACCCCATCTTGTTTATCCTTTAACAAAAGTAAACAAAACTGATTATGATTTGACTGAATAAGTCATTTTGCTTGGTTAGCACTTACCATAGTAACTTGTGTCTTACGCTGGTGTGCCCGGATGTTGTAGTTGATCCCATCCCTGACCCATCTGTACCGGTTTTCCCTTCTCATAAAGATAACATCCCTAACATACAAGTAAGGACTCCCGAATACCACATCAAAAGCATCAAGTGGAATAACGTCAGCTTCAAAAACATCTATATATTGGGAATTTATCCCAAACTTGACCTTACATCTTCTTGTTACCTGAATTTCAACACCCTTCTTCACCCAACCCAAAGGATATGGGTGTGGATGCTCGTAAGTCTCAAGACCAAGCTTCTTTACAACTACCCTCAGAAATCAAGTTAGATTGAGAACCGGTATCAACCAAAGCATTTACCTTAGTCCTCTTGATCTGGATTTTGATCTGGAATAGTCTACTCATCTCCTCTTCGCTGTCCATGTTGGTGGCCGTGCATCTAAGCCTTTCATCTACATCAGAGTCATCTTCGATTTCCACCTCCCCTTCTATCTTTACAATTGTCATGGACTTCTTGGATTCCTTGGTTCGGTTCTTTGGATGTAGCTCTGGATGCAACTTCCAACATGTAGCATCAGTATGACCATTAATATCACAATTCTTGCAAAAATTCTTGGGATCTTTACAAGTATTTAAAGTAGTGGCAGCTTGTTTACCTTTCCCTTTCCACTTACTCTTGTTACTTGTTTTCCCATAATCCTTTTTCTGCTGATTTGTTGACTGCTTTACCCTCGGCTCTGCTTCTCCTTTCTTTTTCTCATCATCTATTTAGTATGCCTGTACACATGCTTCATTGAGATCCTTGGGCTTTGTGGAGATGAATTTTCTTCGAAGGTGAGTGTGAAGTCCTCCCAAGTATTTGGTCAGAATATCCTCATCCTCCAAATCCATGTTTAGCAACATGGCTTGCCTCCAAAACTTTGTAGTATAGTCCTACACACTTTGACCACTGCCTTGTCTAAAATACTACCATTTAATCATTTGGTCAGTTTTATGGCCAATAGGATAGAAGTTAGCTCTAAGTAATTCCTTAAATTCTTGCCAAGATTTCACAATAGGATGTTTCTTCTTTTCACAAGTAGTTAGATGAGTTTCCCACCAAACTAGAGCATGTCCCTCCATTTTGAGACGTGCAAAGGTGATCCTTTGTGCCTCAGTGACATTATGGACGCTAAAATAGACTTCTAACTATTTCAACCATTTATCCAGTAATTTTGCATCTACTTGTCCTTCAAAGCTTTTGATTTCGACTTTAGTCTCAACTTTAAAAGGAGTATGTTCAGATTTTACCTTTTCTCTTGTGTTAGAAGTCTCTTCTTCATGCTCTTCCCCATAATCTTCCTCATGGTGACTCTTGCCTTATAACAAACTTTTCGACTAAGCCTCGAACCACCGAGTCCATGGAGTCTTGCTTGATGGAAGTTGTCTTCTACAAATCTGTAAGTTCCTCTTACCTTCTAAACATCCTATCCATCATGGTCTCTAGCATCTCGATTCTACGGACCAAGTTCTCTTCCTCCATTTCTCCCTGAATTCTCTATTTCCACTTCTTTGTAGAAATCTCTGGATTGCAAGGTAAAGCTTCTTCACCTTTAGATCTTGTCACTGTCAATACAAATTCAAGAATGAAATACCACAGTCCTGGATACTTGTTAGCTCTGATACCAAAATGATCTATAAACTCTTCAACTTTGGAATTATTCACAAAATCACAAATTAATCGTTGTTGTTTACTTTCTATTAGAAAATAACAGAGATAGCTAGTGAATGAATTACTATTGTGCTTAGAATCAACAATTGTAGTAAAGGAAAGAATATAAGCTCATAACACCAACAATTTTATCCTAGAAAACCTCCAATGGAGGAAAAACCAGTCGGGAAGGGCAATTGCTCTTTCTTCCCACTTCTATTGGCCAATTCAAATCAACAGGTACAAAATTTACAATAAGTAAGAAAGAGAAGTAGATAATATCTCAACACTTCCTTTCAGTTACTTGCTTTCTTTGTCTCAACACTCCTTTCTTCTACAAAAATACAATTTCCAGCACCAAGACTTCTTGCTCACTTGCTCCCATGCTTCGATGATCTTCTACACTTCTACAATCATGTATTTATAGCCTTTCTCATGTCCTCCCATGCACTGGAGAATGGGAAAGGTCATGAAGGAGAAGAGAAATGAAAATCCTTTCAAATTCAGAGGTTGTTCGTTTCAAATTTAGTTTTCTATCTGTAATGGCCAGGACCGCCACCCTATGCAGACCGGCGGTCCTGGGACCACCGCCTTAGCTGGGCGGCGGTTCTGTAACTGCTGCCCTGCGCAGGGTGGCGGTCCTGTTACTTAAAAGACAGAACCTCCATTTCATTGTTTTCCTTCTTTGTGCTGACTTGTTTCTGATGAAGTAGAGTTATTTCAGATCCCTATGGATCACTTGATCACCTCCGGGTTGAAGCTACTGATGGGAGAAATGTCTTTCACAGGAAGAGGAGGTACTGAATTGGGCTCCAAGAAAGGTTGAAAGTGGGCACTGAGAGTTTTCACATGCTCTTCCAATTGCTCAATTGTTCGTTTGTACTCTTCATTTCGAGCAAGTAGGCGGGTAGATGATTCCTTGAATAAATGAGCATCACCGTCGTGTATAGCTTGACCCAAAGAGATGTGGGTCAACTCATAATCCGCATGAGTCATTTGTTGGAAATATTGTCATTGATGTCAAAAGAGGTGCTGAACTGGTAAACGGAAATCTGTTAGAAAGTAACGGAATTATTAACGAAATTGTGAGTATGTCAACGGAAATAACCAACAACATATAGAGTAGCAAAAAGAGCAAAAATCGGATATTTATATATGTGAAAAGGGTCGCCTTTATAGGAGAAATACAACAGTATCTGTGTAAAGCGAACAGCATTCAAGAAAGAGGAAGATCTTGACAATCATGATGAGAAGAAAGCAGCGTTTTTTCATGAAGACCGTGATTTATCCTTGGAGGCCCACGATTTGCACAAAAGAGGGCCCACAACTTGCTTAGAGAGCAGCACTCATGTCTTAAGGGGCTGCATTAAATGTTTAGGTGATAATTAAATTATTTGGGGCAGTCTTTATGTGTGCATTAATTAATTCAAAGGGGGCAGCGATTTGTTTAGAAAGAATAAATTAATAAATAAAGGCCGACTAATGTTAATGAAAGGGTGTGATGGTTTAAGGTGTAATGCCCTGTCGAAAAGGTACGAAAGGCTATATAAGAAGATTCATATGAGACATATTAAGCATGGATTCAAGTTGAATATCTTAGGGAAAAAGAAGAAGAAGAGGAAGCGTAAGGGCAGAATTTTAAAACAGCAAATCTGAAAGTAAGAAGAAGAATTTTCCATTATTCGTTGAGGAAGCAACAAGTTCAAAAGTGGAAAGCAAATTTTGTAAGGTTGGTGCCTTCATACTCAAAGAGATCGGTGTCTCTTAATGAGTTGGTGCTTAGCAAAAGGGGTGGGTGCTCCTGTACGTTGGTGCCTACAAAACTATAATTTGGGGATTGGTGTCTCCAGTAGGTTGGTGCCTACAAATTTTTGAGAAATATATATAAAGAAAGAAGTTTCTCCGTGGTTTTCTCCCGAAAGGGTTTCCACGTATATTTGTGTCTACTTGCATTAAGTTTTGTGTTCTTTGATTGATTTGATATATTCACATTGCTCGTGATTATAGATATAAGTTTAAGTATTAAAGTTTGAAATAATATCATAATACTGATTCACCCCCCCTCTCAGTATTATCTTGTGCTCAACATCATTTCCTCCGTGGATTTCACAACTTTTGGTTGTGTAATTTCTACATAATCGTCACAAGAAGTTCCACTGAAGAGGCGGGAAGCTACCTACGCCTTCTTGCTCCGCTTAGATCTCAATACTTTTGTGATAGCTCCAAGGTCAGGCATTACAGCTTCTTATGTTGTTCTTGGCTCACTGATCAACAACTCTTGAATCCATGGCAATGGCTCTTTCGGAGTAGACACGATGTTAATCACAAGAACATTTTCAGGAGAATGGCGGGGGATCACAATTGGTTCGTTATGGGAAAAATCTGCCATTGAGGAAGACATACTTGAATGTCGATGGAGGATGGGAGACAGTGATGCATAAGTCTTACCTGGTTCAAGAGGATCTATGGGATTTTCGATGAATCTAACCTTCTTATGAAGCCTTCTGGAATAGGCAACCTATGTGCTTTTTTCGGAGGTTCATGTTCAATCGCCCTTGGCTGCACTGAAATGAGGTTTGATTGAAATGTTCCTTCCTTGAAGGAGTGACCACATTACCAAGTATTTGATTGAGTGTTTACGAGCACTATTGTGAATAATATCAAATCAAATTGGGATGATATCTCGTTCTTGCATACAAGGAGCCCCACATGGAGATCGCCTATCTTCTCTTCTCAACTCTAGAGTATCTCTGGAATAAAATCAGATTCAGGGATGCTCATGTACCTTCTTGCTCATAGGTTTCCCATGGGATGATTTCTTGATTCTTCACCCCTGATGGTTTGAATACTTTGATGACTTGATTAGCCCATTTGACTTGTTTCTCTGAGAGATGGAAAAGGATTTAAGACATGATGTTTCTCAGCTCGTTTGATGAGTTTCTCATTTCAATTATGATCATTTCGGATGAGTACATATTTTATCTGGCTTAATATGTTTGGTTGTCTTACTTTTGCAAGATGTTTGTACTGTAATCACAGTTATGTTTGTTATAATTATAATTAATTTCATTAGCAGCGAAGGTTGATAACAATGGACTTGTCATTATTCCGATGTCAATTTACTTCACTTGTCATTGTTGCATCACTGTACTGATATTACTTCTTACAACGTTGTCCAGTCATTTGATTATATGAGCTCTGTGATTTTAACTGTTTGTGATTCGTGTTAAGTACAGCCTTGAGGAAGAGGTCGTAGACCTTATAAGCTTTTCTGCCTTACCTAAGCTCTTCATGATTAAGGAAGGTAAGAATGGAAAGATCGATTTGGTTGAAGTTATAACCTTTGTGATAAAGCTTTATGGCATGAATTGATTAGTGACCTGGTTACTTTAAAATTTTGTGGGCTTATTAAAAAGGTCTAAAAGCTTAATAAATTTCATGGTCATCAACCATGGTTAACAAATGATGTCAATGGCAAGGGTGATTATTAGGGTCACTGACCCAAGCATTTAAGTTATTTAAAATTAAGCAATTAAAATGGCCACCCGAACTATTGTTATCTTTATTAAATGTAAATAGGCCAAAGGCCACTATATAAAAGATAAGTTTAAGTTTTAAACGATCATCGACTGTTTGATGCTAACTCCTCTTCGGTTGTATGGTGATGATCCATCTACCTTAGTCATGGGGAATGCTAAATTAGTTGGTAGTGGTTTTTGGAGGGAACTGTTACTTGTGCCTATTGAATTAGTGGAGATTAACTCCGTCCCCACAGGTTTTAGGAGAAGCGAGAAGCTTCTCGAGGAAGCTACAACATAAGTTAATGTTATTTTTGGTTTCATTTTTTATTGCAATCCTTTTCTCTCTCTTTCGAGCTCTACATGGAGGAAAGGGAGAAGCTATTTTTGTGTTACCTGTTTAATACCGCATGCATATTTTTAATTTGATAGTGGTATTTACATGGGGGCTATTTATGAAGCATGTTAATAATAAAATGGGGTTCCTTTGTCAAGATGGGGATTATTACTTGATTGAATTTCAAAAGCAAATTCTAGAGTTTGCTGGAAATGATTATTGTGAACTTGGCCGACTGGGAGAAAAGATTGAAGGATTTATATGATATTTTTCACAGGAATGAAATCATTTTCTCCCCATATTTATTATTTATAACATTAAAATGTTTTAATGTTTAATTACTTACATGAAATCTTCTCATTTTTTTGATAATATGGGTTAAGGGAGGTTTATCAATTTTATGTTAGCATGAAATGATCTTTGACTCTCATAATGAGTGTAATATGGATATGGTCATGTATCAGACCCTATGAATGATTTTGTTAATGAAATGTCTTGGTTGTGAACACTCATTTTCTTTGCATTTGTATATAGGGTGAAATATCCATTACTAGATTTAACGTGATTTTTGTGGTGTTAATATTCTGAGGATGTATTACGTTTCCCCAAACACCCATTTCGAAGAAATATTGTTATAGAAATGTAAAATGTGCCTCTATGAACTAGTTTTTATTTTCTTGGACTGGTTCATTGTATCAAATGGTTATTCTGGGGGAATATTTATATATCTTTATCTTTTTTTTAACCCATTTGGTTTTACAACTTAATACATTGAGGATCATGCCAAAAGTGTTTCCAACCTCAGCGGTGTCCCGGCTACACTTTGGGGCAACGAAAAAGAAAGCGAAAGAACCATTGAGGAGCTTGATAAAACTGATGTTGCCCACATGACAACTTTGGGTATGTTTCACGCCTGGAAGAGAGTCAAGACCAGCATCGACAAAGCTACCAAGAAGTAGTATTTGTTGCTTCTGCTACTCTTGTTTGTTTTTTTGCTATTTTTTTGCGATCTCTTTACTGCTTTTTTTGCTATATTTTTGTTGTTTTGTCTCGTTTGAGTAGCTGTTTCTGGGCTACTTCGAGCTTCATTGTAACACTTGGATCTTGATCCATTCTCTCTTATTCTCACTCCTATTCCGGCTCTCAGGCCTTCTTTTGTACTCAAGTGTGGGGGGTATAGTCCCTTTCAAAAAACTATTTGCCAATAATAATAAAAAATACATGTATATATTTTGTTGTTGGCATGTATATATTATATACAATCGTCATCTCTTGTTTAATCTCTTGGCTCCTTCTGTGTATATAAATATTATGTTGGGAAGGTATAAGGATTTTATACCTTCGAAGGTCTGTGGGATTTTATCTACATCTGAATTGGGTTTATAATACCCATTATAGGGCACTTGTGTGAATATTCAAATGGTGGTTTATGGCATTTAGTCATTTGATGATTTACTTAGGTAGTTTTATAGGACTTAGGAATTGTGTAAATGGTTGTTCGTTTTTATTATGGGTCTTTGAATTTTTTTAAGTAAGCCCCATCAGTTATGGACTGTTTGAGTCAAACTATTGAACATGAATGGTTTGAGGTATTAAGAGATCTTGAATTTTAGGCCAACTGTGTGGTTGTATATTATTTGATTGTAATTTTGTAGGATGATTTCACAAATAAGTCATTATGGTGTTGGTCGTAATGGGATAGGTCTTATTTGATTTCAAAGATGTTAAGGAAAGTATTGGTGGTCTTTGGAGATATTAAGCAAAGTTTGGAGAAGTTAAGGTTTTTCCATTTTTCGTATTGTTGAAATGGATTCATGATTTCTTCCTGCCAAGATTGACTATTATTCTTGAGATTGATGTGATTGGCATGCTACAGAATTATAAGACAAATTGTATTGTTTTTTTATTCATGTAGACTGAATGAACTTATACTTTTTTGAGGATTTATTTTTGACTCAGTAAAAGGAAATAATGTAGTGAATAATATTGTAAATTATCATCTTGTTTTTATAGTTATATTGTCATATTGTTTACTTAACTTTAAGGTAGAAGTGGAAGGTAAGCAAATCAATGAACATGTTAAGAAAACTATTGATTTAAGATTAAATTATGTTTTTAAAAATAGTCATAAATATTAAGTGAGCATATTTAGGGAGAATTATTAAATATATGTTGTTTCTTTGAAGGTAATAAGAAATAAAAGAAAGGGAAGTGATTTTATGATCCCTTCTATTTAATCCTTGAAGTTATATTACTGGTGGTGTTTGATCATTGAGATATTTTAGTGCTATAATTTGCAAATATGAGGTGGAAAACCTTTCATGCCAGTTCTTTCGAACTGACCGATTTTAACATATTTACAGATGGCGGAAAATAATTCATTCTCCAGAGGAAGTATTAATTGAATGAAGTTTTATTATGATGTTTAAGTTTTATTTAAATTCATGACATTATTGTAAAATCGGGCATGCGCTTCACTATTTTTATTTTAATGAAGGGAAATTTAGCCTAATGTGATTATTGTACTATTCTAAAAAAGAGATGTTGTACTTGTAATTATTATCAAGATATAATTTACAAGTGGTTTAATATTGTTGTAAATTATATTGTTCTACTTAATGATATTGATATTATGTGATAAATGTATTATTAATGATTGTATAGATTTTATTGAACTAAGAGTTACCATATTAACTATGTGATGATGAATTATGATATAGTTATACCTATTGGAAAAATACAAATTTAAATGTAGTTAAATCATTTCGATAGATGAGAATACTAAAATGTACACTTTATGGAATAGTACAACAATGTCGCAATTAAATAAATTATGGACTGCGACAATAATGCAACAAGTTATCTTAAATTAAATTTAATATGAAAAATGGATGTAAATAAAATAACGTATGAAATGAATCCAACGTATTTTGAAAAATAAGTTATGAACCTTAGGGACATATTCAGATGCAATGAATTTTTCATTGCAATATAAGGGAAACCTATCATAAAAAATAATTCAATTATAATCTAATAAGCTAAGTGTTACGATGTTACTATTAATCGGAACTTGAAAGGACAACCAAATGGCCGATATATAGTAGTGTTCATTTGATGACGCAATTCATAAAGTGAATACTACTATATAGAAAATATCCTAAGTTATCCCTTCGATGTCCACTTATTATGATTGTTGTAACCTGGAAGGAATTGTGTTACACTAAAGTTACAGAGGTTGTTTATATAGTATGAAAAAGTCACCTCAGTACCAACTTATGTTGGCTACGGGGAAGGAAATGGTTACGTAATGACCTAAGTCATTACATTTCATTTCCTCTCCCTGTAGGCAACCTAAGTTGGCACATATGTGCTGATTCACACATGATGAGTAGGTTTTGTACCTTGTGAGTAACATGTTCAATTGCTTTTAAATCTATTGAAGTTATTCAATTTTTATAACTGAACAAAGTGACATGGTGAATGGACAATTTTATGTTGATGAATGTGTTGTCAAGAAACTGAGCATGCATGCAAGACTCTTAAACTTTGTTTGAAGTAGTGTAATCTATTAATTACATTGTCAAGTCCACCATGTTCTAATTAGCAGTGGAAGATGTCGGATAAAAGATTTGAATGAATGATTTTTAGATAGACACTTAAATAACATCACTTGTAAATAAATTCATGGGGAAGGTACCACTTTGTATACTTTGTATATAGACTCGAAAGAGTAATCTATGGGGGATCGGGTAGATATAATTGACCCATAGTTCTACACATGGTTTATTGATTGTTATCTGATGAATTATATTTAAATTTTTGGAATGGTTACCATTAAATGATGTACAGTTAAATCATTGAAGGAAAAATTTAGTTTGGGAAGTATAAAAAAATTCCCATAATTTAATAGCATTGAAAAGTAGATGTTACATTTTGGTATCATAGCTCAAGGTTACAAATCTTAGACAGATTGAGCCCAGTTATGCTACTCTTAAATTTAATTAGCTATCTAATAGATAACGTGGTTAGGATAAGAGCACATGCTCAAGCAATACACCAATCATGTAGGTGGCAAAGCAACCACAGTGCATAAGTTAGATTGAAATACTCATTGTCATTCTTAAGGATATGCAAAGTTTACCATGTGGTTTTTCTTGAACAACAAGTCATGGGTAATGACAACTAGTCGATTAGAAATTATGGTATTGAACCATATCAGGAATAACCTACGGATGTAAACAAAAATGTAATGGACCCCAATGTGGGAAATAATGTAAATGAAATAGACCTTAATGTTGTAAATGCATAATTCAAATCTGAATGCTAACAAATTTAATCAACCAAGTAAAACAAGGGGGCATATTTGGCTGTAGAACTGTCAAATGATATCAAGAGGATCATCCCACCTAGTTTCAATGATAGGACCTTAGGAGATGGAGCCGATGGAATTGGCTCAATTGAGATGGAGAAGTATTTTTCCATTGGAAAATTCTCTGAGGAAACTAAGGCAGTTTGGGGAGCCTACCAAATCTTCAATGAGGCATCTTCTTGGTGGAACATCTGGAAAGTTGAGCTAGGGGTTGATAAGAAAGTCTTACTTGGGACTAGTTTAAGGAAAATTTTAGAAAATGATGGTTGCCACAGCTTTATTATGATCAGAAGATGTCTGAATTTTAGTAATATTAACTCAGCGGAGAAAGAGGACAGTGATTGAATACAGGAAGAACTTCGCTAGAATGCTTCTGAAGTATGTACCTAAGTATTAGAATAGATGAGAATTTTTGCATCACAAGGAAGTTCATAAAAGGATTAAACCTGGTAATATGAGGTGAAGTTCATGTCCACAGACCATCAACTATGGAGGTTGTTTTCGAAAAGTTTTCTAATCAGGACTAAGAATAGAAATTGTAGGCCATTTCTGCGCATAGAGAGGAGAAGAAAAAGAAATATGTTAATACACCTTCACCTTTAGCACCTAAAAAGGTTGGGTGGAAGAATTTTGGTAGTAAGAAACATAAATGGGAATGGTGTTGGCAAGAAAACTAGCAATAGTTAAGATTGCTACAAATGATAAGAAAACTGGATAGCTAAATAATATAGCCAGCAATGAAAGTAAAAACTAATAGGAAGGTACCTTTTGGGGGATTTTTTAAATGTGAGTCTTGACCTCGATACGCAAATAAATTCTCTCAGAGGAAGAAAGGATGACAAAAAAACACCGCATATCATGTTGCAGTGACTAATAAGTAAGACTGAAAAGCTGGCTACGCTAGTTGAAGATGCAGGTAAGTTGTATGGACTACATGTAACCATTTTATTTAATACCGGTGTAGCTGAATGTTTTTTTTCAACTAAATTAGAATCTAAACTTAAAATAAGAGCTAGATATATCAAAAATACATGGTTTTTTCATTACAGGAACAACGATTGTCCACACGGTTAAACAATTTCTATTTAAAGTAGAATTAGAATTTACAAGCTTCACCAATGAAGTAGACCTTTATGTAGCTCCTATAGGCTCGTATGACATAGTTATAGGTGTAAACTGGTTATCCAAACACAGAGGAAACTTTAGATTGCTCTTGAAAAATAGATCAAATGCCTAGATACCCTGCAGAAAACGTTAGAAATTTAGGGAATAAAAAAGAGGTTTTATGGTTAGGAAAATCTTAGCCATACAACTTAAGAAAGATAAGAACAAAGGTTGTATCCTTTATGTAGTAAAAATTACATATTTAGGAAGAAGGTAAAAATTATGTGGAAGATTATCCACTACTACATGAGTACATCGAAGTATTTCTAAAATAATTACCTGGTCTTCCACCCAAAAGAGAGTTTGATTTCAACATAGATATCAAACCGGGAACCGAACCAATTTCAAAGGATCCCTACATAATGAATACAATTCCTGAAATTGTAGAGTTGAAAGCACAACTTCATGAACTTTTATCTACAGCTTTCTTCAACAAATTTCCTCAGCCTTTTCATGCAATTCGAGCAGCATAATCACGGGGAGTTCGAACCCATTAAACCCCAATTTATCAAACTGCCTTCACCTTAAAAAGACATCTCAAAATATATAAACCTTGCCCAATTTTCTCAACTGAAAATAGCTTCACCAAACTCACATGCACAGCTCTCTATCGAGCTTTTTAAAAAAATTGCAAACCAAAAATGAAGCTAAGTTTGCATGGGCGGTAGCTTCTTAGATAAGATAATTATATTAAATGTCCAACAAGTGACCACAAAGATAGGTCAATGGGACTGTACAATACAAAGCAAAGCAGAAACAACAGGGAAGACCCAAGGGGGTCTCCAAAAACAACAAACGAAGGAGAAGAAGAAGAGAGCACAAGGGATGAGAGGAAGGTGGAGGGAAGGGCCTCGACACCAACCCTCACGATTGTTGCCCAAGGTCAGTTGAAAAGAAATTGGTGATGTGTTGCTGTCTGGTGTCAGGTACTAGAAACTGTTGGATACGCCCATGTTTCGTGGAGTGTCGAGTTCTCTGGGTGGACCTGGTGGTCTGTCGTCTAAAAGAGGGAGCTCTTGGCTGTGCATGAATCCGGAAATCTCTGGTCAAGGAAGAAGCTCCTCTAATCCTGACAGATCTAGCCACGAGATCTCCACTAGGGTCATGCCCCCGCTTAGTGCCCCTCACACCCGGCAGCAAATCAAAGAAAGATGTGATATGTCGAGTAGTAGCCTCCCTGAAAGGAGGATGGAGGGCCCTATCACGGAGCTTAATGGCCTCCTGTAAATAGAGAGCAAGACACCTCTGATCATAATACCTAAAGAAGGTCGTGAACGTAAGATGTTCACGGAAGAGACAATGAAACCTCCCTCTGATCTCATAATAGATGGAGCATCAGAAGATGAAATGTTCCTCTGTCTCAACCTCCTGGAGAGAGCAAAGCTGGCAGATCCTCTCAGAGCGAACTAAATGGTGATCATTCTCGACCCAAAGCCTGTGGGATCTGACTCTGAACTGGCTCCAAAGATATGCGAAGAGCATGCATCCAATGACGGGAGATATAGGTGGGCCGAATGATGAGTCCATTGCTAACTTCCAGGAAGTGGTTGGCGTAGAAGGCCATTTTCGGGTGTAGCTCCTCTCGGGAGTTGGTCCACGTAACCTGGGTGAATAGTCTGTATATGTCGTCTCTGATAATTCTGTGTAAATCCTGTGTGCTCAGAAGGAGGTGAGCAGGAGCATCCATGGAGTACCTAAAAGGGGGGAGACGGTCCATGTTGATCCGAAGAGATCCAAGAAGACGAGAGGTCTCGGCATACCAGCACCGAACACGACCACTACAGTCAGAGAGAGTAATGGCCTCGGAAGAACATTAAGCAAGGTAGATGTATCTATCCCTGCCAGTGGAGGAGTCTGAAAGTCCCTGGATGCGGTGCAAGAGTGAGATGAGACCAAAGATGACCTCTAATCTGAAAGGGGCGAGCCCCAAACTCGTCAAGGATGCTATGATGGGGAACAGTCTCTTTGCATCTGATGATCCGTCTGAGCAAAAGGATCTAAACCCGCTCAATAGAGGCCCAATCCGACTCGAGCAGGGAGGGGGCCCCAAACCTCAGAACCATAAAGAACAGTGGGTCTCACAAGAGAGTCTAAGAGAGACATCTTGGACAACGTGTCCTGAAAGTGATGGCGGAAGCACCGTCTCTCCAAGATCGCGAGGGAACCATACCCCTTGTTGATGCGGGGTTGAATAGCCAGATGTAAACTGAACCGAGGTCCAGAGAAGAGAACCCCCAGATAAGTGTAGGAGTTGGTGATCTCCAACTCCCCCCTGTAGAAGAAATGGAAATCAAAGGTCTTCAACACATTTAAGACCATAACCTTGGTTTTACCCATGTTGACTGTAAATTGCCTATGATCGCAGAAGAGGGCTAAAGCATCAAGCTGTCTCTGTAACCCCTCCGCCGAAGAAGCCAAAGGACCACATAATCTGCGAAGAGAAGAATGTAGATCAGAATATGGTGGAGAAGACAGCCGTCCCCGTCCTGTATGTGGTCTCTAAGAAAATCCTTCAGCTCATCAATATAGATACCAAACAAAGTAAGAGAGAGAGGGCAGCCTTGTTTGACCCCGATGGTGCTCCTAATGAAATCGAAAAGCCCAGCAGTAGTGCGAAGGCGACCCAAAACCTCCTCATACAGTCGGGTAATGGCAACAAGAAGGGTTTCGGAAATACCAATGTCTTTGAGTCTGCAGAAAAGGGCTTCCTGCGGAACAGAATCAAAGGCTTTCCGAAAATCCACAAAGCAACAGAAAACCTTGGAGGTGTGGTGGCGTGCCTCTTCAATAATGGCACGAAGGGTAAGGATATGGTTGATGATCTAGTAAGCAGGTCGGAACCCAGCTTGCCCCTAGCTCTGTAACGATGTTGCTCCAAAAACTGAAAAAGCTTCATGTGGAGAACCGTGGCATACAGCTTAGAGAATGTGTGGCCCACCATGATCATCATGTAGTTATTCGGGTCAGAAGTAGGACCTGACTTGTGGATGGGGTGAATGATATGGTGGGACCACAACTTCGGAAAACCCGTACAAACCACCTAATTGAAGAGGTCCACAAGATAGTTGTTTAGAATGTCGAAACCGTACTTAAAGAATTCCGCCTAGAGGCCCTCCTCATCTGCAGCCTTGCTGCTATCCATGGCAAAAATGGCTTTCTTCACATTCATGTAGATAAAGATATGACAAGTAGAGGGAGGGGACACAACTTAGATCTGGGGCTGGCCAGGGATGTCATAAAGGGTGGAGGTATGAGTAAACATGGAGCTAGTGTGCAAGTCCTAGGATAAAGAGGACTGACAGGGAAGAATGGTACGACAGAAACATTTAGGGGAGTGAATAAGGGATGCACGGAGCTCCAAGTGACGGCGAGAGATAAAGGTGCGCTTCCTGTGGCGAAGGAGATGACGGTAATCGGATTTGAAAAGTAGGGAAGGAGGGAAGAACATGTGTGAAAGCAAAGTGAAGCTGATGGTGAAAGGCTTTGCAATCTTCGTCGTACCATTGGTTGTAATGTCCCCTTTTCCGAGGCATCACTAATATATCGGTTCATCACTTTCATTTGCATTGTAACTCGTTGGCATGCCTAGCGCTACAAGTGGGAGTCTCTAGTAAGTTTTAAAATGTGCACATAGGTTAGAAATAAATAAACTACACATAGTCTTAGCATATTAAATGTTTTAATTATGTAATTGGAGGGAAACTTAGGTAAAGAGGGCCACTTGGCTATCCAACTTGTAATTGCAAATTTAAAAAGTGTACTTTCCCTCCAAGTGGGTCAATCCCTTTTGGGAAATCTATTTAAGGGATGTGAGGGGGTCATTTCACCTCATGTTAATTTGATCATTTGATATCACTCCATGCTTGGAGAAATGGGATGTATGCCCTAGCTCTTCATCGTGCTCTCTCTCTCTCATTCGATTTGGAATTGATGAAAATCTGATTTTGCTAAGGATCCATTTGTGTGTATGTTGCATTTATTGTGTGGTGAATTGATTGAGAAAGTGTTCCTAACCCTAGCGAATTGATTATTGAAGGAAATTTGATTTTGTTTGCTATGTTTTGGTGGTTAAACAAGTGAATTTCAAATCTGTTGTGTTTTGCAATTAATTTCATAATTTTTGGAGATGATTTGATGCCCTTAATGTGCTGGGCGCCATGCTTTTTAGGGCAAAATTAGGGTTTTGTGTTTGCTGTGCGAAAACTAATTTTGGAATATTATTCTTCATATTTTTGTGGCCCAAAATCCAAAGTTTAAAGGTTTTTTCTTCGTTGGTTAAGCGGGAAATAATTTTAGAAGTTGCAGCAGTCTAGGGTTGGATTATTAATTATTTGGGACACATTTTGATGTTTAAAATTTGTGATTTCAGTTCAGATCTGTTCTTGGCATTTTTGTGCATCAAAACAAGTTTTTAGAGGGTGAAAACAGTTGAGGGAAGTGTTGGTTATTAATTTAATAATTTCTGATAACCCTAGCGCCTAGATCTGGAATTTTAAGTGTTATTTTGAAGGGGTTTTAGTGCTCAAAAAAATCTGATCTATAGTTCCTTGGAAAGGGAAAAATCCCAAGTTTATTGTGCACTTTGTTTCATGGAAAAAGATGGAGTATTGAGTGAGTTATGAAATTTTAAAGTTTCAACTATCTGGAAGTCATTTTTATTTTTTATCTGCTGCTATAAAAATTTGAACTGGATAAGATTGGGATTCCAATTGATTTTCCCATCTAACCCACCACCTTGGCTACTTCCAACCCTATTTTGGGTTGTAATTATGCTGACATTGGGTTATTTGAGGTTGAATTGAAAGGATCTAATCCTTCTTTGTTCAATTTGGGTTGAAGTTGTTGTGATTTTCTATTTCATCAAAAAGGGGACATCACACTAGTTCATGGGGCAGACCCGCTTATAAGGGAGGGTGGGAGTGACTTGGGGGAAGGAAAACAAAGCAGCGTCACGAATGGCGGAATAAAAGGTGTCAAACATCAAGTCAAAGGGGAGGGATGCAAAATGGGGAAAAGGAGGAAAAAATTGGCAAAGGTGAAAATAGAAGCCTACGGGGTCACCCTCATCGAACTTCCAAATTGTACGGGAAGGGGCGTGGAATGGGGTAAGGGAATGGGGTGGGGTAACCTGCAAAGAGAAGGAAAGGGTCGCATGATTGGCAAAGGGAATGGGGGAGACAAACAAATGGTGAATATAAGGAATAAAATTGGAAGTAGTCATGATGTAGTCCACTACGCTAGCTCGCCCACCATGAGGTTTGCATATGAAGAAGTAAGAGTCAGGAAAACACGGAACGCCATTCAAGATCAACAAATCATGAGATTTCCCCAACTGTAGAAGGTGTCTAGCCATATGACGTCAAAAAACCAGCCATATCTTCTGAGTCCCACTAAAAGCCAACTAAAACAGGGTCCATCTCAGATATACAGAGCACGTCTTCAGTCTTGTCATGTAGGGGAACCTGGAGGTTCATGGTACGGGCATTAAAGTCTCCCAAAACAATGACCTCCCCACTCGCTGAAAACTGAGATATGCCAGTATAGAGGTCGAAAAAGGGGTCCCCCTCTGGGCCATATGAATGGCAAACGAAGAGGAGGCTGGGGGGAAATGATAGACTGCAATGAAGATATAACTAAGGTGAGACAAGGTTCGCCTAATCGTGATCTAGAGAAAGTGGGCAAACTCGTCCTCTACGGCCCCGAAAATCCTCCTCCGAAGTATATCCCTGACCAGGCAAGCAACCCCGCCAGAACCTCTAACCCCTCCTGAACTCCGAGTCTCTTGTCTGCAAACCGAGAGCCAATAGTACCCTCTGATGTCTGGGAGAGGACAAACAGGGCTCACATGAGTTTTTAGTAACAAAGAGGAGGTCTGAAGACCCAAGAGCATCATAAAAATTACCCGGAGAAGACCAATAGGACTCGTTCCCATTCAGCATGTGATAGAGATGCCCATGTTTCGACGCATGTTCCAGCAGAACCTTCATTTGGGAATAGATCCAGGGACCTAGCCCAGAGGAGGAGAGTCATGAATCACAGCCTTGACGTTACGAATTATTGCCCATTTACCCGCTTTCCTAGCTGTCATAACGATTTCCTGGGATTTCTTGAGTTCGGCCACCTGTTCTCTGGTGAGGTCTTCGTCGAGGAAGACCTTATTGGGGAGAGAGAATAGCTTGCACTTGGCTCTGAGTGCCCTGAGCTTGTCATATGCTGATTTGAAGTGGAGAAAAAGGGTGGAATCATGTCCGAGCCACGTTTTATCAAGCTGCACATCAAGCAGCCCCAGACTTTCATTTCATAAAGTCTGATGCAATGGCCAAAGGGTCAGAAGAAGGAAGGAGTGTGGGCAGCCCTCTCACATTGAGGTTAAGTTCTCTAGCCCGTCTAGTTCTCCCTTCAACCAATTTAGCTTGCAAAACTTCTTCCACCGCTGCCAGGGTGAGTTCTTGTCTTTCGCCTTCATGACTTGGGCCCATGTGTCCGCTTGTTTTTTGAGGTTTTCATGTTGATTCACGATTTCCTCTTGTTTGTGTTTAAGGTCTAAGATTTCAGCCTATAATTGATCATTGGACGCAGTAGGTTTGATGTATGCATTGTTGTCAACAAGTTGTCTCCGTAAAAAGATATTGTCTGCCTCAACCTTCTCCATCTTTCACGTGAGTTCAAATATTCAGTCCAAAGAGCTCTGTTAGAGGATTCCAAGGTTTCCAACCTATTAATCAATTCTACAATGACGTTGGGTAAACCATCTTCCTATTGTCCTTGTTCCTTTTTGCGGCATCTGAGTGATCCGCGACAAATTGGATGAGGCTGAAATTTTATGCAAGTCCTAGGATTGATTAAGATTGTCATGCAGGACTGGAGCAACAGGAGGAGGAGACCTTACGTCCATTTTCCGCTTTTTAGATCCCCTTGTGTTATCCGCCACATGAAGTTGTGGCTTGTTTGAGTGACCCGCAGTTTGGTTAACGACATAGAAATCTTCAAGTTCAAAGGACATGAAATTAGGTTCAGGAGGGGCTTCTTGAATTTCTTCTGCATTGCTTGTTGAAGGAGCCACAAATTGTTTCATGTATATAGAAAGGAGTTTGGATCATGATAGCCTTTTCCCTTAAAGAATTCATTTTAACTTCACATGTGTATTGATTGCGGGGTTGATCACAAGGATGACGCAACCAATCAAAATTTTTGGCCATATTATTATGAAATGGAACAATAGCTTTGCTTAAGCTGGAAACTGACAAAGGCTGCAAATTTGCTTTTGGTGGCTTTCTTGACAAGTAATTCTTCGGGAATCTCTGATTTGGATATTGAAAACCTTGTTGTGCATAACCGTGTGAGGGGTTGGGATAATGTTTAAGAGCTTGAGCTTGCTGTCTCTTGAAGGAGACAATCTCATTTTCCGTAAAGGTCAAAGCTATTATGGAAATGCCTCCTCCATAAAATCTCAGACAATTACGAGGACTTCAAGGGAAAATCCAATCTATCAGACGATTCATTTCACAACTTGCGGACAAGTGCCACCATTTCAATTAGTTGTTGAAAAAGGATGTACAATTTCAATGGAACCAAGAATGTCAAGATTCTTTTTAAAACTAAAATAATATTTATCAAGTCCACCGGTACTCATGCCACCAATTTCAGACAAACCAATGCTTCTTTACACATCTGCCACATAGTATGCAACATGAGCTCTGTCAGCCCAACACAATGATCAGGGACAAGAACATGCAATCTACCATCTAAGTAGAACTCTCATTCATCATGAACTTAAATATTCTCACATTGAGAAAGTATGTTTAGCAGTGGCGTTCACATTCCACAAGCTATGTCATTACTAAACTATACATCAAAGCTCATTGCAAAATAGATCAACTCAAGTATCTACTATCTAGACCTATTCTCACAGGCAGAATGCCAAGATGGGTTATTTTACTTAGTGCATTTGATATAGAGTTCATCAGTCAAAAAGCTATAGAAAAGACAAGCACTTGTAGATCAACCGACTGCGGCACCTCTACCAAGAACAGAACCTATTCACTTTGAATTAACGGATGAACAACCTCTTATATATTGATACAGTACCTTCTTAGACTCTATTTTTTGATGGATCTTGTAATGTCCATGGCTCAGGAGCTGGTATTCTACTTATCACACTGGATGGCAATGTTATCCCAAAATCTTTACGCTTGGCCTTCTGTTGCACAAACATTACTGCAGAGTACGAAGCACTCATAGCTGGATTGGAATTGGCTATATAATGGAATCTCAAGGAGTTGAAAGTGTTTGGTGATTCACTTCTAATCATTAACCAAGTCACAAATGAATACTGAGTAAATGATAAAAAGCTAATTCCTTATAAATTCATGGTGGATAGCCTTAAAGGTTATTTTCAGTAAATCACTTTTAAACGATAAGTTCATCGCCTTCAAAATAAATTAGCTGATTCAATGACGACTATTAAATCTCTTCTTGAGTTCAATTCCCATGAAGCACATGCCGAGTAGTTTCTCGTTGAACATGCTTCGGGTTCTGGCCTACGATTTTCCTGAGTCAACTATGGTCTGTGAAATAGTAGGTCTTGACAATCCCTGGTATGTAATGTCCTTATTGGGACTTAAATTGAAAAAGGAGGAAATCACACAAACCCCCAAATTATTAAATTCAGATTTTGGACCAACAAATTGAATTTAATGACAGTTGGAAATCAGCCGTCTGATTTTATAATAGTAGTCCAAAAATGAAAGGAAAATCACTCAAATCTCATTAAATAATCCAACCCAAGTATAGATAAATATTTTAGGAAGAATTTAAGCCACTTTCCACCATGAAACTTGATCAAACATACAGTCAGAAAATTAATTAATTACAACAGAAGTACAAATCGAAATTATGAAATGAAGGGTTTCCAAAGCCCAATGTCCAAAAATTATGATAAATTCGAGCCTTAGAAATTATGAGGAGTCTAAATATCAAAGAAAATCTGAATTATGTGGCCTAGAAAGCACCCACCAAACACTTAACCCAAGTCGCGCCCTCAAAGGAGAGCTCCAAAATGCATGCAAACCCTTGTAGATGTCTTCCTTGATATTTTAATGTCCAAATCTGCAAGAGGTCTTCAAAGATGTCTTCACTTCACCCAAAAATGGAGGGTTTCCATCCTCCACCAAGCCACAAGGAAGGGTTTTGTTTTCCTTGGAAATGCCACCGTGATGGATTGTCACCGAGTAGTGGAATGACAATGAGCAATCAACCCAATGATCAAATGTATAGTAAATGCTCCAAAGATAGATGATGAAAATGAAGTCACAAGTCTCGTTTTAAAGCCCTTTCTTGGCGCCAAAGGCCAAATAGAATGGACTGACCTCCTTGGGCTTCTTTTTATCTTTTATCTTTCCTTTCAGACTCCTCCAACCCAGCCAACCTGCCTTATTAAAGGAAACACTAAAGAAAACATTAAAAAGTAATAAAAGAAAGATGAAATGGAATGCAATTCCTTGCCTTTCTCAATCATGCTTCATTGTCACAGAAAGGGGGATGGCGAGAAGTCCACCTTTATGGCTCTTAATTGTAGAACACCTGTCAATTGGGACAGCGTGCAAGACAGGGAAGTAATAGGACCCGAAATTGCTTGCCCTCAAGCAATTGCAACTCAGAATGCCTAAACATCATCATCGTCAAGCGATTGAAGGAACGTGTTGTAGATGCCCCCATAATCTAGACCCTAGGCCTGATTAAATGAAGAGAGCCTGACAGACCCATTGAACAAGGACTCAGTACTTCTTATGGGTTAAGCCCCTAAGAAAAGTTCAATTTCGCTTGTCAAATCATCTCGTAACTTTCCACCTCGCTATGATGGACCTCTCCAATTACTTGAAGTGATGCATGGCCCAAAAACATACTGTGTCCGGGTGTTGTCCTCTCAAAAATCAGCAATGTCCAAGATGGCTTGAAACAAAGTATGTTCAGTCATAATATGCTTATAAAGCTTATGTATCCAATGTTTTGGAAATTGTACTTAAGTGGAGTTCTTCCCAGGATCAGGATCTGGCAACCATCGTGGTTGAACCTAAATGCAAGATATTATACCAGCCATGCTAATCAAATAAAAATCACCACATAGCTCATGCTCTCCCAATGTGAAAAGTGAATCAGGGAGCCATCTTCTGAGTAGCAGTGGTATGGAGTAGTCAATCCGCTACCTTGACCGTCTAAGCCTGTTGTAAGTCTTCCACCCTTCAGTATCCATCTTGGGTGCCGTTGGAATGCTCTCATCATATTGAAATTGTAAGGAAGAGCTAAGGGACATTATCAATTCATAAACCGAAACTCCTTGTCCGTGGAGGGTAGAATCCCTTGAACAGACCTTTGATATCTGAATGCATGATCAAATTCGAAAACAATCCTCCAGTTCAAATTCAGCTTTCTAATTCATATGCACTGGAGTAACAATATCAAGGACTTCCTCTTTCGTAGAATTCAAGTAGGATCAACCGAGACCCAATGGACATATATAACATGCCCACTTTAGTTAATCCTTGCAAGACAAAAATCTCGTCAAATGCCATATGTTAGATCCTCTACCGTTCTTCACATCATCAACAATTATATTACCAGACTGTAGACAAGAAATCTGGGTCACACCGACCCAGCTTTACCCAGCTGACACTGCTGCATATTAATCTAATTGGACCTGACAATTAAATTATACGGCACATTCATCCACAATATTCATTATCTCAATTACCTTAAACTAATTTCCACCTCACCCCACCACATCACCTAGACATTTTCAACAGCTCAAACCTATGTCTTAGCATCTGATTTCCTTTTTACTAGGACTCAATAATCCACTTACCATAACTAACTCAGGACTCTAGTCCTAAAAGCTTACCATGAACAAACTAAGACTTAGTTCAACCCTCCAAGAATCACATGCTACTATTTCTTCCTCTAAATCCGCATGCCCGCAGTATATATAGACGGCATACAAATTCCGATCTTGAAATACCTTTGACAATAGGATAGAGCATGGCCAAAAAGTGAGTCACCCCACAGATTTGAACAACTTTTAGCAAACTGCTGCAAGATTTCCCGCCTTCAACACGACACTGCACGAATCAACTCGAAACCAATCTGCCGAAGATCACCCTGGAATTCCGTGAGTCAGAAATTCCCCATATATCCACTTGGGGTAACCTTCGTTTGACAAGAGTTGGAAGAATTATTCAGGGTTTTGGAGAAGAGAGATCTACATTTGCAAGCACGCACCAGAACACTCTTGCACATCCAGACATCCTGAACCAGCACCAAGCACTGAATCTGAAAGGCAAGCATTCACGGTAACGTTCCGGGAAGCTTCAGCTGCAGCACTAAGACCACCCGTTCCACGGATAAACCATCACCTCACATCCAACTAATCTAGGTCTTGCAAGTACAAGTAGTTCTCTCCTAGGCAAAAAGGAAGTTCTTGCAATCAGCATTGGATCGGAAAATCAGAACGCGCGCACTCTACCTTCCACCTTCATTCACAGGTATTCCTCCTCACCCTTACCTTACTCTGTTTTGCTCTTACGTACTCATATTATTTGGTGAAACATTTTGGCACGCCCGGTGGGATAACTCTCTTGGGTTCAAATTGCATTTTCTTCATATAGGGAAGTACAATTTAATTAAGTGCTTGTATTCTATTGCCCTTTGAAAAATACTACATTTAATCTTAAGTCCCTGGTAATTTATTCTGTGTTCTTCATAATTGTCTAAATGACAATTTTTGTACAATTTGGTAAAATTCAAATAAAACTTAATTCATCCTTGAACTTGCACCCTTTGGCCATAGTAGTAAGATAAGATAAGATAAGATAATTATATTAAATGTCCAACAAGTGACCACAAAGATAGGTCAATGGGATTGTACAATACAAAGCAAAGCAGAAACAACAAGGGAAAACCCAAGAGGGTCTCCGAAAACAACAAAAGAAGAAGAAAAAGAAGAAGAGAGCACAAGGGATGAGAGGAAGGTGGAGGGAAAGGCCTCGACACCAACCCTCACGACTGTCACCCAAGGTCAACTGTAAAGAAATTGGTGATGTGCTGCTGTCTGGTATCAGGGACTGGAAGCTGTTGGAGATGCCCATGTTCCGTGGAATGTCGAACTCTCTGGGGTGGACCTAGTGGTCTGTCGTCTAAAAGAGGGGGCTCTTGGCTATGCACAAATCCAGAAGTCTCTGGTCAAGTAAGAATCTCCTCTAATCCTGACAAACCTAGACAAAATAGTCCAAAGGTCTTCAATAAAATCATTCGAGAAAGAGGGGCATTACAAAAAACTATGAAGAATTGCATTAAATGAGAGCTAGATTATTAAAATACTAAATCTCGAATATATGGTGAGACTCGTGTACATGAGGTCCCCTCATATTCTAGAATAATGTTTTAATACTATAGGTAGTAGTAAAATAGTTAAAAAATCTAGTTAGTCAAAACCTCTTTTGAATATTTCTCATGCCCCAATCAAATTCCTTAATGTAGAGCATTTTCATTTAACACGGCATTTTCTTGTATGTTATGTAATCTCCTTTACACTCTTATTTCTAAAGCATCCAATTAAATATAATGTATAATATTCTCCTTTTAAGTTTATTTTATGACCCAAAAAAGCCAAAATATACCATACTTCATAGCAATAGAGATGCTATAAAAATAGCCATTTTGCATTATGATGGTAGCACAACCCAATACATATAACATTTATTATAAACGATAGCTATAATTGATTACTTTCCAAAAGAAGGTATGACAACAATGTTCTTGTTCTTTAGAAGCTACTTGGATGTACTAAAAAATTAATTGAAAGAGGAACAAGTATAAATAAATTGAACTGCAAAAAATTAGAAATAGGTACAACTTGACATACATAATAGCTTCAACAACAAATGTAAACAACTGCAAGATACCTTAAGAGTGGTGATGTTGGGAAAGTCACGTTGCAGAGTATATTGCATATGAGCAGAATTTGCTCCACGCCATGCATAAATAGCCTAATGAAATTGGGCCATTTCAGTTTTTATTTTTTCAAACATTAAGGATCAGAAAAATAAATAAAGATAAGTGAAATTTTGAAATATTTTTTAAAAACAGTTTCTCAAGTATAAGCTTACACTAATATTATTCTGTTTTGAAGTTCAAGATCATATTAACACGAAACCAAAAAATTATAGAACACTGGATTCTCGCTTCAAGGAGGCCAAAATCTAAAGAGTTTTCTCAAATATAAACTTACATTTTATTTTTTAAAAGTACGAGATCATATTAACAAAAAACCATAGTTACCTGAGACGGGGGATGGGGGGGACGGCGGGACGGGGTTTCCGGGATGGCAAAAAATTTCTAAATTTTGGGGACGGTGGGGGGACAGCGGGGGGACGGCTAATTAAAAAATATATAAATATTTAAAATATAAAGATATAGTGACTAAATCATATAAATAAGCTGAAATAAAACCATTTGAGATTTAAATAAGGTGAAACTTGAACTCATAAACATCAAATACATTCCTTAATACTCATGATTCTTTCAGAAGTTTGCAAGAAGTTGCTTGGTCCAAAAAGGTGCAAAAAATGATTTTATGAAAATAAGAAAATTATTGCCAGCAATACATAGAGCTCAATAAAATATGCACTTTTAGAGAAAATGACACCTGAAACGGAGCCACAGAATGAAAGTTATGGCACATGCAAGTTTTTGCTACTACATCTTCCCGGACCCTTTCCAAATATGGCAAATTTTTCTCTCCTTGTGATTTTTTCACCAAAAAGCAAAAAAATGCTAAAAAAGGAAATAAATTCGTGGGGGACGTCTGGACGTCCCCCCCACGTTTCCCACGTCCCCCCCACGTTTCCCACGTCCCCGGGACGTTTCCCAATGTTTTCAGACGTCCCCTGGACGTTTCCTGGAAAAAAAAAAAAAGGAAACATGGGGGAAACGTTTCCCCCACGTCCCCGCGTCCCCAGGACGTCCGGGACGTCCCGGACGTGTCAAAACAGGGGGGGACGCGTCCCCGCGTAACACTGCAAAAAACCAAAAATTATAGAACACTGGATTCTGGCTTCGACCAAGCCAAAATCCAAAAGCAGACAGCAATGTACTACATGACATGTTTATCAGTTCAATCAAAAGACTGCTACTAAAAACTAAAGATCTAAGATGGAAAATGACAAGAGAACATTTTTAGTGCATCTTGAGGTCTTATTCCAAAAATTTAAAGTTTCAACATGGGTATCATCTTGTGTACTATCCACCATGTCCATAGACTTTTAAGACTAATAAAGACTATTAAAATTAAAGATACTCAAAAGTTTTTATTTCCAAACTTCTGCAATCTAAAACCCCACTTCCTATCTCCATCCTAATGATGATGCCCCATATTATTCACAAATGCCCCAAATCCCATTCCAACTTAGGCCCACATTCCATGTCAATGAGGAGAAGGAGGAGGTTCCCTGGAATTTTGACAGGTATTCTCAGCCATCATGTTGCAGGCCCAGTTGGAAGTGGGCTCACGGAGTTGTATCTTGGGCCATTAATGTGTTGTTGGACACTGTCGTTTGGTGTTCAGATGTAAGGAAAGAGTTTTCACTTTCAAGCATAGCATCAAAGGTATGTTCCTACCTTCATCACACATCATCATTTCTTCAGTGGCCACCATCCTCTTGACAAATTGCTCCTGGGCTGCCACCCGCTGTTCATAACATGCCAATTATTGGGGAAATAAACATATTTCAAAAGAGGGGTTGAAAAAATACCTTCTCAGAAATTTGTTGGCTGAAATTTATATACTCTTAATGGTCAAAACTGAACAAAAATACCTCCTCATGGTACAATCGAATACAGCAGCTCCACTGCCAGAGATGCATTTAAACAGAGTATTGGAGGATTACAAGGATCTGTTTCAGTCCCCAACTAAAGTACCAATGAATTGTATGGTGACACATAATATTGATTTGATTCCAAGACTACGTCTTCCTCAAATGTCACTATACCATCATTCATTCCTGGAGCATGAAGAGTTCACAAGGGCGAATTCAGGAACTGATGAATAAAGGACACATCAGGCCCATCTCTTCACCTTGTGGCAGCCCAAGAGTGCTCGCAACAGAGGAAGATGACACATGGAGGTTGCACATCAATTACAAATCAATGAACAAGATCATGGTCAAGAACCGCCATCCACTTCCAAGGATAGAAGACCTGATCGAACAGCTCTGCAGTGCAAAATTATTTATGAACATACACATCAAATCGGGTTATAATAAGATCCCTATTGAACCCTTGTACATACGAAAAACTGCATTCAAAGCAAAATAAGGTTAATTTGAATGGTTGGTTATGCCCTTTGTTTTAAAGAATGCTTCAGCAACATTCATGCAGATGATGAATGACATACTAAAACCCTTTACAGGTTCATCTGTTGTCGTTTAACTGGATGACATACTCATTTTCAGTAAAACATGGGAAGAACACTTGAATCACATTCAGCAACTGTCAACTCTCTGCGGCAGTGCAAATTATATGCAAATCTAGTTAAGTGTTCATTTTCCATGAAGGAAATAATAATTGGGGTATATTGTTGACCCCTGAGAGGTACATGTGAATTTGGCTAAGGTCTATTTCATTCAAGAAAGACACTCACAGAACTTCGCTGTTCCTTACAATTAGCGAATTTCTATAGGAAGTGTGTATTTCTCTCACATCACTTTGGCCCCTGAATTGGATCGCTAAAGGTGGCATAGAAGAAAGCTTCAGCTGGCCAACCACATAGCAAAAAGCATTGCAGAAATTGAAATGCAAACTAAGTTCCACACTAGGGCTTGCAACCAGATCTTCAACAACCCTACGTGAAAAAGACTCACGCATTTGACCATGCACTTGGAGCAGTCCTTACTCAAATTGGATCTCTAGTTGCTTACCACAGTGAAACATCCACTAACGTGGTGAGACAATTTCCCACATATGATCTTTATGCAATTATTCAAACATTCGAAACTTTACATATTTGGCAAAATAACCATCATTCATATCAAAACACAAACCATTGCAACTCTTACAAATGCAAAACAAATTGCAGTAGGAGTGGAATCAGAAATGTTCATCACACCTTGAGAAAATTCACTTGAACATCAGGCATAAGAAAATAAGTACAAATCCAATAGCAGATTGCTCAAGACAACCTCTGGTCAAATCCCCTCGTTGTGTTTGGCGCATATGGGCATGAGACCACCACATGGCTATAATAGTACCAAACAGATTCAAACTTTGCAAAAACCTATCAAGTGTTGAATGCTGGTAATTAACTCTGGTTCTACTCGCAGGATGGATTCTTATATCACGTAAGGCACTTGTGCATACTGCATGGAATAGAGCGTCAAAAACTATGGGAGGCTCACTTCACTAAGTTGCAGGACATTCTGGAGTTGAAAATATCATGGTATTAAAGTCAATTTATTTTTGGCCATATCTCAGATCAAATGCTACAAAATATATCAGACCATGTACAGCATGTGCTATAGCCAAGCCAAACAACAAGAAATAAGGAATGTATACTGCTTTACAAGTACTGAACAGACCTTAGAAACTAGTTTCCACAGATTTCCTACATAATTTTCCTACTACCAAGCATGGTAATGATCATGATAATGTTGTAGTAAATTGATTCTCAAAAATGGCAATGCTTGCACCATGTACAAAGGCTCTCCAACAAGAAATAAGGAATGTATACTGCGTTGCAAGTACTGAACAGACCTTGGAAACTAGTTCCACAGATTTCCTTTATAGTTTTCCTACTACCAAGCATGGTAATGATCATGGTGATGTTGTAGTAAATTGATCCTCAAAAATGGAAATGCTTGCACCATGTACAAAGGCTCTCTCCTCAATAGAAGCAGCTCAATTTTTCTTGTAGAATATATGGGTTCACTTTAGATTTCCATCGACCATCATATCTAATAGAGATATGATGAGCACTATCGAAAGAAAGAAACCAAAATGAAAGAATTGTCTACAATTATACATATGACACAGACTCTATTGTATTAGGTATTTATAGAGTATAATGATATACAAAGAAACTTCTAGACAAAAGGAAGATTCTTAGAGATGAAAGACAAAAGGAAGTTTCTGAGACAAAAAATATGTACATAGAAGCACGTACAACATTTAATGATATAGAATAAGCCCATGTAACAAATTGAAACATTTAATGTAATACACTAACATGTAACAATATTTAACAAAATGCAATACCCCATGTGGGTATGTCTCGTCAAGATGCTATAATCTTCACAAATTTTTGAAAAGCACTATGGTCAATGATAGATACAAAGTGTATACATTCCATTCTTAGATTGATTTTCAAACAAAAGTGGTGAATAGAATGATCGTGGATCTCCTCGGGGTGTATAATTCCAAGAAGCATCCCACTTGGGATAAAAGTCCGCTTTTCATTCAACATAGCTACAACAAAGCTCTTCACAACTCTACCAAACATAGCCCTTTTCTAGTGTTTTTGGGTTTCCGGCGATTGGCGCCCATTGAGGTATCTTTTCGTATACCGCCAATAGCCAAAACTTCCTTCACTCCAAAGGAAGTTGAAAAATCAGCTAAGATCAATGTAAGCATTCAGCACATCCAGCAGCAAGTTCAAACAATCCCGCCGAAGACCAATGCCAAGTGTAAGCAGTGTCATGATCAACACTAGTTTCTGCACCAATTCAAGATTGATCATAAAATATGGCTTAATTTGCAGAAGGAAAGACTAACAAGGCCTTGCTGCAGTATTCGACCTCTTCAGTATGGACCATATCCCATCACCACGAAGGTTAGGGATAATGCCTTTGAGCTTAATCTTCCATTTTATCTTACTATTCATCCAATTTCGAACGTAGAAATCTTATGCTATTACTATCAACCTCTGTTGGACATTAGATGTAGCAAAGGAACTTCAATCAGCCAAAATCAATCAGATTTGCAGCATTCCAATCTAGACTGTTTCCCTACTGGTACACGTACGGTACGCTGAAACGGCAAATTTTTTAAAAACCTTGGATACGGTATGTTGTGGGTACGTTTGTACAATATATTTTTAAAAAGTAAAAAATATAAATATATAAAAAAAAAAATTAAAGAAAACAACAAGATTATAGTCTCAGCAACCTATAAAATATTAGAAGCCAACTACAAGCTTATTATGAATTAGAAGCCATCTAAAACAAGATTTCTTTGACTGAATACAAGAAGACCACAAAACAATAAATCTATGAGTCCATCTACTAATGGGCTCACAAACATTCCACTTATTAGTAAGGCCCAGGGGAAAGGTTTGGGGAGAAAGAAATATTTTCATAGAGTTGGTTGGAGTTAGCCTCTTGGAGAGGGGGCCCTTTGAGCCACCTCATAATATCCCAAAAGTCATTCTCATCCTCCATAATTAGTCCAGTAGAGGGAGTTGTGAAAGCATTTATGAGCATTGTATACATTCTCAACTGAGATTGAGGAAACTTAAAGAAAGCTTTAAGATATGTCCATTCCATCCACATCCCAAATTTGTACAAGTCATGAAATATTTTAATTCCTTTCTCAAACCAAAGGAGGGCAGAGCGGCCTCTTGTTAAGGCAAGGATCTTGTCCTTATATTTCAGATTCGACAAAGGAAGAGAAGATACGCTGCCAAACCACCAAGTGCTTTACTTGTTCCCATGCTTTCTAAATTGACTGAAGAATAAAGGAACCAGGAGGAGCAAAACGAAAGCCCCCAAATAGTAAGTCAACCAAATGAATTCTTTTTCATCTCTCTTGACCCTTCGGAGCCTATTGGCAATATTGAATTTCACACGAACTTTCCAAGGTTCAATTCTAGTCAAAGCCCTCAAGTTTTATTTTTATTTTTTGCACTCTAAAAAAAATGTGTGGGCACTTTGTGGGTACGTACCCACAGGCCTTGGGTACATCCCAGGTAAAGATTTCCCTGCCTGAGACATACCCAGGGTTTGTGGGTATGTACCCACAGGGGTACCTGTACCCGTATCCGTATCAGGTACGTATTAGGCTTGGTACAGGGGGGTACTTGGCGTTTCCGAGCAGTCTAAACTCCAATAGAAATAGATCAAGTCATCGACATATGGGTCAAACACACTAAATTAAGCAATTCCACCCTACCAGGTCGTCAAACCAAATAAGGTGCCTCATAAAACAAAATAGTACACCAAGGCTCGAGTAGAAAAGCCATTTTCACACCTAATCTCAACTTTCCATAATAGGGACCATTGCTTCTCAAGAAGGGGGTGATTGATCTAGGAGGATTTAAGATCTTGATTGTCCCAAATTTTATGCAGTTTGTCAAACCAAATGTGGCCTACTAGCATAGCCTAGTTTGTTTGTGCAGTCTGGTGCTTACAATATCATTTGCGATTTGATAGAAAGAAATAGAGTTTGGAATATGAACCATTAAGAGTGAGACAAAACTTGGAATCTCAACCACTAGAAGGAGAGCGGTTTCTTTTCTCGAAACAATCAACATACCTTTTAGTCTACACACTTATATAACTATGTACATTAGTTATTCATCAGATAGAATTTTGGTCGAGTCTACGTCTAACACATAGTTACCTGAGACGGGGGGACGGGGGGACGGGGTTTCCGGGACGGCAAAAAATTTCTAAATTTTGGGGGGCGGCAGGGGGACGGCTAATTAAAAAAATATATAAATATTTAAAATATAAAGATATAGTGACTAAATTATATAAATAAGCTGAAATAAAACCATTTGAGATTTAAATAAGGTGAAACTTGAACTCATAAACATCAAATACATTCCTTAATACTATAATATCAATATGTTAATGTCATAAATTGAAAATTCATAATACATATTTGAATTTTGAATTTGAGACAAGCTGAAATTTCAAATATATTATAAAATATAAAAGTAAAACCATTCTAAATTACGATTGATCAAGTGACAATAGTTTGATATTCATATCATTAATCTCATAGCCAAATACACCAACAATTGTCTATTGTCAATATTACAAAAAAAGAGGACAACTACAAGTATCAGCCTAAAAATCAGAATCAGCATCTGAAGCAATATCCATGAACTCCTCGTTGGTACTAGCATCCTCGTCCTCAAAGGTAAGCCCAATCAATCCCCGTTGCACAGTATTGTCCTCTTCAACCTGCCTCGGGATCTACATCCCACCGTAATGCTGGGGTCTGTTTGTACTCAGGTGTCTTGCGATCTATAAGACGCAAAGCACTGTGTACAACTACAAGCTTCTCCGCTCTCACAGAGGTAAGCCTATTCCTCTTAACAGAGTGTATCCAACCATATGTAGACCAGTTCCTCTCAGAGGCAGAGGAGCTAGAAACCTGGGAAAGGAGGCAAATGGCAAGTGGTCGCAGCAGTCCTAGAAGCCCATACAGTCGCCACCAACTCACTAGCTTCTCCTGTGCTATTGTTACCCTGTCTGCCTTTGCTGATGTTTTGTACCCATCAAATTCAGTGAAGTCGAGCCACTCAAATCTGATCTGCGAAGCCTCTCTGTGGAGTGTACATTTTTTTAAAGGCCTTCATAAGGCCCTTCTTCACCTCATCATCATCCAATGGGATAACTCTGCCTGGCCTCTCCACATAACATTTGGGATTCAGTACATACGCAGCCATATGAAGAGGAGTGTTCAACTTCTCCCATCTCCGCTGAATAATGGGCTGTATATGTTCATTATAGAACTCCAAAGTGGGGTCCCTCATCCGAATAGTTGCCTTCATTTGCCCAAGCATGTTGTCAATGCACTCGTAGATCTCACCAAGATTGGGGTTGTTAGAATCCCCATATTTGATGACACTAAAAACTGGAGCTATGATTGATATGATGTATTTCATATCAACCCAAAATGTTTCCCGCAACACCGCTTCCTTCACTCTTTTCCCTTGATCTGTCTTGGACTCACGCCACCTAGTCCAATCCTGTGTCATAATCATAATTTGCAGGGGCTCCTGCAACTCAGACATCCTCTCCAACAAAATAAAATAGGATGCAAAGCGGGTGTCAACTGGTTTCAAAAATTCCTTCTTCAAAAAATTTCGAAAAAGTGTCAATGATGTGTGGTGATTACATATGAACTTTTGCACATCCCTGGCCTCAATCACTATCTAGTTAACCCACTGAATCTTCCCTATGTCTTTCAATGCATTGTTCATGGCATGCACACAACATGGAGTCCAATAAGTATGCCTATATTCCCGCTCCACTAGCTTGCCTTGTTGCTCTGCACACATAAGTTACATCTGTGACAACCTGTACAACGTTTGAAGGTCCAACCTCCTCAATGGCATTCTTCAAAATCTGATACTGAAACTCAACATCTTTCCGCTTCCCAGAACAATCAATTGCTCTCAAGAAGTACGATCCATCTTTGCAAGAGACAATGATATTGATGAGAGGACGGTGTCTAATATCCGTCCACCCATCCATGATAATGCTACATCCATGTGACATCCATATCACCTTCATCTCCTCCATCAACAGATTAACCTTGGAATAGTTTCTATCCAAGATTGTCATCCTCAGTTTTGTGTCTCCAAGAGGCACATAACTTGTACTTGTTTTTGCAACCTTAGCCATAGCCTCCTTGTAATAAGGAGAGTGAGCGGCATTAAATGGAATCCCAACAGCATAGAAAAATTTCCCAATAGCATCATCTACCTCTTCCCTTGCCTTTGAATCAAACATGTCAACAACTGAATTTGGGGCTGCCCCCACGGCCTTTCTCTTCCCTCTGCTTTCCACTTATGACACTCTAAAACTAGAAACAGCCAGAGTATTACTATGTTTGCCAGCCAGAGTAGAACCACGAACTTTTAGCACATTGTTTGTAGTATTTGCATTGAATATTCTCACCATCTCAGCTCTCTGCTCTAGTGAAAGGCCCTTACAAGTGCCAACCCCCCTTCCTGTAAGGTGCAACAAGTGTGCATTGGTCCTAGTGATACTGCCATGCCAAGTCAGTGCACATATGTTGCACTTCCATACTTTGTTCCCCCCTCGAGACTTGGAGATGGGGTTATTAACAATTTGGGCAAATTGTTGCAATGGCTTCTTCTTATCAAATGGTCCAATGGCGAATTTAGACAATATTAGAGAGGGGCAATTGGTAGTACTACCAACTGAACTACCAGTTGCCGCTGCCACTACATTTTGTGTCCCTTCTTCACTCTCCCCCATTGTGGCATCACCAACTCTTCCACGACCACCTATCTCAACTTCCCGTTCAACCCTCTCCTGCTCTGATTCATACTCATGCTCAGAAGAACTCATTGTGATGATTGTTGCAATGAATTAAATACAACCATAACTATATGATTGATTAATTTTTTTAAAAAAACGTAACCAATATGCATTTTTTTAAATCCTACAAACTATATGCGACATGCGTTATTATATTGTGAAAGTAGATGCAAATGCTAAAAAACAGCCCCTAAAAAATGCAAATATAAATTTTAAACTAGAAATAAAATGTAATTAAAAAAAACGTAACCATTTAAATTTTACAACCAAAATTCAAACCCTATGCAAGATGCATTTTTTTAAATCCCACAAACTATATGGCTAATGTAGATGCAAATGCTAAAAAACAACCCCTAAAAAATGCAAATATAATATAAAATTTAAAATAAAAATAAAAATAGAATTTAAAAAAAAACGTAACCATTTGCTATGCATTTTTAAAATCCTACAAACTATATGCATGATTACATTGTGAATGTAGATGCAAATGCTAAAAAAACATCACCTAAAAAATGCAAATATAAGATAAATTTTAAAATAGAAATAAAAATGTAATTTTAAAAAAAAAATGTAACCATTTACAACCAAACCCTATGCAATATGCATTTTTTAAAATCCTACAAACTACATGCATGATTACATTGTGAATGTAGATGCAAATGCTAAAAAACAACCCCTAAAAAAATGCAAATATAAATTATAATCTAAATTTAAAAGAAAAAAACTTTTGCGGGTATTGTAAGCAAATAAAATTATAAATATAAATACCTCTTGTTTGCTCTTGCTCTTGCTCTTGCTTGGTGTGAATATGAAATGAACCCATAATGTAAATTTATAACATAAAATTGCACTTTTAGGGTTAGGGTTAGGTTAGTAATGCTCTTGTTTTTTATTATTAGTGATTTACAATTAAAAAAAAAAAGGTTAAAGTGTTGTTTTTTGTGTTTTTTACGTTTGGAAATGCGGCTGACCACGTGGGGGACGTCTGGACATCCCCCCATGTCCCCCACGTTTCCTCGTCCCCCAGGACGTTTCCCATCATTTCCAAACGTCCCCAGGACATTTCCTAGCCAAAAAAAAAGGGAAACATGGGGAAACGTTTCCCCCACGTCCCCAGGACGTTCCGAGACTTCCAGAACGTGTCAGTTTTGGGGGGACGCGTCCCCGCGTAACTATGGTCCAACATCATGGATCATTGTACCCAACTTGTATATTTTGAAGTAATAGAATCCGTCAGTACAGTTCTAACATGGTGTTTTATTGCTCATCTCTTCCTTGCATTCTATTTCCCACCTTATTTTGATTGTGTTCTAAATTTTGTAAAAACCATTTTGTTCATAACACGTTAGAACTAAATTTTAGTGTATTTCCCCTCAAATCACCCCTCCAATCCTGATCAACATAAATGAGTGAAATTTTTTGGCGGGTTGGAGAATGGTTCTTGACTAGAGAAGGGGTTTCTTAAAGTGGGAATATATAAATGTGAGTAACTTTGGAAAGGAAACATGTAAAAAAAGAAGAATTTATGATAATATGTGGCCTTTATTTCAAAAGTTTACTCGGCCCTCCAAATGTAATGTCCCTTTTTAGGGATTTAATGAATTTTCCAGAAATCTGGAAAATAATTAAAGCAAACTGATAATTAATGACAGTGAAGGGAATTTATGGAAATTAGTGTCAAAAAGCCTTCAACAAATATCTCAAAACACTTAGCAATAATTATTAAACACTTATAAATTGAGTTTAGACCCAATCTAACTGTTTTTATGCACAATCGAACTACATGCTAACACAATAGTGAAATCTGGAAATCGTAGTCCTTGAAAAATGGTTCAATTCACCTATGAAAGTGCCCTTGATTACCATGCAAAGTTAGATTTGTGCTTGAAAATATGGGACGACTTGATTTGGATGATTTATTTGGAATTATTTGCTCACAACATTTAAACTATTTAATCATTTCCAAGTCAAGTTAGCAAAACACACAGTAAACATCAGATTTTGGCACCAAAAGAGCTTCAATAGAATATTATTCTTTAAATCTAAAATGTTTAAAGACAACGGTGAGAGGTTTTTGTCCTCACTTTGGTCCTCAATTGGGGTTTTCGTCCCAAATGGAAGATATGAGAATTTATCTCAAAATCTAGAAATTACAAGTCAAGTCGATGTGCCAAAATGAATCCCAAAACCCGTATTTATAATGAATTTTCCTAGCTTGGCGCCAAAACCCAAAAGACATGACTTTACATATATCTTGGCCCTACCCCCTTTAATGATGATTTTGTCTTATTATGGCCAACCCATACTTTTATAATTATTTTTATAAAAAATACATATTAAATGATGAATATTATTGCTGCTCTTCTCCTTGACTCTTCTTTCTTTCTAACCACGAAGAAGGAATGGCTAGAAAATTCGAACTGGGTCTTCTACGTTGGGAAAAGGGACATGACACCAAATTATATTATTTCATGCATTGTAAAGAAAGCCAATAGAAACCCCAATGAGTAGAGATAGGATCATGAGTGTTGAATGTTGCTCATAAAAAGGGGACACAAGTGGTATTTGCTAGGATGGGCTCGTAAGAGGATAGGAGAGGGATTTGAAATGTCTCCATACTTGAAACATGTTGTACGACCATGCAAAGAAGGAAAAAGCCAAAATAAAGAAAGAAATAATATTAATGACCCAAAACAGGCCAATGGAACTCAAATAGTACACTGGCATCCATTACAAAATTACTTAGGTAAATGTTCCTTGGATTGTAAAAAGTTACAAAGTACAAAGCCTTTGAAAAGCATGGAAACAAAATTGGCTTTAACTAAAATTGTTAGACCTCGAATCATATAAGGATATGCACAAATAGTCTTGTGAGGGTCAAACCCCTAAAGGAAAGCATGTAGCTAATAAAGATAAAAGCAAGAAATGATGACAGAAGGCTAGCAATGTCATATGTATGTAGCAAGGGTCAATCCCGGATAACCAACAATATCATCATCTATCACAACAAAAAGGCCTATGTAAGATCTAATAATGCTCATAGAATAATGTTCAGCGCTAAGGGGCCCAAGATAAATAATCCTAGGAGGAGGTCAACTACTCTCTCTAGAACCTCTCCTACCAATGAATCTCTGATGCTAGAGGAGAAAACAAGTACTTAGCACCTACCTTCATGACCTAGCTCGTAAACAGGGGGAGGACCCTCAATATTGGTATGAAGTGAAACGACTGTACCAAGACTAAGATTGAGATGAAAGATGAAATAAGCAAAGAGGAATGTTGTCTCATTGATCTTTCCCCATCTAAGTATGACTCGAAACGCATCCAACAAGAGCTTACCATCTCCAATACCTAAAATGGGCTAAAAAGAAGGAAGTAATTAATGTGACAATTTTAGGAAACCTCTGTAAGGACTACATCTAAGAATAATGTTCTCCCAAGAAGAAGGCCCCCAAGCAACTCTAACCGTGTAGTAGAAAGTAGTGGATAGACAACCATCAAACTTTTTACAAACAGTGGTATCTTCCTCATATCTCATTGTAGATGGGCACCTGAAAAAATAATCCTCAGTCTCTACCTCTTGGAGGAGGTAGAGATGATAAATTTTGCCAACACCCACACGATAAGGTGACACTTCAAGGCATGATTCCGGAAAACCCTCAATTCAAGTACTTCATAGAAGACACCTTATCGAGGGAATCATATTTTTGCTCTTTAACTAAGATAGCAACAGATTGGAAGTATTTGATTACAGTTGAGTATGTCAAAAACAAGTTTGCTGATGTTGTTTTTTTGGGGTGAAATGATGGATGAAAGGTACAAGGTAATGGATGGGCTCATTCTCTACAAGAACCGGGTTTGTTTAGGTGCCCGAATCGAAGGTGAAGAGTAAAATATTGAGTGTTGTTCATGATAACCCATCAGCTGGCTATTCCTGTTTATTTCGAGACTTACAAACAGGGGAGGGAAAGATTCTATTGGAAAGGCAAAAACGATGTAATGTCCCCTTTTTCGAATGAAGGCCCAAATGTGGACTTCTTGCCATTCCCTTTCCATGGCAAAGAAATATGAATGAACAAGGGAAAGAATTGCATTTCATTGTAGTTTTTCTATTATATTTAATGCTTTCTTTCACTATTTTCCTTTAGGAGACAAGCCGACTGGGTTTGGAGAGAATAAAGAAGCAATTAAAAGATAAAGTGAGGCTAAAGAGGTTGGTCCTCTTGTAATTGGCCTTTGGCACCAAGAAATATAAAAGGGACTGAAGGACTTCATTTGCAACCCATCTTTTGGCGCATTTTATTTACAATTGGTTTTTTGGGCAAGTGCTCAATAACTATCCACTTGAGGACCGAAAAGCCTCGTGTGGCATTCCAAGGAAGACGAACACGTTCTTTGTGGCTTGGTGGAGGATGGAAACCCTCCATTTTGGGTGATTTGAAGCCATCTCTTGAAGACTCTACCTGTTGATTTGGAACTAGGGCATCAAGGATAACATCTACAAAGGCTTTACATCATTTTTAGGGCTCTCCCCAAAGTGAGCAACTAGGGTTTGGTGATAGTTGGGTGTCTTCTAGGGCACATAATTTAGATTTTATTTGATATTCAAATTTGGCATAATTTCTAAGGCCAATATCTATCTTATTTTGTGGTTATCAAGGTTTGGAAACCTCCCTTTTCATTATTTTTATGGGTTGTACTTTTGTTGTTCATAATTAATTTTCCATATGAGTGTTTGATCAGATTTTATGATAAAAAATGGTGTAAATTCTTCTTAAAGTGTTTATCTATATTGTTGATGAGTTATTTGATGATATTTGAGTGATTTTCCTCGCCTTTTCGAACTGTTGCAATAAAAATCAGACTCCTGATTTCCCAGTTGTCGTAAAAATCAGTTCCCTGATTTAAAAATCTGAATTTAATCTATTGGGGTGTGTTGTGGGTTTTCTCCTTTTGCAGTTTCAGCCCTAAAAAGGGACATTACAAAAGGGAAAGTACTCCAATACATTCGGGAGTGTCTAGTGTGCCAACAAAACAAAGCAGAACATGCATTTTCAGCTGGACTCTTACAACCTCTTCCTATTCCCACACAAAAATGGGAAAGTATCTCCATCGACTTCATCATGGGGCTGCCCATGGTTCAACGTAAGAATTGTCTATATGTCGTGGTTGATACACTCGGCTCACTAAATACACTCGTTTTTGTCCCCTTCCAGCCAAGTACGATGCACATATAATGGCTGATGTATTTTTTAAGGAAGTGTTTAGACTTCATGGGTTGCCCAAGGATATTGTGAGTGACAGAGACGACATATTTATGAGCATGTTTTGGCAAGAATTTTTTGCTTAACAAGTACCAAACTCACTCCTAGCACTAGCTACCATCCTCAAACGGACGGGAAAACAAAAATAGCCAACAAATGGGTGGAAGGCTACCTACGGAATTATATTGATGGGCAACAATCAACATGGATAAAATGGTTATACATGGCTGAGTTTTGTTATAATACCACCTTCCAAATGTCTATCAGTATGTCTTCTTTTAAAGCTTTATATGGTTATGATGCCCTTTCCTTTGTTGACTTGGTTATGATCGATAGTAGAGTGCCAAGGGCCAAAGATTTAGTTCTGCAAAGCCATGACACCTTGAAAGAGCTCAAGGAAAGCCTCCAACGTGCCCATAAACCAGCAGAAGATGTATGTAGATCAGTATAGGAAAGAAAGGTCATTTGAGTAAGTGATATGGTGTTTTTGAGGTTGCAGCCCTATAGGCATTCTTCTATCAAACAAAGCGGTGCGGAAAAGTTGAAACCACGTTTCTATGGTCCCTACAAGGTGAAAGAAAGGTGGGAAATGTTGTATATAAACTTGAGCTACCAGAACACCGTAAAATACACAATGTTTTTTATATTTCATACCTCAAAAGGCACTTAGACAACATATTACTCTCTCTCTTGAGTTGCCACCATTAGATGAGGAAGGTAAATTGGTTCTAATTATGGAAGGTATTTTGGAAGTCCGTGAAAAGAGGTTAAAGAACCAAAGCATAAAGGAATATTTGGTTCATTGGAAGGGATTGCCACGTGAAGATGCTACATGGGAAAGTGCAGCGATTTTAGAACATCCGAATTTGCAATTGCTTGAGGACAAACAATTTCTGGAAGGGAGGACTGTAATGTCCCCTTTTCGAAATAATATGAATTGAAGGCTTCTTGCTCATCTTCCTTTATGTGGGCTTGAAGAAGTTGAACAAGGAATGAACGTGAACTATATTTAAGTTTTTCGTTGTTCATATTTATGTTTTTATTTTGTGATTTGCCTTTCCAAGTAAATCGGTTGGGTTAGAAAGCTCCCAAGATGAAATTATAAGATAAAGCAAGCTTCCAAAGAGGTCGGTCTTGGGGTAATTCACCCCTTAGACCTTTGGCACCACCATAAGGGTATAAAAGGTACCCGCATAGGCTCATTTTATGATCATATTTTGGCATATATATGTTTCTACTTGGTTCTAGGGCTGATTACTCTAATCCAAATCCACTAAGAGGCGAAAACCCATTATTGTGGCATCTAAGGAAGACGAAACCCTTCCTTGTGGAATATTGGAGAACAAAAACTCTCCAAGTTGGTGGTGTGAAGGTATTCATTGAAGAACCATCTTTCTGATTTGCAACTAGGGCAGTAAGAAGAATTCATATCAAGGGGTTTGGCGTTGTTTGGAGCCCCTCTCCTAAGGAGGCGACTATGGGTAGGAGTACATTTGGGTGCCTTCTAGGGCATGAACCTACATTCTAAGTTAATATTGGGACTTCTCATATTTTATAAGGCTGATATATTTCATATTTGTCAATTGTTGGGGTTTGGAGATCTCATTTTTTGCTCACTTCTATTGGAGTGTACTTCTATTATTATTAAATAAATTTCCAGCTGGGTATTATGGTTGAGTATTCATGGTGAAAACTGCCCTAAAATGTTTTGGCTTAAAGTATTTGTTCTATGTAATGTGGATGATAAATTCTATGAATGATATTCTACACTTGAATTTTCAGCTTCTTTGCAAGTTGTTTGATGCCCCTAAGTGCAATTTTTAGTCGGTTGCTAGGGTTGTTCAATTAATGTTGGAATTTGCTGGTATAAAAATCTGAGTTTACATTCATACTTGAGGTTTGTGTGAATTCCTTGTTTGTGTATGTTTTAGCCCTAGAAAGGGACATTACAATATCTATCACAAAAAAGTCTAAAAACTTATAATGGCTTGGTAGAACAACCTTGTTTGGGACTCTTCTAGAGAATTATGCATAAACTGATGAAGCTTGTAGGTTATAAAGTATTATTTCCTTTTTTGATCAAGTTCCTTCCTCAGCCCTTATCAATATCATGGCAGTTTTTATGTTCCATTTTGTAGTTGGATCAAAAGCAGAAAACTACATTTTCTACAAGTTCTATTATTAACTGAATATACAAGGGTTGTACCTTGTCAATCTCCTCCTTCATGGAATCATCGTCTATATATCTCTTTTCTCTTTACATAAAACCAACAAATATCTTTATTCTAGTCTTCTTAGCCTTGAGTGAACATGTGACATTGGACATAGAGGGTTTAGGGGTATACTTAGGCTCTCTCGTCATTGAGTAATTTAAACGAATGAACCAGACAATAAAAAAACTCTCTGAGGATTTCTTGTTTGTAGAGTGTTTCACCAAGTCATTGGCAAAAGCACTTAACATATCTATACCAATTGAATGTGTAATAACCCTTTTGAGGGTTTTATCAAATATTCTATATGCAGATCTGAAAATGAAAATTGCAGGAGACTGAAATATAAAATCAGCGACTTATACTAGCTCAAAATGATGCCAAAAATACCATGAAACACCCAAACAGCTGGACAATATTTTTGTATGTTTTTTATGATTTTTAGAAGCAAATAACATCAACCACAAACTGAAATTACATTGTTGGAAATCAAATACACACTAGAAATTGCAGCCACTAAATAATTATAAAATATAGGTATAGAGACCTCCACAAATTATGAAACTGAAGATTTCGGCCTTTAAAAAATATAGCAAATAGGAGTACCAAACCAGATTTATCAAATTCCTTGCCAATGTTCTCAAACCCTATTCTAAGTAGGTCAATCCACCCTAGAAAATTAATATCACTGTTGGAAATATCAAAAGGAACCTCAAATCAGCTCCCTTCTTTAATGCAAAGTGGTGATGAAGGGTTTTCGTCCTTCACCCAAGTCCAATGAGGGGTTTTCGTCCTTCAAGAGACCTCACATGAGGGTTTTCGTCCCCAAGTGGAAGACTAAGAAGCAACTAGCTCACTTCGCCAAAGTGTAGAGAAAATACCTAAGCTCCTATGCAAATGATGCCTTAATTGCTCTTTTATATCCTTCAATTGACGCCGAAGTGCAAAAAGGCAAGGCCGACCCCTTAAAGAGGTTCATTTTATTCATTAGCTTCTATTTATTCATTAAAACCCAACCGACTTGTATAGAACAAAAGAACACTAAAGAAAACATTATAATATTAGATAAAATATATTATAAAGTGCTTAAGGGTCTTCTCCTTTATTTCTTCTTCTTTGTCATGGAGAAGGGATGGCAAGAAGACCAATTTCCAGCTCCTAGGTGGGAAAAGGGACATTACAGAATGTTGACTGCCTGGGTTGTATACTTGTTTGTCTGCATGGATATAAAGGTAGTTATGCTTCAATCAATTATCTTTCTTGTTGGCTTTTGCTACTGATGCCCTTGTGATTGCAATGGCATTTTTAGTTAGCATTTAATCCTAGTATCATCAGGAGGTAGATTCTATGAGTTGGTCTTCACTTTAATGAGCACTAATCCTTGTGCCATTGTTCTCCGATAATTGAAATCCTTTCTCTTGATGAAAGTTGGTAATTGTCTTAAAGGACTAAACAGCGTCTTCTCTTAATACGATTTTGTCTATTAAGATGTGTTATGGATACATACATTTGTACCATTGATGGTTATGTTAGCAATAAATGTAAAAACAACTAAGGATTGTTCATGTACCATGACTTTAATTATTCTATGTTACAGCTATGGAATTGATTGAGGAAGCGCATTTTGTTGATGGTTATTGTAAACTTGTAAGTAACGAATTGTGACAGTTGCATGGATATAATTGTTACACGAAGCACAACCTTGTACTTGATTGATTAGCATAAGAGTTAATAACCTTAAATGTTCATCCTAGATCTAGTTGGGTAAGAACTTCGCTAGTTTAATTTATTTGTACATGCAAAATTATTTATTGAAACCTAGCTTGTAAACAATAAACTCAATCCTTTTGGAAAAGCAATTCAACTAGGTGATATTAATGTTATTAATCAGCTATTAGCTAGGTGTTAACTAATGGTCGGTTATCAACCACCTCCAACTGACGTAACCACTTTTAGCATGATAAATATGACCAACACACACACCCCCAACACAAACACCCCAATGTGTGTTGTATGCCTTCTAGTTTATCTTCATTCTCTCTCATCTTCTAACATAGGTATCAATGTCATTGGTGCTCAAGGTGTGTGTAGTTTGAGGAAGCCTTGGAAGAGGGTACAAACTGCAGAAAAGAAGTTAAAAGAAGAAATTTGAAAGCAGAGGCAAGATAAAGTTGTAATATCCCCTTTCTCGGAAGAAGTTGGTCAAAGAACCTTAGCCCATTCATTGTTTCCCGACAGCTAAGGGAAGAGAAAAAGAGAAACTAAGTCATAATAAATTAATTATAAAGTGCATCATAAAATATTATTATAAGCACTTAAGTTAATTTATGAATGACAAAATAGAAAACGAAAAAACAAAAAGTAACTTCATGTTTTATTTGTCCCTAGAGGAAAAATGCGACCCATAGGGGGATGAAATAAAGCAAGTGTAAATCATTAAATGAGGAAAAAAGAGTTGATTGGTTGTTTTGGGTGGCAAAAAGGCCAAAACAACTTATAAAAGAAGGTCACAATGCATAGGAGAGGATAAAAACTTGCATACTTTCCAATTCAACTCCAAATGACGAAAACCCTTTGTAGTTTTGCTTGAGGACGAAAACCCTCTTTAACCTTAGGAAGAAGAACGAAAACTCTTCTTTCTTTTGAGAGGGAGCTCCATCACGAAGTTTCCATTGATTTTCAAGGGTCCGTTTTAGATTTCCATTGGTTATTAAAGGTTAGAATTACAAATTTGAGTTAATTCCGGCGAGGGCTTGAAGGTAGAATATTGGTGCTGATTTCTACCCTTAATTTCCAGCTTGCCTATAGTGGAGCGACCTACTTTGGGACCATTTCAACGTGATCTAGGGCACATTTGGATTTGATTTGAATTGTTGTTCCAAAATAAAAATTTTAGAGGCCAAGATCATCTGATTTGCACCTGTTTTGGGTTGAGGAAATTCTATTTCCAGCTAAGTTTGTACTTGTCTGTCTATAGATTTTAAAAATAAAATTCCAACTCTCTTATTGGTGTTTTCTCATTGTTTTTGCATAAATAAACTTTTTGATCTATTGTGCATATGATTTCAGTGATTTTCCTTCAATAGTGAGTGTATTCCATCACTAAGGCAAGTTGCACTTTCCATAATAAATTGGATCTACAGCATTTTATAATTTTTAAGTTCTATATTTCGTTTTTAAGAGTTGTTTTCGATAGGATTTACTATTGTTTCATTTGGGGGTTTAAATTGTCCATTTGGGGACATTATGGTGGTATTAGAGTGGTGATTCTCTCAACGTGTGAAGAAGAAATCAGTTTTGCATAGACACAAGTGAAGAGGGTTTTAGGTACTACTCAAGAAAAACTACAGGAAAAGAAGGAATGGGTGATAGAGAAAGACCCCACCGTCGGATGAACTAAGCTATGTGAATGAAATATTCACTAGAGGTAACAGAGAATTACAAAACCATTTGATCAAAGCTCATAGGGATATAAGAGACTCCTTTGTAGGAGTTATAGCTGATTTGAGCATATCTATTCAGGGGCTGAGCACTACCAAATTGAACTCTCAAGGAAATCAAGGCAACCATGGTGAAGGAAGCTCTTCTACCAATCATGGAGAAAGGGTCTCAAGCAAGACCCCCTCTAAATTCTTCTGTGCCAATTTTCTACAAAGAACAGAGCCACAAGTGGAGATAGAACAGCCACAAGCACTTGGAGTTGCTGAAAAAATGGATCTATATGGGGAAGAATATGCATCTCTGAATCACAACACAAGAGAGTGGTTTTCTTTCAGGGACTTTTGCCAACTAAGGAGAAGTGAAGGGCCAAGGAAGAATAAGGTGAGTCATCAGCAAGAGCCAAGAAAAGATATCCAACATAGATTGGGTAATATTACTCTTCCTACATATGATGGTATTGATAAATGTTCTGCAAGGGCTTGGTTGCAAAATTGGATATTTATTTGTCACTAAACCCCATGTATGATGAAGAGGCCCTCAAATTTGTTACTTTGCAGTTAGAGGGTGTGGCTCATGAATGGTGGTATTATGGTATAGTTACACATGGACATGGTTCTATTACCACTCTTGATGAGTTCAGACAAAGGTTAACATAAAGGTTTAATAGGAAGGATCCACAAGTACATTTCAAAGAGTTGGCACAACTGAAACAAGAGGCTTCAGTACTAAGGTATGTTGCATATTTTCATAAACTTGTGATCATGGTTTCAAATGTAAGTGAAAGAAGGTTAGTTGTTTTGTTCATGGAAGGCTTGACCAAACTTCTTAGGGGCTTGGTGAAGGCTTTGAGCCTCCTCTTTAGGATGCAATCAAAAGATGTTGAATCTGGAATCTACAGTTGTTAAGAGTAGAAATCTGCAGTTTGGACAGCAGCGAACAGTATCTTTTGGGCAGCATAAGGACTGACTTGGACAGCCAATGACAACTTCAAATAGTGAGCAACGGACCACAACTTTTGGACAGCAAGGTAAGGTAAAGGAATGGATGAAATAGAGGTAAAGGATGAGTTAAAAAGAAAAAAAAATTGCTTCACGTGTAGCGACCCATGGACACCCAACCATCATTGTCGTGATAAAGGGTTAATCCACTACATTAAGGTAGTTTCAGGAGATGAAAATGATGGAGATAATGTTGATCCAAAGAAAATTGAAGAACAAGCAAAGGAAGAGAAAATGGTTATCATAGGTGCCACACTTACTACATTATTTGTACCACCTAGTTTCTATGCATTCAAAGAGGAGATCTTCATGGGCAAAAGGTCACCGTGATGATAGATAGTGGAGCTACACATAACTTCATTGATGAAGGCTTGGTTACGAAGATGGGATTGCAGGGGGAAGATTTCTAAGGTTTCAATGTGATAGTGGCAGATGAACATTCAATCTCATGTAGAAAGAAGATTCCACAACTTGAGTTCACCATAGGAGATCATGAGGTAAGAGATGATTTATATGTTATTGGTGTTGGTTAAATGGATATAGTCTTTGGAGTACAATGGCTACAACCTTTGGGTGAATTCATCCAAAATTATCGGACTATGGAGTTGAAGTTCAAAGTGCAAGACAAGGGAGTCATTTTGCAAGGTATGAGGAATGGTACTCCTCAAGTTGTGACAATCAATAGTATGAAAAGTTCCTTCAAAAGAGGGCAGACTGCACGGGATGCAGATTGTGTGGAAAGGGGTACTTCGTCTTTTTATTGCAGTAGTTTTATCATGAGGATATTCAGCCCATTCGGGACAAGGATGCTAAGAATTTGATGCAGCAAAGCCAAGATATCATGAAGACCACAACAAATGAAAAACTTGATGACACTCCAAGGTATGGAAGGAATAATATAATGTCATATTTATTGTTGCATATTCAGATTTATTTTCCTCATGACACGTATGATGAGTTAAAGGATCAAGTTTACAATATAGAGTATGTGGTACCCTTGATCCAATTTCATGTGTATGAGCATCATGAGAGCTATATATTTTGGCAAGGGCTCTCTCATTTAACAAGTACAGGATCAAGACTCTTGGAGCACTACAGCATGTTTTATCTCTTACACATGGAACTTGGGTATATGAGTTACAATTGTTTGAGGGGAAGCAATTTGGGGAAGAGAGGATTGTAATATCCCCTTTCTAGGAAGCAGTTGGTCGAACACCCTTAGCACATTCATTGTTTCCCGATAGATAAGGGATGAGAATAAGAGAAACTAAGTCATAATAAGTTAATTATAAAGTGCATCATGAAATATTATTATAAGCACTTAAGTTAATTTTTTAATGACAAACTTTTGTTGCTCGACCATGTCGAGCCCTCAGCAAGTCTCTGTGAACCCGATCTCTGCACTTTCAAGCCCTCATGTTACTTGCGATAGGGGTTCCGACAGCACCTGCATAGGCGCCCTGTAGGGGTCTTTCTCCCAGAAAATTGTGGACCAGCAGGTTGGGGGATCTATGTGGACGGCGGTGCTTCTCCTATTGCGGTTGTTCTTGCCCCTTAGGCTCTTCCTCTCCACTTTGCTTTGGGGCTCTCAAATGGCAGCATGGGATCGATCCCCTCTTCTGATGGAGGTAAAGGCAACATTGTTTTACCCTCTGCGTGGAAACAAACCTATGTTGCAGCTTCAGTTTCCAAGACCCTCTCTACTGCTAAATCTACTCCCGTGGTCTCCCTTGGGGATTCGGTGCTAGAGGCAGAGGAATTTTTTCCTCCAATGGTTTGATGTGTCGTTTTAATGGACTTTAGCTTGGTCTTTTGCTCCTACACTCGTGGATCACTACGAACTAGTGTCCTCTTGTTTCAGGTAGGATTGATATTTAACCCTGTGCAAGGGGCTTTTTTATTGTGGCTTTCAGCTCTGATGATGCTAGGGATATTGTTCTCTCAAAGCTCTGGAACTACATAATCATCATTTGTTGATGAAACCATGGTTCCCGACTTTCAATCCTCTCATTGTCTCTTTCAGTGTTGAGTCGGTTTGGATTCGTTTACCCCATCTGCCGTTACAATTTTAGGGAAATGATAGTTTAGCTGCTATTGGTAATGCTTTGGGTAATTTTTTATCTGTCGATTCCAATACGGATACCTTCGCTCATACTACTTTCGCACGGATATTGGTGGATCTGGATACTTCACTAGATCTACCTACTTCTATTGATCTCAAAGTGTGTGATAGGGTTTCGTCACAGCCCCTTGACTACGAAGGTTTACCCTTCAGAAGTAGAAAATGTTTTAACATTGGTCATCTCATTGTTGCTTGTCAGGTGGTCAAGCAGAAAGCTAAAAATGAGGTCTCTTGGTGGAAGGATGCTCACCAAAACCTTTTATTAATTGATGAGGAACCTAAGTCTATTGTTGATACGCAGGTCAGTGAAGATAAGGTTTCCATTCCAATCCCATCAGTTGACTCTTCAATGGGTTTTGGTGGAGCAGTTATGGTGGATCGGGCGCTGACGCTGATTCCAGGTGTTGTCGATGACTATGTTAATAGCAGTTTCACTACTGAGAAACCCAATGATGGAATTTTGGCTTCCTCAGAGATTCGACTTCCAACTCACACAGACAAAAATGCAGATCCTAATAGGAGTGACGAATGGACAGTTGTGAAACGAAAAAAGAATTCTTTTTCTATGCATCTTAGATCCCATGCAAGGGATTCTTCTAAGTAATTTGGTTGCAGCTGTAGCATTGGGTGCTATTGTATTTTAGTTTTCTTCTCGTTGGCTTTATATTCTCTTTCGTTTTCCCCTATTGTTGTTGGGGTTTTCCTCTCTGTAGCGCTTTAATGTTATATCCAGCCTTGAGGGCTTGTTGTACAAGGATGCGGGCCCTTTCAAAACACCCAACTTTTACCAATTTCCAAAAAAAAAATATTAATGACAAGTTAGAAAAAAAGTAACTTTATGTTTTATTTATCCCTAGAGGAAAAATGCGACCCATAGGGAGATGAAATAAAGCAAGTGGAAAACATTAAATGAGGAAAAATGAGTTGATTGATTGTTTTGGGTGGCAAAAAGGCCAAGACAAATTATAAAAGGAGATCGCCATGCATAGGAGAGGATATTTTTTGCATCTTATCAATTCAAAATTTTGGTTTAAGCTTGCATGCTTTCCAAATTAACTCCAAATGACGAAAACCCTAGGTAGTTTTGCTTGAGAGGATGAAAACCCTCTTTGAGCTTAAGAAGAAAAAAAGTTTTTTACTTTTGAGACGGAGCTCTATCTAGGAGTTTTCATTGATTTTCAAGGGTCTACTTTAGATTTCCAAAGTTTATTGAAGGTTAGAGTTACATATTTGTGTTAATTCCAACAAGGGTTTGTAGATAGAATATTGTTGCTAAGTTCTACCCTTAATTTTCAATGTGCCAATAGTGGAGCGACCTACTTTGGGACCGTTTCGGCGTGATCTAGGGCACGTTTGGATCTGATTTGAGGAGTTGTTCCAAAATCAGAATTTCAGAGGCCAAGATCAGCTGATTTGAACCAGTTTTGGGTTGAGGAAATTCTATTTCAAGCTAAGTTTGTACTTGTCTTTCTACATATTTTATAAATAAAAATTCAGCCATCATATTGGTCAGAAAATTGGTGTTTTCTCATTGTTTTTGCATAAATAAAAAATTTGATCTATTACGCATAAGATTTCAGCAATTTGTCTTCAATGGTGAGTGTATTCCATCACCAAGGCAAGTCGCACTTTCCTTAATAAATTCAGATCTGCAGCATTTTATATTTTTTATGTTCTATACTTCGTTGTTTAAGAGTTGTTTTGGATAGGATTTATTGTTTTCCTATTCGAGGGTTTAAATTGTCCATTTGGGGACATTACAAAAGCTCAATGCTGGGGCATGCAAGTAGAATGAAGTGTGGAGGCAAAGCTTTTCGAAGTCAAAAATCGCAATTGCAAAGGAAAAGCTTTTCGAAGCCACAAATCGCAATTAACATTTATGAAGAGAGATAGTTTCCCTTGGAAAAGATTAGATTTGTAATGTTCCTTTCCTAGACAACTACAGTATGGGTTTTCCAACAAACCCTTATACCAAACATGCAACAAACTAATTTTTATTCAAACCCTTATCAATAAAAAGTACAGCAATTTGATTTCTTCCCTTTTAAAATGTAAAATCAACAAAATAGAAATACACACAAGAGCCAAAGCATTTAAAAATCCACTGGACACATGACTCTAGAAGAAAATAATTTTTACAATCAAGAATTTAATTTATTTCTCTAATAATTTATATTTCAGACCACAAAACACGGAAAATACCCACGTATGATTACAGCAAATTTCTGATAAATGACACCCCATGTGGCTTAAAGAGCCAAATGATGTGTATACAACCCAAGATTGAAGAAATTTTCCCACAGATAATGACCTAAACACAAGTCTAAAACCCTAAAGGGTGTAGATAGCCCTAGAAATGGCTGCAAATGTCTCCAAAGACCTCAAATTCAATTCCAGCTAATAGATAGTTGCTCCATTGTAGAAAACACTGAAAATCTGATTGCATATGATGCCCTAGCTGTCGATCTCTAAAAACATCCTGAAACTGTGCCCTAGCTCTATAAATCTGATCTGAATCTCTGAAAATCTGATTTGAAGCTTGTAATGACCCTTTTGAGGGTTTTAACCAAACACACCAAATGCAGATCTAAAATTAAAATTGCAGCAGTCTGAAAGACTAAAATCAATGACTTGGAACTATCACCAAAATTGCCAAAAATCACCACAAAACACCACAAACCAACTCACCAATATTTTACGGAATATTAGAAGCCGAATTCACAAAGAAATGTTGAAGAATACACTACTGGAAATTAAATATGAACTGGAAATTGCAGCCACAAGGAAAATATGAAATATGGGTCTAGAAACCCTCTAAATTCTTCAAACTTCAAATTTCGGCCTTTAAAGATATTACAAAACAGATTATGAAACCACATTTCTCAAATTCTTCACCAATAGTTCCAAACCCTACCCAAGGTAGGTCGCTCCACCCTAAATTATTCAAATACCAGCTAGAAATTACAAATATATCTTCAAATCAGCTCTTCACTTCAAGACCAATCAATGATGAAGGGTATTCGTCCTTCACCCAAGCTAAATGAAGGATTTTCATCCTTCAATGAAGCCTCACAAGAGGGTTTTCGTCCTCAAGTGGAGGAACAAGGAGCAACAAGCTCACAATGCCCAAGTAGAATAACATGCGCCAAGTTTTGATGTAATGATGCCTCTAATTGCCAATACACAATTAGAAAAGGCCAACCTATATAATGTAAGGAAACACTAAAGATAATATAAAAATATTAAATAAAATATATTATAAAGATGTTTGAGGGTCTTCTCCTTCATTTTTGCTTATTTGCCATGGAGAAGGAATTGCAAGAACACCAAATATCAGCTCTTAAGTGGGAAAAAAGGACATTACAAAGTTGAAGTGTGACCTCCATATGAGACTAGCAAGGAGAAATTGAGGGTTTTTCATACCCAAATTATGATCACAATGAGGGTTTTCGAGGTTGTCCTCAAGTGATGGCTACTAAGGGGGTTTCCGTCCTCAATAGCTGAAAGTAGAAGCACAAGTGTTTGGCTTCATAAAATCAAAATGATAGATGCGCCACATTAACCCCTTCATCCTCCTTTTATAATTTCTCTTTGCTCTTTCTTTCAATTTTGGTGGCCGACTTACTTTATTCAAGTCACTTTTATTTTAATAACGAAACATAAGCTGCCTTATAATAACATAAAGTTAGATTTGGCCGAGTTAGTTAAAGTATTAACTTTACTTTAAATATTTACAAATATTTTTTATTTTAATAATAATATTATTATTAAGTTGCCCAAAGATAAGAAATGACCAAGCCCAACTTAAATAATATTATTAATTATTTTAATCTAGAAAAGGGGACATTACAAGATCATCTACAGATGGAAAGAGTAAGAAGACTTAAAGCAAAAAATGTCTTGTGAAAGAAAGTTAACAAGGTAATTTTTTGCCTTCTAATTATGATTATCAGTTACATTTATTCAGGAATCTGCAGAATTTGAAACAGAAAGATAATGAGCATAAAGCATTATATAGAGGAATTGTATATGCTGACTATCTGAGCAGGTCATTTATGTTAGATCAAGTATACGATCCACCAACTGCAAAGACTCTTTTTACTATTTAGAATCAAATAGTCACTTAAAACATCTAGAAGCATCCCACGCCTACTGGTTTTTTCAACAAAAATTATTTAACTACCACCAGCTTTATCATACTCCCATTAAACCATTTCAATGTCTCCTCCAATTAATCATTCCTCCGTATGAAAGTACTAGAGTACTACATCTGTTCCCATAGTTCCATTTAGCAATTCAAACCATTCAATGCATACAGCATATAAATGCTCTTATAGCCCTAGAAAACAAGAAGATAAAGGAGCAACATTGGGGTGTCAAAACCTTGTCACTATTTAGGGTAAAAGGCGACAAACAGGGGGTAATACCAGAGACAATGGCTTCATGTTCCTCCTCATGGGTAATCACATAATGGTTATTATGCTAGTATCCACTGATCAGAGATCTCAATCTAAAACCAAATAATCATTGATGAGAACTCAATAAAAGAAACTTAACCAAGGCATATCTCCCTGTTCCAAAATTTCCGTGTAGATCTCATAGCATAAAGCAAGAAACGATTTTACAAATATTATACAATGCACAAGTTGTAGCATGAAATATTTCCAACTCAGTCTTGCCTGATCCATGTCACCAACAACAAAAAGGCTTTCGTTTTGAATTGACAAAAGACTAATCAGCTCATACTGTGTCTGCAAAATAAATAAAGTTAGTTGAAACCAACTACCAAGACATTCCCAAATGAAATCTATGTAAAGAACTTATTTACACATCAAATAAGCAAGAATGGATAATAATCATAAATGACATCTGTTTAGTCATACTTCATCAATGTCTTGAAACTCGTCCACTAATACATGTCTCCATTTCTTCCGATATTTCTGTCCTTGAAAAAAATAAGATTAGTAATAAGAAAACAGCAATAAACATCAAAATTACAATCCAATGTTACTTTACATTTGGTCAGAAGACATGAATACGAATGTCTGACCAGAAATGAACCGTAAACTACAATTACCTTAAAACTTAAGCTTGAGCTTGAATCACAAAGCACTCGAAAATCAAGTACAATAAATCTATATGAGAAATTAATTTTTCTATTAACAAACAAAATACACAGTTTTGGTTCCAATATCTCCTTTGTTTCTCTTTGTTGTCCATGAATTTAATCTAGTTTTCTGTAGAGAGGACTCGGGGGCATATCAAAAGTACACATCCTTATGCAATGCATATTACAACATTTAAGCACTTTAGAAAAATCCCAGCAAATAATATCACATGATGCTATTTGAAGATATAATCAGTCTCTTAGTACATATATGAAATAATCTTTTTCTGTCAATGCAAGTAAGAATATTGGTGATATTAATAAGCGAGAGAACTTCAGGAGAAATTGCATAGAACATCAATTGATCGAGGTGTCAGGCCACTTCTTGTGGCCCATTATCAGGATTACAAAGAGTTTACCATAGTTCTTTATCTAAATGTCGAGGATGCTGCAGGGTTGCAGGTAAGTTTACTGATGTTATAGAAATGCATGGAAGAATATTGATGTTGGGCAGGTGCGAGTAAGATTGCTGACGTTATACAAGCACGTGGAAAATCGTTAGTGTTGTTCAAGAGAAAATAAGATTTGTGATGGTCAAGACAAAAGTTAAAAGACCTCGTCTATGGTGTATAAGGAAAAGAGGCATTTATGCACTCGACCACCAAAGGAGGTCGAGTTGGTCGAGGACAGTAAAGGATAAAAGAAACGGGAGTTGAGGAAAAATTTAGCAGCAAGTATTCATAAGTTGGTAAATTCTGTCTTTTTTCGAAGTGGTAAATCGCAACTTTATTCAGGTTAGCCCATATAACACTTTACCAATGTATTACCATTTCCTGCATAGTTGGGATTGCAGACAATTCAATGGTCCAGGATTTCAAAATATGTTTGGATCAGCAAACATTCTATGGGCCCTCGGATCACATTTGCCAAAACTTTAAAGGGAAAATTTGAAAACTAATTAAATTGGCCAATTATACCCAGCCTTACTATGTATTATATGTATTTATACACACACACACTTTAAATTAAACACTATTTCCCGATCCTTGGGAATTTGCCACATTTCAGCAAGTATAAAACAATCATATAAATTGGCAATTCGGCATACAAATAAATAAAGCATTTGCAGCTGTAAATCAAGAGATATATTGATCCAATTCAAAACACTTCTAGAGTAGCAATTTACAGCCTATAGGTATGATCTTGTGATCCGCTTATGTAAATTTTATTCATGTTATTTTTTGGTTTTCTAAATCGCTCATCCAAGGTTCACACAGGCTTTCATTCCGCTTTTACTGGGCTCCCTGATGCTTGTCCTTATCTACTGACCTCAAATGCGTAACTGGGAAGATGCCATTGAAGGATAAGCATTAGGTAGCCTCGATTTTATATATGTGTGCGTGTGTGTAATAACTTCCCAACTTCAGTCTATGTCAATTTTATGACCATCAGTCATCTAATCATCTAATAGTAAAAATATAGCTATTACCTATTAGATGCCATCCAAAATAGAAGCTTTGGTTATATTTTCTTTATTGCACTACCAGCAATCACAAAATTGAAGTTGTGCAAAAAAATTATTCTATTTTTGCATTGGTCGACAAACAATCAAAAATTGACAAAAATGAAGCTATGTAAAATTTATTTTTCTATATTGGAGCGACGACGATCACAAAATTAACGTAAATGAAGTCGTGTAACGTTATCATATTTACCAATAACAAATAAAACAATGGCTACAGTAATTTTTAAAAGCAAGTAATTTTTATTATCGTGTAAGTAACATTTGTACATATAATATCATCCGAACATGCAAGTATCAACTGTACATATAAAAAAAATGGTGTCTTCTTGGTCACCCAGTTGAGGTTGGCATGTGAAGGACAAGCATCAAGGACCCCTTTAATGGCACTTTATAATACCTTAAAAATGACTTAAGTCACCCTTTTGTTTTTCCCTTATCCTATTTTGTCTACCAGATAACTAAGGGAAAAACATAAGGGTGATTTAAGTCATTTTTAAGTTATTATAATGTGCCATTAATAAATATATATATATATATATATATATAAAGCAATTATAATAATTTATATGACTTAATAATTATTAAATCTTGGATGGAAAGGGCCCAAATGTAATTTGTTATCCATCCTAGGTGAAATGGCGACTTGCCTTAAGGAGGAATAATAACAACTTAGAAAGGATCAAAACCATTTCATTATGTATTCCCTCTAGGAAAAATGCGACCAACTTTGGGAGGGAAAAATAATTATTAACCGACTTTTGTATTCTCCCTAAGGGAAATGGCAACTTGTCCTAGGAAGGGAAATGGAGGGTAGAAATTGCATAGAGAAAATCATAGCATGCTGATTGGACATTTTGGAGGTTGTTTTGGGTCTCTTCTTCCTTTATAAGAAGAAGTCGACTTGAGGGGAAGGCATTCTATTGGATGATCATTTGATCATTTTCTGAATTATGTCTCAAGTCTTGAGCTTTTGCATAAATATTCTAAGGACGAAAACCCTTAGTTTTTACCTCTAGAGGACGAACCCTCTTAGAGCTTTGGAGGAATTTCTACACAGGATTTTCCATTGAGTTTGCAAAGTTTCTACTATTTCCAGCAGTGTTGTTGAAGAATAAAATTGCAGCAGTTGTATGTTCTTTGTACCAACTGGAGCGACCCATCTTTTGGCTAGTTTGCAATGTATTTGAGACATTTCAAGTCCGAATATTATAGCCATATATTGTACTAATTTTTGGGAATCAAAGCAAAGTATTTTCAAAATATTTTAGAGGGTTTTAAAGCACCATTTTCAGCCCCTTGTATGCAGATTTCTGAGTTAATTATCAGCCATTATCTATTCCTTAAAAATCAGATTTGTTCCATGCTTTGGCAGTTTAAAATGCAGCGATCAGTTTAGGTTAGAAACAGATTAATTTGGTTGTTGTTTGTGTGGAGTTTATAATCATACCCTAGTCACCATTTTGGGTTATTTATTGCAGCAGTGAAAACTGAATTTGTATGGTCTTATACATTGTCTTAAAGTCTGATTTTGGCCTTGAAAAATCTGCATTTTAGTTTGGAGTGAAAAGGGTTTGGTTTCTTGTTGATTTTCATGAGATTTCAGATCTGCCCTAGTCACATTTTGCAGAATAAATTCAGATTTGCATACTTTAAATCTGTTGAATATTTTACTATATTGCAACTGGGGTTTGGATTTACCATAAATCCAACTTCAGGTCTACATGTTCCATTTGGGGACATTACATTTATACATATTGGAAATCAAAACTACTTTCTAAAGCTCAATATAATGGGAGAATTATGTGCTTTTGCACATACACAGGAGATACCCATGTAGTACTTTTGAAGAGTAGGCACTGGAAGCATCAAAGATGTATGTGTCATAGAGCTGCTCTTTGATGAGATCGTATCATCAGCAAAAAGAAGGTTAAGATACATTGCAACTTCCCTAGCAGCCAAAATAAGGGAAGGTTTTCATAGGGATGAATTGATCGATGTCTTGCACATAGCCAACCGACCCTGCCTATTGGAACAATGCCCAAAATTAGAATAATTTGTGAGAAGACTGCCACAAAGAATGATTGCATTGATCGAACACTTTTGTAAGCCTTGAAATAAATGGAATCAAATTCCATGTATTTTAAGCAACAACGTGTTGACTAACAATCCCAACAGTTTTCCTATACAAGGCTTGATTAATTCAATGCATTGGAGGATCCCTTTAGAGTGTGGGGTAGTAATTCGATTATGGAAAAATATAGGTTTTAGTAGTGTCTTGCAAGAAAATTTGGGTGAGATTTTTGCACTGGCTAATCTATGTAAAAACGATGGTTTTTGGTTCAGTTGAAGAAGAAATAATTTCAGTTCCTTTTCCTTAAAAATTTCAAGTTAAGAAACAAGCTTGACATAAATTTGGAAAATTGTTTGAATGAATGAATGATAACTTTTAACGTCCACAAGGCTAAAAATAGCCTACAAGACAATAAAACCAGTTTCTTTTAATTTCACCAACTCTTTGTTAATCTTGATGATGAAGTCCCCCATGATAACTCCTCATCAAACATAACCTGTAATGACAAATTCTTGAAATTGATTGCATATCTCGAACGAATGTCATTATAAGCATTACATTCTATAATAAAGTGTTTTTTTGATTCCACTATCTGATTTGAACAAAAGACACAATCTTTCTTCCCATTTTTCTTTAGGCAATTTCTATCTACTTGTTTCGCATCTAAGTCGATGGGACTTAGTCCTTCGTTGAGCTATGAGAATCTTAGCTCTCCAAGGGATGAGGACCCCTATGTAGGGCTTTTGTTGATGATCACAAGTGTAGTTAAATTCTTCGAGATAGTATCTCTTTTCTCTTCCTCTTTTATCCCATAGAGCTTTGTGGACCTTATTTATAACAAATGCTTTTATTTCTTTATTGTCTTTGGGCCATGCATTCCATTCAATATTCCATTTTTTCATCCATTTGATGTTTTGATTCACCCATGACCTTTTTCTCCTGCATAATGGCTCTTTGAAGACTATGTTGGACCACATGTTTGTTGTCATCTATTCAATTTTGTTGAGGTATCTTAGAAGTCGAATCACAACAATGGCTTTGATTGGAACTGCACCTGTTTCCGCTAAAAGAATCTCATAAGGGACAGAAACTTTCAACTTGAACTTGTTTGTGATCATATGTTTTTAATTCTCTCAATTTGTTTCCATTTTGATAATGGTATACTGTTGGCCCATATTTCACCCCCATAAAATATAGCAGGAGTAACTAATAATTCAAAAAGGGTCTGAGTAGTTTTTCAATCCCATAATGCTTATTTGCATTTGTTTTGTAAAGCATAAAGGGCTTTCCACCCTCCTGTCTAACTATTTTTTCTGCAAGGCTCCCAAGTAAGTTTGTTGCTAAAGTTAATCCTCAAGTATTTGTAGTCGGCTACTTCTTCTAAAATACCACCCTCAAAGAAAAATTGTTGTTAATTTCTTTTCCTTCTATTGCTAAAGATCATAATCTTGGTCTTGCTGATATTAACTTGCATACCCACATTTTTACAAAAAAAATCAAGTGTGAGCAAATGTTTTTGCAATCCTTGAGACATTAAACATCATGTTACATTGTGACCAACTTCCCCTATGACAGGGCTTTGCCAATACAGAAGTTGATTACTCAAAGGATGAAAGTCAATAACAATCCCACCAACACAGTAGATGACCCCTTGACAATAGGGATCAAAATACTACACAGGTTGAATGTAAAGAAAATCAAAGAAATGGTCAAGTAAATGTCATTTTTGTTCCAACATATCCAAATCAGCAGCTTTCATTCATTGATTTGTGATGTTATATTTAAGGGTAATGTCCCCAGTTCCAAGCAGATGGCTTAGGAGGCTTTTCATCCGTCTTAGTCTTGGTCATACCCAAGGGGCTAGTGACGTTGATGGTTATTGGGTATAGTTTGCACCTTCATTGCACTTATATATTATGTTTTGACATTGGACACATACTTTGAGGTGACTTAAGTGAAATAAGGTTATGAGATGCTCCCCTAAGGTGCTTTATGTTATATTTAGTCAATGACTTAAGTGATGGGTGAATATCCTGGTACCTTATGTTCTAATTCTTCGTTAGGGGTAACTTGAGAGTACTTTTGGTATAGCGGTGATAAAATAACTTAAGTTATTTTATTATTATGTGGATTTTGAATTTTCCCCAAGGAGGTCGATCAAGGTTCTTTTGGGCCCTTTGTTGCAATGAAAAGTTATAAAAGGAAGCACTTGGTGGAGAAAAGGGCATTCATTCATACACTCACTCTTTAATGATATTTAAGTCATTGTTAGTTGCATGTTTTTTGCTTGTGGAGTAAGATCCCACAAGAACTCTAGCTTCAGTGGCGAGAGATCCACTCCTAGCTAGTAGAGCACTCTTTGGTGGTGAGAGATACTCCCTAGTTTGTTGATTTGGAGCTTCATTCAAATCAAATTTTCATATTAGAATTACCAGAGAAATTTCAAGGGTTTGCTCAGTGCCAGAGGGAGATTATTTGGTCCATACTTCAGTCATCTACGGATCAGATTATTCCTAACGTTTGAGGCAAGCTTGGAGAATTCCCAAGAGTTTTATTCAGTTTGGGCTTTATTTATTTTCATATCTACTTAGTATTTTCTAGGGTTTCTGGTTGGAGTTTTTCAATTTTCCAAGTTGGATCTGATTCATTATGATTTAAATATATTAGTGTCCGAATTTCAGAATTTTAGAAGATCATTTCATCTATTTGTGAATTTTTGGAATTTTTAGGCAGTTTCAGTAGTTAACATAAATAAATAAAATTAGATCTAAGAGATAAAAATTATTTCTCTTGTTTACGATATCCTACATATTTTTCTAAGTCATTTGAAGCTTTTGGGTAGTGTTAGAAGTCATTAATCTCGAAAATACAAATTTTTCTTTGTTTTTACATATTGTTGTCCTGTAAAAATCATAAAAAACAGAATTTCAGTTTGCTATTATTTTGTCAATTTCAAGTAATATCCCACAAGGGATACTTCAGGATACCACTGTAGTGTCCCTAATGGAAAATTTTTACCCCCCAAATGGATTTTTGGCAAAACCTCAATCCAAAGAACAATTTCTAAATAATTTATAAAATATTACAATGCAAATTTGAATTTAATACATGCAAGGCGACTTGCATAGGAGATGAAAACCACTCAAAACTGATGCAAAACCACTGAATATTTAACTCAAACAACTCAACAAATATTGCAAAGGTGAAATCATAAAAGAAATACCAAATTCGGTCTTCAAAATAGAGTTGATTTTATTTTATAAAAAAACTGCAGACAACTATCCTCAGACACAGCTGAAAAGCACAAAACCCTTGAGCCAAAAACTATGCATGTTGGCTAATCTGATGGTGGTTGACATGCGGATCAAATAACCTACATATGGATCAAATAACCTCTCTCTGGCACTAAACAAACTCTGTCTGAAATTCTAAACTGAGTAATGCTCTCAAATAGCAAACTAAGGATGGATCTTTCACCATCGAAGAGTGTTCTGCTAGTTAGGAGTGGATCTCTCACCACCGAAGCTAGGGTTCCTAAAGAATCTTACTTCCACAAGCAAAGAGTGCAACGAGCAAAAACTCCAAGTATCTGTATGAGTGTATGCATGAAAAAAAAAAATTCTCCAAAAGACCCCAAAGGCATATTTATAACCTTTTTCCTCTGAAAAACCCTAATCACACCCCTTTGGGACTTTTCTCATAAACATAAATATAACTTAAGTGTTTTATTGTGCACATACTAAAAAGTACACTTAAGTTGTCCCAACAAAGAAATAAAACATAAAGTACCACCTAGTTGCCCATCACTTCAGTCAATGACAAAATATAACAAACAGTGAAGGTGGTAATAAAATAACCCATACCCAATAACCTCCATGTCTCCAGCCCCTTGGGTATGAGCAAAGCTAAGCAAAAATAAGCCTCTAGGCCTTTGGCGTAGGAATGGGGACATCACATCAAAATTCAAAATAGTTCAATAGCCATTATGATGTTGATGTTCCAACAGATCAAATGTTTCGTTATTTCTTTCCAAGAAAGTGATATCTACTAAGAAATTGTTATATACTAATTAGTAGTATAAGTTTTAAAAGATTATAAGTGAATACACACAATACTAATTCAAACAAATATAACAAGAAATTACAAAAAACAATTGAGAGCTGAAAAACTAAACACGGATATTTCATTCACCGAATGTATCACAACAAGAAAATAATTCAAGATCTTGAATCAAAATCTAGATTTTAATCCTCAAATGTTAGGTCATCAGACTGCATAGCCTAATGTTAAGAAATAAGGGATAAAATATGCGGAATAATCCCTCATAGAATCGCAACAGTAGAAACTAATATGCAGAAATTATTACAGATCTCAAATAAAATTGCAGAATAAAATAACACAACACAAAGAGACAGTATTTAACGTGGTTCACCCAATTTGGGCTACGTCCACCAAGAATCACTTGCTCAGATTTTATTACAAGCCACCGCTCTCTCAATACAATACCCAGATCCGTTTGGAGCTATGCTCAACAAACTCTACAGAATTCACACCTGAATTCAAAACACATCTGCAATACATTTGCTTGTACATCTATCATATGCATAAGGCCATATAAATAGACAACTGCTTTACGCAGTTTTACAAAACCGTGGGTATAAAAACCATGGGCAAAACCCATCCCATAACCTATGGGTCAAAAACACGCCCATATAAGAAAAGCACGTTTCCCGATATTTCGGGTGCAATTTTTCAAGGCCAAAAAATTTACGCCTAAAAAAAAAAATTTCGGGGGCTGAGCCCCTGAACCCCGGCGAGGATACATGAAAAGTGTACAGTACTCTTAGTGTACAGTCTTCAACACTTTCACACATGAAAACAGGCTCCACAACCTAACACCTAAAACAGAATTAATTAATGATTAGAAATTATAAGAAAGGATGCTGCAATAGCCTGCTACATGAAGCCTTGAGATGTTATTTTTAGAAGTTTGTTCTCTCCAACACCCCCAGTTATCACAAAATATATTGCAACGTAGAAAAGGAGGATTCGAGAATGAATACAGAGGAATACAAAAGAAAACGATTGGAAGAGACCTGCTGAAAATTTAGAATACATACTAGCACAAGATTAAATCAGTGAAGAGCCTCTCCACTACTCTGCTATGAGGTTCTTTTATTTCTTCTACCTATTTTCATTGGAAGAGCTTCTAGAGCCATATTTACACAATATCTTATAATCTCCTTTATTTCCAACTATTTTCCTTCCAAATCTAAGAGACTGATTAATCGACAAAACTAAAACTCTAGCATATATCAGTTTTCGATACAAGCTCCATGATGATGGAAGTCCTCCGGTTAGATTGTAGATGTTGTGTTTCATCTCTTTCATACTTTCAATCACCACGCTGATTGACTAACTGCAACATCCTTTATTTTTAATACTGCCAGCCCATGATTGCGCAAATTTGCCAGATATCCTTGATAATTTTGGATGAACCTAGCAGCAATTTTAACTTGGCCTTTCCAAATTTTGCTACTAATGCAACTTTTCTAACTGCATTTGAATTTTTAATTTCATGTAATAATAAATGATATTTTGCAGGATAAACATTTTGTCTATTTTCAATCTCTACACGTAGAATGTGTGCATCATCTGAGCTGCTTTCCCAAATTATGTCAACTCTATTTGACAGCTCAATGATTTCAACAACCTGTTTTTTCACCCAAGGGATTGTAGTGTAATGGCAAAAGAGGAAATTTGCTAGAAAGAAATTACGAGTTCAATTCCCCTTGGGTAACACGTGCAATAGCCACCAGGGATGGGCCCCCATTTGTGCGCCAGATGGTTGCGGATACATCCCAAAAATCCACATTCATCAATTAAAAAATAAAAAACTATTTTTTTCATCTCAAACAATTGCAGTATCCTGCTCCAAAGCTTGTAAAGCAGTCTTTATCATAATTCAGCTTAAAATGTAATATTCCTTTCATCAAGGTACTAAATGGATCATTATATTGCTACTTTCCATGCAATTCAGTGTTTTGAGCCTCTAACTCAACGATTATTGTCCTCAACTCAATTAACCTATTGTGGTGCCTTTGTTGAACTTGATGCTGGCAGAATTGCCAGAGGCTGAACATATTGTCGAGACTCGAGATGTTTGTAACTGCTTTATTGTCTGCCTCATGGCCTGAATATACGAATCTACTTTTTCTTTATGAATGATCATTCTATTTCCAATTTATTACTTTCTTCACTTTAGAATCTAGATCCTTCACCATAGTAGCATTGAAATGAGCAAGTTAAGCATTCAATTCTGCAATCTGTACTGGATTATCTATGGCAGATATCGTTAAGGTTAAGTCTTTCTACTTCTTATTAACCAAAGGAACAACTAGTCAAATTGTAATTCCTTGACAACAAGAACAAATTTGGCTGTCAAACAGGCTTGTGCTACGATGTAAATTTTAAGTTTTTTTTTTCTATTAGTTAGTCGGCTAGTGGCAACTATTAATGTAATATTTTGTTCTCTATCTGCCAGTCGGCTAAACATGATGAGGACTGAATAAAGTTGTGTTGTATCTGTAGGTCAGTTAATAACAATAACAATTAAAATTAAGTTTCGGTTCCATATGTTAGTTGGATGAAAAAAACAATGCCTAAAATAAAGTCTATTTCTATCTGTCATTTGGCCAATAAGAATAAGGCCTAAAATAAACTTAATTAACATAGTTGAAAATGCTATAATTTTCCTACCAGCTACTACGTATCAGTCGGTAGGCTAATACATTATATGCTAATGGCTTATACATATTTGCCCACTGGCTAATGTGTAATTGACATGCAATTAAAAAGGGCATATAATGAACTAAATGACCATAATTACTTTTAAAGACACATCTTTATGTCGAAAACAGAGATGCTCATGGTAAGCCGTTGAAAAAATTAGCATGTGCATTTGTTGAAGATAGAATTCAGTTAGAGAACAAAGATTTTCACATAAGGCCATTAAAGGAATCGGCCATTGAAGAAATGAAACCGAGAGGGAGACTCATAGGTCCGAATGACGGAAGATAGCATAACAGGTGTGTCGGCATGGACCGTTTGTATACACTAAATTTGCAAATCATTTTGTGTAAGCATCATGCAAGTATCATGAACAGTGTGTTTACGATAAATTTGCCAATAATTTTCAATAAATTCTAAGGATTTTCCAAGACGACCTTTTCATCTAAAAATAAATCTAACATATTTGGCTTTTCAATAACCACGCACATCATTTTTGTGAGATTCACCACCATTGCGAATCGCATTCCCACACGATTCACAACCCTTGTGAATTGTATTCCCATGCAATTCACTACCCATTCTATATCTTTTATCAGGCAGAGTTCTTTAAATTTTCCTTATTGGGAGCACAACAAACCACTTTATCGATCCCTTGTCAAAGGCCATTTTGCCTTTAGTGCATCGACTTACTTTAGGGCCTTCGGGGTGAGTGATATATAATTGCATCCATTTGTATCATTACCACATTTGAAGTGAACAATCTCACTTCTCCATTGGTTCAATCGGTTGTTTGGGTGAGCATCCAACATTATGGCCTCTTAACTTAAATGGTCAATGACTTAAAATCAACCAAAATAATGGTGTGCCAAATTGAGTTAGGTCAAGGACATAAATGTTGTCCAAACATTTGTCCTATTGGAAGAGAGCATAAAGGCCCTCCATCGTCAGAAGGGGAGAAACTTATGTTATCGGACTAGGTGGTCCTTCCAACATGGATGGCTAGATGGATATTCCTGAACAAAATCCTACTAGTTACTTTCTAACTGTCTAACCAAAATCTTGTTGGACACTATCACAATCACGCAAACATGGGAAAAGGAGATTTAAATCCCAAAGTGCATTTATGCTTCTCGACCAATGAGAGAGGATCTTATGCACTTGATTGGTTTATTGTGGAAACTATGGTGAGGTGGCAAGGTAAAGTCCTTCATCCAAAGTATTCATCCATTGTTTTGATCCCACTTGATTGATGGATCAAGGGTCTCCAAACGAAGGGATTTTATATGTAGGATGCAGGGAATGAAATTACGGCACTCTACCAAAAAAGGATCACCTAAGCACCACTTGACCAACAGAATAGATGGGATCAGATAAATGTCCTCCTCTATCGATCCAAGCATATGTGCCATGACATGAGACGAATACCTAAACTCTCCTATTGACCAAGAGTTTATAGTGTTGCGTGCTCCTCTCCCTCCTCTACTAGAAGAGAAATTTGACATCCTTTGTTGGCCGAGTGCCCAAAGGTTCTTTTGTCTAACGATTTCCACCCCCATCAACCTAAAGGTCAACTTTTCTCCCCTTGGCAAGCCCTATAGTCAAATGAGTTCCCCACTACCATTTGTCTATCACTATTTCTAGACCTTTAGGCACGATGAAGCAATTTCGATGATCAATGGATCTGGGCACTCAACCATTCAATAGCTAGAGTACATAAATCCAATCAATGAGTCAACCTCCTCCCTAATGTCAACCAAACATAGAATCTAGATGATTCATCAAGAAAGGATTCGTGTAAATGCTTCATCAAGGATTGGGCTTTGATTGGGAATTTGTCATTGACAACCACAACCTCCTCTTCATCCTCCTTATGTTGCATCACCAACAAGTGAAGCACAATATGCAAACCAGATATATCCCTCAACAAAATGCTGATCTTTATAAGTACTTGGGTCCAAACCACATTCTTTTCAATTATCAAGTTGGCCTAACTTCCATCTGAATTTTCCATTGGGTCTTTATGAAGTCTACTTGACTTCTCACATGACTTAAAAATGTTGAGTCCCTTGTTTCATCTTTAAACATTAACATTGCCTTCATTATTCGTTATCAAGCTTATCTTCTTGTTTTCTCACTATAAGCTTTGGATGCACATACTCTTTCTTTGCTTGTATCTCCTCAAACACCATAGCAATTTTCTCTAGCTGTACCTAGTTAACAGTAGTTTTTCTTTGTTCAAGACAGGTATTGTGATCCTTACATCCCAATGCACACTATATACACATCGAAATAAGAGTACTATGTCAAAGTGACTAAGCTTCTCTAGTGAAGATGCTTGGTTTGTGTAGAGTTGTTATTGGTGACTAAATTAATCATTACAGAGATGAGTCATTAATCATAAATATAATAGAATATAAAGGATGATGGGTGATAGGTGATGGGTGATGTGCACAATAGGTAGAGGGGAGAGGGTATAATGCTTGTTCGACAAAAGGACATTTCTACGCTCGAGTATAAAGGAGAGGGAGAACCTCGACCTAAAGCTGAATTCTAAAAGCCAATTCCCAATTGGGCACAATCTATGGTAGTTCTTCCATCCGATTGAATTTATCATTTTCGTTGATCTCCTTCCCACCCTAAAACCCCTTAATTGAGCCAATTAAAGCTTCATTGCACAATCGAGTGGGCTCCCTCTATTTAGCATTGTTCCTATGATTCCAAATGCATTGTTTGCCACAACCTAAATGAAAATCAAAATACCTTTATGTAAAGTTTCGTTGCACAATCAAGTGGTCTCCCTCTATTTAGCATTGCTTCTGTGATTCCAAATGCAATGTCCGCCACAACCTAAAGGAAAATCAAAATACCTTTATGTAATGTCCCTTTCTAGGCTCTAACTAAAAACAAAGAGAAATCGCACAAACCCCAATAGATAGTAAACCGAAAATTATGAGAGCCAACTGAAAATTATGGCAGCAAGGTACAACACTCTGATTTTTTATAACAGCAGTAAGGAAAATGCAATATCTCTTCAAAAATGCATCATTCACACCATCCAAAGCATGTAAGGCAACTTAGAAATATTTTACAACAATTATCAACCAAGAAATAAGCCTTCAAACTCCAACTGGAATTTATTTTAAAAAATGAAATAACAGTGGTGAACACCCTTATAAAAGTGGTTGGAAAGGAAGGATTCCAAGCCCAAAAAAGAAATCCAAATGTAGAGTTTGGCTACTAAAAATATGAGAAACACAATAATGGCTGAATTGGATGTTGGCATGCCCTAGAAACCCCCAGATGCCACCTTAGGACAAGTCGCCACCCTAGGAGAGGGCCTTAAAATCTCTGCAGACCATGGAAGACTTCATTTTCAAATGTCCCATTTTCTTTGATATCCAAAGAAGATACCGTCTTTATAGGAACTCAAACAACACTGTCTATGTTTCTTAGATATCCTAACCAGAGGTGCTTGGCTCTTGATCTTCACGAGATCGTCTAACTCTGACACAGATCCCTACAAGGGGATCTACAGGCTCTAGAGCCCCCTTTCAAGACACCTTATTTTTCAAATCCACCTCAGCAATAGGCAAGACTAAGCACCCTTTGAACACCACTACTTCACATATTAGAGCTAATAGATCAGTCAAGCACTTCTCTCAACGCAAGATTGTTACTCGTAGTACTTGAACCCCCCAACTTGTTCCCCCTTTGGCCTTGTTGATCTTTTCCCTCCCATTGGCATGTCTTTGACCCCTCTCGGTAACATGGATTTACTACTAATAAACAATGCAATGCTCACCCAAACCACTGAAAGGATATGACAATGTACTCCCCCAAGTTTATTTCTTTCCTGCCAACAAGGAAGTGGACACTGGCCTTGGATGTTCCAGGAAGAGACTAGCGCTGAGAAGGGTGCATTACAATGCTTCCCCTCCTAGGATCTCAGATCTTCCACACATAGTGGATGCATGAGCTAGACAACCCCACTTTAGGCATCATGTCAAATTGATAGTTGACAAGATGTTCCGTCTAATGCTTCAGCACCATACTTTGGGAGTTATTGCTCGCTACCTGTCAATTGTTATCTATATTGAGCTCTTACATTATCAGCTTGTACCTCAAGTCTGCACACTTCTTTACTTTGAATTTTATAAAGTAGCATTTTCAACTTTTTTACTTCCAGGATTCTCAACTGTACTTAGACACTTTTCTATCTACTATAATTGTTGTATTCATCAGACTCCCATTTGACCTACTAATTGGTCATCTGTAGACATTGATATAATTTCTTTCTTTTTATATGGTGTGCTATGCAATTCACTCTTCCATGTATGGTCATTACCTTGATCAAGTCTAGTATCTGGAAGATAGAACATTGATCATGACCATACAACATGAATGCAATTAGAAATAATGTGGGGGTTGCTAAAAATACATGACAAGCATCTTTAATGGTGGCAATTTGATGCATGGTTAAAATACCTTGGAAGCACTTCTTCTGACATTTTATACTTGTCAGCAAAAAGCTAATAAATAGTAATCCCCTGGTTGCTTTGATGTCATACTGCCAATTATTAAAAAAGTGCTAGGGCAAGGAGGTCATGTTATCCTGTTCTTTTACTGAATGATGAAATTTTATATATCACAAAAGCAACCTTATATGCTCCATACATTTGACATCGGTGGGAAAGCTTTTCTTAGTCATGACCTTACATTGGATTTCAGTACTTGTACCATAGTATCTCTTTTACAGATCTCTTTAAGTTCAAATGAGAGTTTGTCTCATCATTGCTTCTTAATGTCCCCATGGATTGGACAGTCAGCTCTTTGACCCATTGCTTGCAATCATTTAAGTAAAACTCCACAATCAAGTGATGGCATGTTTCAAAAATTCAGCCATTTTTGTCCCAGGCAGACCTGTAACCATGTGCTTTATCCCTGAAAATGCGACTTGGATTTTGGCATAAAACTCACTTCTTATGACAGCCCACAACACATCAATGATGATTCTTCACTCCAAAAATATTTTCAGAATTTATGGACCCATAATCAGCTCCATAATAGGTACATAAAACCAGTGCAAAGTTCATGTTTAATGACTGCTGCAATTAACCTTCAGCAAATGGCAACAAAGGGTACAGCAGTTGATAAAACCTCCACAAATAGCAATGTGGAATAAATCGCTATTTCCTATCATAATACTGATCTCTGTATTTTTAGCAACTCATGACATGGATTGACAATACTGATTTTTAGACTGCAAATTAATCCCATTTGATAATTGTTAACTTCAGAAATCTGCAGCAACCAAGGGATTTGAAAAAAAGCCTCCAAAAATGTCTGAGAATAATGTATTTTGATCCCCAAAAATCAGTACAAAAGATGGCAATAATATTCAAGAAACCTGGGTTATAGTCTCCATTAGCAGTCTTCAAAATACACAAAAGAGCCAGACCTGGAATGGTCTCCAAAGCAGCTCAAAATACAGCAAGGTAAGATTTGTTTTCGCTCACCCTTAGTGAATTATTCTTCCAATAACTAGCTGCTACAACCTGTCCTTACAATTTCTACTAACTACTTGTCTCCCAGGAAATAGTCCTCAAAAATCTGTGAAGACACAATGGATAACCCTCCACACTTTTGTTAGAATCCCCCAACATGCTCTAAATGAGGGTTTTCTAGTGCCTACTTAGAGCTAGATCCTAAGGGGCTGAATATCGTCCTATAGAATGCATGTTCTACTGAAAAGCTCAAGGCTGTAGACACAAATTACCAGACCAATGTGCAAATAGCCCATGGAATGTCTGCCCTCTAGCCAAGTCGCACTTCTTCCTATCATTATTGGGAGAAGAAGTTCCAAGGAGACATCTGTTGTAAGCTTATCACAGTCAGCTGCAATGATCTCTCTCTATGCATATTCTCATAGCTCTAGGCCAAGTCACAATTTCCATAGGGAGGATGCCAAAAATTACTATGGCTTTCTCCTTTTTCACTTCTAAGTTTTCATGTATTCCTCTAGCTCAAGGCAAGTCAGTCATTTCCCCCTAGGAAGAATAAAACCCCATATTGTAGTATCATCATCTTGGATCCTCAAAAGATCGTCCAGAATACCCATGCCAAAACAATCTCAGATTTGATTGGAAAAAGCTACATGCCCACAGCTGCAAGTTGTGTTCTTGATCTTGACACCCTTCATCTTTTCATCATTGTTAGAATAATTCCATGACGATCAAAACATTGTAAGCACATAGTGTGAGGGTGATGCAATAAATCAAATTGCTTCGAACATTTGTTACTGATGTGTAAATTCCAGCGGGACTAAAAACCAACATGAGTATCCAATGAGACCCCCTATTTAAGGGTATGCCTCTCAAACATGGTCATCTTGCAATTCAACCTCATAAACCTCTTGCAAATCTGATTTTTCATCAAATACATGTCCCCTCCCCAAAGCTATTCTAAAAATCAATCAATGGCTAATTCTTTGAGAGTTTGAAGGATGGTACATGTGCATCTATCTCGAGCTCTTCGCATTCAACTAGTAATGTCCTTCTTGTTTTGATTTCTTCACCATTTTTCCACCACATGCAATCATTGGAAATCAATAAAACATCATCTATTGTCAAAGAATCTTTACCATCAAGCTACAAATTGGACTTCTTTTGTTCTTGTTTTATGATTTCTTCGTCTTTTTCTCATCACAAAAAGGGAGAATTATTTTCCTCTTTAGTTGGAACATCTTTTACATTTTCCTTTGGCACGGTAGATTCCTCCATCGGCAGTTCTCTCTTCATTACTTGCAGCCCTAATTCTCCTTCTTGCTCTACCATTGCAATTTGGAAACTCTTCTCTCTCTTCCTTTCTTTAAGGAATGTTAAAGATCCTTCTATGGTGTTTGAGACCAAGGTTCATGCCTCACTCTACCTTTGTTCACTCCTATGAATTCTACAAGTGATATGGCATTACGAATTTCATCCGGAAGAGCCCTTGTAATGTCCCCTTTTCTGGACATTTTTGAAAATGAAGAACTATAGACACTCAACCCATTTTCTCTCCCCGTGGGTTCGAGGATAAAGCTTGGGGATTGTTCTGAGGTGTCTGTTGTCTGCATTATAGCCCCTTGGCATGCCTTGCGCTACGAGGGGGAGTCTCTAGTTACTTTTTAAATGCGCGCATAGATTAGTTAATTTTTATTATTTAATCAAAAAATAATAAAGTGCACATAAAGTTAGTCTTTTAATGTTTTAATTAAGTTTTATTAGTTTTCCCTCCAAAAGGGAAAAGGTCGGTCATTTAAATGTTGCACCCCTTATCTTATAAAAGGAGGTTATATGGTCATCTTTTGGTATGTTGGATTAAATCATTTATGTCTCTCCATGCTTGAGAAATGGGATGTATGCCCAACGGATGTATGCCTTAGTTGTTGCTCTCTTCTATTTGACAATCAAGTTGGAGCTATTGAAGATCTGATTGAAAACTTATATTTGCATTATTGTGGTGGATTATCATTATTGTTTTATGCCCTAAGTGTGGCGAATTTCCTTGGTGGAATATTTTAGTGCAAATCATGTTTTTTCTAACCTTAGCGACTAGGGTTTGGGGTTATTTTCCCACATTTTGTAACCAGAAAAATATGCAAAATCATTGGATTCCTCATAATTTTGTGAACATTTTGATATCATTTGCGTGATTTGGTTGGGTATTTTGTGAGATATTGAATTTACAAATTTTGGCTAACTTTCGGGCAGCGACCTGTTCTGGGTTTTGTGACAATTTTTTGGGGGTCTTCCCACCCTTGGAATTTGGCAATTTTGGAAATTGTTGGAAAGATAAAAATACAAGGATTCTTTTGGTTTTTGTTTCATGCAAAAATACAAAGTTTTGAGGAAGTTATGCCCTTTTCAAGCTCTAATGTGTTTTCCTTTCGAATAAAAATCAGATCTAAGGTTATTTGGAGAATTTCTGAGGTTATTTGGGCTTCATAAATTAGTGGCAGCTTTCAGGATTAATTTCATCATTGTTGGGCAAAGTTTGGATGCCCTAATCAGCCTTAAATGTGTGGGGCGAAATAGTAGGAGGGCCAGATCTTCATGTTAGGTAATTGTTATAAATTGGTTGACATCATCTCGTTCCTTGTATTTTTCCAAGTTCGAGCATATGTCATTTGCCTAGATCAGAGTTGTGTAGAGAAAGTTATGCTATTTTGAAGATTGCAATAGTTAGGGTTTCAGATTTAAATTATTTTCCAGTTGTTGTAAAATCTGATTTGAATGTGTTTAAATTCCGATTGTTTTCTTCCAATCTATCCCACCACCTTGGCTAGTTCCAACCCCCTTTGGGTTCGAATAGCTGACATTGGGATATTTTAGGTTGATGCAAAAGGGTTTATCCATTCTTTGCTTGATTTTGACAAGTATTTCTTTATTTCCTAACTTGTCTAAAAAAGGGGACATTACAGCGCTATACTCCTCATAGCTGGCAGCAATGTTGTTGCCCATAAAATGTCGTGTTTCCACCTCTAGAATAACTCCTTACCTTGGGAGGAAGGTAGGCTGAAAAGGCCTAGCAGATCTCAGCGGTTGAAAATTGTCGTTTGCCCTTGAAGAATTTCTTGGATGCACATTATGGATCAATCGTGCCATTATATCAGCCAACCTCTCTTGCCATTGGGCAAAACTTCTCAAAACCTAATATCATCATAAAATTTGTCCACCATTTTATCTTTTCCTTCTGCAAGAATACCCTCCAAGTTGGGAAGATCTATGCTTTGATACCATTTGTAATGTCCCCTTTCCGGGCTCTAACTAAAAACAAAAGGAATTTGCACAAACTCCAATAGATAATAAACTTAAAATTATGACAGCAACTGAAAATTATGATAGCAAGTTACAGCATTCTATTTTTTTATAACTGCAAAGGAAAATGCAATCTCTTCAAAAATGCATCATTCACGCCATCCAAAGCAATGTAGGGCAAATTAGAAACATTTTCGAACAATTTTCAACCAAGAAATAAGCCTTCAAACCCCAACTGGAATTTATTTAATTAAATAAAATAACAGCAGTGAACACCTTTACAAAAGTGGCCTACAAAGTAAGGATTCCAAGCCCAAAAATGAAGTCCAAATGTAGATTTTGGCTGCTAAAAATAAGAGATACGAAAGGATGGCTAAGTTCGATGTTGTCGTGCCCTAGAAACTCTCAAATGCCACCTTAGGGCAAGTCTCCACCGTAGGAAAGGGCCTAAAAATCTCTGCATAACCCTAGCAGCCCTTCTTCGACCAAACCCTAGTTGAAAATCTGCAAAATCAATCTTCTTGAAGCTCCTTGGAAACCCCGGGTTGGAGAATTCTTAATGGATTGAAGAGTTTTCGTTCTTCAATCAAACAAGAAATATTTTCGTCCTCACTTGGCAACACAAGAGGGTTTTCATCCTCAAGTGGAAGTAGTTGAGCAATCCGCCCAAAAACCATGCAAAGTTATTATTAGACAAGATGATGATGATGCACAAATGAGCCAAGTAAAATCCTTTCTTATACCTTGATGTGGCGCCAAAACCAATTTAAGTCTTCTTAAGAAAACTAACCTCCTTGGGGGAATTAATAGTTCTGTTTTCCTTCTATTCTTCCAATGGCTTTTCATCTTCCCCAACCAACCTAGCCATACTTATGAAAATTATTAAAAAAGAATGCAATACTCATGAAAACTACTGAAAAAACGTGACAATTACTCCACTTGTTCATTTCCTTCTTGCCCACAGGAAGTGGAATGGGCTCAAAGTCTTCCAAAAGGACCAGCACTGGGGACATTACACTTTAGCTCATAATTTGATTAAACATGTGAGTTATATTTGTATTAGTTTGCATGCAATAACTAAAAATCGTATTAACATCCACAACCAACTTTTATTTACCAAACCCATGGTCATCATGTGCATGAAGTAAGAAGGAAAAAGTATGTGAATTAAAATTTAGAGCAAAAATAGATGATACTTGGTTTCGATTTCAAGTGGTTTGGACGCAAATTTGATACTATGAAAGTAGACAATATCACGGGAGCTGCCATAGAGACGGGTTGACACAATTGTTTTGGGGACTACTAAAGATTTTATAGAAGCTCCAGAACTATAATAGCGGTTCCAACCCAGCATCCTGAAATTGAAAAATGCAAAGAACATGAAAAATAAGGACTGATTTTCACCTTCTAACTTACAGAAGGTGCCTAGTTATCGATCATACGACTCAACAAACTATTGAGCAAATTATAAGAGTCTTTCAAAGTCCCCAACTAGATTATTGATGCATTGTTCGGGAGTCCTTGCAGTGGTGGTGGTGTGAGGAGTTTTTGCCCTTGGTTCTACCACCTCACTCGCTCTTTGGGATGCCTATTATGATTTGGAAACCATTGCAAAGATGTTGAATTTGGCATTAGGTTAAAAAGAAACCATTATTTTATAGCCTTATAACACGTAATCATAAGTTATGTTTGTGAAGTTTGGTATGGAGGACAAATAATATGAAAACTATTGATTGAATGCATTCGAATGCATTCGACCTACAGATCGAGTGGTTGGCGAATAATCACACTTATATGAAAGGTATGCACCCTTTGCAAAGGGCACAAAGATGTGCTTCCATGTGGCAATTGTACATGTGGTGTGGCAATCCAAACATGTACAGGTGGCAATCATACATTGGCGGGTAGCACTTGGTGATTAAGCATGGTGGAACCGTAAATATGACGTAGCAACTCATATGTTGATGAAATGATAGGTCTATATAGGTTGAGTGAACACAACAATTACACCTATTAATTGTCTTGTTTCAAGAGAATACAAGTCAAATTAGGGACAAGGTTGAGGCTTTCCCTCTCCCAATGAAGGTATAAGCGATCATGAATCGCTCGACCTTTAGGTCAAACATGGCCTTTAGACTCTCGACCTAAGTCACAAGCTTCGAGTACGAGTTTGACGACAATAAAATTCGGTTGCAGTTCATCAATAGATAAAGTTCATAAAAATCATCATTAAGTTTGACCAATAAATAAAATAAAAAATAAAAAATAAAAAATAATTATATATATTTTTAAATAAATATAAATAAAATAAAGATTGAAAGAAAATAAATTAATAAATTAAAAAAAGGATAAAATATTAATACATATTAAATATGTATTAGAAAAGATATATAAAACACATCAAATAAAAACCAAGCTTTACAAAAATCGTAACTATCATCTAAAATAAAATTAGAATAATGAACGAATAAAAACAAAATAAAAAACAAATTACAAGAAACCCTTGTCGATGAAAAACTCCTCTCCACAAAGTCGAACGATGAACTCTTTGTGGTTTGGATGGTAGGATGATGTTGGTCGCAGACAGCTGTAAAGCTATAGGATTTGTGACTTTGTGAGGCTCGTGTCAAGCTAGGTATAGAGTTGTTAAACTACTGTGTTGAAAGGTCAATGAAAAAAGAGTATGGAGGCAAAACCAACTTGCAATCCCTGAGCTTCGCCCAGTCCTCTGCCCATACCATGTTCAAATCTCTTGTGGGTTGTGTGATGACAGGACCTACAGAAAATAGAAACCCTACCTACGAATGTGAAACAAAATAAAAAACAAATTACAAGAAACTTGTTGGCTAGATTTTCTGCATAGCACAAAACCTAGGCAATCATGAGATAAATCTCCCTCATTTATCGGTGAGGGTCCCATGTCAGATTTGTCAATTAAAGTATGTTAGTATCTATATGGGGTTTTACTTTAACTACTCAGTTCATGAACCATAACTGAACAGTTCTACAGCAAGTAAGCAGCTGTTTAAGAAAGGAAATATTTATAGAAGAAGGAAATTATGTAAACACAGAGAAGAAATGGGGAAGATGTGCATCCCAATCAATAGATAGCAGAGTTGATTGCATGCACATAGAAGAAACCAATAGATATAAACACAGAATTCTAAGCAAAGGTAGCTCTAGATCCAGATCTGAAATAACACAAAGTCTATTAAAAGATCTAAGATAAAAAGCAAGAAACACAATACACCATGACACAAAGTTCTTCGGAAATTTGCTCCTGTATATTCCTTTGCTTCAAGTGGCTCTCAAGGGTTTCAGCACAAAGTCTGGAACACAAGGATGCTGCTTACAAATTCTCATGATTAACCCGGAGGTTCTTCTCCTACTTATAGAATGTAGAAGGGAAAGTACAAATGGGAAACTCAACTGAACTGAAACATAAACAAGTAAAGATGACATTTGGCAATCATCATCCACTAACTTCTCCTTCAGTGACACATGTATCACTTAACTAATAGAATCGTTCCACATAACTTTAAGTAACGGTTTCAAAACCAATAACCTTAAAGTTTTACAATTTTATCTGGGAACGTGGAAAATAGAAGAAGAAATAATAGAAGTCAAGCCAAAGGTAACATTTATGTCTTCTTTTTGTTCTGATATTGGATATACTTGTCGAACATGTGATTTAGCATCTTCCCATTTGTTTTAGCCACCGCTTCCTTTTCTGTCCTGAACTGCAGCAATCCTTCATTCAACACTTTGATACACGCTTCCACATCTTCCAAGCTTAGCCCGAACCTCGCAATATCCGCTTGCAATGCCACCAGTCTACTAATAGAATTCATCGTGAAAGGCTCAATAGCTCTGTCAATTCTCTTTTATACCATCAAATGAGACCCTTCCAGGGAATTAGGCACTCTGCTAGGAACGATCCGCACGAATGAAGTAACATTTCCGACCACTTCCTCAGTGAAAGAAATGATACTGTCTGGTAAGGATGATGTCTTACTCTCAAGTGCCTGCATCCTCTTCAGCAAAACTCTGCAGATCTCCAAACGAAAAGATACTGCAAACTCCAATTGCTTCACCTTCTCAACTGATCCGTCCAGTACAATCTGCTCTGCAACCAATACATCTCCCAGCAGCTTGTTGATTTCGGCCAAAGTACTCAAGTTACTCTCAACAACTATGTTCATATCTACTATGCTCGTCACCAGTTGCTTCAGCTGATTTGCTGCATCATTCATAACCTTCAGGCAAGCTGGCACCTCTCCAAGTTGTACAGAAGCTTGACAAATAATCAGATCCTTCCATTTGTCAATAGCTTTCACCTAATTGCTTGCATCTTCCATCTCCTGCATGAGATGATCATTCACCTGCTCTGAAATGGGTTGAGTGGAAGGTTTAGCAACCTTGGCTATCATCTCGCACAATCGAGATACCTGCTTCTAAAGTTCGTCTTTCTCCACCTTTTCTCTGTCAAGCCTGAGGAATAGTGCATCTATCAATGTCTGTGTATCTTGCTTCAATCCTTTTGTGGTGGCTTGACCAAGGGGTACTCTGGTTACTGTTACATCTTCTGTTGTGAGCTCATCCTCCTTTCCTTCCGCCGAAACTGACATCTCAGCAAACTTCTGCCCCGACTCCTCAATGATCAACTTTGAAGTTACCTTAGCAACTTTAGGTTTTTTGTCTTTTCCGCCTAGGCTCCGAAGTAGCTGCAAGTCGTGTTCTTCCAAGTTCATCTCCACTCTAGCTTCTGGAACCAACTGCGAAGCCAACCATTCTGAGAAGTTACTTCTTGGAGAATGAGAAGTTGCTGAGTGCACTACTATCTCCCGCTCTGTTTCCTCTCCATCAGAAAGTGCTACAGTGTTATGGCTGTCATCTTCTGAATCATTCAAGGACAAAGCTCTTTTGAACTCTGCCATTTGCAGCTTCAACGTCTCTTCTGGAACAGGTGCTGAACGGAGTGGCTGAGGAGAGAAGATGAATGTCGCCGGATTCAGTGGAGGCATGGAAGTGTCTTGCTGAGGTGCAACAGTCGATGAAGTACTGGATGCCGGAACTAGAGTCATGGCCGCGGAAGTGATCTTCTCCTTTGATTGAGATCTTCTATGTACTTTCAACTTCTCGGACCTTCTGCTGCTTTCTCCTCCGTGCTTCCTCTTGAGGGAATCTCCTACGCCAAAGTTGTCTATGACTTGATTCATCAGTGCTTCATCAAGGCAGTATCCCTTCGTCAGCAACCAGTTTGAAGTATTCACCAGAACAACGCCAAACCTTTCCTCAATTGTATGGCAACCCCCTACGTTATCCTGAAGTACGGCTCTATCTCCTCCCATGATGGTAAGCGTCGAGTAACACATTCCCATCATCTTTAAGATCTGCAGGTATCCGTGCTAGTCCAAAGTCGAACACTTGCCGTGCTGATAGCTTGCTGCAATCCCTCTTTCTAACCTCGTACTCACTTTTGCACTTCATCCAGAAATCCTCTAATGAAGGCACATGTGCGTACTCCTAGGAGATCGTCTTCCTAGCTACTCCAAATGGATCGAAGTTCAGCCGTGCCAGGAAGAACTCTTGCTCATACTCGGATAACATCTGCGTCTCCATCCCTCCAGCTCTATGAATGCTCTGGCAGCTGTAATGTCCCACAGTGATTGGGAAGAAGCCCGTAGACTTGTGTCGTTTCGACTGAAGGTCGTGTATCTCCACAAGTTGTCTGCTTAGCTCCATGGTAATCAATCTATCATTTGGATATCTGGGCAGCTTAACCAGTTCTCCAGAAAAGCCAGTAACCCTGAGGTATGTGAAATCTGCAAACTGAGTGAATAGACTACCAATCTTGGATACTGCTTCCCACGCTTCCTTGCTCACCCTGTTGGCCTTCAGGTCCCTGTCTAACCTGCAAATGAATTCGTAAAAGAATCCATCGTTGACCACTTAGAACTCTTTCTCACATACAGGTACAGTAAGCTATGGGTAGCACTCAAAAATGGGGTCCTTAGAAAGAATGTCACATCTATCCAGCTTGGAGAAGATGCCTTGTGAAGCTGCAGTGTACACCAAGTAAGAAGTCATTTTGAAGCTGAAAGTACGCTTCACGTTCCGGAGTTGCTCACCAATGTTGTCACTAATGATTTCCAACCAATTGATTATGGAATCAGCCTTGTTGACTTCAACGGTCCTGATGAAAGCATACATCCATGTACGGAAAGTGTGAGCATTCGCTTCGCCATTAATCCTGCATAACAATTTGACAATATCATCAACTTCCTGCACCAGATTGGACCGCGGAAGAGTTCTTGGGAACTTAGAAGGAGATTTGGGCTTCTTTATGTATCTGTTGTTCATTATGTTCACGCAATCAACTCTATGCTTCTCCCACCTGCTGCCGACATCCTGAATGCTAATGGAAGTCACCACCTTTCGCGTCGAAATCTTCAAACAATAATTGATGAACTCTGCGTCCAAATGAATTATTGTTTTCCCCGTAGCATCTCGCACTGATATGGATGAAAGATGGTAAGACCTAGCACATTCCATAACGAACTCTAGCAACTGGGTTGTGTATGGAAAGGCTGCAGCTCGAATAATTCCACTGCTTTTAACTGCATGCATGAGTGAAGTCTTTCTAGCTCTGGATCTATCAATCAATTCGGAAAGAAGTTACAGACCTAGATCTGTGTCTCCTATGTCTGCAAATTTGGAAGTGATACATGACTCTGTTGTGCTTTCTTTTTCGTCCCCCTTTGCCATGGCTTTGTCTATCTTTGTCTGAACAATTCTTTTTCTTCTTATTTGGCCGGATTTCTTCAAAACTGGTGCAGATCTGGATAATTCTTTAAATTCGGAGGATATATTCAATGCATTGGACATTGATTAAAGCTCTTTTTCTTTTGTAAAGCACCTGTAATGAATTCCTGCAATTAATTCAGACAAAGATAGCAACCAGAACATGAACAATGAATTTTAATCATAAAAATCTGCACTATTCAAGTCTGCTGCCCCAAAAATTAATGTTTTATTTGCATGCAAAGTGAGCATGAATTTTTCCAACTTCACCTGAGCACCTGTATCACTTATACAAACAATTATGCAAACACAAATCAACTTCCTTCAATGCATGCGCCAAAATTGGAAGCTTTCAGCATTCAATCCACCTTCTTCTGGGCAAAAATCCTCTTCAATATTGGGCGCACTTTTCCTCTGGGCTGCACTTCTTTACCTGTGAATTAATTAATTCATCCTTAGGGCAGCCCATGCTTATATAACCCTCATAATTCTATAATTAATAATTGCCCCTCTTATTCCTGGCAATTAATTAATTAAAAATCATGTTTTTCTCTTTAACTGCTATTGTAAAATTGCATGTTTAAGGACAGCCATCAAATAAATTAAATTTATTCAATTTAATCATCCACTCTTCACTCCACTTAAGCTTCACAGTGTGCTTTAACCTTCGCCACTGAAAATAGGAATTAATTTAATTATTGAATACTTTAAAAAGTATTATTTATCTCCCAAATGGGGCGCACTTTTTGACATGAAGGGGTTGCCATTAAATAAATTAATTTATTTAATTTTAGAACAATCTATTTTCAACCACCTTTTGTCATTTGCCTTTGTTGACTTTTCCACAAGCCTAGGCGCCTATTTTGGGTGAATAATTAATTAAATTAATCAATTTAAAGGTTGTCTTTACTTCTCCAAAGGGAGCGCACTTTTTGACATATAGAATTCTATTTTTAAGAATCACATGACAATGGGATTATTTACCCTACAAGGCAGCCCTAAAAATCTCATGATTCACTTAAGTCACTTGACTTTCATAATGGGATTATTTACCCTGCAAGGCAGGCAATAAAATCCTATGATTCACTTAAGTGATATTTCTTTTATTCCACAATGGGAATTTGTATCCAAAAATGCAGCCAGCCCAGAAGAGGCTTTTTGGTGCACGACTTTGTCTTTTCCCAGTGAACCGGACCTCCGATGGCGACTTCCTTCTGGCAAAACATGCATATGTGATCCCCAGTTACTCCAGGCCAAGAATCAGGCCAAACCGGCAAAAGAACTAATCTAGAGAAATTTCACAGAAAACAAAATGGAAAAACACAAAAACACAAAAAAGTTGCCAAAAGTCACAAATAAAGGCCAGAACTTATTCCTAGTTAAAAACCTTCTGGTATATAGGAATAATGATATGTTCGATCACAACAGGGTTAAATCAAAGCGCAAATTGCCTCAAACGGGGCTCAAAATAATTAAATACAAATTTCCCGCAGACAAATCCCGACGACAGAATATAACAATTTTGGGCATCTAGGTATTTGGCGAAAATGGCTAATATGGCTCTTTGGGAATATCCTGACACAATAGAAGAACTTTCTAGCAATAAAAACACAAAACGACCCATTATTTTAAAAGTACGAAATTCTTTTGGATAGGGTAGTCATAGATTTCAGGATGAAATCTGGGGACACCAAAACCCTTCCTTGTCGATGAAAAACTCCTCTCCATAAAGTCGAATGATGAACTCCTTGTGGTTCGCCTGATAGGATGATGTTGGTCGCAAACAACTGTAAAGCTATAGGATTTGTGACTTTGTGAGGCTCATGTCAGGCTAGGTATAGAGTTGTTAAACTATTGTGTTAAAAAGTCAATGAAAAAAGAGTATGGAGGCAGAACCCACTTGCAGTCCTTGAGCTTCACCCAGTCCTGAGCCCATACCATGTTCAAATCTCTTGTGGGTTGTGTGATGACGGGACCTACAGAAAATAGAAACCCTTCCTGTGAACGTGAAGTGTGAACAAAGACCTCCACGCAGCTCCTCAAATCAGGCCACATGTTGTCACCCATGACTACCTCTATGTCATACAATTTGCACATTTGTAGGAACCCTCAACAAACTGCAACGAATTTGGCCTAACTTTTAGTTGTCATATTTTAATCGCCGAATTTCACTTTTTTAGGTAAAAATCGGGCAAACCTTGTGACATAGCTCTCGACCAAAGACAGGGGATGCGGAACTCATACTTTAGGAAAGGAGTCCTTAATATCTCCCATGATAAATGCCCTCTTAGATGCTACTCTTTGAATGATGTTATTGCCACAACCCCAATTGGTAATGTTTCCTTTCCCTTCTCGAGATCAAGGAAGCATTGAGTTGAGATTCCCAAGCAAACCACAGAATGGGGGGACCTTATCTTCAGTCCAGAGGGCGCATCATGCCACAAGTGGGAGATCCCTTTCCTCATTGATCAAGTGTTGCCTCTAACTTCTATCATGTACGTGATGCAACCAATATTAGGAGAGCACTCAATCAATAGGTAGTTGTCCTTTAGGAACTTGATAGTAGATAGAGGCTATCATCTAATAGGAGAGGGCAAGGTTCGAACTTGCACTCTACAAGTCTTGGGCCTAACAAGATGACCAATTACTCTACCCCGCTTTGTCCCAAGGACCTCCTTCAATAGGATGAGAATGGGAAGGTAAAGTCTTTAGGCGTTCAATCTATTGTTGTACTTGTTATATTCCAAAAATCAATTGAAAACGGTACTGCAAAATATAGAGCAAAAATGCTAAAAAATAGATACAAAAATACCTAATAACCTAAGGTGGATCACACCTACAAATCCAACTACAACAAAAGAGCTCTTACACAGGCAATTATCTTTCGCATTAGGTTTTGATATTGCAGATAAGATAATACAGCCATTACGGTTTTTCCCCTTTTTGTAGTCAACCGCTAGAAGCCCTAACCCACCCATGGACGATTCATGGCTTAACGGTTCACTAACACTAAACACTCAAAATAACATAATAAAAATAATACTAACCACACAAATACATGATGTGTTTAATTATAAAACATGCCTTCCCCCTTAAAGAGCTTTGACCTGAAAGCTAGTTAAATCCAAAAGGCTTCATTATGAGAATGGAACTCAAGACCTCTACCTTCTACAAGAAATTGTTGACCATCCTACAAAACACCACTACTTGAAATAACATGTGAATGAGAATGAGGACCTTTTTTTCCCAACTCCTAGGCTTCCCTAGCATTTTGGGCACATTTTCCAACATTCATCCACCCTTCCATTGAAATTGACTATTTTTGACTGTGTTAATGAAAAAAAAACTTTCCCCTCTCCTTCATTGCAGCTTGCACATGCTATCCTCCACGTCCAAAATTTCATATGTTCTTATTTATATTAATTAGTTGCACTCTTTCAAGCCTAGATGCTTGCTTACGAACTCCTTTATTTCCAAAGTTGCATCCTTCATTGGTAGCCCTTTTCGCTTCACATTGAACATTTGCACAACCAAACTCCTAAGCTTCCAAAATACCTCCCTAAAAATGCACTTTGGCTCTAGCAAAAGCTTATAGAACTTCTTCACCGGTCATCAGTAGTTCTGTCTGAGGCATCATATGCATGCCTATCTTCTTCTTCATACATGACACATGAAACACATTGTACATCCTTCCCTTGGTTTGTATGTCTAATGTGTATGCAACTTCCCCCATTTTCACTCACACCCAGTATGGCCCACAATACTTCAGTGGCAACTTTTACTTGCTTCAAGAACTTATGTTTATACAAATGCAGTCGTACAAACATTGTGTCCCCAATTTGAAGACTCCTCTCTCCTATGTTGATCCGCTTATTGCTTCATCTTGTTAGCACGTAGTGCCAAGTTGTTCTCAAGAATTGCAGCATGTTTTGCATCTCTTGTACTACTTTCTCTACTGTTGGGACCTTCTCCCTTTGGATTACCCAACCCGATGATGACAGTGGCTCATACCTGTTATTTTCGTAGTTTAATGGTACATGGTGTTGTATCAATGCTCGGCCAAGTGTAGCCATTCAACCCACTTGCTTTGTTTATCTCCTGCATACATTTTCATATACCCTTCCAAGCAATTGTTCTCCACCTCTGATTAATCATACGTTTGGGGATGGCATGCAATGCTTGTGTTAAATGTAACACCTGCATTTCAGAACTGCTCCTGCCAAAACTGAATTTGAAACACCCAATCCCAATCGCACATGATTTGTTTATGGATCAAATGTAGGTTTAACACAGGTTGGAAATACAATTCTCCAACCTAAGGGCCATTGCTAGCTACCTGACTTGTAAGAATGAAATGGGCATACATTTCAATCTATCTACCACGACAAAAAATTCATCCTTACCCACTGAGGTGGGGAGGCCTGACATAAAGTCCATTGACACAATTTCCCACTTTTGTTGTGAGACCAAATTTGGTATTATGTTTACCTTCTAGTCAGATTGAATAATTAATACATCCTCACTATGTGTCCCTTTACCCAATTTCCTTTCACATTTTGTGGAGTATCTGCTGTTAATTCATCATCCACCCCAGAGCTTCATTGCCGTCAATTTTAATCTACAATAAAGTTGGAAGAGTTTGTGGTAAGCATGGCTGATGTGGTTTTTTATGTCTGCCTTGTGTATAAAGTTTGAACTTTGAACAATATTTAAGGTAAATGGAAAATAATCCCCTAATCATCTTCCAGAAGGGAGGGTCTCGTACACCAAATTGATGTCTCACTTGGCGCAGTGATCTAAAAAAGTATGGTGACTTAAAAAACAATCTTTACCCTTACTTTCATTGAACCCAACCTAAAAAGCACAGTAATGTAATGTAAAATCTTACGCTTTTGTAAAAAGAGGGGGCCAAGAAAAACCCCCATTTAAGTAAAAGAAAAGACAGAGCAGCAAATCATTGACATAAAAGTGTAACTTGAAATTTTAGAGTTGCCCTTAACTGAGAAAAGCCAGTCAATGTGATAAAAGGACATATCATCCTATACAGTAAAACTGGTCACAAAAAGCTCAAAAATTCAACATGTCTAAGCTAAGTAAACTCATCAAACAGGATAAAATAAGATAAGATGAGAGCATACTATAGCATATTGTTCTGATATATTGGATGAATGCCCTTGTACTATATTTGGTAAACCAATCATGCAGATCCTAGACCTCAACAAGCAGAATGATTAGTAAAAGACCACCTTTAAAAATCCAAATCATAAAGACAAAAAAAACCCTCCACCCTTTCTTTTCTATGTTTTGATTTTCTCTATTCTATAGGCATTGGAAATGTTTTCCTTGCACTACTATATAAATTAAATAAAAGAAATAACAAAACTGCAAGATGTAAAGAATTGAGAGAGACCTACCTTTTGAATGTGTTGATTATTGTGCAGTAGGCGGGCTACTATGTACAAGAGATCATCAAAGTCTGCAGCGTTGGATCTTCTAAGTTCAAGCTTCAAAAGGAGAAAGAAAATTCAGAATTAGAAAAATCAAAAAACAAATATAAGCTTTGCTATTAGATATTCTTGGGAAGTCAAAGGGTAATAATACCCGTTGAGGCACTGACTAAGATAAATCTATGGAAACTTCCAAACATCATAATACTACATAATTAATGCTTAAGAGGAATATGGTTCTCTGAGAAACATAAAGCGTACAAATGGGTAGAATGTTATGAGAATTTCAACCAATGCACTATAATCTCATAACAAGATTAATACAAAAGTATATAGATTTTCATTTTGTACCTCATAAATCTTAGCCATCTTGAAAGCAAACTCATTAAGTCCGTAAGGGACGTCAGGTAAGATTCTTTGATGCTTTTTTGCAAAAAATGTTCGCATGTTGTGCAGTCTGACCTTGTTTATAAGATTTAGCAGTCCTTTAATAGCACTTGCTGGAACTGACCTTTTTTTCTCAGACTTCCCTGTGTCATGTTTTTCCAGATGCTCCAATAATTGGAATCTCTCAGGTGCATTCCCTGTCAGAAACTTGAATCTAGCAAGATTTTTGTGAAGGTCACTCTCTGAGCTTTGCATAGCTCTTTCATCCACAATTTGGGTAGATATAGATTTTGCATCGCTGCTGTTTAAATGTTCTTTCCCATTAAATGTTTTAATTGCATCAAAATACCTGACTGCCTGTGAAGTTACCAGAAGAAGAAGAGAAGTTAGAACCAGGGATTCTGCAAAGTGCAAAGCTTTGGAAGGATTAAAAAACTTTTGTAGCTTCAACTAAACTTCAATTTCCACAACATCATACTTTCTATATTTCTTTTGATGTTTAACTACTCTCAACTTTCATGCCCTGTCAGTAGCAGTAAATTTGTTCTAGGCAAAACTACGTCCATGACAAATTTAGAATGGTTGAGTAAGCTCATTGGCTACAATTATGTTCTTGTAGTTCTCTCAGAATAAATCTTCTCTCAAATGTGGAGTGTCCTGAGAGAAGCATTAGAAATTCAATTTTACAGTGAGCAAGAGCTTCCCTCTCTTCACCAAAGAAGACAATGAAAGTAGTGCATCCTGTGACATAGTCTGGAATAATAATGAAAAAACTAGAGAAAAACAGAAATACTTAACTAAAAAAGTAATACTGACCTCTTGAAGAATTCTTTTCACAACCTTTTCTGAGTCATACTCGGCATAGATTATGTAGTCATTATCTATATGATAATCAGAAACTTGCTCAGACCTCAAAACCTTTGCACATACACTATGAATTGTCCCTACCTGGAGGCACATTAAAGAAGTCAAACTTCACAAGTTAAATAGTTAATCTGAATCTAATGACCCGCTGTCAAAAAACAGAAATCAAAAGAATTTAACAATGCAAAAAGGAAATGATTCAGAAGATTCTGAAACCTTTTAACATTTTCATTTAAAAAATGTTTTAGCTTCTATGACTAATAGAGGTGAAGCAAAAGAATTGCAATTAACAATTCCAAGAATGCAACCTCAATCATCTACAGTAGAGATCTGGTTGTGGTTTTTAATAATGAAGCTGAGATACTGCGCTATAATCAGAGGATTAAAGCTTTGCTAGAAATAAGAAATTTAAATAGTTAACTAAAGGACATCCAAATGCTAGGTACCAAAACAAGTACAGTGGGGACAGAAAAGTGGAAAATCGAAGTCCTTCATTGAAAGATTGTGTGAAGCTTATCCCTTATTTTCTTTAACACGAATTCAGATCAATATCTATCCACTAGTCTCCTGGTACCTTTAAGATGAACATTGAAAACCCCCTTCCTAAACTTATCGCTTATTCCTTGTACCCGTGAGATGTTTATCAGTATTTGTGTCATACTCCACCATATTGTAAACAAACTGAATAATCATTTGAACCTCTCAATTCTTGTATTTCTCATTGGTTCTTGCAGCTCAATGAAATCTGGTAAGCTCCATTGGAACCAAAGAAAGCATGCTTTGTCGCAGTTTCCGGTCTATCAAGGCCTACCAATGTGATGGAAGCTGGAACACAAGAGCATCACGTGACTCCCAAGTTTGTTCTTTGTGCTAGGTTGAAACATTTTTGGGACAATATTTGAGTGATAAAGGCTTCAGATTAGAATTTGGAAGCAGATTTGTCTTCTAGAAAGGGAGTTGAGATAGAAAAGGAGGAGAATCTAGAGAATTCTCCAATGCAATCAAAATTCCTCCCCAAAACAGATGGGACTCCCTGATTTTGGGAAGGTGCAAAAAGTGGGTTATTATTCTAAAAAGGGATGGGCTATGCTCACACGGTTAGTGCTGGAATTCATAGTTGTGAGGATCCCTGTCTGAAAAAGGATTTCGAAACTCTAGAGTTTACTCAAGGCCAGGTTCTTCACGAGGCTTTCCATTAAGGATAGAATCCTCACTCAAGAAAATAGAATAAAATAGGATTCCCAGGACTGCCTTCATGTAATCTTTGTGGATGCAAACACCAAATATACAAATCATCTGTTGCTGCACTGCTCTTTTGCAAGCTACCTGCGGAATAAAATTCATAAATCAGCTGGGTTGTATACAAGCCTATACACAGGGCATTTTACGTACTGTTTAAAGTTTAAATGTTGAAGAAAAACATCAGTGGGGAATGGCACGTGAGTTAATAATTCCCATGGGCAGTATGGTTTGAGAGAAATAGAAGCACCTTCGAAAAATTAATCTAGTGAAGCTGAAGGGATCTGGATTAAGTGTGAGATCTCTATTCAGGAAAATATTAGACTTTAAGCCTCAAATCTGAAGGTAGGTGCTAGCAGGGGACAGAAGTATATGCAGATAGCCAAATCCTAAATTCGGATATCCCGCTGCAAGAATGTGGAAACTAAATTTTGAATGGGCTTATTGTGGCAACGCAGGGCTGGTTGGAGCAGGAAGTGCATAAAGACTTTCCACAAAAAGTTATCTTCTCCTATGCCACAAATTTACAGGGGACTTATAACTGCCAGGAGTAACAACATTAAGACCTTTGGTTCGTGAAAGGTGATTCCCAGGTAGATATCAATATGGTCAAATGACAAGAATATACCGACACTTTTAGAATCTTGAAAGTCTTCTAGTGGAGCGCCCTGGGTATTCTTTTCACTTTCAATTCCAATCTCACTTCAGCTTATTTTATCATGAGAATAATAAGTCCATGGATACAGCAGCCAATTTGTGCATATTGGTCTCGTTGCATGAACTAAGACTCGGCTGATCATCATGAAGGATATACATTCAGTCGATCCATGCACAGCCGCACAAACCCTACACTCTTACCTAGAGCACCATGGTCACTTGTGCACCAGCCACGCAGCTCCTCTACAAACTGGGCATTCCAAGGAGAACTTTACAGGGGACTTATAACTGCCAGGAGTCACGACATTAGACCTCTGTTCATGAAAGGTGATTACCAGGTAGATATCAATATGGTCAATGACAAATATACCAACATTTAGAATCTTGAAAGTCTTCTAGTGGAGGCCCTGGGTATTCTTTTTCACTTTCAATTCAATCTCACTTCAGCTTATTTATCATGAGAATAATAAGTCCATGGATACAGCAGCGCAATTTGTGCATATCAGTCTCGTTGCATGAACTAAGACTCGGCTGATCGTCATGAAGGATATACATTCAGTGATCCATGCGCACAGCCGCACAACCCTACACTCTTACCTAGTTCACCACTGGTCACTTGTGCACCACCCACGCAGCTCCTTGCATGATGTGGATCCTACGCAGTCCCCAAAAAAAACATGCCACACAACCCTTTGCGTTTCAAGCACCTCCACACAGCTCCCAGCACCATGCACATTCCACACAGAATCAAGCTCCATGTCACACAGCTCTGAAAACTATACCCGCTTTCTCCACCCCAATAGGTGCAGAGCACGTAAGTTTCAAAGGCTTAACCATTGTCGGGGTTGAAGGGGTGGTGCCCCCCTTTTGTGCAGCAACACCGTGCACCAAGATTCAACGTCAACACCATTCAGCACAAATCCACACTCCACACAGCAATGCATCAGCATGTTCCACACGACCTACTTTGTACCGCACCATGCACACAACCTCTGCACAGCATAAGGCATCCGCGCAGCACCTTCAGACATACCCGTGGTAGCTCAGCCCTTGTGCAGAATCTCTCCAAATTACACATCGAGACATGTGGACATTTCGTGCCACACTGCCCCGCATGCCCCAGTGGCCACTTTCATTGCCCGCATTATTCCAGAGAATTTGTTAGCATACCGCACACCTGACAGTCAAGCCGCATGGACCATCAGAAGGTGAAGAGTCACATATGGGAAGCACAAGTGGTTCAACTTCCATGAAAAATCGTTTAAATGGCTTCACAGCTTTGTTAATATATATACCATTACATAGACAAGCAGATAGGTAGAAGATAAGCAGCCATACATCTCCCACAAAAAGGTATACCATGTACAGAATGCAAATATTAAACATAATTTTCTGTTCAAGTTCTATTATTTTCACTATCCTGTTTAGCACAAGATTATTGTTTCCACATTCACGCACAGACAAATCTAGATCGCTCATCTAGAGCATTGTCCCCCCAGACCCTCCTGGGATCCAGATCATTCAGAATCAAAATAGTGATTAAGCGGAGAATGAATCCCCATTGGAGGGGTCTGATTCAATGATAAGGCCACAATCTGGGTACAACCTGTCAGATGAAAACCGAATCCTGTCTGTCGATTCCAGGTTTAGAACAACTTAAGATGAAGAAGCCCTCTGATTCATGTGGAGAAGAAGGGAGATAGAGCTCTACTCTTAACAGTGCAGGGGGACAGTTTGAAGCCTCCTTACCCCACACTTTCGATACTCACAGCATGCTACAGAAAATTTGAAATTTTGAACATCTGTGCTGCTATGGAATTTTATTAAGGATGTATCATCCCCTTTCCAGAATATATCACCAGTATGACATGGATTTTCTGGTACACACTCCTTGATCATTAGAGGCAGGGGGAATTACAAATCCTGATGAAGCAAGCAAGGAATATGGTCAAATTGGTTGGCTCAGGTTACTCGGTAGCTTTGGCAAGGTCTCTCTTTCGGGAAATTCAATAAATGGCTCCTGCTTGTCAAAAAATGTCCAATAGTTTTCTGGGCAAGAACAAATTACCCGTAGGATTCTATATGGTTCAAAATACTTGTTTTCAGTCTAGCTTTCAGATTTAGAGAACTTTATTAGCTCAAGCCGAGAATGTGGGCATTTTAAATTCTTTCTGGAATATCTGATTCTTGAAAATTTAAATATCTATAAAGGGAATTTCTAGACCAGGTCGGACTGGCTCTTCAAAACCAGATTATGTATTGTTGTTTTGTCAATATAAAACTTTATTTTAACCCCAATCTCAAAGAAATAATCAAATCCAAGCTTATTTTGCTACAAGAGATTAAACACAAAGATTTATTATTTCAATGAAAGTTGCACCCAGAAAATCTATAGGCCTAGGCCTACTTTTCTACCCAAATTAACAATATCAAAAACCGAATCATTCAAACACATAAAAAGAGAGGATCTTTAGAAGTACCGTAAGCTGGCCGTGAAACATCTTTGTCTAGTAAGTTATTTAGCCTCTCGGAAAGCTCTTGAGCTGCTTTGTTTGTGAATGTTATGCACTACAAAAGTGACAAAAACACACTAGAGTTAAAGTGAAATCATTCAACTCAAATAAGGTGTATTTAATCAAAACAGGAACATGTTGTGAAGTAATGGCATGGAATTGAATTTTCATGAGTAAATTCAAGTAACATACAAATCTACTTTCACATTAATGAAGGGAGTATGCACAAGAAATGACGATGAATATAAATGGGGAGTAAGGGTGTAACAATGACTATTAAGTTTCAAGTCCTATCAACTAAAAACGAAAAGAATTAATTAAGTAGTCTTCAAAATATACAAAACAAAAACACTTCATAAACTCTAAAGTGCATTATAAACAATTAAATCTCCCAACGTAATCAATAGATACTTTTTTGAGACATTTTTCAGTGTATGTTGTGGTCAACAGATCTAGAGAAAAAAAATAAAACTTGCAAGTCCCCTTCCAATAAGATACAGCATACACTTTGAATACTATAGCATAATAATAGTAAGGATCATCCATAACCTAATGGACTGAAAATGGCATATGAATTGCATACAAATTTGCATTTCATCGACATATTTACTATTTAGAGACTTCCTTGAATTCAAATTAGGACAGACACTCTCAAAGTATGGTGTGGCCAAAGATCTATATAAAAATAATTTAAAATTGCAAGTCCCTTCCAAAAAAGATGCATTACACACTTCGAGTACAACATATTAAAATTAAGCGATCATCATAATCTAACGGACTGAAATGGCACATGCATTGCATACAAATTTGCATTTTTGATGAAAAAGATCATCCAGAACCTAAAACAAAGCAAAATTGATAAAACAATGGAGCCATGTTGTAGGTAAGCAGTCTATTTTGGGAGAAGAGACTTTCATTTCTTGACTTCGCTTATTACAATAGGAAACACTGTACCATATGTATGCTGCTATGCATCCAAAATAGACAAATGTAGGCCTTGTAACTTGTGATCCTCTAATTTTCATGGCTTTATAAGTAAACTTAGATTATAGAAATAATTATTATTACAAAAAAATCATGAAGAGCTAATAAACTTTAAGAAAGCAAGGAAAGGCCCAAGTCCAGAGTAGAAGTTTGTTTCTGCTCCACAAAAAAATTGATTTATATTTTATAGGAAGCATAAAACGTACTAGCAGTCATCCTCCATTCAGTACAGTAAGCTACAAGCATGTTCCAAAAAGACAGGCTTCTAGGGAATTATGAATCAAGTCCTAAACTTTGTTTCTGGTTGAATTCCATTATCCATCAAGTTTTGACAATGTTCCTACAAGGAAATGGCTTTTGGCATTGTCCCTTTTCCCTTGGAAGATTTTGCACTAGGCATAGCCATAGTAATGGGACTTGACAAGTCTTTGCAAGTACTCACAGACTCCTGAGTCAAGCCATGCTTTGTGAGTCCTACTGAACCAAATTGCAGGACATGGAGAACCCCTAATAGGCCTTCCGTGTGCAAAAAAAACAGGAAAAAAGTTGAAAAACGGCTAAAGCATTAAGATAAAATTAAAACTATAGAAAATGGGTGACCCATTTCACTCTCGCTCTGACTCCCATTCATAAATCTAGTTGCAGAATTTCGAGACCATTCTCAATTTTTTGGTGGGATGAAGTGCCTATGGGTATTACTTTTAGGGAGAGGAAGGCACGCCTCTAAGGGCTTGATCTATTTTATTCACCCAAGGACTAATCAGGAAACCACATACTCTTTGATCCAACAGAGATGAATTCATTAGAGCCTGCCTGCAACCTAGATGGTGAGATCAATGTTGATCTTAGAAAATTGAGGGAATCTTTGTGAGGGTATCTTTACGTGGAAAGGTATCTTACGTTTCCCGCGTAATTCTATAAATAGAAATGAAGCAATGAACGTGAAGGCATATAGAAAGGGAGGGAACTAGGCAGTAGAGAGATCCTAAGTATAGGGTGAGCAAGAGAGTCAGAGCTTAGAGAAGAGCCAAGTTCTCAAATCAAGCATCTAGATAGCATTATAAAACTCCTTTGTCTAAGGAGTCTACTCTGATTTTGCAGAAGCTTAGTAGAGTTTGTGATTGTGTCTGAGTGTATAATCCTTTCCTCATATTAATAGAAGAAGCTTTTATTGTTTCTTATGAGTTTTTTCTGGGATCTTCCTTCGGTGAGATCTAACTCTGAGAATTGTGGGCTGCATGGTCTAAGGCAATCCCTTAATTGGGGACCCCCAATCATGGCTACATCAATTATGCATATTTTACATATATTTATATTTTTTTTATACTTTAATGTATGGACATTTCCATGCTGTTTTTGTTTCCAACGGTTCTTGGACAATCAGCTTTTCCACATTTCGAATCTGTTTCTTGGCAACATAGACGTGAATAAAATTGTGACTTACATAGTTTTATCCAGAAGGCATCTCTCTAGTCATATGGACTGTGGAATACTATATCTTATGAATAATAGTGCTAGCTGGTACATGGAAACTTAACACAACTTACTGAAAAGAAAGGTCCTAAGTTTAATTCCTAACTGCTCCATGGAAAATTAACACAATTTACACAGAAAAAATAAGCAAAGAAAAACAAGGCTAGCTAGTCCATGCAAAATTGACATAATTTACCGTGAAAATTACCCCCAAGTTCAATTCCTGGTTCATCAATAGAAAATCAACACAATTCACCAAGAAAAAATAAATAAATAAGAAGGCTAGCTGGTCAATGCACTATTAACTTAATTTACAAAGAAAAACCTCTTAGGTTTGAGTCTTGGCTGATCCATTGAGAAAATACAGCACAAATTACGTAGAAAAAATAAATTAAAATCAATGGTATTTGGTTAGTACCAAACAATCTTGAGTCTTGGCAGGGTCCTAGATTTTTCAAGTTTTTCTGGATAGGACTGTTCTTCTTGTTGTTACCCCGAAGTTTTGGGTAGCTCATCTTTCTCACCAAAAAATAATTTTCCTAAAGATGAGCTAAGATAGCTCGCCTCGAAATGACTCACCTTCGCAAAAACAATTTTCCAAAAAAGATGAATAAAGCTCACTCCAAACGACTCATCTTCACCTAGTTTCCATAAAGATGAGTAAAATAGCTCACTTTAAAATGACTCACCCTTCACCCAAATTTCCATAAAGATGAATGAAATAAGTATAAACTCACTCGAAATGAATCGTCTTTACTAAAACTAGTTTCCATGAAGATGAGTGAAATAGCTCACCAGAAACATTGGTTAAATTTTTAAAATGTAGTATCCAGAATATTTTGAGAAAAGTATTGTCCAGAAAATGAATAAACAAAAAAATAACAGTGCCATTTGGTTATGTTCCCTAACACAACAATGTATGCATGCCAGTCCTATATGCGATGTTAAGGGGACATTTCAATAATAGCAGGGCAGGTATTACATGTTACCCCCTGTAAAAAAAAATAAACAAATAAACGGTGACTTTACCATAGTGGCCTCATGGAAGATATTAGGTTTGAGTCATAACTGGTCCATGGAAATTTAACAAAATCTACCAAGAAGAAAAATAAATAAGAACGGCATAACGGTTAAGTAGCAGAATGAAGGAAGGCGGCACATTGCAGGAGGTAACCATATGTGCCATGCACTAAACAGAGAGATAAAGAGATTTTGCATTCAATAATAAATAATTGAAACACAGGCATAGCCGTTGCAGAGACGCACACTAGAAAAGAGGAGAAGATTTAAATTGCCTTTAAAGAAACTTTTATTGAATAATACTCCAACTCGAAAGGTGTTTCACTCTCATGAGCTGGCAAGAGTTAAAACGTGTGCATTTTGTTGTTTATTATTAAGTAGAAAGATAGACAAACAGAGAGATTTTAGTAACATCCACAAAACCAAAACAGACTATGGGACTCCAAAAATAGTAAATACAGAGCAAGGCTAAAGAATTGAGAAACTTCAGATTGAGAAATTTAAGGTCCGACATTTCTAGTCTCTCTAGTGGACAAAGCATGGCTGAAGAAATAAGAAACTTTGAATTGAAAATAGTTTGTTCCCAGCACATCAATTTCGTAAAAGTCTTCTGGATCAAACTGAGGATGTCATTTAAGGTCCTACATTTAGGGTCTAGCTACTGGACAAAGCATGGCTGAAGAAGTGAAAAACTGATAGAAAGAGACCGGGTCACTATTGTTGATGGTGCTCCAGAAGCATTTGAGAGGTCATAAGCTTAAGTCCTTGCTAGCCTGTGGAAAGGAAAAACAATTTACCATGAGAAAATAAATAAATAACAGCGCAATGAGGTAATGTACCAGTATGCTGGAAGGAGGCACATCCCGGCATGTGACCATGTGCGCAATGCGATGAGTCAGCACTCTGGTTTTACCCGAACCAGGCCCCGCCACAACCCTCACATAATTATCTTTCGTTTCCACTGCAGTTACCTGCTCCTCGTTTAAAACCCCAGCTTTTCATTACCCTTTTAACCTCTGCATTTTCAGCCACTGCAACTGATGAAGTCCCTGAAGCCGCTACGGAAAGGTTAAAATTCGCCCTTGTCTTCACCAATTTTTCTGTCGTTATTGTTCTGCTCAAACAAACCGCTAAATCTCTGCCTCCAAAGTTGTCTCTTCCAGGACATTTGCATTTACATGTACATTTCCATTGCCGAACAAGGCGGACTAAGGTTTTGTCGAATTTTGGTGTACAGAAACGCCCCGGAAGAAGTGATAGCGCCATTGGAGCGAAAAGGACTCCAAATATCAGCTGAATTTGGAATTTAAACAAAGGTTTAACCCAAATTTGGCGACGTTGAGCGGAAAATTAATCTCCATTGAGATTCAATGATCTTCTCGTAAAATAATGAAAATATTGGCTTATACTTGGTACAATAGTTTTATAACAGTGGCCTCGACTGGGTATTGAGGTAAGTAGAACTGTGGAATGTTTGTGCGCAGCTTAAACCCTTCGAAACAGCGGCTGGGCGCCAAAGGACAATAACACCACAGGAAGTGACAGAATTGTTATTTTATTCTATTGACGTTAAACCCTGTACTGTTTAAGATGTTAAATTTGACGCCCGTTTACATGATTTGAGCCGTTTGAAGTAATAGTAGACATTTAAAATAGGACACTCATTTTATTTTATTTTTTGATGAAAAAGGATCTTATATTATATTAAATGCAACATGATAGAAGTCTTTTCCAGCAAAAAAACAGGGCGTATGAGGGCACGTCTTAAAACCACAAACAAACTAGGCCAAGCCTAAGAGAGCAACAAACACAATAGGCAGAGCCTAGGAATACATCAAAAAAGAAAGTCAAGTTGTCGCAAGCAAAGATACCAACAGAGGGGGGTTGTGGTCATCAGGCTAGCCAAAGCCAGGAACGTCCTTGCCAGCGTCTAGTATGTCCCAACCCAAGCCCAAAGGGTCCTCCTCTTCATTGTCAGCCGCCACCCGCATGGGCAAGATGGCTAGGGGAATCCAAGGGAACTTGTCTGAAGCTGGCGGGGGTGGAGGTGGTAGATTCCAGTCATCGTGACTGTGCAGCTCCAGAGCAATCGATGAGCCCCACCCAAGCTGACGAGTTGGGGGGAGCCCCAGCCGTGTCGGCAAGCTGGTAGGGAAACACTCCTCTGCAATTGGTTGCACGGGGATCAATGAGCACGGCTAAAAGAACGTCGTTGTGAGCAGCTCCGACGACCTCCACAGGGCGGACGGAACGCCAAGAAGGCAAAGGTGGCTCATGAGCGACATTACATGGGGCGTCAGCCCAATGTCACTAAAGAGTCTGTAAATGCTCCACCTCCAGAGCCACCTTGTTGGCCTAGACTTGAATCTGCAAAAGCACATTCGAGATAACCATTGATTTATTATACATTGAAAATTGAGGATCAACTTTCAGTATTAGCAAAGAAAAACGCATTCCTGTTCTTTCCATAGCCAAAATAATATTTCCCCTCTGAAAACATGCCAAATCTGGGAGAACATATGTGCAAAAGTTGGGGCTATCTCCTTAAAGATGTGTTGCCATGTGAAACATTGTGGCCGGAGGGGGAAGAAGAAAGAATGGATCCAGTTCCAAGCCCGTTGGGCTTTGGGGCAATACCAGAATAAGTGTAATCAAAGTTTCGAGGTGGCCACAGAACAGACATTTAGGGGCTGGGACACCAATTTGAACAACGTGAGGGCCTATCAGAAGACCTTGATGTAGAAGGCACCACAGAAAGTGCACAATTTTGGGCTCCACACAGGCAGACCAAACAGTATCAAACCTCCTTCTCCAACGAGAGGGAGAAGAATGCAATCCACATCTAGTGTTGAGCTTTTCAACCATGGGTAAGTGTGGGGAGAGCCAACGATAGCCCTTATTGTCAGAGTAATTCCAAAAGGGGGTGTCCACAAACCACTTCCAGTTCGTCCACCAAGGACAGGAGGAACGCACTAAGATCTTATGCAACATATGGTCGGGGACTGAATTGATGATTTCCATGACACCAGCACGATCCTGGGTGGATGAGTCAAAAATGAGCTTTGAGCTCATTCCAAGGAATCCAGGATTGTGTGTGTTTGCAAAAAAAATCTTGAATTATACAAATTCCACTTTTTGAAAAGCTTAAGCATAGGAATTCCAGGGACTTCTGCAAGAAATTGATCCTGGACTTGAATGACAGGCGACCACCATAGGATTTTTTTGATTGATGGAAAGGCCATTGCGAAAGCCATTGTCTTTCCATAGAAGTCACGACTTGATTCATTCCCAAGCTTTCCGGATACTTTTAAGCACTAAAGTGCCAACAATTTTGATTGGAATTGGAGCAATGAGAAGATTGGCAAACCCCAAACCCTTCCAGGCGAGGTGGCCATAAGGAGAGTCCTCCTCGATGTCATGGCGCATAAGCACTTTCCATGCTTCTTGACCTTCAATGCATTGAATTATCCATTTCGCACTGAGTGCCTGCCCTTGTCGCAGTATGTCAATGAGACCCATTCCCCCAAAGTCATGAGGAAGGCAGCAGGTCTCCCATGCGACTCTGTGAAAACCTTTTCTAGAAGAGGCATTAGCCCAAAGGAAGTCTTTGAGAAGCTTCTCTAATTTATGAATTGAAGCTTTTGAGGGCACCCAACACGAGGAGTAGTAGACATGGGTGGCTTCGAGGACCTTAGAACAAATTTGGAATTTCCCCGCCAACGATAACAGCCTGGTAATCCAGTATTCCAATTTTTTGGCCACCCGTTGAACCACATAATGCCACAGTTTTGCCATGCGACGCCTGAAAGGCAAAGGGAATACCAAGGAATTTAAACATCTCACCATGACGAAGCATTTTCCAATCAAATGAAGTAAGCCAAGCAAGCGCAAGGAGGAAAGATTGACTGTAACACTGTGTTTTTCGCCATTGAATGGAAGAACCAAAAGCTAAACAAAAGATATCCAAACAATGCATGACATTGTGGATATTGGTCTCTTCCTCAATGAGAGTAAGGAAAGAATCATCTGCGAAGTGGCCATTGAGAAATTGAGAATTGTTCACAGAAGGCAGCATAATCCCCTAACAAGCCCTTTGAGATTTGGCTTGGGCCAGAAGATACCCAAAACCTTCGGCAGCTAGCACATAAAGTGCAGGTGACTAATGGGCAACCTTGGCGAATAGAGCGGAATAAGCCGAAAGGTTCATAACTATGGCCATTAATGGCAATCTGGGTAGAGGCATTGGTGAAAAGCATGCAGATAGATTGAATGAAGATGGGGCCAAAGCCAAGGGCTTGAAGCATGGCAAGAATAAATGACCATTCAATTCTGTCGTAGGCTTTCTCAAAGTCAATTTTAATGAACATAGCAGATTGATTGGATTTGTGATCCCATTCCATTCCTTCCCAAACAACAATGATGTTGTCAAGGATGTAGCACCCTTGAATGAAACCAGTTTGCTCTGGTTGGATGACAACGGGAAGGATATGACATAACCAGAATAGCTAAAGCCTTGGCAATTATCTTGTATGAGATGTTAAACAAGGTAATAGGCCACCAACTAGTAATTTACTCAGGATCTCCTGGTTTGGGGATGAATTTGATGTTCCCTTTGTTGATATGTGTCCCCGAATGGTTCTGAAAGCCTTCAAGATAAACCTAATGAAGGTCGGGGCCAACAGATATCCCAAAGCGAATTATAGAACTCGCATGGGAAACCATCGCAGCCAGGGGCCTTCTTATTATCCATCTGCATTGGTTGTTTCATGAAGGTCATCAATGGCGAGCATGTGGTCGCAAGCCACCTTCTAAGAAAGAGAGAGTTTCAGCCAAACATTGGTCAAGGGTGGTTTGTCACTCTTCAAAAGGAGGTTGAGCTTGAAACACCAACTTATAATGTGACAAAAGCCTGAAGCACGAGTTGGTTATCAGTAACCCGAATTAGCCATCATTGATAGCCTAAATTTTCGGGAGGGCTTTTTGGCTTAGAGGGAGAGAAAAAAATCTTTAGAAACCTGATCCCCAACTTTAAGCCAATGCATGTGAGCACGAATTTGAGCTCCCTAGGCATTGTAATTATCCACAATTTGAATTTTCTAGCGAAGCTTTGCCACTTGAAGTTGCAGAACTTCTAAGAAAGGATTTCCCTGTAGTGCCACCACTGCTCAACTAAGAGTGGAGATGATGGCGGAGTATGAGCAGCGCTGAATTTTAGCCAATTGTCGGTCATAGATTCTTAGAAATCATGTCAGTCTGAGTCATGACATCCTCCCCCATTGTGTCCAACTAGCATGCATAGGTGGATGAAAGTGTTGACTATGATTTGGCCGAGGGGACATGTTCCACACCCTCTTGATGTGGTTGAGAGTGGGCCCATGTTCCATCAAGGTGGTATTGAGAAAAAATTGGCCTTTATGACAAAAAGGTGCTTATCATGCCAAGTGATATGAAATCGAATGGGGGGAATGGTCCGAAAGGACAAAGTTAGACATGACCTCCACAGGTAGGGAATAAATGTTGTCAAACTCAAAAAAATCTTGAGTTGATGACATAGCTATGTGGAGCTGTTTGAGAACCCGATCTGATCGTCCTTGGAGATTGGACTAAGTGAACCACGCTTCAAAAGTGGGAGTGCGAGAGGCATTAGGGTCATAAAACTCAAACTTATTGCGCATGAAAAAACCACATGCTCTCTTTCTGTCAGTTGTATCCATCGCATTGGTAAGTGCCCACACTTATCTGTAGGCAACTCAACCATATTAAAATCACCACTTATGACCCAATACGCATCAGGAATTGTGTAAGCGATCCATCGCCAAAGATCAGCCCTTTCGGCCGCATCATTAGAGGTGTAAATATTAATAAGGCCAAAGGGTCAGACATTAATATTAAATAGGACCCATATGGCATGATTGGTGGGGTCGACACCACAGATCCATCAAAAAGGGCTGCCATTTGGGAGCAAAAAGGGAAATTAAACCCCCACGCCCCCCTCATGATTACTACAGAATGCTAGGCTTTCAAGCTAGATGGATTTACAAACCATCTCTAACTGAAAACCTGTAATTTTCACTTCCTGCAAAAACAACACATCTAAATTGGCAAATTTTTTGCCGAGCATCACAGAACAATATACTTGTGATTTGAGTTTGTGAGACCCCACACATTTCAAGATAGGAAATTCATGGAAAACGGTGGTCAAGGGCCATATCATACGTATCCAAGCCATCTAAAGCATCAAACTAGTTTTCCAAGAACTGAGCATTGTTATGCTTTAGGAAATCTTGCAGTTCAATTTTTTTTCACCTGCCATATTCAATGTTATACTCCTCCTCAACATAGTCCACACTGCATGCACTAGGCTATGATCCCGGGAGTGGCAAAAAGGACTTCGGGCCCTTTTGGATGGGACTTGTGAACCATTGGTTAAAAGCAGCGAGTGACTGCAGGAGAATGGAGACATTGCGAACGAGATTTATCTGGTCCATGAGAATTGAGGCCGCCTTAGGCGTGTTGGAGAATTTAGGTAATTGGATTTAGCGAGTTGGCAGCAGCAATTGGTTCCTTATTTTGTGGGATACAGGGTTGTTCCTTAACAACTGACTCACATGGGGCATTTGAACCAGAAAGCCTTGGATTGCGTTGGCTTATTCTTATTTTTCTGGCTGCTAGTTGTTTGTCAGCCCTCCTCCTGAGGGGGTTTAGCCATTTCTGGAGCCACCTTGGTTGTTGGGTGATTGCGAGGGACATAGAGAGGGCAGTCCTTGATCTTGTGATCAGAGGCTGTGGCATCAAAAGCAAGTGTTAGGCAGATTGATATATAAGATACGCTGGGAATAACAAATGTCTCCCATCTGAATCTCCAATAAACTCTTTCAATTCTTGGGAGAGATCCACTTCGACACAAACACGCTTCTGCGGATGAGCGTTGTAGAAACACTAAGGTTCTGTACATACCACCCAACCTATAAAAGAGGCAATTTGATGTAGAAAATGAACGCGGGGTAGGGGAAGGCCAGGAAATTCCACCCAAACTGGCACTTTAAGTGTAGCATAATCAGAGACCACAAAGTCTTTGGTCCATGGAGAAAGGACCAGTAAAGAGTTGCGAACATACCAAGTGGTTGAACGAGTCAAAATGGTTGGGACATTAGACATGTCACAAAAGCAAAAAAGGAAAAATCCTTTGGTCATATTTTGTACGCTCTCGAGCCGAATGCCATGGGTGGCCCATGCCGTGTTTACCCAAGATTTGAGCATGCTTTCAAAGGGGATGCGACCCACAAAATACCCAACGAGACATAACTGTTCTAACCATTGGCATGTAACATTAAACTTAGGAATAGGCAAAACAACATCAGGGGGAGATTCATTACCTTATGGAAACCTTTGAGATGAACTTCCGAGGACGTTTTAGTGGCGGTGCCATTGTTCAAAGCTCCACTATCTCCAGCCACGGTTTCAACAACCGGGCTTGAGGTGGAAGTGTTCATTATATAGGGGTGCCTAAAGGGCGAGAAACCCTAAAAATTGATGGAATTACTATCCCACATTGCCTAAGAGGCTTCAGAATGACAAGTGCACACTAAGGAAACCCTAACAGAACCGACTCCGGTTCCTTATCATGTTTTTATTAATAAAAATCTTCATATTTATGAAATACCCATCAGATGCAGGAGTTAGGATGGTCATTTTTTATATCACCACGAATTAAATAAATATATATTCAAAAAATTAAATAAACGAAGGTTAATTTTTTTATATATTTTATTAACAGTTGTAAATAAAGTGCTATTTTATATATTTTTTAAATTACTATCACTTAAAAATTGTTTAGAGGTATGGGAGGTCATCAAAATTAACCTCTTGTGCTTTTTTCCGCTAAAAAAAAATGTAAAAGTAAATCAAATCGTAAATAACATATAGTGTTGTCCACATACAAGTAAGTTTTTCAAGTTGATACGAGGATATTGTACGTACCCAAAATTGTAGGGTATTGTACTGCCGGAATGATGTTACACATACCCCAATGATGATACAGGTCACCTCGCAAGGTGTTCGGGATCCAGAGAAGCTCACAAAGTATATGTTAGCATCCCAAATGCTTTATCCAAGTTCCTTGTGCTTCGCTTTATCCTCTGCCTTTCTTTTTCTAAGCCTTTTGACCTTTAGTGACGAAACCGCCGCCCTGCCAGGTCGGGGGTCTCGTGACCGCCGCCCTGCCAGGGCGGCGGTCCAAGGCTTGCTCAGGGCGGTCCTTCACGCATTTTCCAGCACGTTCTTTTGATCGCAACTTGCGTAATTTTTCAACATTTACCAGCTTTTCTCAACCACCTTAGCTTGTATTAATGTTTTATGTTCCCTGGAATAGTGTTTCTTCATTGTTTAATGGTAAAAGAGTTCTAATAGGAATTACCTTTGGGTGAATGTGAAATCTATAAATAGCCAGCTTATTTTCAAGCAAATGGCCCCTCAACTTCTCATTTCCATTGTTTAGTCTTTCAATTTCTTGCTTAGAACTCATTTTGTTTTCATGTTTGCATCCATGCTAGTTTTTCCTTTGCTATTAGAAGCCATTCGATCTTCTTGCTCTAGTCTTGTTCATTGTTGTTCATACAAATTAGCTTAGAGCAGAGTAGTGTCAGTTGTAGATTGAATTCATTAGAGTTGCAAGTTGTGTTCTTCACAGAAGGTAGATTCTAGAATCTCTCGGTACACTTGTGTTGTATTCCCGCAATAAATCCCACTAGGAATTGCATACGCCAAGCTCTGTCACTTGCATTGTCCCTCTCCTACTCGCATTATATTCGGTCTATATCCAAAGCTGTCATTGTTCAAAATACCTTTTTCTGTTGATGCTAGCATATACACGCTCTTCTGGATTCACGTGAACACGAAGGAACGAGGAGATCATTCTAAGGGCATAAAATCATACACTACTGGATTTGCCACTGTTCTGCAAATTCCAGGTTTTATCTGTCAAAGTTCTAGTTAAAACATATCAAATAGAGTAGTGAAATATTTCATTTCGGTTAAGTTTCATTTTCGATATTGCCAGGGAAGCTGTGGGGATTGATAGTTTCTCAGAAACTATGATTCATTCCTCACTTCTGAGGTAGGATCGAGAATCTTTCAATTAAGTTAATCAGCTATCTAGTTATTTAGGATAAACTCACAACTGCATAGGCAAGTAGCTACATCGGGCTACCTTGCTTGTTTTAATTTTGTTATTAGATTAGTTGTCATTTTCTGAATATATTAGATTAGTTGCTCTTTCAATTCTATTAAAAATTCTATCAAAAATACAAAAATAGAGGAATATATATGTTGTAGATATATCTTGCATAATTAGTTTATTTCGTTTCAGTTAGGTTTATATTGATCTTGTATGACAATCACGGGACCTAGGGAGCCCAGGGAATATGTTTTTGAGCCAATCGTGCCTCAACCCAATCTTGTTGTGGCATTAACTGACATAGACCAAAATCTCAGAATTCAGGTCTTCTGAACAACAACAGACCTATAAGAGATCAGCACACAACTAAGAGGATTAAACATAGAAGACGACAAAAGCACACACGTTCTGGTCAAATCAGCCAAATTATAGACTGCCTTGATAGATATCTGTATGACTGTAGAAGGACCTGAAAGAGAGCAAACATTCGGTTGTGATCCACTAGTCCCACAGCCAGACGCAGGAGACCTCCTCGTTGATATAGACACTAGCTTACGTATCCAAGTTGCCAGAACACCTGTTAGGTACTCCGAGGAAATCGTGCAACTTCTAGTTCTAAACGTAGAGGCCGAAAAGGCATACGATTACTGGATACTCAGAATCAGGGGTTGACTCCTCATATGACCATAGGAGGTCCACAGCAACCACGAACTTACGGTTGTGATCCACAGGTCCCACAACCCAACGGGCCTACAAATCAATCAAATATTGACACCAGCTTGCGAACATTGGTGTTTGGGTCCTCTCCACTTCCACCAAACATCATCACACAACTATCATTATTAAACGTAGCAGCTAACCAAGCTAAAGATTTCTGGACTAGACCAGAGAATCGTCCATAAAGCACCAAAAGATCCACTACACATTTAGCCATTCCATTTTCATGACCTTGTCGGGAGATATATACGAAGCACCCGTAGGTCATCTTCCACATATCCCACAACCCATAGATCAGATCACAGCAGAGCTCGATATTGATTGGAGCCTTCGAGCAGCTATCCTCGTTGAACGATCTATCACACCGATTCAGGTTAGGAGGGCCTTCCTTGCCTTAGATTCGCAGATCCCATTATTGTGTGTTGAAGACATAAGATTACCTAACTAGCTTATCTACACCCCGCATGTATTCCATCCCCACCGGCTGTCTCGGCACGACCTCGGGAGGTCGGGTGCGAGGAAGAGTTACTTGTAGATTCCCATGCTCGCATGTCACTTTTCCATCGTACAGATATCCTATAAGGTCGACCTATATGTTTATCATGAGAGACAATTTTACACTAAACATGCAAATAAACGCCAATAACATATTAATTAATTTGGCCTAAAATGCCATGAATTTTTCATAGGGCCAAGGGTTTAAAGGTAGGCGTAGAACCTAGAAATCTCACAACAAACACATCACTTTTGTCTAAAGTGTAGTTTTTGGAAAGTGTATTGTCTAGATCGTGAAGATAAGATTGTAGTCAATCACCTCCAAACTAAACCCTTCTTTAACTATTGGATTCTCTTTATTTCTGAGTTCCAAAAACTCACCTAGTTTTTTAAAAATTTGCTTCAATCACTAGGAAATCAATCTCCTTCACCCTAACCCAAATTGGGCAATTGAATCTAAAATTGTAAGAAAAACAAGATACATTTTGATGTCTATGGTGTGTCACAAAATATTTGAACTATCTAAATGTTTTTAGGCCCCTCAACGTTGTACAGTTTCAAAAACAACACACTAATAATTATAATTATTCACCATCTAGGGAAACAAATGTGATGCAATGCATATTTAAATATGAACTTCGATGCTCCAATGTTTGCTTGATTTTTGTAAAAGCTCAATAATTGTCATCTTTAACTTTCACTTGAAAACTTCTTGAATGCTTTCATAAATAATCAATGTTTCTCTAGGTTAAATTTATGGATGCCTAAATAAATTAGGGTGGTGTATTTATAGACAATTTTTATTCAAAATAGTGCCCTATTTGATGTAGGGGCATTTGGGTTCATTATGCAATATTGCATCACCTATAAAACATGTTAACTATGAAATTAAGCGTTGCATTGTGCAAGTCATTGTGCTAAGTATTTGTTGTTCTATTTTCACAAATTTTGTTGCACACCTATGTTTATAATAAGTGTTCAACATGTGTACATGCAATATTTATTGTAGCATTTTATATCATTTGTCAATGCACAAGCATTATTATTATTTTATGCTTATCTTTGGAGCATGCCTATGTTTGACAATCCCGCACAAGTTTATAAGATGTGTACAAGTGGCATGTATTAGTTTATAGTTATTTTATGATTATGGAAAATCTTGAATGCCTAAGCAAGTTTTGCGGTATCTCATAGAATCTAGAAAATATTTCAACAGATAGTGCAAGTAATTATGTTAGTATCACAACACAAAACTATATTTTCAGCAAAGTCAATCCATGCATAGGAAAATCGCCATTTGTGTGTGATATTATGAGGGGAAATTTTAGAGGCTCACATTACTGACATGTGTTTGTCTCATTCGGCATACATCTACTACCGAAACCACGAGGTCCCTAGAGTTATATTGCGATAACATGGTAGAAATCAATAGAAGATATAATGTATAATTTTATGCACAAGGGTGTAACATGGCAAATAACTTTCAAAATTTTAAAAGTTCAACATTGTTTAAGGGAGCCGACATGAGTTCACCTAACTCATAATATTAGTTATTGAACCAAATCATTATGTATTGAGTTTAGCTATCACCTGGGGCCCTACTCTATCATAGAAGATTAGGAAGTACCTATTACCATATGGGTCACTTGTTGTTTTTGAAGCATACTATAAGGTGGGTCTTGTGCTTATATGAACGTGCCATTATATTTATGTTAGGATGATTCATGCGCAAGCGAGAGGTTCATACTAGACTAATCAGTTCAATGTGTGTATGTGTAAGTTATACTTGCGAAGAGTGTAAGTTAACAAGTTAAGATCTTGTTAATGGGGTTTGGGTGGATCGGTTAAGACAAACGATTGTGTTCGGATCCACCCAGGTTCAAATCCCACTGGGTGCGATACCCCTTAGGGTGGTTAATCGGTGGTGGTAAGTGTTTCATCACCAATGGTTGTGGCTTGTAGTTTTTCTCAGTGGTAACAGACTTTGCATCGTCAATATTGGCATTAGCGGTAGGTGGTGGCTCTAAAAACAACAGTGGTGGTAAAAATTACGACATCAATGTGGGCTTAGTGGTTGCGGCTTGTGGTTGGCTTAATTGTAATATCTTGTTTGAGGATGTTGGCATTGTTAAGTGAGGGGACCCAAGAAACCCCCAGTTCATAGCTCTGGTCAAAAGCATTTAACAATCAAAAAAGTAAGTTGAAATCTTTTGATCTAGTCTGTGTTTTTTTAGCATCTCAACTTGTGAGACCGATGTATGCATTGTTGTTGTAATTATCATTATGTTGAAGTAATAAAGATTCGGAGTTATATGTCATCTTTTATGTTGTGGGTTGCATTTATGCATTATTTTGTTCAGTATTTCTATTGTTGCATGATATAATGCATCTCTTAATCAGGACCCCTAACCACAATTGCATTAATTGGTATCTGAGAAAAGGTTTTATTCCTTGCAAACTTGAGTGTATCTTTTGGTATTGTTTCTTTTCCTATTTATGATAATGTATGGAGAATAATTGCGAGCATCTCCCACTGCTAGTTCGAATGAAGGTGTATAATATCATTAACAATTGGTACCAAAATATATTGAATACATCTTCCATAAAACGAGTGTAAAGGAGATTGATATATAAGATCTCTTTTCTAAGGAGATGGAAAATATAAGAGATAACAATGCAAGAATACCACGAGGAAGAGGTAACAATTGAAGAGCACCCGCACTTGAAGATCTAGTAGGTTTGATGAGATAAATGTAAGCTCATCTAGAAGCTATGAAAATAGTGAAATTGTGAGGTAGTGTTGTAAGAATGCAAGTGATATTGAAGTCGTAGAAGAGACGTCTGAAATTGAAGAAAATGAAGACATTTTTTTGCAAGTTGTTGCAAGAATGATAAGTAGACCTAAGTTGGATATATTTGGTTACTTTGGAGAGTTGAATTCTAATAAACTTTCTAACAAGATAGTTGAGCTAGAAAAGTACTTTGAAAATGAAGACTTAAAAGATCCAATATAATTCAAACTTGCTAGAGAAAAATTCGAAGGACATGCATCTATATGGTGGGAATGTGTGCAAGATGAGAGATTGTGAAAAGGAAAGGAAAACATTGAGACTTGAATAGATTTTTAGCAAAACTGAAAGTAAATTTCATTTTGTAGGATTATCAATACTCTTTTTAAGAAGCTATAAAATCTAAGGCAAGGGTATTTAAGTGTAAGTGACCATACAAAAAATAAAATTTCAAGCTAACTATTATAGTTGGTCATGTTGAAGATTACACAAAATATATTATGTGTTATATGAATGGGTTATGTAGGGTAATTTAACATGAATTTGGGATAACAAGAATAAATTCTATTGAAGAATCCACACATTATATGCGCAAGTCAAAAAAAATCTAACACACAAGTAGCAAAACACAACATAAGGAAAAGGTAAGTTCATGTGCATTCGCAGACAAGGTAATAAAAGAGAAACATGTTACAATGACAGAGTGTAGAAGTACCTTTAAGTATAACTAGCCTATGCGCAAGAAAATAATCATCAGTGTGCACAACATCACAAGGAAATTTGTTTGAGGTTCACCTGACCAAAATGTGTTCATCTCATTAACACACGTCTACTACCAAAATTATGAGGTCATTGGAGTTATATTGTATTAGCATGCAAAAAGTCGATGGAGGATCCAGTGTTGATTTTTATGCACAATGTTGTAACGTGGCATGTAGCTTTCATAATTTCAAATTGTCAACATTGTTTAAGGGAATTGACATGAGATCACCTAACTCATAATATTAGTCATTCATCTGACTCATTGTATATTGAATTTAACTTTTACTTGGGCCTTGTTATTGCACATAGGATTGGGAAGTGCCGAATGTCATATGGGTCACTTGTTCTAAATAATATTTTAAGATGGGTCTTATGTCTATATAAGCACACCATCATATATGTGTTAGGGATGACTGATTTAATAAAATTTGAATATTATTTAAATCTAAATGCAAAGATCTGTTATAAATGATATACAATGAAATATAAATGCTAAACAATTTATTTAATATTAACTATGAAAGGAAATGAGATGGGTAAGGTACTTATCTTAATTTCACTTATCCCACAGTAATTCTAGACTGGACAATGTGATGAAACAGGAGCACAAATTATCGCAACGAACCATAGAAAAATGTAACATAGGTGGAAATGGCTAGACTGGGGGACCTGGAGAGGGACAGGGGCGCTAGCGGGTACCCGGGTACTGTTTATGGGCACTTGAGTTTGCAGAAAATCTTAGGATCTAGTTTTGACAATGTCATTAGGGCTTCACACTTCTTCACCTTTTGTCACTATAAGGTCACACAATAATCGCCGAAGCTGGTATAAACCTGCAATGAAGTAATGACCTGCAAAACCCTCAAATAGGAATCAAATCCTACAAAGAAAAGATGCAAAATGAGGGGTTGGAATGTCCTCAAGTGTCACAATGGTGAACTTACGATTGAGCATTACACTACATCTCAGACCCAATGTAGTTCTATGTGCTTGTGTGTGCAATAGTGCTCCTAGGTCACCCTCACGCCTAATGACGCCAAGATAACGGGTAATAACTAGATAAAATGCAAATGTGTGGATGGAATAGAATGAACCCCCCTTCCTATGTAATGTGTATGCAGAGTAATGTGCCTAAATGTAGTCCCTTGCTCTATGTAGATAACTAGCCCTTAATAAGAATTGTCTGCGTATATAATGGTATGTATGTTGTGTTTATATAGGGATCACTTATTCAAATTTCAACACTAATGACCCGACATGCTAACTAGTACCTCGGGATATGAGAGGGAAAACCAAAAATACCGACCTCAAATGTCAAAAATAAGATCAAACATAAAGAGGAAACATGGGCGCCCAAGATGGACAGGAGTGCTAAACGCTAATGTCCAACGCTAGTGTCTAGAGACAAGTGACGACAAATGAGTGAAGACTGACAAACATGGATCCCTGTAACCTAACCATAACTATGTATGTGAGTGACAAGTGTAAAAGATAAAAGCAAATAGAAACCAACAGGACAAGTGGATGACTATGGGATGGGTCATCAGTGAATAATTTTCTTACGCAAGATCCATATATAAAACAACATACTTGGCAGTATAGTAAATAGTAGTAAGTGCATGATTTTATTGTCTACATTTGCCCCCACTTTATGTTGGTGAGTGAAATCTTGGTAACATAAAGTAGATAGAGATGCATAGCTAAGAGAATTCTTGGAGAAGCCCATGTCGCAGAAGAATGCACATAAATGTGGTAGAAGTACGTGCCGAGTGAGAACACATAGCGTGACAAACCATGGATCAATGTGTCGATCCATGCGTCGTAACGAGAGATGTAGGACCATTATGAGGAGCACTAAGTGAGATTGATGATTGTGATGTTAAATGATTGGATATTTCAATTTTTGTCGTCGATGGAGATATGTTGGGGTAGGGAGTGATCAATTCCCAAGATGATTGCGTGTGTGTGAAAAATTGAGGATTTGGGCATCCTACCACCAGAGGAAGAGTGTAGGGAGAGAAGTCTAGTGTTACCCTATAACTTTAACTACATCCCCAAAATATCTAGACGTTGCTAGATGAACAAAGACCGTATTTTTTTGATTTGGATCCATTTCGATTTGATTTCAAACATGATAACCCATATAGGAGCAGTATAGGAAAGGTAATGATGTCTCATTGCCCCCACTCCACGGGTGTCACCAAAATGTATTACTTCCATGTTAGGTCATCTAGAAGTAGTCACAAAATGTCAAGTAATTTTCCATGTTAGGTCATCTGGGAACGCGGTGATGTAACTCCCAAGTTAGGTCATCTGGGAGGATAAATATGTTGTGTTGTGTTGATTGATGAATGTAATTTTGAATTTGTATTGTCGCGAGTTGAATGTGTGTGATTGATTGATTGGTTACTCATGGAGATATTTTACCCTTGTTGCCCCCAGGTTAGGTCATTAGGGGGAGTCGCTAGAAAGTGATGTGAAATGTTCATGGTGTACGAGAAATGTTCGATAATGATGGGTTAGAAATGTAGATTGATCACATAATCGTGTAAGGGGAATTATAAGATGACCCCAATTGTATTCCCCCCTTTCAGTGAAAGGGGGAGTGATGATGAGAATGAACGTTGAGTCGAAAAGTAAGTGTGTAATGACGTAATAGTGAATGTATGATGATATCACAAAAGTATGTGTATATAAAGTTGAGAATAATGTGAAAGATGAATATATGTGTGCATGAAGTGTGTATGATACGGTAGTAGGTGAAATTCTAAAGAGAATGCCATGAATGAGATAAGAATCAAAGTAAGTATGCTCAAGATATGATGAAAACCGTATGAGGTGTATTAGTTCAGAGGATAAACATAAATAATGACTATAACGTGGTAAGTGATTGAAAGTTACTATAAATAGTAAATAGAAAAAGTGAATAGGTATTTCATTTGGTAATTGCACGAGTGTGATTGTGAGCTCTGGGTGTGTGAAGATGCCTCAAGTGAGAGCACCATGATTGAGTCGCTTTGAGATGGTGGCATCAACTGTGGTGTCACATACGACAATGGAGCTAGTAAGTGTAATTTTTTCAAAAAATGTGTTGAAATTGGTCATTTTTGGTGATTTTTTGCAAAAAAATTATTTTTGATTTTCTCGGCATTTTAGACATGGACAAGAGTGGTGAAGGCGCTAATGACCTTCAAGATAAGAGTGCCCAGGCATGGGCACTAGTGACCTACTTCTGGGCTCCCCAGTCCTGCTCTTGGGTGCTAGCGTCCCAGAAAGGTTGGTTAAGCCCAGATTGTTATAGATGTGAAATTTGTGTTTGTTGATTTTAGAGGTAGGTGTGTTTGCCTATTTGTATGGTGTTCTAACAGTGTTTGTCGTCGTTTTGTGTTGTGCAGAGGGACATCCATTCAAGAGAGTTTCATGGTGGCCATCATTTGAGTACATTTCTAGGATTGGGGTTGTCAGAAGAGGAGTGGGATGTTCTAGATCATGTCACTCTATGACACATAGCGAGGATGGGGGATGTGCCCCATAATATGCCTATGCTCACATAGCTTTGTGTGAGAGGTGGTGTGCAGATACTTGCACCTTTTGGTTACCTACAGGGGAGATGACAGTTACTCTAGAGGATGTGTATCACATACTGTGATTACCTATTGTTGGTGAGAGGGTTCAGGTGATGGTCCATGGATGATGCACAGAGATAGATGAGGGCCACTAGGTGGTATTTTATAGGGTTACGAGTACATACAGAGGTCCATATTAGCTTGGATGTTATATTGAGGTCAGGGATTATGCGATTACGGAAGTTTATTTTCATGGTGATTGCTTCGTTGATTAAAGTCGAGGGAGGTGGTGTAGGCATCTTATATAAGATGCATGATATTTTCCATCATATAGAGGAGGATGGGATGAGGTATGCATGGGCACAATGTGTATTGGCCCATTTGTATAGGGATTTGTATAGATTCACACAAGAGGAGCATGGGGGTGGTATTGGAGCTACAACATTGCTACATGTATAGGCCTATGAGCATATTGCTATATTGAGGCTGGTGGGTGGCCCATGAGGAGAGTGGGCAAGGCCAGACATATTTTTGGGAGATGGGTAGGCATTCATGGTAGGAAGATGGATACAGACACCTACAAAGTGATGATAGATCATATGGAGCTAGAGGCCATGATATGGAGACCATACTGAGACTATGGAGGATGGCCAGAGGATGTGGTAGAGTTACATGTGTATATTCAATAGACTATGTGGTTGGAGGATCAATTTCTAGGGTGACAGAGTTATTTCAGGTGGAGTGCATTTCACGACAAGTTTGGTATGGCCCAGGATGTGCCCCCAGAGCCATATATATGGTTGAGGCTATTAGGGCACCAAGGAGGGCCAGAGCTAGACCAGGGCCCACAAAGATGTAACTAGTACCTCTCAGGCAGATAAGGTAGATGCGGCGATAAGCTGAATAGATGTAGATGATGCAGGGTGTACGGAGGCCTACCGTGCATGGTGGGTGTCACATCGATGGGTGTTTTTGTTTCCAAGTTTTTTAGATGTGGCGGGAGCACCACCAGAGGGAGGAGTAGAGGGGAAAACACATGCCCTCGATAGCATAGCACAATGATAATAGAGCATGAGTATTTATATAGTGATTTTGTTGGTTTTTATTTGGTTGATTGATTATGGTTCATTGTGTATAATTGTTGTTCTATGTGGATGTAGGTGATGCATATTGATCACTGATTATGGACACGGCCATCCACACATTGATGCAGATTGTTCCCACCGATCTACTCATAGGTGGATGGTATGTTAGAGCAGGTGGATGTGATTGTGAGTGAACATGCACACTTGTTTGATCCAGTGGCAATTAGTGGCAGCTACATGTACAATGTTACTGAGTGAGGGAGATGAGGCATGAGAGGAGACACAATGAGCTAGAGAGGTTGCGGGTGGAGGTCCTCTAGCTCAAGATGTATTTGCATGATTCATGGAGTTACAGGGTCATTTATGTAGAGTAGTCGATAGAAAATACACTATTGCATAGGAAATAGAGAGATATATGGGCCACGATCAACAACATAGGTTGAGCAGTGAAGCTTCTAGCTCTAGAGCTCCCACAGTGATAGATAGTGATAACGATGATGAGATATGATCTATATGTACTCATGTAGTGATGTATGAGGGCTTTCCCCCTAGTATTGACAGTTTTGTAACTATGATGGTGATCAATATTTATATATATGGACTATTGGCATAGTTTTGTTGTACTTGATGTGTTATTGATGTGCGATGTGATGATGTGTTGATTATTGTTGTGATTATTCAATGTGTGATATTGTGATGATTGTTTTGTTGTATGATTGGCAATGCATAGTTGTTGATGATGTCTAATGATGAGATATTGTATATAACTAGTGATGATGTATGTAGTGTAATTTTGATGTGTAATAGATAAATGATGAAAAGGTGTATTGTATAAATGATGTAGTAGAAATGAATAATGTGAAAGAATATGAAATGGTGTAATAGTGTAGTGAATCATGTGTTAGTATGATGAATAGGGGGAGAATAACGATTCCCCCAGTGTGTAGATGATGAGGTTCATTTATATAAGACCCCTCAACAGTCAAGAATGAATCGTAAAGCAAGAGTGTGTCATCGGGAAGTGATATGATAATGTGTGCTAAGATAGATTGATTGATAAGGCATGTAGCACAAGAGTGATGAGAGGTTCTTATTGTAACATATCCCTCAACAGTCATGTAAGAACTGTAAGAACATGAGTGCGTCATGGGGGGTAAGGTGATAGAAATCACCTACCAGAGACCAAGCCAGAGTGGAGTGGTGGAAGCATGTGGAATGAAAGCAACATGAGTGTATGAGAAAAACTGAATGTCATGTGGAATGGTGCCAATGATGGGTGATGTAGTAGTGGGAAGTGAAGATGTTGAGGATATGGAAGCCAATGTGTAGTAGCAATATGAATGCAGTGGATGAGATGGTGCAGCGATGGATGGATGAGATGGAGAGCACGCACATGAGCAACAACTTGTGGTGGTGCAGATGAATAATGACCTTAGCACTAGATGAAGTAGACAAATCAACTAGAGTAACAACATGCTTTACGTGGGAGTGGAGACATAGACACTCATGAGAGTGAGAGCCAAAGGAAATGACACCCTTTTCTTCTAATTGTTGTAAGTGATCATGAAGGGTGCACAATAGTCATTATCGCGATGACCATTGATACGATGAAAGTTGTAGTAAGGTCTATCATGTTGGCATTACAAGTGATGAGGAGGATGATGTTGAGTAGAAGGCAAGTGAATCATATGCTTGTCAAGTAGGGCATGCAATACATCATGAGGTCTAGCATGATGAGAAAAATGTAAAGGCTCCCATGAAGGAGATGTAGAATTCTGAGGTGGAGCCTTGATGTGGTGGAGGAGATAAAGGATACTTATGCAATGGAGAAGATTGATTTTTTTTGTGAGGTGGAGGAGATGGAGTCCTAGGAGGACACTAAACAGATGGAAGAGGAGAAGAACTAGGTGATGCAATAGTAGAAGAACTAGGAGGAGGATCTAGAATATGTGTAGCAATGAGATCATGTTCTAAATCAATGACCTTATAAGCACAAGAGTGTGAATGATTCACATGTATCATATTGCAAGCATTCCTTTAAAGTAAGGAATCAAGCCATGACAGAAGATGAATTGATTTTCTAGGTCAATGGGTTGGAAGACTAACTGATGCATGCAAACATTGAAAGCACAAAATATAATCAATGATAGGTTTTGTTTTGCCTTGATGTAAGCCAGGTAGATGATCATATGTGACCTTAGGGCCATTGTTGAGTATAAAGCATTGTAGAAAGGCTTCTTCCATCTCACAATAGGTACTAATAGATCTGAAAGGTAAGTGAGTGTACCATTGGAGAGTGTCAACAGTAAGACTATGGTGAAAATATTTTAGCAATAATCGATCATTAGAATAAGGAGCCATAGCTAGATGATAATGCTTGAGATGTAAATATGGATTTCCAGTACCATCAAAGCATGTAAATGTAGGCATAATGAAATCCCTAGGAAATGTTGAATTGTGAATATTTTTTGGAATAGGGTTTCCATGCAAAGAATTATTATCGATAGAAGCATAATAGGCCTTGCTTTCTAATGTGAGAGATTGGACCTGAGATTGTAAGTGGCCAACAACATGCATGAGTGATAAGATGTCTTGTGGAGGAATGGTAGAAGATGGCAATAGTGTATTGAGTGGTTACAATTTTCCATTATGAGTGATCATAGGAATGTTAAGAGGAGACATAGAAGATGTTGATGCTAAGGGCACACTAGATATGGGTGTCAAAGAAGTAATAGGTGGTGAAGAACATAAAGTGTCGATAGAAGTGTGTAGGACTAGCATCAGAAACATCATTAGGAGATGATGTAATAGAAGGAGATGAATCATGCATGCTATTAGAGACAATCTCATAAGAAGATGAAAGTAGAGCGGGGGATTCACATTCACTAGTATACAAAGAAGTAGAATCATGACTATCAGGTGTCTCATCAAAATCAAACAAATATTCAAATGCAAGGATTTCATTAAGCATATCATCAACATAGAATGAAGGAGGAGGAGAACTAGTATGTGATGTGTCATGAGAAACATTTCAGAAATGGGAAGAATATGAGATGCAGCTATAGAATCATGTGAACTAATATGAGAAACATAATCATGCACATGTTTATTGTCTCTTGTTTGTTAGCTAAAGCATTGTCATCAAGATTAAGCATGAAACTAAGAATGACATCATCTAAGTTCTCATTAGAAACAATTGAAGGTGGAGTATGGTTGAATGAATAACAAAGTGTATAATGAGAAAAGCTTGCCAGATCATCAACAATGCTAATGGTGGAATTATCAAAGCTATTAGACACATTGCATTTACAAGCTAAGAGTTTCCTTTGAGTATCATCGGGAAGAGTGACGTTGTGATATAGAGTGCTAAGTTCAACTATGGTAGCCTCATCATAAATAGGATTAATGCTTTCATGAGGCATGACTAACCTAGGAGGAGAAGAGCTATCCTTAGCCATTAGGGTTTTAGTGGATCTTAGGGCAAATAGTTTTAAGCTACGGTTCACCAAAATGATTTAATAAAATCTAAATATTTTATTTAAATATAAATTCAAAGATCTACTATAAATGATATAACAATGAAATATAAATGCTAAACAATTTATTTAATATTAACTATGAAAGGAAATGAGAGAGGTAAGGTACTTATCTTAATTTCGCTTATCCCGCAGTAATTCTGGACTAGAAAATATGATGAAATAGAAGCATAGAATGTCACAACGAACCACAACAAATTTCATAAGAGGTGGAAATGGCTAGACTGAGGCACGTGGAGAGGGACAGGGGCACCCATGGGTGCCCGAAAACTGATTCTGGGCACTGAATCTATAGAAAAGCTCGAGATATGGTTCTAACAATGTCATTAGGGTTTTGTACTTCTTATCCTTTTGTCACTATAAGGTCACACAATAATCGCCAAAACTTTATAAACCTGCAATGAAATAATGACCTGCAAAACCCTCAAATAGACATCAAATCCTAAAAACAAAAGATGCAAAATGAGGGGTTAGACTGTCCTCAGCTATCACAATGGTGAACTTATGACTGAGTGTTGCACTACATCTCAAACCAAATGTAATTTTATGTGCTTGTGTGTGCAATAGTGCTCCTAGGTCCCTCTGTGCTAATGACGCCAAGATAGTGGGCAATAGCTAGATAAAATGCAAATGTGTGGATGGAATAGAATGAACTCCCCTTCCTATGCAGTGTGTATGCAGAGTAATGTGCCAAAATACAGTCCCTTGCTCTATGTAGATAGCTAGCCCTTGATAAGAATTGTCCACCCATATAATGGTATGTATGTTGTGTTTATATAGGGATATCTTATTCAAATTTCAACACTAATGACCTGACATGCTGACTAGTACCTCGGGATATGAGAGGGAAAACCGAAAAGACCAACCTCAAATGTCAAAAATAAGATCAAACATAAAGAGGACATGGGAACCCTAGGATGGACATGAGCGCTAATGTCTAGTCCATGATGCTAGTGTCCAGAGACAAGTGACAACAAATGAGTGAAGACTGACAAATAGGGATCCATGTAACCTGACTAGAAATGTGTATGTGAGTGACAAGTGTAAAAGATAAAATCAACTAAAACCAACAAGACAAGTGGATGGACTATGGGATGGGTCATCAATGAATACTTTTCTTACACAAGATCCATATATAAAACAACATACTTAGCAATATAGTAAATAATATTAAATGTGTGATTTTGTGTCTACAATGTATCTCACATGAGCGAAACTATATTTTAGACTAATAAATTCAATGTGTGTGTAAGATAAATTTTCAAAGATGGTTACTTAGAAAGTTTATATATGCAGATATAATGTATGTTTATTGAGAACACATAAGCATCATGACTTGTGATATCATTATCTCATTGATGTTGTAATTATCATTCAATTGAAGTAATAAAGATACATACTTTTACACTTTTATTTGTTTTTTGTGTTGCATTTAAGCATTATTTGGTTGAGTTGTTTAAGGTGTAGTATAAGGTGAGTCTTAATTGAGACCCCTTTCCATGGTTGCATCACTGTTGCCCTAAAATCCAATTCAAGTAATTGTCAAAAAGAGAAAAAAAATATGGCATATTACAATGGGTGCACCTTAACTAAAAAAACTAAAAAAAATATTGGTTTGGATCTTTCCCATTGAAAAGGTACAACGAAGCCATTCCCCACTATTGTTTGTAAGCATGTTGAATCATGAATGTGTTCAAGTTGACATAGTAATATGATTCTCTCCGCAATATTCGAGCTATATGTAATGAGAAAGGGGAATGTTAGTAATTACAAATATTGTTATCATTAGTCCAGTTGTTGTGTTTGCTAAGTATGTTATTGGATTGTGAGTCTATTATAGGGTTTTTTAAAGACAATCATATAGATATTAGAAATGATATAAGAATGAACATATTTGATAAAAAAAATATCCCATAAACGAATAAAATTGTGTGTTACATATTGGAGTGTGACATTATTTGTATTTATTATTGTTTGTCTCTGTCCAAAATTAGAATAAAATTTGTCTTATAACTCATAATATCATATGAACCATCTATATGCATAGTCACCATAAAACACATAGTCAACTCTTTCATACTTACAGTGCCAAACTCCATAATTTGTAACCTCTAAATTCTAATGTGCCAACTACTATTTTGAATACCACTCACTCAAAAAAATGATATAAAAAATATTGTAGGAACTTTTTTACATCCCATCCTCAATGTTGCAAGACTTGGGACCAATCTCTATCCAACAATATAATAAGTTGTAATTTATAAGCATTACAACAACTAATTCTTGATAAGTAATATGAATAATCTCCATGTAACATATCTAGGAAATATCCTCACAAAATTTATAATCACTTAAACTTAATATGCCAAGATATATCTCGACACATCATTAGGTATATTTACAACTCATGTACATATTCAAACTATGAAATGTATCCACACGTAGTGTGTGAAAACCATATCCAAAATTCAACATACATGTCAATCACAAATATACAATCATCAAACATCCAGTCATACTAAAACTACTAAAATTATGAGTAACAAGATACACAAATAGGTGCTCCAATATTCAACACATGGGTTCTCTAGCAACTATAAAACACATTTAAAAACTCCATCAAGAGTATAAGTAGACATGCCAGCATATTGTTAAAATATATGGTGACTCAATATAGTATCAACAACTACGAGTCAAATATTCAATCACTCATTATAAAAATTCTCACATTCATATCATTTGTAAATAATGAACTCCAAGGAGTTGAGGAATCATAACTACATGGGTTGAATTAATAATATAATGTGTAAATCCACAAAATCAAGTATCTACTTGCAATCCAAAATGATTGAAGTATCTACTAGAATGATATATCTTGATTAGTGACATAATCAACATAATGTCACTAAAATTTTCCATAGTCTATGTATCCATAACATCAAAATCACTTAATATCTAGAGATTGGAAACTCAAAACTGATTTAATGCTCAAATTAATTTTTTTTTTGAAATTTTCCCATGATGTCCCCCTACTAGATGAAGTGCATAATTATTGTATATAACCCCATATTATAAGTACAATTAAATCAACAACACACCTCATCCTAGAACCTGTATAGATAGTTTCATAACTCAATGAACCCTTTCAGGTTTTCACCGTGAATCTCCATTGAGTTGCCCTTTTAAGTTTTCAAATTACATCTCAAGTGCACATATGTGGACCTAAAATTCCCTACCAAACAAGTATAATACAAAATCCAATTTCCATAGCCTCAAATAACTAACATCAAAATCAATCATAATATATTATATTAGCATGATCATGATCATCGTGATCTCCAATACTCAACAAATATAACTCTAATACTCAACAAACATTTGAAAACTCTTCTCAAGAAGACCATTTTCATCAACATCCCAATCATAGTGGAAACCTACATGTATTGTATCAACATCACTAAGAATATCCAACTAATTAGAGAGCATATCAACGATCTTAACATTATTATCTTAATATGAAGTGGACACATAAACATCCTACATGGTTTTCAAGTTCAACTTTGCAATCGTCTCACTAGGTTATTGTCCATCAATTATAATAAGAGGCATATCAATAACATGTGAATAAAAATCAAATGTATAATTCATACAAGTATAATCATGCTAAAAAAAAATCTACAAGGATGAACTCATCATTACCAAAGGAAACAAGTTTCATACCATAAGATTTTGAGACTTATTTAGAAAAAAACTCATATTTAAAAATGACATATGTGACAAAATTGTGCATATTAATATTTTGAGAACTAATACATGGTACATTAGGTTTGATCACATAGTTGACAAACATATTTAACAAATGGGTTTACAATATGCTTATTAATAACATTGATAAGATAGAAAATAAAATGTGTTCATTGATATTTAGATTCTACATATGATTTATCTATTTTCTCGACAAAGTATACTTATTACAAAAATTACATAACTTAGGTTGAATCTGCCTTTGATGCTTTGTAATCAGCCATGCCTCTTGATTTAAGGATTTTATGGATATATACAACTAGAAACAAATCTTATTCAAAATTTTAACGACTTTCTTTAGGAAAATTTAGGATTTTGTTAGCTTCTTCCTCTTTTTTTATAAAATATGCAAAAGCAAATATCACCCATAATCTTCAAACAATAATTTCTATTCATATGCTCATATACCTCATATAGGAGTGGCATGCCCTTGTTGTACTACATTTTCCATTTCAGATAAATAATATGTTTTAGAATGTCTCCCTCTACAACAAATATATTTAATATCAAAGGCACATTTCTTCATCTTCTTCATTACCACACCATAACAATCCCATAAATATTATCTCCTTCACGATCCTCTTGTAGGCCCTCATACCAAATGTTATTGCACACACACACAAATATGAAAGGATAAATAACAACAAATATGAGGAAAAACCAATAATTTAAATTGTGTTATGTAACCAGCACACACACACACACACACGATATAAATAAAGTACAGGTCTCATAACATAAGTAGCCAATGATCACAACATTTAGTGTAATGATATTATTAGAACTTAGGATTTATAATAGTTTATATTCCTAACAAAAATATAATCTAATTTGATCCACATTGATCTAAGGAAATTGTGAAGAGGAAAATGCTACAAATTATTTAAACTAAATGATTTGTCAAAATAGAGTTGCAAAGTATATAACATGCAATAAAATCCAATATAAGATGCAGAAGTAACCATTACACGTTCAAACATGCGAGATTGGTAGAAAAGTGTGAATTATATTCAATGAAAGAACATGGTAAATTATATATGTATACAATCTATATTAATACTAGGAGAAAAGTATGCTTATGTGATCATAAAGGAAAACATCATAAATAATTTGTCTAGATTGGGAGGTAACCATTTAGATGTTAGATACCAGGCGGCATGCTAACATGTGAAATAGATGACCAACTCAAAAATGATGCACAAAAACATGCAAGTAGTCAGGAGTACATTAGGATCATACGTAGTTTTGAGAAGACACGTGTTATGTTGAGAAGTAATATGGTGGAGTGTAACAAGATTTTAGTGTGTTTATGCAACATTTATGAAAATTTGTAAATAATACAAAATGATGCATGAAATTGTAAAATTTGTGAATTTTGTGTGCTGGGTAGGTGTAATATTGAAGGAGTTGTAAGTGTTGTATTATGATTGTATATAAATACATAAGATACAAATGTTGTGAATCAAGTGTGAGGTATTGTAGAAGTTTTAAGTGTTGCGATATTTATGAAATGTTACATGGTACTACAAGAAGTAGTATGTGAGCATATGGTGATGGAAGATTGATCCAAAAATTGACCAATTTTTTTTGTCGACCAAGGACCCCTATAGGATTTAAATTCTTTTCCAAACTTACCCCATTAAAATCAACTTAAAATAAAGCAAGAATTAAAACACATTACACACACGTTGATAATGAAGCTTGACAGAATGCCTACGTCTTTGGGTTCATCAATAGAATTGATACATTATCCACTTCAACGACTGTAATTAATACAAAATTACAATCTAAGCAGGATAATACTAAATACAGAAGAATAAGAAGCTCATATCTGTAGTAGGTTCGATCCAGTATTCTAACCATGAAAACCTCAACGCCTTTGTTTCATGGTGCTAAGTCTTCTTCTCGAAACCTCCACGTTTCCGTTGTGCGGTGCTAAGTCTCTAGATGTCAGCAGACAACAATCATCACCAACGATCTCAAAACTGATTAACAACCCTCCTCTGAAGCCAATGGTCTGATGACTCATCCAACGTACTAAGGTTCTAAGCTCTACTGCTTCTTTGTTTCTTTGTCACGTCCCTCGGCTCTACGACGTCTCTAGGCTCCACGACGTCTCTGAGCTCCATCTTGAGAAAACTCTTGATCGATGAGTTAAAGAAATAATAACTCCCAAACCATAATATGCCTATTAAATAATAGGACTTAATATCATCTTTCCGATAATAATAATTGAACCTTAACGAAGGTGATGAAATTGCCTATACGATATAGGTCTTATATCTCTCCATACTGCCTATAGTAAAATATGACTTATATCTCCATAACATCACCACGATCGCCTTCGAACTTCACCAATTATCCGTCATGGCTTGATCTCAGAGCATTACTTCTTTGATGGAGAGAACTCGGAGCTTCATCGCCTATAAGACTTATACAATGCCTATAAAAGGCCTTCAATAATATTCACTCCAAAATATGCCTATATAAATATAGAGCTTTAATTCCTCCACATAATGGCCTATACAAATAAATAGGACCCATTATTTCCTTCACTTGGCCTTTATACTATGCCTCGACACTTTTACCTAAGAGCGGATTCAAATGAAAGAAGCTTAGGAGGATCTCGTAGAAAGATCAAATGAGTTTGAGCAAATAAGCTCCCAATGAGCTTGTTGAAGGCTAAGATTGAACAATGAGCTTATCACCGAAGAAGCTCGCAATGAGCTTGTCATCCATATATTATTTAACTCTATGAAATAATGACCTTCATTATTTATTTATTTTTAATTGAAAAGCATATCCAAATAATAATGATGAAATGTACAATGCTAATCATACAAAATTGGGTGGAAAAGATCAAACCCCACATGCAGTGTAAAAGTAGCCATAAAAAGGCTACGAGTGGCACAAATTACATAATCATATCAAGATAAGCTTATCAATAAAAAAAAGTCGGAGCCAAAATTTGTAGAAACTAGCAGAGAAAAGACGCTAGGTGGCGGCAACGAACATGGAGGTAGGAGGTGATTGTGGGGGGCTCTTCGAATGGTCACCCCACCCACTAAGAGGGTTGGTGGGGGCATAAGTAATCAGCTCCCAGCCATCAGTCTGTGGTTGCTCCTCCTCATTGCCTCGCTGGTTGGGTGATATGGCTAAGGAGAGCCAATGAAACTTGGAGTGATCAGGAACCCGCCACCCAGAACTGCCACCGCCTAGCCGGCCAAACACCCCTGGTGCGGGAGGAGCCCGAGATGGAGGCGGAGAAGGACCCCGCTGATGAGGGGAGGTGCTCTGTCGCCCATGAGTTGGACCCTGATCAAAATTGTGCCACCCATGGGAACGAGAGCGGTGACCTTGTGTGTGGGAGCGACAATGAGGAGAATTAGGCAGAACATGACCGATAGTGCAGGGGGCGCTCCCCTAGTGATGTAGCAGGGTCTGCAGGTGTTCCACCTCAATGTGGAATTTTTTTGCTTGAACTTGGATCTGAAGCGAGACATTGGAGATAACAACAAGTTTGTTAGAAATAACAAAAGTTCTATCCACTGTCTCCTTGTTAAAAATAGCTGAGTTTCTAGTTTTCCATATGTGATATAAAATAGTAGCTCTAAAAGAATACCAAATGTTGTAGAATTTTGTAGGAACAAAGGCTGAGTCCCCCAGAAGAACCATTTTCCACGTAAAGAATGTGGGTAGAAAAGGTTGAAAAAGGGTATGAATCCAACGCCAGGTAGATTGAGCATGGGGGCATAACCAAAAGAGATGAAGAAGAGTCTCAATGAGGTTGCAGAAAGGGCAATGCAACGGAGGAGCTCCCATAAGAACGAGACGTTTGCCCACAAGAAGCCCTTGGTGGAGAATACACCAAAGGAAGTGAGCAACTTTGGGCTCTATAGGAATACACTAACTCTTATTCTCCTCAAGTTGTGCTTGGGAGAGAGCCTCATAGCTCAAGAGGAGCTTTACCTTAAGTTTGAATTGATCTTGTCTAATGCCTTCGAAGGAAGGCTCCTTCTTTTCGAATGAGAGAGAGAGGGAGGATTTTATAGCCAAGTGTGGCCCACATTATGTGGTTATCAACCACATCCTCTAACACATTGCCAACTAACTCAGTTGGCCGATTTGGTTTGGCTGCTGTGCATGTGATGGGGAATTCACAGGCTCCAATCCTGCTCTCCATGCTTTCGCCCACCATTTTGCACCTGTTGCACTGGGTTTGTTCACCGACCTCCATAATGTGCTTGACATCCACCTCATGGGATTCTAACCCCTTCATCTGCATCCAAGTGTTTATTGCCACTACGCCAACTATGCCACATCCACTTCACACTTCGCCAAGTCATCTTTGACTGCACCCATCGTTGCCTTGTCCTCCATGTTATGCCATGTGTCCACAACCTTATCTCTAAGTTCTTCGGCCTTATCCACTTACATGTGGATTATCCCATATTGATCGAGATAGGAGATAGGAAAATCCTTAAAAGGCTTTAGTGGTTATACCCAATATGTGGCTTAGGCCACGTAACCATGTTTTACAAGCCGATGATTATCCATTAGCTCGTCGAGCTAAACGATCAACTTGCCCTCCCATAAATTTTGTATAGCTCACCCGAGTTGACTGATGGGGCAAAGTGGTGGTAGGGCACGTGGTGGCCTGAGGACCCACCACGTGGCATATTTTTTTTTGAAATATGAGTGTCGAAGATCGGAGGTATGAAACTTCAACCCATGCTTATCGCCTTCGCTTGATATTGATTTCACCACTTGTCCTCTGAAATGTCCTCCAGATCAAAGATGCATCTTGGCATAAAGGAAGTGAACAAGGTTTCAAATAATATCTACATATATCATAGAGTATTAATCATGATACAAAGAGCTAGACCAAGGTGTAATATACTGCAAGGCATTACAAATACATGTGAGCTTGCCACAAGTTTTTATATGCATGATGGGATGTCGTAGATGTCAAGTAATGCCACATTGATGAACAAGCTACATGGAAGTGCATAAGTATGTGCACCATTGTGAAATAGGTATAATATGTCCTTACTGAACTAATCAAGTTGAGTGATGCATACAAAGTCATCAATGTTTTGTGATACCTTGAGGTGCACCAATTGAGTGCATTATTAAACAAGGAAAGTTGATTATGATGTTTTGAATATGGGGTGAACCAATTAGATGGCACAATCCAAATTGTAATGCACATATTTTTTTTTCACATGCTTTGATATATAACTTTAATATGTTTTCAAAAATCTTAGCTTACAATATAGAGTTTCCAAGCTCTAAAAACACTTTGGAGGCTTATAAAATTATCATTCAAGGTTTGAAGATGTGTAGGAGATGTATAATGAAGGAATTTTATAGCTCTGCATGACTATGCACATGTCATAATTAACTATTAAAAATAATAGCAATAAGAGAGAGATAAAGAGAGAGAATTTGGCTTATCTAAAAATTGGGAGGTAGTCATCATATTATGATAGTGTAGACTAGTTTTTGGGGTGAGTAGAGAGAACTTATAAAAATTGTAGAGAACATAATACATTTATCTAAACCATTATTTCTGGAAAGTGCATTATCTAAACCTTAGAGATAACATTTGGGGAAAACTTATGTAAACTACAACATTCTTTAATGATTGGATTCAACCACTTCTTTTTTCCAAATACCTTGCGTAGTTTTATGAAACCTTACTTCATCATTGGGAAATCAATGTTCTTCCTCCTAACCCTAATTGGGAAATCAAATATGAAATTGTAAGGAAAAAATATGTGTTTTAGTTATGCATTATACTAGAGAGCAATTGAAATATCTTGATATATGTGAAAAGGCCTCATGTTGTATACTATTAAACACAACACACCACTAATTATACTATTTCAACATCCAGACAAACCATTGTTATAATTAAATTCAATGTTACAACGAATCCTTGATGCTTGTAAATGCTCAATATATTCCTTCTCTAACTTTCACTTGAAAACTACTTGAATGTCTTGATAAATATTAGATTAAAAAAACCTTGATTCCTAAATTTATTATGATGCATGTATGTATAGATAACCGAAATTCAAATTAGGGTTTTATTAGTGTGAAAGATAATACAAGTAATAGAAAGAATTGAAAAATACGAGACCAAAACAATGGGTGCATCCTAACCAAATACAAAATAATTGTTTTTAGTAAGAATATAAAGTGCAAAAACTTGGAAAAATCTACCAAAAAATAAAGTGATCAAGAGGAAAGAGAAAGGGAAGAAAAATAATAGGAGAAGGGATATAAGAAAGGGGAGAGACACAATGAAGTACCATAAATAACATGCTAATAATTCTTAATTTAGACTAGCAATTTTATGATTATTAAATGCCTAATGACTAATTGTTGGCGTATACATATGTGCATATAACTGTGTTTGTAATGTATAACATGTATTTATTTTTGTTATTATTTCACAATGGTAGGTAATTATAGACACCCAAAATGGAGCTAATGCATGTATAAGTGTTATTTCATTTAATTTAGTGCTCTTACAGAATAATCAAGTATTGGTCCCAATTAAACATTATTAGAGCATTTGTTAAATTTTGACGATTCTCACCCTTCTTCTTAACTCTTTAGGTCATTCTTTTTCTTTCTCCCGTACTTATTTTACTTTATGCCCTTTAGTGCTTTGATACTATGGACACATGTTAGAATGCCTTGATATTTTGTGTCCCTTTTTTGGTCTTTGTTAAGTAAAAGTATACATGTCCCTTTCTTTCCTTATTTTTCACTATTAGCCATTAAAGGTCGATTTTCATGCCAATAAGATCACAATTCAATTTGATTGTATAAATACATAATATATATATCTCATTTGGTGATAAAAATTAATAATAACAATCTGTTAATTATAAAAAACCACGGTAGCAATCAAGAAATAACTAGAGCATTTAATGGTGTGTGAGTTGTCATTTTATTGTTGAAAATGATTGTGGTCCTATCTAAAATTCATTTTTGTTTATGAAATTTATATTTATGTACTTTCCATTTATGAAATTTTGTATTTTTTGTGAGCTTTATCTCACACCTAGTGGTGTGATAAGTAAACATCTAGTTAGTCTTACACTAGTTATTAATCTGAATGTAATTCCTTAAGTCGCTTATTTTTCTTAAAAGTGTTTAGGGTAGTAGACACTCAAATTTGGTAGTTTACCCTTTGACATTGATAATTGTGATTGTGCTTATTGGTTAAGACAAAAACCCACATTCTAACCCCTACTCAATACATCATGTCATCTCTTTCCTAACTTGTTTGTTCACCAACACACTAATGGATTGACAAGTTATGCTAAGGATTTTTTTAGTGGCGAATATTCATAATATGGCAAATATTCCATTTTAGGAAAATTTGAAAAGGCAATTTTCTCGAAACAGGGCAGTGTCCTGTTCGCCTAAAAATATAGTATATTTTTTTAGGGGCCGGCTTCGCCTACCCTTGAAACACACACCCTATATAAACCTAGGTGATTTCACCATGGTACAATACTCATAACCGAGGTACCGTACCACTACAGGCATATCAAGTACAATGAACTTATGAAGCACCATAGTCCAGTACATAAAATATAATCTTATATATCATCGTCAGATTTCGTAGTTGGGCGATAAGTATTATTTGTTAATGCGTGATAAGGGCTATTTTTTGATGCCTAACAACTAATTTCTGTTAACGCATGACAAGGAATTTATGCTGACACACGATAACGGGAGTCTAGTGACACGTGACAAGGTGATTTGCTTGACAGCACGATTGGAATCAGTTGACGCACGACAAGAGGTTATTGATGCACGAAAATCCTCTATTATTGAAACATGACAGGAGGCTTCAAACGCATGACAAGAGATTTACAATTTGTAGTCGTGTGACGATAAGTTTTCTATCGTGCGACAACAAGGTTGTTGTTTTACGATAACAAGTTTAATGTTGTACGATGAAAACCTTGTTTTTGAGTGACAATAAGGTCAATGTCACGTGACATTACGATAATAAACTTGTTGTCGGATGACAATAACCTTGTTGTCACATGTCTTGAAAATGAAGTGAAAATGTTGCTCACAAACCCTAGAAAATTCACTTGTTTCGCGAAAGTGGTTATGAGGATATTCGTCACGGATTTTCCACCTTCGATTTCCCGGATGTATCTTAAAATGAACCTTGAAGTTATGAATATGAATACATAAGAACAATACTTAAAGTTTGATTTTTGTTATGCAACTTCAAGATTTTATCCAATACATCCCTATCCAAAACTATATAGTTTCGTAAGGTTGTATAATCTGGTCTTGGCCAACCTGTACAATCATGTGTGACACATCTACCAATTTTGTTTTTGATGTTATATTTTGGGTCTTTTCATCTTCCTAGGTTGGCCTTATCATGGTAATTTACCTTAAAATTCCTATATAATAAAGTTAATGTCACGTCATTTACTCACTTGGCACAAATTGGCATTCTGTTGGCACACTCATTTGCAAAACTTACAAAAGGAACTAAAGGCCCCCTAAATCTTCCCAAATCTAATGCATATCCATAGTGCCTACCACAATTCTAAAGCACTCAACCAGGTCAATAAGTATAGCTTCCCTCATTCCCACGTACACCAAGTTCCCTACTTCAAAGTTTTAGCAAGAGCACAATCCTATAAAGCATGTTCAAAGTGGTTCAAGTTGTCAACTAGTTGTATTGATATATAGGTTACATGCTATGTGGAGAACTAGATGTTTTTTGAGGCCTCTTCAGAGTAGTACCAACATAGACATTACATGGATTTCACTTTAACACAAACACTAACCTTCTTATAGGATCTTCCACCCATGGTTAAGGTTTTGACACGATCCAATTGATTATAAATGGTTTTGGGATTGTTTGACAACTAGGGTTTGACCACGAAACACACTTCTAGGCCACTAAAGGGCTCAAAAGTTATAGATATCCATTCCAAGAGAATCTAAGACCATATCATAGGGAAGGTATCATATTCTACATCCCAAATGAGTTGGGTGGTCCTACGTGAGGGCACTTACAGGTCACAATATTCGAAAGAAAGCATATTCAATATCTATACTCCTAGATTCTCTACTTTGTGCATCTAGATATCTCTTGTGTAGTCCTGTACAGCTAAATATATCTTCCCTCTTGTGTTTGATATCTTGCAACATACTGTAATCATTTATAGCAATAACCAATACATTATTTTGATGTTGTTCAATTAATGTTGGAAGTTAATTAATTAGAATAGCTTATAGTTTCCTAACCTTACAAATTTATTTTTAGTGTTGTATATTTCCATAAAAAATTAATATCTAAAGGTTAAAAAGGGTGTAAACATGTAGATGGAGATAAATATTGCAAGTACACAATTTAGAGCACACAAATCAAAGAATAAAATGAATGATTCGAAGTGGGAATAAATTTAATAGTCAACTCAATTTTGGTTGTCTACCACCTATATGAAGTGCATTAACATTCATAATACTAAATCTTGATCAAATCCATATTCTTGGGCATGGTTGTAAGAAAGTGTGATAAAGTGTTTTCAAGCTAAGATTATGCGAACATACTTTTGACAATGATTTATTTTATATATTACCCTAACCCTTTATATTTACATTCCTCATTCTTAGATAATTAAATCACCATTGCAATAAGTATTTACTATATGTTACATGTATATTGTTTTCCTAATTAAATGTAATTCTTTAATGTTCTTTGACTTCTGGTGAAATTATATTGTCTCAGACCTTTTGGAGTCAAATCTCTCCTCATATTTAATTAAATATCAATCTTCCCTATGTCAATTTTCTTACATACTAAGGTAGATATAAAACATTAGCTCTATTTTCTACTTTATTTGCTTATTATTAAGCCCTAGGGTAATTTGATTTGTGAAATTTCCTAAAAAATATGGCGTGTTTGTACAATGCTTTTGTTCATGTGCTATGATTATATTAGATCCCAAAGGCTTCATTGCAAAATTTTGTTCCTAATCTTGAAACATTGGGCATTGGTCATGACGTTTATTTTGATTATGAATTTTATATACATGCTTACATTTTCTGGAATAGTTGAGATCATGGTATTATAGATTTCCTAGTTAAGGCTCACACCAACTCGAGGTAATTAGTAAATGAGAAAATAACATGGTATATCAAAATGTGTTACAAAATGCGTACATCATAAAGTGTATGTCATATAAAGAGATAAGGGGGTACATGTAGATACCCGAGTTTGGTATTTAGAAATTTAACAACCCTTGATTAGAATATGCACTCTTGCTATGATAAATAGAACTCCATTCCCACTTAGCACTTTCTGAGGTCCATTATTTAGCTTGTTTATCCTTACACACTGACATGTCAACACATTATGATAATACAATATACAAGATCAATAGAGAAACATCAACCTATCATCTCTAAAATTTATTTTGCATGTTTTCTATTCTTTTCCAGGGATGTATAGTTTAGTCAGGGCTAAACCATATGTTTTGACCTCTTTATATGGTCTTCGACCTATATGTCTTCCAATGCACTTTTAATTTGAAATATTTCGTTGGGTCTTGTACTTCATTTATGTTGGCCTTTCTTAGACAGATCATCTACAAAACCCTATATAAGAAAGTAAACACTATCTCATTTTATAACCTGAAACTCCTAAAGCAATGCAGTAAATCACTCACTTCATATAATTGTAAAAGGCATCCAAAGCTCCCTAAATCTCAAAAATATGCATCTACAATAATCAGGGCTACACCCACATCAGGTCTAAAGCTAAAATCCAGGTTAAGGAAGCCATATATCTCATCTACAAGCACTCAAAAATCCTCTCTTCAAGTGTTTTAGAAAGATCCAAGTCAAAGAAAGGATGGTTAAAAGTAAATGCCAAATCTAATCGATCTAGCTAGATATCACATACTAGGTGGAGAACGATGTGTAATTTGATGCCTCTTTGGAGTAGTGCCAATGTTAGTAGAGTATGAGGGTTCCTAAAACCCTCTAATGTTTGTTTTTTAGGACTCTTCATCCATGAATAGGGTTTGAGATGATGACCAGTTCACATAGAAAGCCTCGTTGCATGTGCAGAAACTAGGGTTTGATAGTGTTATAAAAATATAGGAAGACATACAACCTATAAAGATGTAGAGGAAGATTCAAAGTACGTCCAAGACCATATAAAAGGGGATAAACCATATGGTATGGTCTTAACCTAATGGTATAATCTTGACCCAAGTGCAATTACAATTCTAGTTCAGGTTGTATAGGTCACCTAGGTATAAATCTCCTAGTTTCTATGTTGCATATTCCTAGATCTCTCTAGAAATAATCTATAATCATCCAAGTTCCTCTTTCCATATTGTTTTTGCTTTCTATTATGTGATTATGTTGATTGGTGTATGTTAATTATTTCTATTTGATCTGATTTGTGAAGTTGTGTTAGTGTTTATATTGTAGCATATTTGTAAGATCAGTAATCAACTCTAACCTATTATACACCTAATTAAATTGACCTAAAATTTAATTAAGGGTTAAATAATATAATTAAATATCGTGTGCAAGAACGAGCTCTACTTTCATGATTGGCGCTACTAAAGGTGGAACATACACTAAATGTGGCACCTAAAATAAAGGTGGCACATTAAAGCCTAGAGATATGGACAAGGAACACTAAATATAGTTAATCTAACCTAAGTTAACATAATATTAATACATAGAGAATAATGCACCAACATCCCCCTTAAGTGCAACTTAGCAAAGACCATATGCAATAAAAATACATGTATCCTCTAAAAATGATTCCTCGAAATTAGGCCCAAAGTGATACTGATGTATAATAAAATATGAGCCACCATAAATTAGAGAAAGGGATAAAAACCATAGGAAATACTCCTCCCAAAAGATAGATACAATGACTGACATTAGAAAAATGATTCACAACAAAGTTTCTCAAAAAAAACAAATGATCAAAAAAGTCTTTTTGGCATAAACTATACATTTTTTGTTTGTTTAAGTTTTTTTTTTTCAGATAAAGTTGACGTGTACAAAGGAAAATACAATGGATTACACATACAATATTTAACACCACAAGAAACACAAAATTTAAATGGTTCTACTGATATGCATATATATCATAACACAACTATAAGTAAATACACACATGCACATAGCGTAGCTTAGGTGTGTAGAGAAAATGCGGGCCCTGATAATAAGGCTTGATAAGGTACCCACGTACAATGGAAATCTCTCATAAAGTGGAGAAAAGGAGAAAACATGGTGGGAATAAACTTCCCCCAAAAGAGAGAAATGAAGAGAAGGTAGAACTAGAAATCCCCACTTGAAGCTACAATTACTTATAACCACCCTATATCCTATAAAGGAGCCTCCCAAAGTGACTATGGATTAGAAGTAGCTGTAGAAAATAATAAATCACCATGGAAAAGTGAATGAATCTGCTAAGTGGTTGATGGATCTCTAACCAAGGTGTATTTCCTATATAAGGAACTATACTCCTTATACAAAGCATAAGAGGAAACTACTCCATGAAGGGATGACATATATGAAGTAGCAACAAAGAAGGAACATGGAAGGCCCTACAACTATTTACTAGATTTCCCGATGTCTAATAAGTCCTAAATCAAGATGCCTCCTCCTTGAAAAGTCTGTGGTGGACCAGAAGTAGGTGGATTAAAAGATAAATCCTCAAAATCTAGAAGGTGACAACTAGATGGTGGAGGTGGGTCCCCATCACTACTATAGTCATTTGTGCTAGAAGAGAAGTCCTCATCATCATAAATGTTCCCAAGATATGAAATGTCATCAAGTACATGTGAATCTGATGAAGAATTTGATGGAGGGATAAAGTGAGAGAAGGAATATAGTTGAGTTTAACGATTGAATACACCCATTGCAATGATAGTATCACTGTGAAACTCTCTAACATACAATGAATTTGGAGTGAACTCAACTCATATGCCTTGAAAAAGGTGAGTAATCTGGTAGACTAATAAAATATTAGTTAATAGTGAGGGAATACTTAAAACATTATTAAATGTCCCTCCACTCACTTCAATAGACCCTCTCCTAAAAACCCATGTTGAAGTGTTGCCACCCAAACATACAATGGATATGTCTCGTGGCTCAAATGAAGTGAACTCCACATGTGAATATGCCATATGATGTGATGCATTAGAATCATAACCTATGTAGGAGTTGGTGGTACAACTGTAACTGGAGATATCCCCTTTGTTTTCTCCTTTTTTGATTCTTTCTCTTTCCCTTTTCAATTATCATTTGCCTTAGAGGATTCATAGGTTGATGAAGAAATTTTCATGAAAACTAATGTTTTTCTTCTCAAGAAGACTCGTAAGGTTGTTAATATGCTTCTTCAAACTTTTACTTTTATCATACTTGTCTATACAATATCCACATTTGATTCTCTCTTTCTTAGACTTAACATTAGAAGAGGAAGTTCCAGAGTTTGATATTGAGGTGGGATTATTTTTATCCTTCTTGTTCTCATGATCCTTGTTATTCCATTTCTTCTCTTTGTTTGAAGTATTGTGTTTATCATGTCCAATAAATAGATCATGTGGTTTATATAGGACTTTATTGTACCCATTAGGATAAGCTTGTCTTGCTCCCGAGTTAAGTCAACAACAAAATTATCCAAGGATGACATGGTCCATGTAGTTCCAAAGACACTCCTAGTAGTGTGGAAGGTAGAAACAAAGACAGAATAACCAAAACCCAATTTTGTAAGGACAAAAATAAGCAATTGATAATATATGTTGTCTATGCCACACAATTTCAACTACAACTTGAGTGATTTGAATTTGACAAAGAAGTCTTGTATCATGTCAAAGTTATCTGGGCTCAACCTAATGAGATCATTCTCCAACTCATGACCTCTCATTATGTCATACTTCCTAAAGAGTCCTAACATGGTCCATAGTTCATAGGGGTAGTTACAGATTCAATATGAAAAGGTAAGTTAGGAGACATGGATAAGCATAATAAATCATAGGCTTCGTCACTTCCATTGTACCACTTCACCTTCTCTGCATTTGGTGTTGGTTCTATTTATGTACACCCATAGTAACCCCCCATTTTTCTAGTGAATAGTGTTACAACCTCTAATTCTAAATTTGATGTGTGCACACATGTAATCAGACTTTTTGCCTTGCTTTGCACCTTCCAAAACCCAGATCGATATTTTGAGCTTGTAAAACACCTTTAAAAATCTGAATTAGGGTTTATGTATTACTTGACACCTTCAAAAACCTAAAAAAACATTGTCAAGGTTTCCACCTTTCTCGACACCTTAGAAAACCTGAAAAAAATTGTTAGGGTTTTCATCTTGACAAACAAGTTGTGATGTCTTGAAAATTATAAGTTATGTGTCGACGTGTTGAGATGTCCCAATGTCCTAAAAACTGAAATCCACTGCATTGACCAAGGTTTATAGGTTTGATTGCAAGTTGCAAGTTGTGTTGATATGCTTATATGTCTCGATTCCCTAAAAACTTAAACTTGACAATATGCACCAAAATCCTGAAAACCCGAAAAAACTAGGTTGGCTTTTTTGACTTGTTGAGCAACATGAAAATCCTAAAAAACACTATGTTGAGTTTTTAGACTTGACGAATACTCTGAAAAAGAATAAAATACACAGATGATGAGAAAATTACAATAAAAACCACATATATTGAAAAAAATGTATTTCTTACACATAAAACATAAAATACCCACCAAATGTTTCGAGAAACCTAAAAAGAAAAAATATGGTTTTCCCTTTTATTTTTATCCCGAGATGGTGTGAATTTTGCATATTTTTTAAAAAACTTTCAAACCATCAAAAAAAGCTAAAATTTCTTGTCACAAAATTAGGTCATGTGTACATCTAAATCTATCATTTTGGGACCTTCTGAATTTAATGACACGGTCCATTTTTCATTTAACGACTACAAAGGAATAAATCTGCATGAATTTTCTATAAACCCCAACAAACCCTTGAAAACTGAAATCAATGAAAAATAAACATCAAATGAGTTAGAATGTTATATCTCACAACAAAGGCAATGACATTTGATGACTAAAATGGATCTAATACTATGTTAGAGTGAGCCACGATTGAGGATTGGGACTGGATAGGATCGAATGCACACATAAAAACCTAGTGTGAAGTAGTGAAATCTACAAAACTCATAAAGTATAAGCTTGTCTTTAACAAAACAAGAAAATGCTCATTAATACATTAAATCTTTCATTCATACATTAGCCAAAATGTACATAAGAAAATACATTATATAGTGAGAAATTAGGTCAACTAAAAAGGTAACCAACTCAACTCATAATTAGAAAATGGCTTAAAGGACATTCCCCTAATGACCTATTATTAATGAAAGGAATGATAGAAAATTTTTCCAAGCCGTGATCTTAGATGATAATAACACACCACATTAGATTTGTAAAACAAAAGAGCTGAAATACTAGAGATGGAAATCCACCATAATCCATAATGCACAATACATTACATTACAATGACTTGAATTGCTCAATAAGAAAGATGTACATATAGGAGGAGAGAAGTGTAACTACTACCTAAATCAGTGGTGAAGAACTCCCAGTAACTGATACTGGTAGCTACCTCCACAAGACTAGTAAGCTACCTCCACATAACTGAAAAGCTAACTCAACACAACTAGTAGGCTAACTCCACACAACTAGTATACCTAAGCAAGCTAACCCACTAAGTATAGGGCTAACACAAGTATAAGAATTATCTTAATAAATAAATAAATAAAAGGATAAATAATAACGTACACTAACACTACCCTATAAGCATATCTTAAATGGGTAGAAAAGAAGGTGGGTCCTGACAACAATAACTGGAAAAGTTGAACACCGTAAGGTACCTAAAACTAGTAATAACAAAGTAGAGAGAGAAAAATCATGCTGGAAGATATTCCAAGAAGCTCAGTTCCAAAAAATCATATAATGCTGAAGAATTTTGGTGCACACTATGGTCTGAATCCATTGCTTGATCACAAAACTAAAAAACAACTGACACTAGTATTCACCAGAATAGCTCCATGCAAGGAGATTGTCAATGGAGTGATGTCAAAAGTATAAAAAACACCAAACATAATTTTATCAATTACTACAAATAGGCGTGCCACGATCTAAGAGCAACCAAGACAACAAGGTAAGGACATGAGATCCAAATAAATTGGAGTGCCACGATCCAAGAAAAGCCAAGGTACCATGATAAGGACACAAAAACCAAAAAGCAAGATCAATTACTACAAATAGGTCTGACATGATCCAAGAACAATAACCAAGGCAACAAGGCAAAGACATGAGAACTAAATAAATAGGAGTGCCATGATCCAATAAAAGCCAAGGTAATAAGGCAAGGACACAAAACCTGAAGAAACAATATCAACACGTAACAAGGTAAGGACATGAAACCTGAAGAAACATTATCAACATCACACCCTCCCATACTACTGAATGGGTAGAGTGACATTATAAATATGTATAAGTTACTAAAATCAACTACTCAAACACTGAAAAACTAATGCTCGGCTTCACCAGAATAGCTCCCCCACAAGAAGGACTGTCAACATGCTAAAAAAGTGTCGAAAATATAGATCTAAAATATCTCAACAAATAAGAGAGATATAAATGGTGGCACTTTATAATTGAGTGTATGTTACAAATATGTCATTTTAAATTTTTAGTTTATTTCTCAAAATAAACAGTTCCAGTGGAACAAGCATGAAAAACAAGCACTTTTGAAACAAACAACACTCAAATCTGAGTTACCGATCAAAAGATACAAATTTATCAAGTTTGTACTTTAATAAAAATAAATAAAATGCCCTGCAGTCTTCGATTTATTTTCTAGAAAAAAATTTCCAATTATATATCTGCAAAATAGAAGAAGAAAAAGAAAACCCAATAGTGAACATGAAAAACCCAGAAAAACCTAGAAATAGTTTTCCCAGATTTTCTGTTTCATCAACACAAATTTTTAAAATCCTCAAGGGTAACATAGATCTAAAAGATCCTCAAATTCTCCACACATAGGAACTCTATAAAGTGAAAGAAAAAAACCCATTACCGAATGCAAAAAACCTAGAAATCATTTCTCTAGACTTTTTGCCTTCCTGACACAGATTTCCCCATGGCATGGATATCGAAAATTTCCTCTTCCCCATCAAACAGAAACTCTAAGAAGCGGAAGAAAAAACCCATTACTGAATGTAAAAAACCCAAAAATCATTTTTATGGATTTTCTACTTCCTTGATAAGGATTTTCACGGGCAAAAAATTTGGAAGATGTCCATATTCTCGCCAAATAGGAATGCTACAAAGTGGAATAAAAAACCCAATATCGAACGTAAAACCCAGAAAAACCTAAAAACCATTTTTTTGGATTTTCTACTTCTCCGGCAAAGATTTCTTCCCCTGGCACAAATTTCCACGTGGATTTGTACGTATCAATGTCCACCTCTGTAAAACCAAAACACACTAAAAAATAATATGTCTCCTTTAATGGTCAAGTTTACACTTGTTTATGGGGTTTTGTTGCTTTCCAAATCTAACAGATCCCTCCGTTTTGCATAAAAATGCACGCTGCTAACAAATTCCAAAATTACATGAAAACTAATAAACTCTTGCTTGTAAAAAAACTTATAGATGAATGTCTACATCATCTAGCACTCTGATAGCATGAAAGGAATGATAAGACTATTGTTCTAAGCCATAATCTCATATGATAATAGCACACCATATTAGATTTGCAAAACAGAAGAGCTAAAATACCATATATGGAAATCCATCATAATCCATAATACACAATACATTACATTACAATGACTTGAATTACTCAATAAGAAAGATGTAAATATAGGAGGAAAGAAGTGCAACTACTACCTAAATCAGTGGTGAAGAACTCCCAATAATTGATATTGGTAGTTAAGTTAACTCCACAAGACTAGTAAGCTACCTCCACATGACTAAGAAGCTAACTCAACACAACTAGTAAGCTAACTCCACACAACTAGTACACTTGAGCAAGCTAACCCAACAAGTGTAGGGCTAACAAAAGTGTAAGAATTATCCTAATAAATACATAAAAGGATAAACAATAACCTACACTAACAATTAACCTAAGCAAGCTAATTATACCATGTAGGTAAAATCATATAGTGGGAAAAATCCTACACCAACATAGTCAAGTCTATTATACATGTCTGTTGTATAGATAGGGTCAACATGTTTTGATTAGTTTGATGAAGAACCATACCAAAATCATCCCCAAACATAACCAATTGTGTTGTCCTTGAGACAACCCAAGGATGAATAATCCACCAAAACTTAAAAAAAAACTGCTAATTATTTTCATATTTTCCCCTTATCAACATCAATGAGGGAATATCTATCATTAATGACCCGAAAAATTGACATCTAGAAGAAGGAGGTAGAGTGGCTTATTCACTCAAATTTCTTGGATGGGTTAGGGATGGGGAAGGAATTCCAAAAAAAATATTATAATGTGCGGCTTAACTTACCCCCTCATGTACTTGACAAATCAGGGAGTTGGCAATTTCTCAAACTCCTTCCAAGGGTGATGAATCTCTATTATATTTTTGGCAAATGTGCATTTTGGACAACCAACTTTGCAAGTTTAGAAGGAATTTTTCTAGATGTAATTGGCAGAATATCAACCTTCAATTCACTTTCTTTCTTTTATAATTTTTTCATATATTCATGCTTCCATATTCCTCCACATGTTTAATCATTTGTGCTCTAGCACATTTCTATTTCCTATACTCGTCACTCATGTATGCCAACCTCATTCACTTAGCCCCACCAATATCTACCTTGATGTCATATTCTAGATATGCTTTAATGAATTCTACTTCAATGGCATCAATTTCATTCCTCTTCTAGTTGGTGATGGCCAACCGACTCATCAAGAAGGAAAAATATGCTACTGCATCACCCAATTGTGTTCTCAATTCTATTATTTGTGCTTCTATATTTTTTCTCCTATTTAAATTATTTGTTTAAAGTGAGATCATTTGTTAAGTCTTGTATTTATCCATGACCTCATCATGTATTTTCTAGTCTTGTTGCTCGAATAGAGCTAGGTAGTGTAACAAATTTGTCATTGTTTCTCATAGTTTTATTTCTATTGGCCAAGTTTCATTAGGATTAAATTTTTCCGTCACCTTTTGCATATCTACAAAATAAATCTCCATTACATCCTTTATGACTACATACCTCTTCATCCAATATGCGTGGATTCCTTCTTATAGGAGGTCGCTAATTTGGGCCTTTTATAGTGGCAATAAATTGTTTGAAAATACTAAGGACCACTATTCACTCATATCAACAACTCCCTTGGGAAGGGAGAATGAAACTAATTGTCTTCTTCATTCCAATGTGTTCCTTATTATATCCAGGGACATAATCGGTCCTCTAGAAGTTGAAAGTACCCAAATTGGCCCATCTCCTACCTATATTTGCATTACAACCATCTTGGCCACCTTTTCATCCTCCTATTTTTATTTGGCCAATTTATCAACTTCAATTATACCTCCTTTTTATAAGACTCTTCCTCGGTGGCCTTCTCCTATTTTGTTAGTTCCTATTTGACCTTCACTTTTACCTCCAGTTAACTCAATTCCAAGCTAAGAGAAAACATAAGTTATCAGAATTACTTCCAAGGGGGGAATTTTGGACAACAATTTGGTAACTCAACGGGGCTATCTACCTGCCAGATGAAGTGATTTGTGGCCTTGCAATGCCCATTGGGCATGGAGTTAAGCTTGGTGATCTAGAAACTGATTCTAAACCTTTAAATTTGATCCATGAGCCACTCGAAACCCTACTTGGGCTTGCAATTGGTTTACATACTTACATTTTTCATCCTTTTTATAAGAAAATATTGAAGTTTCCATGAGTGGATATTTTTTTTGAGTTAAAAATTACCCTCTCTGCTGCAAGCTGCACTGAAAAACTGGAATCCTTCACCCGAAACCTACCTGGAACACTGTTGAATGTTGAAACTTCCCAAGCTACTCACAAATTCATAAGATTTTCAATTGAACTAGATCCAATGAGTGGGTAAGGAGGATTTGAGGTTGATCTTCTGCTCAAATCCCAAGAGAACCTTGAGAAAAGTGAGGATAACTATCCAATGAGACTGAGAGCATGCAAGTTCGATGAGATATGCCACTTGAAATACACCAAACTACCCCTAAAACTAATTTCCTAACCAAGGAAGAGGTACTAGAAGCTCAACTGTGACTGATCTGAAGAGGCAAGAGAATGAGAATGTTGAAATTGCCTTTAAATCTGATTTTAGTTGCTCTACATTTGAAACTTCTTAGAAATAGAAACTATTCCTTACAACCTTGAGCTTCATCTAACCATACACTTCCAGAAAACATAATGAAGTGTGTAAAGAGACCAACTAGAAGCAATATAATTTGTGCAAGAGAAATTAGGTAAAGGAAACCTACTCTAACAACAGAACAATGTGCTAAAAGCACTTTGAGAAATTAGAAATACTAAACTAATATGTACAAAGATCATAATTTACTTTTAGTAACAATGTTTAAGATGGATTCCATTGACTGGAATCAACAGTTCTTCCCCATCTAGCTTTGCCAACTGGAAAGCATTGTTACTTTTACACCCAGTGATCATATACGTACCATTCCATAGAACATCAAATTTGAAATACTTACCTAGTTTTACCCTGTCAACATCAGCACTTCAGTACAAAGTCACCCTCTTGGAAGTTCATGGCTCTAGCTTTCTTGTCAAAGGACCTCTTGATTAAAGCTTGGTCTTTCTCCATGGTTTGCACTGCTTGATCCCTCAGCTCTTCTAACTCCATGAGTTTTGCATATCTAGCTTCCATGGGCTCAAACTTAAAAAATTCCAGCTACTTGAAAAACTTTAGTACCAGTAACTCAAGAGATATGGGAAATCTAGCTTCAGTGCCCTAGACTAGCCTATAAGGAAAGTTGTCGGTAAACCTCTTAGGCTATCAACCCAAAAGGCTGGATTTGAGATTGGTATGCCATGTCTTCTAATTTTAATCTAGAGTCTTGATAATATTCAAGAGATTTTTGTTCATGGACTCAACTTACCCATTACCCTATGGGTAATAGTTAGAGGAAGTGTTCATATATATCCCATTTCTAACATCCCATTATGAGATCTTGATGCTAAGGAATGCTAGAGCATTGTCATATATGATAGTGGAAGGAACACCAAATCTTGTTTCAGTCCCTTCATAAAAGTCCAATATACTTGACTCGTTTACTTCCTTGAGAGCCATTGTTTCAGTCCATTTTGTGAAATAATCCGTTGCAGTAAGAATCCACTTGTGCCCTTGGCTTGAATTAGGATTGATAACTCCAATGAAATACAATCCTCATTGCATGAATGACTGATCAACTGAGATTGGGTGGAGCAGAAGTGTTGCTAGCTTTTCTTTCCCTGTGAAAAATGCACATCTCTTGTACTTCTTGATCCATGCATAACAATCACTGAACATGGTGGGAAAATAGTAATCAACCTTCATGATCTTGAGAGATGTTACTCTTGGAGAAAAGTGGCCTCTAGCCTCCACACCATGGAATTCATGTAGCACTTTCTCAATTTTATCAATAGTAACACATCTCAAGAGAACACTATTAATATCTTTCCTGAGAAAAACATCATCAATGAGAACATACATAATGGACTCGAGTCTAAACTACCTTATTTTTTCTTTGCTAAGTCCTAGAGGGTATAAACATGTTTGAAGGAAGTTGATCATGCCTTTGGTCTAAAAAGGAGCGTGTATACCATCTGTTGCTTGCTCTTAATCATCTTGAAGGACTAGAATAACTCCTTCTCCATCCTTTGATCCAACATGATTATTTTAAGCCAAACTGTTCACACAAACCTTTGTTACATACCAACTTAGTTATCTTGATCTTAATGTCATATTCCATGACCCGGGTAATCCAACCAACCCTTTTTTCATTCAGGTCCTTGTTGAGGAGAAAGTATTTGACTCTGACATGAGAAACTAGCAAGTGAATCTTGTTATTCGAAACCAGATGCCTAAACTTATTTAAGCTCCTTTAACAATGATGAGGTGTTTCTCAATGAAAGATTACCTCACCTCATAGTCTTCCAAGATTTGAATGAAGAAGGCAACTAGACACTCTGATCCTTCCTTGTTAAGTTGCACCAATATTTCAGAGATTGTATTAGAGTCACCAAAAGCGTAGAGGACTGAAGTCTTTGGAGAAGTCTAGATTATTGAGATTTGGAGCTTGTGAAATTTCTTACTTGATGGCCTCAAAACTCTCATTTCTCTCTGTTGTCCATTTGAATGCCATAATCTTCTTCAACATCATTGTTAGTGGTTTAACTAGGTTGAGAAATTTAGGTACAAATCTTCTGACAAAATTGATTCTCCCCAAGAAACTTTGGAGATATTTCTTGTGACTTGGCAAAGGCAACACCAAAATAAATTCAACTCTATCAAGATCAATGGTCAATCCTTCCTTAGAAACAATGTGACCTAAGAGTTTTCCCTCATGTGCCAAGAGTATACATTTCTTGGGATTCAAAAATACTCCAAACTTCCTGCATCTTTGGAACAATTTCCTAAGGTGAGAGAGGTGATCAGTTGGGTTCTTGAGAGAATACCATGATATCATTAAGATAAACAAGGACTATCTTGTTAATCAACCTCTTAAACACCATGTCCATAGCCCTTTGAAATGTTACTTTTGAATTTGATAACCCAAATGACATCTTCCTATAAGTGTATGTACCCCATTTTGTGGTGAAGGCTATTTTGAATTAATCCTCCTCTTTCACCATAATCTGGTTATAGCCTAAATAGACATCTAGGAGTGAGAACCTTTTTGATCTAGCTACTGGTTGCAAGATTTTCTCCATGGAAGGAAGTGGATGGTGGTCTTTGAGAGAAGCTTTATTCAAATTCTAGAAATCCAAACACAATATGATTTCTCCTTTTCTTTTCTTAACTGGAACCAAATTTTCTACCCATGATGAATGCTTAATTAGAAAGATGATACTTACCTCAATGAGCTTATTCAATTCCTTCTTCATGAGAGGCTCAATATGAGGCTTCATCGGCTTTTGCTTTTTCCTAATGGGCTTGGATTATGGATTCAATTCAACAGTATGTTGTGCCAATCTTGGATCAAATCCTCTCAAATATTTATAACTCCAAGCAAAGATATCCAAAAATTCTTGACAAAGTTGAATGAAAATGTATTGTTTCTTGTTGGGTACTTAATTTGCCAATTTGGAGCAACTCGCATTCTCCAACCGAAATGGACTATGAATCCTCTCCCTTGACCGTGATGTTTGATTTCTCTTTCTGGAACTGATCATTGGAATTGAAGATCGATTCAAGACTCACCAAGCCTTTTGGGAGTTTGTTTGTTCTCAGCTAGATTACTTGATCCCTATATTGACTTTCCAATTTGTCTTGTTTCTTTATAGAGAACTCAAATTCTTCCTATAAAGAAGTTGATGATTTGTTGTTCATTCTCGAACACTTGCTAACTAGTGTTATTATCTAGAACAACTGGCCTCATAACCACTTTGATATGAGGTTGAGTTTGATATTTCTTGATGCTTTCAACCAAATCAAATGCTGCTCCAACTACTACAAGTCTGTTTGTAACCTCATTCCTCTTCCTTAGTATGGAACTTATGTTAAATGCATTGAAATCCTCAATGAGATCCCATACCCGGTTCTTATAGCTCTTTAGAAGATCATTTTTAGCAGACATTTAGTCCTCTAACTTGGTTGAAAATTAGCTCACTATCCCCAAAAACTTACAAATTCTTGATGTTTCTATTTTTTTCCCAATTTAATTCGTAGACTAAATACTCATACTTAGTTGTGTTATTAGAGCAATTAAATTGGAAATGAAAAGCTGAGTAGTACTTGTTAAATTTGGGAGATAAAAGCATTATTCCTCCTCCTACACCTTGTTTGCTCCTTGAACTATCAAAAAAAATATGCTAGACCTTGTTATCATCTTCATCATTTGGTTTGGTGATGCTAGGGAGAGGTGTGTTTTATTCATGCAAGAAATAAATACCCAAATCATCTTCTTCCATTTCTCTGTATGGACCATAGCCATGCCTCTTGTTTTCCCATTCATTTAATGTTAAATATGGAATGCCTCCAACTTTATTATCTATATTTGGCGTGCTTGGGAAATCTTCTTGATCAAAAGCTGAGAAATTGGCATTAATTAGACTTGGCAAGTAAGGCTCAATGTGGTAATTTACAATGGGTTTTGATCTAATTGTAACCTTAGCTCCATACCTTATTCTGAAAAGTATGTGGGACCATTCATCTGATAGGTATCCACCAATTTTAGCTATGAAGTCCCTTGACAAGCACAAATCAAAGAGTGGTTTTAAATCAATGAATGATATGTCTTGTTGGACTGTGACATTTTGGGCATGCATGCAATGTTAGATTCAAATTCTTGATGATTCCCACTATCCCCACTACTATCTCATCTAACTGTACCACTCCTTTTGATGTAGGGGCATCATCACCAGGACTAATTTAGTCTTATAGTAATGAAATCTTGGCTTTGATAGGTCAAATAGTTGTCCTAGGGGTTATTCAACTTGGTCTCATAGGTTTAAGAGGTCAAAAATTCAAGCTATGGAGTTTCCCTCCAATTTTCAAATTTGAATTTTGAATCTCTTCTTGAGCCAATTTTGGTCTTTGGCTTGAAATAAGAGGTCTAAAGTTTGTGTAAGACCTCATTAGGGAGATAATAAGGTTTATTAGGTTTTTGAAATCACATTAGGAATTCATTTTTATTCGTAACTTATATTTTGTTTTGAGCTCCTTTGGTAATGTAACCTCCAAACATATCTAAGTGGCCTAGAATACAATTATAGACCAAGAATTCGAATGGTGGAGTTATCAAAATTCCATCTTGTAATTTTTTTTTCATTGATCAATCACAAAGTTTGAATTTGAGCTCCAATAAGTGTTGTTATTGCAAATTATGTGTGATCAGGCCTATGACGAATTCAAAATTTGTATAATGCAGTGTTTTGGTGTTGTATGCATATGATCTAGCAGGATAAGGTGTAACAAAGAATAGAGAAGACAATAGATTCATGTTTTCCATTAAAAGGATTGAGAAATTAGTACTATTGTGAAAAATGGAAATTATTAGAGTTTAATCACCTTGTATCAGGGTTTTGTGTAAGCACTAGTCAGGTTTTGAGAAGAATGAGCCAAAAAATTGTTGGGGAATGGTGAACCTAATAGTGGATCAAGAAGTTGGAAGGTGCATGAGATTGTGAAGATCTACCGAGCATGGGGGACAAGAGAACATATCAAAAGTTGCCCCGAACAAAACCCTACATGACTATTAAACCTTGATTTCTAAAATAGAGCAGGGTATTTTGAAGGAGAAGAAAATGATTTAGAGAATACTGTCTCTACTAGTAAGATAGTAAGTTTCTAAACACCCTCAAAGAATTTTACGCAGTGGTTTTAGAATTTGAAGTGGAGTATATGAGTTTTGATGATAAAAATTACATTCTTAGGCCTAGGACTGTAAAACCTTAGGGTTTATAAGAAAATCTTGCATTTTAGAGGGTTCCACTTGGAGTTAAGAACCCAAACCTTTTAAAAATATTCCCCTTGACCTTTTAAATGATAATCAAAAAGAAAATTTTCCATAAGAATTTGACAATGGAGAGATATTAGTGACAGTTTATATAGGGCACTGTAGCTATGCAAAGAAACCTAACTCAAACACTATTTTGTGGCATTTTTAGCAATTTATTTTAAAGGAGTAAACCCTAAAACTTTGGAAACAAAATCTTAGGAATAAATGGTGTGCAAATTGATACTTTGATAGGACAAGGAAATTTTCAATAAAAACTTATAACAAGATTTATAGTGTAACAGATCTGGTAGGTGTAATTCACCTAGTAGATGAAATTGTGAAAGGATAGACATTTTCACTCAGAGCTAGATCAAGCCAATTGGTACACACCTAAAACTCTATAATAATAGTTCAAAGTAATTAATAATTCCTTCAGGGACCTTGTGTTTTGTTATCTCTAACATCATTCCATATACTGTGTTGTAAAGAAGCCCAAATTGGAAATTCTTGTAAAGGAGAGTGAGATGATCATTTCCTGAGTTTCCAAAGGCCTGAGTGGTTGTGACAAGTTACATGAAGGATATCAGGCATACTTGTAGCATTTAATGCACTATCTTGGGTCTATAGGAAATATTTTGGTTCTTGTATGATTTTTAAGAATTGAGACCAAGGTATAAGGGGAAGCTTTAGGCTTAGTTGAATTTGCTAACAACTATATCTTATTGAGGTTGTGATCATCCTAGGTGTGGTTACATCACCTTTTGAGACAAGTTCATATTTTAGACCTAATTGATATGCTATTTGTTTAGGCATCACTGAGCTACTTGGACGCAAGTCAACCATACAGTTGTGTACCAAGATGTTTCCAATTATTAGAGATATATAAAATGGAGGAGGTTTTATGTTTCTACCTGATTGACCCCCTTGTTGCTGTGTTGCATTTGTGAGCACTTTTTCCTAATTCTTGAATGCTTGATTTGGAATGGATAAGTTTTCCATAGCTTCCTACAACAAATCCCTCTGTCTTGGAATTTTCAGTGATTCCCACATCAAAATACTCACATTCATTTTCATCATTTGATCAATGATGTTGAAAGGAGATGGGTTGTCTTTCTATTGCCCCTTTTTTGCTATAAGTTTCTCTCACACATGAGCTATCATGACATGGACTCTAGGCTGATTTTGCGAGCTTAGAATTACATTTAAACAAAAAAACCCTTGAAGTGTGGTAGAAGGTTGAGAAACACTGGAATTTTATGGATTTATTTCCTCTATATTTCTCTTCACAGACCTTGTGTTCGCTGCCACACCCCTGAGAAGGAGCTTGATTTATCCCAAAAAAATCTTTATCTTGCTAGTTCACAAGTGAGGTATCACTTAGAGGTGCTTCATGAGTGCTTACTTACTGCAGATTTTGTTCTTAGTTAGTTTCTTGAGACACACCAACAGTATGTAGCATTAAGGCTTGATTCAGAGCATCATTCAAGCATGTTTCTTGATTATGAGGTTGACCACAAGGGAACCACCATTCATATTCTTGTGCCAAGTTGTTCTAGACTAGAACCAAGGCTCTGGATGTTGAAGATGCATTTGGATTATATGGTTGAAATGGCCTGACAGCTTGAGGTTGTCCTTGGTTCTAGTTAACAGCTTGAGCTGGAGGTCTGTTTGACTGATATGTAGGCCTATTTGGTTGGGCTTGAGACTGATGTGGTTTGAAATTTTGGTCTTGTTGCCTCTTAATTGTCACTAATTCATTGCCTAGATTATGCAATTGTTTCATGACTTCCTGAAGCTCAATTGAGTTGTTAGAAGAGGTGGAAGCTTCATTAGAATTCTAATTTTTGGGAGTTAGAATGGGAGATAATGTAGGTTCTTGACTAGAACTAGGATTCCCCATTTCTGGATAAATACTATAGGTGGCCTAGGTGTAAGTTTACTAGATTGAATTAGGAAATTATCATCTCTAATGGCTATGACATAAGCTCCTAGTAAGGTTATCCCTCCCATATATTATATCATGATAAATATATTAGAATTTAGAGCTTTAAGGAAATAGAGAAATGCACCTTCAGTAGTTGGTCTTACGACAATTAGAATCCTGTCCCATGTTCTTTGGAAACTGAAATTGAATTCGTCTATTTATTCATTTGGTCCTCTTTTGATTATAGTCAACTGCTCCAAAAGAGATAAGTTGTCTGCTATTTCCCCTAATTGGTTACAAAGTCCCCAACATAGTTCATTCCAATTCTGAATTGATCATGCTGCTAAGCTTCTGAACCACTACAAATATTTTCATTTGAGTGAAGAGGCAAGAGGTTTTATTGCCACATCCATATCAACAATCTCATGAATGGCACAAACATTTGCAATGTCCTGGATGTGATCAATTAGGGTTGTGTGATTCTCTCTAGTGAAATATGGGATGTTTTTTAATGTTGCCACTAGAATTGGATTCTGAGCATTGAGATTAAGTGGACTACTGCCCATAAAATGGACAAATGGATTTGGTGGTTGTTGAGCCATTCTGATTGGGCTAAGAACTTTAGTTGATTGAAGAAATGGCCTACTAGGTGGTGGTGTTGAAAGAGTTCTATTTTTTGGAGATGGAGATCTATGAACTTCTCTTCCTCTACCTAGAGATAGATACAAGTGTTCAAATATCCCTTCTTCTCTCGTTCTTGACTGTGTTTGGATTCTTCTCATGAAATTGAGATACCTGGGCTATTAAAACCACTAAATTTTGATCATGGGAGTTACCAAATGTGTTGAGAATGAGCCTCCAAAGGATAGCATCTTACCAAGACACACATCCAATCCTGATAAAATGGAAATATTGACTTTTCGGTCCCACCAGGAGTGCTAAAACTGTTAGCGCAAAATTACAACACCCTTTGAATGCTTGTAAGTGAGTTTTCTGGGCAATCAATGTAATTTGCTAACATAGAGTTGTCTCAGGGTGTGGGACCTTGCAGTTGAGACAACTCTCTAGAGAAATCTTGTTCTTCTTCCTAATCTAGATACTACACTACTCCTAATGCAAGAAAAACAACTAATTAATTATATTCTATGATTTCAAAGTGATAAGGAGAAGGAGAAAACATGAAAATAGGGAAATCCTACACTATGGAGGTGATATCACTAAGAGAAAGGTAGTTCAACACTCTCCAAAACTGAAAGTGGAGTAAAAATAGAGATAAAGAGGATGTTTTTAACTTCATAGTCTATAACACACATTTACAACACTATTTCAGTGAAACACAATCAGTTAGAGCATGCAAGAAGTCATTAAAATGCACAAAATACCTTTAGATGTAGTGAAGGGTCCAAAGAAACCAATAAAACACGAACAAGGGTTGCAAAATCACCACAAACTTGATTTTATTGCTTCAAACATTGACACAAATCATTACATTAAAGAATGAAGGCAAGTATTCCTTACAAAATTCTCAAAAATGGAGATTTTGAGCTCACAATACATATGCAACACCTGTAGAAAGCAAATGAGCAAAAGGAGAATGTCTACCTGCCCAAAATGAGCTCATTTTTACAATATATGAGAGAGAGAGGCTCGAATTCATTCTTCAAGCACCCAAAATATGCATTAAATGACCTAGAGAAGGGATGGGATGACCTGTAAAACCCATGCTTCATTGTCCTTTGTCTTGTGGGTGAAGAAATTTACGACCCCGATCTCATCTACTACATTTAGATCTTCCCGAGACATGTTCTTTGGACTTGGATGTTTCTCTTCACTTTATCCTCACCTACTCTACCTAATCCCAATATTTTATTATTTCAAGAGAAAGAAGGGGAAAATATGAGCTCATCTATATAAAATTTATCAGATTTGGTGAACTGTAGACAAATATATGCTCGTGCGGGTTTGGACTAGTCATGGTGTCCATATTTGAATAATCTCGGCCTCTGTTCTCTATTTCATTTCACAGTCTGCAGTATATAGGAGGCACTTACTTGATTTTTTGATTAAAATAAGGGGCAAAGAACTTAGTTAGGCATGGAACATGGTCTATGGTTCCTTGAGGCCCTGAAAATGCTGCAACTCCACATATATAAGCTCCCCCATTCACTTTGTCTCTTTTCTTTATGCAAGGAACTAGTTCCCTATAACCTCTGTTCCACCGCAGGGCCATTGACCCACACATAACTACTACAACCACCTTAAGAATCCTCAACACCCCAAACCCCAACTCGGTGAGCTCGGGCAGTTTTCCAAGCTCCTCACCGATCTCCCACCTATGTACTGTGGCTCCGACCCCCATTGCGTGCACTACTCCACTGTGGGGAACTTGTTCCCATGGGGAACAAGTTCCCTTGTGGGCCTCCCAACTTCGAACCTACCACATATCAAAGCCCTGACCCCCCTTCCAATGCACTACGGGCGCAAGCCTATTGCGAAGAACTAAGACCCTCTGAGCTCCCTGTACCCCCAGTTGCCATAGACCTCGATTTATCGGCACTATAAAGGAGGCGGTGGGTTATATTCAAAGCGGGTCTAACCCTTGTCCCTGGAAGCATTACCTTGACCCTCACAACACTAGAAAACACCATTTTTCATCCTTTTAAGCCAATATTCTCCATACTTATCCATTTTAAAGGATTTTTTAGGAACCAAGAGCCATTTAAACTTGAACAAGATGTCCTAAGACCACTTTTAACAACTTTACCCATTTTAAATCAAATATAAACCAAATTTTTAGGATGATGATCCAAAAACCATAGGATGATGGCCTTCCCATTGCTCCCATTTTTTTCCAATTTTCCAGTTAATTCAATTCCAAGCCAAGATAAAACATAAGTTATCAAAATTACCTCCAAGGGGGGAATTTTGGACAACATTCCCCTTAGCCGATGCCATTGCCCGCGAGATATGGTGTTGGTTTTAGGTTTTCCCTTGACCGATGCCATCCCTCGTAGGTGATGTCATCGGGTATATATGCACATCACACCCAAACATTTAATGGAAGAGAGGAATGACATGAACAAGCCATTCACTCTACTCTTTTGTTCTATCTTCGTACCTATTCACTCTTCTCTTGGTTTATCTTGCACTTGATTTAGATTGGAAAATATTATTGGTTGTTGGATTGGTTGCATGTTTGGGTCATCTATAGTGAGTTTAGGATGGGAATGGTTTTTCCCTTCTCCACCCATAATGATGCTCTCTTGATGTACTATTTCTTTAGAGAGATAGATGCATCAACGACCACTGCACAGGTAAGTGTTCTAATTCTCATTTTTATTTTGCATAGATTAGTTCATCTCCTCTCCCATTTCTCTATGTTAGCTTCCTACTATATACACATTGGTGATAGTTAGCATATTACTCTTATATAGATCATCTCCTTAGCTTTCCTCTACTTATATTTTCACTTATATTTCAGTAGTATAGATTGTGCAAGCTTGTATTATCTTTCTATCAATTTACATCTCTCCCAAATTAATCAATATCTTAGAAGGGTACTCTCGTCTATCTTGACTATGGGCCTTATAAATCCTTGGTTGACCTAGTGTAGGGATCACTTCCCTTTGGATATATGACCTTAGCATTTGATGTAGCCCCTTTAAATCAATTAACTATGTGCCAGTCCATGTGTGTCTCCTACTTCATTGCCTCATACCATTTTAGAATATAAGACTTAGGAGTGTAAGCCATCAAGACATATTCTTGGCCCACCATACATTTCTTTCCTCCTCCTCCATTTCTTTTTTCAATTTATTTTCAATTTTTATGTAGTGCCTATTCTTTTCATCCTCATCTAACTTCCTTTGGGCATTTGTGTCCTAATTATTACTTACCTCCTCTTCTTCCTTTTAAAGTTTTTGGGCCTCCACGACCTTATTATTTTTCTCCTCTTCTTCTCTCAATTGTTTTTCCTTCTATAGTTTTTGTTAGACCTTCAACTTGGCCACCTCAACCTTCACTTTTGTTTTCTATTCTTGTTCTTTATTTCCTTCTCCAGTTTCTCTCTCTTTTTCGTTGTTGCTTCCTCTTCCTATCTTATTTTCTCAAGTGATTTTTGTTTCTTTGTTTGTATGTGCACATTATTGTGGTCCTTATTTGTGTAAATTTTGTCAACAAAAATATGACACTAAAATAATCTTTCACCGGGAACTCCTTGTGCCATGATTTTTTTAGCAATGCATAATCTTTGATTTGGTTGTATGAATTTAGAAACATAATAACAAACAAAAAACAATAACACCACATAATATAATATGAAGGCTTACAAATAGAATTGAAATATAACCAAGAAATATATTATTAACAAAGTATTGTTATTGATCTTAGCCAAGAACTACTCCAAGTATTACCAACTCCACTCATCTTTCCAACAATATTTCCTGGAGAAACTTCACAACTACACCTCTTGATAGCTTCTTTGACACACCTACACAATAATATGGACTCTTTATTACTCACATATAATAATTCTCACAAACTTCTTATGTGCTAAATGAGGGGGGTGGACTCTCTATTAAATAACACTTTAGAGCTTATCCATCGCATCTCTAAGATAAGATAAGAAATCCCTTTTATCCAATCATATTAATTATTATCTTTAAATGTAGGATTATCTTTTAGGATAAGATAAAACTTATCAATTACACATGGAATTCCACATTATATAGACTTTATCTCTAAAAATAAATAAAATATTAAAAATATATATTACATCACTCCTCATAGTTACAAATATAATATTTCCAATTTATGACCATGTAGGACCCACTTACCTACTTACCATGACCTTTGACACGTTGATATTATTTTAACCATTTACAAAAAATATTTACCTATTTATCATTTACTGTCAATCTCACAACATGTTCCTAATTTACTTTAATTATTACCATATAATATTTACTATTTATATTTTACCTTGTGTGCAGTAATTTATTGGCGGGCACTGTTAACTTCTAGAGGATGTTGCTACTAAATATACTTAACAATATATACATTAATGAAATAAGAATTTTAGAGGCAAATTATAATGTTGACATCTTCCCCCTCCTTAGCTTCTATTCCATCCTTGGAGTAAGCCATCACAAAAAATGTTATTAAGATATAGTACCAGGAAAATCTTCAACTTATCATGGTTGACCCATTTTTCAATTAGAGTACCATCCAATTCCTCTAATTGATATGCTACATTGTCATATACAACTACTATTCTATAGGGCCACATCCATTTAGGAAGAAGATTGAAAATGCCTCCTATTTTTGTGCCAAGAATCATATAAATGGAGACCACAAGATCTCAAAATATTCCTTCTACTTCATCTTCTTCTTATAGTTTATCTTCTTTGCTATTTCCCACATTTTCTCTAATAAATGAATATGTACCAACCTTTCCTTTACTAAATCAATTTCATCCATGTTTGCATTATCCATAACTCTCACTGTAGGAATATCAAATTCAATAGGAAGAATTGGATTAATGCCATAAGAAATTTGAAAGGGGGAGTATCTTGTTGTTGAGGGAATTTGATTTATCCCTATATGTCCATAATGTTGTATGAATCATTTTATCCCACTTATGCATCTGTAAAGCTGCATATTTTGCCTAGATTTGGAATAATACAAAATTTGTTCACTCCACATGTTCATTTATGCTTGGTTTATAATTTGATTTCCTTTCTATGTTTGATGGAAAGCCTTTCCACTAAGGTTTATACCACCTCATTAATAAAGTGATGTTCTTGATATGGTACAATATCTAATGGATAGCGCAAATCTAGTGATAATGTATTCATACATGAACCTTTCCAATTCATCTATGGAATTCATTTTCAAGGGGTTATCCTCAACCCACTTGATTAAATAATTAGTGGTAACTAAAATATACTTGTTTTGGCATGGGGTGGGTGGAAGTGAACCTAGAATATCTATTCCCCACTTTTAAAAGGGGCCAAGTGGAATAATAGGACACGATGAAAGCTAGTGAAGTTTTATGATTCCCATGTGATTGACAGATATCACAAATCTTACAATTATTATAAAAATATCTAAAAATAATTATCCAGTGATAACCTGCGTTAAAGATTCATCCTTGTAGTTAGTTGTCTTAGAGAAGTGTCCTAGGATACACATGCTTCCATCATGGAATTATTTAATTAGATCATTCCCTTTATCTTGTCCAATTACCCTATTGTACCTCTCATATAGTCCTATACAAAACAAGACTCCATGCATAATAGAATATGGACATCTTGCTTTGGTAATTTTCCTCTTAGTTTGCATTAGGACTATCAGGAAACTTGAAATCATTCAGATAATTCCAAATATTTATATACTCACTAGGAATTGTGGCAGTGGATAACAACACGACATGTGGAAACTCATCATCATCAAATGATGAACCCAAATCATCATAGGCTTAAGAAAGTGCATTTGCATTGGCATGCTTCTTCTTTGGCCTATCCACAATATCAAATTCAAATTCCTACTATAAATTTATCCATCTCCTGATGGGTTAGGATTATTTACAATATATTTTAGAGCTTGATGATCTATCACAATTGTAAGTTTCTTCCCTAGCAAGTATTTTCTAATTTTTTTACACCAAAACTTATAGCCTATAGCCTCCTTTTTAGAAAACAATATAATTTACCTTAACATTGCTCATATGTATGCCCGTATATTATATAAAAATATCATTTCCATTCTCATCCTTTTGGGTCATAGTATTCCTTAATGTTGCATCTCAAGCATTAGTATATACAATGAATGACTTACTTTAGTCTAGATTCCTTAACCGTCCATTCCTTTTTCTTCAGATCACAATGGGAGAAACCCATTCCATATTCCCCACATACAAATACAAATATCAAAAAAATTATCTATTATCTTAGTTTTACATCTTGGATAGATATCAATCATCTTTCAGCTACTGACATTTTCTGTACTATTTAAAAGGGATATTGGTAGATCAATAAAAGTTGAGATTACCCAACTTATTCGTGTAAAGTTAACTTGGATATATTCATAGGTATAACCATTATTGACAAAAATTGGAGGTCATTACTTAGTGTGCACTACCTATTTCTAAGAAACATCACCATTATTAATATATATGAGGCTCTTCCATTTTTGTCTTGGAGAATTTCCACTAGGTCAATCGTAATGGGCATTAACTTAGACAGAATTTTCATGACTAGACATATCCACATCACTCTTTTAGACATTAGTGTCCATCTGTACTAGTACTGGATTAATAACAAAAACTAGAGATGAATCCATTTCATTACTTTCAAATTTGCACATTGTCATGTCATGACAATTCATGACAGGATCACATTTATCTTCATCTTTTTAGATACCACAATCAAGTATCTTCATCCAAGCTTATTCATTACATACGAAGTTTAAATATCATGTATATATACTCATTAGAGAGATGGCAACAACATTAGAGATGCAATGTACTCATTTTCTTCACGGTTACTTTAGACTCCTTGCTTCACACCTAGATTTTAGACCCATGCAAAGACAACCCAGCTATCTTTCTTACAAGTCACAAGTTCTTAAGAGAGAAATTACTCTTGAGTATTAATGATATCAGCACTTGCTCTTGCAAGGGTGATCTTGTTTTGAACATGTAATTTCCTCAGTACTTACTTAACACATTATGGTTAATTTTAGCTATCATATACTAAAACATCATGAATTAATATTATATTACACAATACCTTAGCTTATGGAGCAATAAAAATCATACATATGCCTCTAACAATAGGGAACTCAACCTCCTTCCTTGATTGCATTGAGTTCCTAAAAAGCTCATGCCGTTTTATCTAAAGCCTCAAGAAGTTGTCCATAGGTGAATTTGGATTCAAGATAAATGAGACCCACAATATGCCAGGATTTGGAGTCAACCCATTATATTTGTTACATCATATAAATCTTGCACACCCAAGTTAATTATCTTATGAATTATAACTAGCCTCTCCTATTATTTTCAATTAGAGAAGATTTTCATGTTGGCTATCCATAGGTGTCTTTATTTTGGTTGATAGAAACATATGATCCATTATTTTTATTCCTAGTTACTATATAAAATGAATTCATGGGTGATTTTTCTTTATCATAATCTTTTGTTCCATATGTGGATGCTCTATCTGGACAATTGCACTTCTAATGGCCCTTTTTATAACATCTAAAACATACAACTTCAAAAATATTTCTTCTTATACCTTTATCTCCTCCTTAGAAGATTTGGGAACTAGATTCGTTTCCTTGTAGAAGATTAATAATTAATAGACCCATTTTCTTAAGGCTATACTTATGCTCATTGGATGTACTAGAGGGAGGAGATGTGCTCACTACGAGTGTTTGTGGCGCTTATACATAGGTACTTGTGCAAGTTTCATCTTGGCAATAAATTTTTTGGTCTCCTCTTCCATTCTTTCCTTTTTCCTTCTAACAACATCCTTTGCTTGTTCAAGGTTCACTATGTGGTCATACTTTACTTGTTGTCTGATATCTGGCTTCATCCTAATAAAGAATTTATTACAGAGAATATTATCCATGTTTTTCATTAACCCATCCATTAGTCATTCCTTTTAGATATGGGCATTGAGATTCTTCCTTAGCTCCATAATGCATGCATCATAGTCTATGATATTATCCTTCTCTCCTCGGTCTATCTTTTTTTATCCCTATTATGAGGTCTGCATAATTTTGTTGTGCACTAAATTCTTCAAGAAAACTTTTAGTTAGTAAATCCCATGAATTTTTAATATTATCACACAGTGTTTCAAACCACCTAAGAGTTGAACCATCTAAAAATCTAGGAAGAAATTTTGTCTATTGTTCCCTCCTGATGAGGCCATTATAAATGTATGATCTTTTAAAATCTTAAATGAAAGAGAGAGCATCCTTATTAGATTGGGCTGAAAAATAAGGAATCTTACCCATTCTTCTTTATATGAAAAATGTAACCATAGTGAATAGCAACGTAGAAGTGCTCCTAGTGTGACTTAGTTACAAAAAATACTTGGAATGACTATTATGACAAACACTCTTTAGAATGACAATGGAAGTGACCACAGTAAAAAGTAAATTTACTATGGTAAAACCATTTACGGTAAAACTAGATTTACTATAGTAAAAATTAATGACCATGGTAAAATTAACTTTACTGTGGTAAATTTTATTCACGGTAAAAAGTGATTTTAATAAGGTAAATACTATTCACAGTAAAAGTGACTTTTACTACATAAATACTATTCACAATAAAAAGTGACTTTACTGTGGTAAATATTATTCATGGTAAATTCAAAGTTACCCTCTAAGTAATTGTTGGTTGATTGGGAATACTACTCCAGAATATTTATTAAGGAGGAATGATCTCGATGATAGAACCAAAATGGCAACACAAATTCGGCACTCATATAATAGTTCACTGTGAACTCCTTGTGATATGATTGATTTAACAATGCACAACTTTTGGTTTGTTGGTATGAATCTAGAGACATAATAACAATCACAAAAAAAGAGAACCATGGAATATAATATAAAGGATTGACAATATAATTTAAATAAAACCAAAAAATATATTATTAACAAAGTATTGTTACAATCTCACCCAAGAACTACTTTGAATGTTACCAACTCCACCTTTCCAACAATATTTCCGAGAGAAACTTTACAAAAATTCCGCTTGATAGCTTCTTTGACACACCTACACAATGGTATGGACTCTTTACTACTTACATATACTAATATTCACAACCTTCTTATGTTCTAAATGAGGGGTCTGACCTCTCTATTCATAGAACTTTAGAGCTTATCCACATTATCTCTAAGACATGATAAGAGATCCCTTTTATCCAATCATATTAAGTATTATCTTTATATATAGGCTTATCTTTTATAATAGGATAAAAATTATCACTTACATATGAAAAACCACCTTATCTAGACTTTATCTCTAAAGATAAATAAAATATTCAAAATATAAATGCTATCAATCCTTATTCATAATTACAAATATATTATTTCTAATTTATGACCATGTAGACCCCACTTACCTACTTACCATGATCCATGACACTTCGACATTACTGTAACTATTTGTGACAAATATTTATCTTTTACCATTGAATATCACTCTCACACCATCCCCTAATGTACCTTGACTGTTACCATAGAATATTCACTAGTTATAGTTTATCTTGCTCGTTGTAATTTATTGGCAGGCATCGTTAACTTCTAATGGATGCTTCTATCAAATACACTTAAAAATATACCATAACCAATACATAAATTAATGAAATAAGAATTTTGTAAGAAAATTCTAGTGTCGATAATTTTTAACTCCTGCAATTCCTTAACCTTTTATATTTTTGGGAATTTCATTATATTTGGCTAGCAACTTGACCAAATCTCCTTCCTGGTTAAGATGGGTTACCTTAACAGCCACCATTTGTATATCCATTATGTTTTACCGTAGGAAATGAATAAAATGTAAAATATCCTCCAAAGGATAAGGGTTCTTTTATATGTTCCATTAATGCTTTGATTATTTCCATTTTTCTATTGAGGGTGCTTTCTCATTTCTATTGCCTATCCTATATAATCCATACAATGTTCAACATTGTGTTAGTAAAGTACCTATTTTTTATTGTGTGACCTCTTCATCGTATTCCATGGGGTTGAATGGGTTCCTCTATTTATCATAAGTACTTATGCTTTATTTTTCTAACTCCACTATCATCTCCATTTTATATTTTTTTGATAGGAACCACCTTCGACACTTTTTCGTGGGCACCCCTTTAGTTACCCACATCCTCTTTTTGTCACTTATTTAGGGAGTTTTTTAAATTTCACCTCATTCACTTTCTATTTCTTCCATGGACTTACCTTGATAGCCACAAACACTAGGGTTTTACATTTCTTATTAGGTGGAGGTGTTTGGATATTTAGGAGCTACTCTTCCTCCATCCTCTCTAGTTACATAGGGTTAGGACTCATTTTTTGATTTACCATGGTCCATCCCTAAAATTAATTTTTTTACCCATGTTTCTTCTCTTCTTGTCGCGAAACTCTCAACCTCCAACGTATTTAATGAACTAATATATATTTCTTCTGTATTGTCTTATATATATGTGGAGGGTCCAACTTCTATAGGATGAATTTATCGATATTTGGTGCCAATGTTTCCTTTTATCCATGGGTAACTTCCTAGTGGCCTCTATGGTGCTATTTAATTGTTCATTTGACTCCTAATGTGGTAGTAATGCTATTGTAGTCATTTGCAAGATGAACGGGTGGATGTATATGTTATTTGTATCTACAATAAAAATGGCTTCATTTTCATATTGAACCACCACCTTCCTGTAGATCCTAATTCTTCTAGTTACTATCCCCCTAATGTTTTATCCCCATTATAATAGTCATGTTATGGCATTAACTTTAGTCATAGTTTTCATATGGGATTTTATTTGTACACCTATAAACTCGTATTTTCATACTATTTCCCCCTCATTTCATGGAATTATTTTGGTAAAGTATATAACAAAAATATCAGTAAGAAACCATAGTAGAAATTTTGTTTACCTAGTTTCATATTCTATACGTCATCATTAAAATCCTTACAATTTTTTTTTGCATATGTTATACTTAAATTCAACCGCCACAGTGTTGTAGGCTACTATGGAACTCCTTGGATGTGCATAATGGAATTTTTGTATGATATAATTTACATGTGACCTCCTTCAACATATACCATAGTGTTTCTTTTGGGATGCCACCAATCGACACTCCTCTCTTGTTCACAATGGTCCCCAATAACCTCATGATTATTTTCTCCATGGTTTTTTAATCCAGTCTACGCATATTTTGACCATTGCACATCAAGCCTATAACCTTTTTTCATCACCTCATATATTATAAAGTAGGTGTCATCCAAGTATAACATCCCATTATGTAATTGGTCCAGCAAGTTTTTATTTTATTTTTTATGCTATCTAATGAAATATATGAAGTTATGTTAGACATCTAATTTCATCAGAGGAATTAAATTTTATTTTGAATTCCATTCCTCCTTCTGGATTTTGGATTTAGCTCAACTAAATACTAGTTATTTGTTTCCATTTTGTAATGGTATATCTGTAAGTTTGTAGTGAATGTACTATTGTACATTACATGAATATATGACCTAAAATGAGATATGTGAGAAATCCCATTAGGGTTGGGTATATACGCCTTTTGAATATGTTTCTTCCATTTAGGATTTTGCAATTCCCTCTTTGACTCTACTTGTGGTGCTACCATTATTCTATTTATGTTTGGGATATTCTAGTTCTATCTTTCATGACTACCAAGAATCTCATTTTCTAGCTTTGTTTTCGCCAAAAACCTCTAATTATGGATAAAAATGTAATTTTACAAAGGGGTCATTTTTATTTATATATTTTATCTGATATTATTTTTAGTCATTAATGCCTTCAAATATGCCAAATATTTAGCAATCATTTCATTTTAGTCGGCACACCTTGTCTAACTATCATCTACTTGCAATCTTAGTTTTTGCTATGTTACTTAATTTTCTGCCATGTGTTCCCTTCCTCATGACGTGTTATTGTAGTTATTTTTCATGTGTTTTGTGGCTTGTCCTATAATACCTTTACTATTTCTTTTGTTTAATGGCATGTGTTATGCTATATCAACTACTTCCTTTGTTTTGCAACAAGCGAACTTATTTAAACTTTTATTTTGAGATCACGCCCTTATGGGTTTTCACACTACTACTTCAGAAAACCACCAAATTACTAGTTTTCAATTTGGTGACACTCAATTTTATATTTTATATTATTTTAATCATTTTTTCGAAAAATCTAGCTATTTTCTATTTTTCCAAATTTTTCCCAAAAATTGTTTTATATTTTTCTTTTCTTTTTTCAAAATTTGGTTATGTTTTTCTGATTATTTTTTACCAAAATAGTTTTTTATGTTTTTTCTTTTTTCCTCTTACTAAAAATTACATTATTTTGTTTGTTTTTTTTCAGTTATTTTTTGTAATGTTTTTATGTTTTCCTTCACTCCATGGTTATGCAAGCCTCCATCGTTATATAGGCCTTTAACCCAACATTGTTCACATACCATCTTCATTCTATACCCAAACAAGTTCTTAACTTGATCACTCTGTATGACATATCTCATCAATTATGTATTGTCCTTGCCATCAAATTTTTAGTTTTCCTATTTTTTAGTATTTTCTATCATATAGATACACCTTATCTCCCTTGTTAGATACCTTATGTTTACAATGGTGGTCATGTCATGTCTTTTGTCACCATTTTTTTTAGTTTGATTATACACGATTATGAACCACTTATCATATAACTTCTCCATGACCACCAATTACTCATGAATAGACTTATTTTCATTTATATGCAATGCTAAAACCACTATTGAACTAAGAATGATGAATTCCTTAGTGATCATGACCTCTAAGTCATATGCTAGTTGAATTATACAATATTTAGTAAGTCTTTTGTAGGTTATGTATTTGTTTACACCCTAAAACCAATAAGAAAAGGTTTGATAAGATTTTTTCATTATTTATTAGGTGTAAGAATGTTACAGGTAGAATATTATGAAAAAAATAATCCACATTTACCATCGAATCTAAAATATAGCTATTAATGTAGTAAATGACAACAGAACCATGAAATTATGTCGTAAAATACAAGAAGGGAAAAATATTTAGTTGAATATAAAGGTACATGAGTGATAAAGATGTGTAGACTGGATGAAAAGGCTAATAATAACCTATGCGTGCCTCGTTACTGAGACTATAACTAGAAAATATTCCTCTGCAGAACTGTATAAATCATACTGGGATGTAGTATGATTTGTTCCTACTTCGTTTGGCTTCAAAATTGTGAATGATGGGGTTATACAACTTTGGGTTCCTGTCGATGGTATAGAAATGAGATTCAATATCTTTTTTTAGTGCTCACTCAAATTTGACACTGATTATATCGACCCGATACAAATATAAAACCCTAGATACCTTCAACAAACTTCATACAATGATTATATAACAAATAGAGAAAATTATTTGTTGTGAGGCTAGAATAACCCTGCCACTGAAACCCTTCTAAACCAATCTATGCACTGCACTACATCCCCATAAGTGAGAGTAAGCTTCATGTAGTTATCCTAGTGAAGGTGTTATGAAAATACAAGCCAACCCCCTATCGTTCCTTTGTGTCTCTTGACTCAATGAGTAGTAGGCGATGAGTTGTATAAATTTATTTCATAACAACTCATCTTCTATATTTAGATAATACTATTGTAGCCATGCCTATGTATTTCCAAGGAACATTGCTGAACATCACCATCACAACCATGAACTTTTGGCATAATGATTAATTAATATAGTTATATTTAATTGTCTTTATTTTGTGATATTATGTGTGCATTTATTCTTTTTATTTTAATAAATTGTTTGGATGATTATATGTGTTGATGCCACTCTTGGTTGTAAGTAATTTGCCATATGCAGTGAAGGAACATGTCCACAACAAATCATCTGCAACCAAATAACTTATTTGTAACAACTCGTCTGCAACATAAGGAAATCATTCACAACAAAGAGACCATATTTATGAAGATATTTTGAAACATGAAGTGATGGAACTCAAGTACTTATGCACCATTGGAAAAGTAGTTACAACAAGAATGTGGAAAACTAGGAAACAAATCAATATTTGATTTGATCATTAATTGAGAACTACTGAAGAATTGATTGTTAGTTGAACATGAACTGATTGTTAATTGAACACTTAGTTTGTTTCAAATATGTGTTGAGTCTCTCACTTCTTCTATTAAATACTCCTTGTTGTATTCTTCTTCTTCCCATGTGTTGTAAATTATAGGATATAAAGGAAAGGGATGGTGCCTTGTAACATGTAGCTATTTAAGAGTTAAGAGATCAATTTAGAGAGTCAGATTTGAAATTAGAGAGATCACTTTGATCTTTTTTTCCTAGATGTAATGTTTCCTAAAAATCAATAAAGATATGAATTTTGTCATTTATTTCTTAGTTACAAAGTTAGGAATATATTAGCACCCAAGTCAGGGTCCGCTTGAGGTTTTCTACATTCCCTCCATTGTTTCATTTCATGCATGTTTACTTAGGAACAATCTACTTTTTGAATTTGCAACTTTGTGTTAGTAATAACATTTAACAATAGTTCATTTTCTAGTTTGAGTTTTACTTTACTTTCAACATTATTACGTGACAATTATTTCCTTTCCAACCTCTTAAATCACTGTAACTGTGCATACAACACCAAAATATTTCAAGTCTACGTTCCCTGGTTTGATAACTAAATGAATGTACCTCAATGTAAAACATATTAATTTTTGTAAGTTGATTTACATCACCATTTTTGGTGTCATTTCCAAGGATATTTATAAGTTATAAGAGTTTATGAGGTTTTTCATTTTTGAATTTCTTAGAAACATATTAGGTTGTAGAAATTCCACCTTTAGAACCCCCATTAACGAATGTTGAATGAGTTGAGTAAGTTAATGTAAGCACCACTGTAGAGATGCCCATGGTTGATTCCTACCCAATCCTCAAATAACAAAAATTAATTCTAATTCTAAAGAAGAAACATCCTCTTCTGTAAAGGGTTTGTTGATAGAACACTCCTTTCCGAGTGAGGCTTCTGAGGCAGTTACTAAACAAGTAAATATGGTAGAGGAGGTGAATCAAAACATGGAAGAAGGAGAAAAAAACACATTTGAGTTTCCTATCTCTAATAACAATCAAGCTTCTCAAATGAATAACATCTCTCCATCAGCTCTTCCTGATTTTCATGGATCTATAAATGAAGACTCAAACACTTTTGATGAGGGTCATCAATCCTCTCCATTAATAATGTCAATCCAGGGCTGGTGTTCGATGGCTGTATACATGAAGAGAAAAAATATCTTTTGAAAACAACTCTATTAAATACAATCCAAACTTACATAAAATAAATCACACATGCGGAAATGTAAAGGCACACTCACGGAAATAAAATTTTCATGAAAGAAACACACTTGCATAAATGAAATTGCTAAATTAAAATAAATGAAAGATAAATAACACACCTGCAGGTTCACAACATAAATTGTCTGGAAAGAAAGATTACATAACTTGAAATCAGAAGTTCACAAAAAAAGGAAAACATAATAAAGAAAGGAACATAAAACATTGAAAGAAAAGAACATAAAACATCTATCCTTCTTCCTTGGAATGAGTGGCAAACTCATTCCTTGGAAAAATACTTAATTCATACTTTCAAACTTAATTCAAAACTTGTAGAACAATCTCACTCAGAAGATTAAGAAAGAACAGATCTATATCTTTGGTAGTGAAAATTACATATATGAGTGTGGAAGGTTACATTTATAATTTATGCATCCAAACAAATTTTTATTTTGGGAAATACAATCTATTCTTATCTTTATTCCAATCCTAACAACTAAGATCTCCATCTCCACAAAATATGGAGAGAGATATATTATTGGGGTCAAATATTATCTTGTTTATTTTAGGAAGATTTACTCCCAAATCTTCTCCTTACTTTTTGGTAACAATAATCACAATGATTTTACTATCCTAATTTATTGGAAGGAGTTTTTTTTCCTTGAAACATTACTTTGACCAAATACCTCTCCTGGATTTTCCATTTGACTCTGTTGTTTCTGACAGTGGAACTTTTGGTGCTTGTCTGATACACTTTTCCCTTGGATTGTAGCTCACTAAAAGTTAGATTCCTTTTTATTGGTAAAACTTGTATCAAATTTGAATGAGGTTTTTGTTAAACACATTTCTATGAACAAAAAAATCTCTTAGATTTTCTATTTGTCTTTGTTGTTTTTGGTTGTGGAACTTTTAGTGCTCATCTGATACACTTTTCCCTTGGACTGCAGCTCACTAAAAGTTAGATTTATCTTTATTGGTAAAAATTGTAGTAAATATTAATGATTTTTTGTTAAACACATTTCTATGAACAAAAACCTCTCTCATATTTCCCATTTGACTTTGCTATTTCTGGCTGTGGAACTTTTAGTTCTCGGTTGATACACTTTTTCTTGGATTATACTCACTAAAAGTTAGATTTCTCTTTATTGATAAAACCTATAGAAAATATGAATGATTTTTTTGTTAAACACATTATTATGAACAAAAACCTCTCTCAGATTTCCCTTTGGATTCTTTGATTATTCACAATTCCTCATTTTATTCAAGTTCCAGAACTAAAACTGCAAGTTCCAGAGCTAACTCCAGTTGTTCTGGAGGTAGCTCCAATTGTTTCAGAGATAAATCCAATTATTTTGGAACTAAATTTGTTAGTTCTGGAACTAAATATGTAAGTTCTAGAACTAAAACTGCAAGTTCCGGAGCTAACTCCAATTTTTCCGGAGCTAACTAAAAACTGATATAACTTTTGCACATGATCTCGGATTGAGATGATTATTTTTTTGAACTTGTATAATTTTTTGACAGGAATATGTATATGAAATAATATTTGAGTTTAGATATACTATTCATGATTAATTCCACTTTTCCCATAACTAGCATCATCTTTCCTTTATGGCCTACATACAGAAGACTTTGCATCTTTCCTAAATAATCAATAGGATTAGTCAAAAAAATAGATTAAAAAAGACTTCTAAAGAAATGAAAAAGATATATATCCTATATTCTATCTTAAGAAAACTATAAGTTTGGACAAGATTACACTTAAATCCACTTTCAAAGGTAACTTGGAAGGATAAAATAATGGTAATTTATGGCCTCATCAAATTTCTTGTTTGAGTTTGATGTCTTATGCAGGAGTAATGACTACACAACTGATGCACACAAGTTGAAGTTGTTCCCTACTACACTCAAGGATGAAATCTTGAGATGGTTTATGAGCCTAGGAAGAGATGGTGTTACTACCTGACAACAAATGAAGGAAAAGTTTCTACTCAAGTACCAAGACTACTATATGTCAAGTAGCAGAGGAGGAGATGAACTCTTCAAGATGACATAGAAATAAGATGAGACACTAGAATATTACCTGGAGAGATTCCTATTTTGTGTTCAAAATTCAAGACACATAAGGTTACCTCATGAGTCTCTCAAGTTACTTTTCTTAAAAGGACTCAGTAAGGAAGACATGGATGCTTTGGACTTAATAGGAGATGGAGAAATCTCCAAAGCCACTGTTGAGGAGATTTGTGAAGCCTGTAAGAACTATTATAGAGCAACCATGAAAAGAATAAGAAGTGTTAGATCAAAGGGTGGAGACAATACTAAAGGAATTGGGGAAATACCTAAATCAAATATTGTAAACATATTTAAGAACATGAAACAAGAAATATTTGGTGACATTGCCACCCAACTTGATGCTCTTCATGTAAAGAAGAAGAGAGAGGATGTAGAGGCAACACTTACAGAGTTATGTCATTCTTGTAGAAGAAAGAAAGCTAATTACACATGCAGAGGACTGTTCAACATTACAAAAGGAAAGGATCCTACACTAGAGTTCAAAATGATATAAATGGAGGATGGAAAATTTTTCTACGTTGCCCAAAGGAAGCCATATATGCCAAGACAAAGAGGTATATCACAAGATCCTATGCCATCTTTTCAAAATTGGACTAACAGTTCATATAATAATATGTAACCCCCAGCTTGGGCTTATATTCAGAAAGGTTGGGCTCCTTACCCTAGCTAATACCAACATCCATAACAACTTCATTTCTCATGCCAACAATAACAACACCCCCTTATTCATAAAAACAAATTGGAGAGGAGGGAAGTAATGGAGAAATTAACCTCCTAATTACCAATAACCCTACCCATAACCTCACTACCCACAACACAAGCTTTGATGCCAAACCCTCAATCTAGCTCTCAACCAAAAGCTACTCAATTTCAACTAAACCAATAACTAACCCCAATAATAAAGCTTCTCAACCATCCTATAGCACTGGATCAACCCAACACCCTATTTATTCAATTGATGTCAACAATATCCATCTTTGCTCAGGAAGAGCATTTTTGTCACCAAGTAAACCTACAATCACAGAGATAAAAAATGAACCATAGTTGCTACAAGATGATCTGTAAGTTAATCCACAACCACATGAACAAATCGAAAAGATGTTACAAGTTAATCCTTTGAATACAAAAGAAGGCCAAGCTGGAATAAGAGTGAACAAATCCAAGTGTTTCCAAGTAGCTCAGAAAAGCTTCAACCGAGACAAAACATAAAACGACAGCAAAAAAACAGTAAACCGTAAGAAAAATTAATCCCAGGCTACTTCTTGGTAGCTTTATCAATACTGATCTTGATTTTTTCCAGGCATGAGCATTCATTGGGTAGCATCAGAGATGGTTCTTTTGCTTTCTTTTTCATTGCCCCAAAGTAGGGAACCGCTGAGGTCGGAAACACTTTTGGCATGGCCCTGGATGAACTCCTCAATCACCCTAAAGGCTACAATGTTGTAATCATGTCTAGTCTTGGCCTTTCCTAAGTGGAAGTCTAAGGAGGTCAGCTTCTTGTATATGTCCTCAATCTGACTGCTATCAATGTTCCCCTCTTCCTTCCTGCTTTTCTTACTTTTCTGCTTGGCAAGGTTCTTGACCTCATCCTTCAGCAAATTCATCTCAGCTCTAAGGACCTCTTAGAAGAGCTATCCATCCATCCCGGGGACTGGCACTACTGATGTTCAGCAGGTGAGCCTCTAGGCTCCTTCTCCACAGAAAGAGTCTCAAGGTTGAGCCTCTTGGAAGCCCTGGTGACTGGTCTCTTAGAGGTAGAGGCGAGGTGGGTGACGGGAGCAGCAGCAAGGGGAATAAGGAGAAGTTAGTGGAGCCGGCATGGGGGTGGCAGCATGGTGGAGGGGGGCAGCAACAGGGGCAGCAAGAAGCAGGGCTGGCAGCAGCAGAGCCCATCAAAGGGGGAGCCGGGCTAGGAGAGGAAGGAAGACCAGGGTACTAGGCAGCAAGAAATATTCAAGAGATAAAATTTGACCTTAAATTAGATTGGATTTAATTGAAGGCTGAAAACACTCATGCCTTGTAAACAAGTTATCAAGGTATGTATAAATACATGCAGAAGAAGTACAACATGGAAAAGATGCTTGTAAACTATGTACTACAAACAGTCCTTTGGTGAATGTTACTATCAATGGGACTATAGTTAAAAATACTCTGATTGACTTAGGGGTAACAATCAATGTCATGACCAAGCAAGTCATGGATGACTTGAATTTGGAAGGATTGAGGCTAACAACTACAATATTTCAACTAGCAGATAGATCAACGGTAAGGCCTGAAGGAGTCCTTGAGGACATTGTTGTGGTGGTAGATTCTTGGGAATACCTTTTTGATTTCATTGGCCTACAACCAAAGGCAAGTCTAGGAGGTTACCTTCTTATACTAAGAAGGCCATGACTAGCCCATGCTGATGACTTTATAGGGTACATGTTTGGAAACATGATCATCTCAAATGGAAATGGTACTAAGAAACTTATACTCTATCCTCCTTCCCAACCATTGAATGACAAGGATCAAATGGTTTGGGTTGAAGAACCAAAAATTTATCAATGCTCTATCTAATAGTTGATGATGTTAGAAAAATCTTGCACTATTGAAAATCAGAAGGAAGATGTTGTTCTCTATAATATTCTACAGAACAATTATGTAAGAAACAAAGAAGTTGATGACAAATTAAGGTGCTTTAATCATCCTTTGAATCAATTTTTACCACAACAGAGCACCATGAGTATTCCAGGTAAGAATTGTATTTTTTCACCAACTTCTTCCTCATGTGTGCATATTAAATTATGTTAGTAGCAACATGTGTTCAATGTCGAACCTCTCCAAGAAAGTAGAAATAACACTTGGGAGGCTACTAAATGTAAGCAATATGCTGAATATACAACATAAACAATTGTTGATTGCTCTTTTTCAAGAACATAAAACAACATTTTTTTGGGATTATGGTGATATGCATGGGATTCATCTAAAGCTTTGTACTCATATAATTTATATCAAATAAGATTGTAAACTAATCAGACAGCCACAAAGGTGGATGAACCCAAAAGTAAGAGAAATTATGAAGGGTGAATTACAGAAGTTGCTAGATGCTGGATTCATATACCCCATATCAGATATCCAGTGGGTATTACCTTTGGAAATTATACCAAAGAAGAATGGAAAATGGAGAATCTTTGTGGATTATAGAGAATTGAATTTAGCCTCAAAGAAATACCACTTCCCATTTCCCTTCATTCATCAAGTGCTTGATACCCTAGCTATTAAAAAGTACTTCTCCTTTGTTGATGGATACAATGGTTGCAATTAAATCTAAATTGCACCAGAGAACCAAGATAAGAATAAATTCACATGTATATGGGGGAAATTTACCTATCTAATTCTCCCATTTGGCTTGTGTAATGCACCTACTACATTCTAGAGGGTAGTCCTGAGTATCTTCTCTGATTTGAAAAATGATTACATAGAAGTCAATATGGATGAATTTACTATTCATGGTAGTACTTTTGAGGAGGCTATGCAAAATCTGGATAAGGTCTTAAGAAGATGTAAGGATAATAATTTGTCCTTGAGTAGGGAGAAGTGCTATATGATGATGTTAGAGGGTATAGTGCTGGTACACTACCTTTTCTTAGTAATAATTCAAGTAGATCCATCCAAAGTGTTTGTCATAGTCAACCTGCCCACACCAAGAAAACAAAAATATGTTAGAATATTTTTAAGCCATGCTGGTTATTATAGAAGGTTTATAAAAGACTTCAACAAAATTGCAGCACCACTTTTTGTGTTGCTGGAAAAGTATGTTGATTTGGTATGGATTAAACGATGTGAAAGTGATTTTAAAATTTAAAAGAGATGCTAACTACTACTCATGTGTTGAGAGGACCTGAATAAAATCTACCTTTTCACATCCACATAGATGCATTAGATCATGCTATTGGAGCTGTCTTAGGTAAAAAAGATGGTAGCCTGAATTACGTAATATACTATATTAACAAGAATTTTCAACATGCATAATTGAATTATACAGTAACTGAAAAAGAGTTCTTGGCAGTACGATATTCTATAAAAAAATTTAGACATTATATCACAGGATACCCAGTGTTTATTCACACTAATCATGCTGTAATAAAGTATCTGGTAAACAAACTAATAATAAGCAGTAAAATCATAAGGTGGTTTCTCATCTTGCAAGAATTTAATGTCACTATAGTGGATAAGCCTGACAAAGATAATGTGGTGGTAGATTTCCTATCAAGAATGGAGACCAATAATGAAGAGAAATGAGTTGATGATTCATTTCTAGATGAGCACCTATTTGTTATTTCTACAAGAACACCATGGTACACAGACATAGCCAACTACTTGGTCTCAAATAAAACACCTCCACTTATTTCATGTCTTAGAGAAAAGACATTTAGTTGAAAAGAGTTTACCCTTTTCTTGGATAGCTGGACTTCTCTTTTATACAGTTCAAGATCAAGTAATGAGAATGTATATAGATGATGATGAGATATTTATGTCCTCAGAGCCTACCACAATGAACCTCATCGATGAAATTTTTCTACAAAGAGAAAAACATAGACGATGTTGACTACTGACTACTATTGGCCAATGTTACATAATGATGCAACACTATACACTAACAGATGTAAAAAATGCTCCAGAGAATGGGTAATCCCACTAAGTTTGGTGGGATGCCATTACAACCTCAATTGATTTTGCAACCTTTTGATAAGTGGGGCTTAGATTTTATTGGCCCTATAGACCCTCCATCTCAGAAAAAAAGTGTATATCCTGGTATGTATAGATTACCTAACCAAGTGGATAGAGGTAAAATCATTGCCAAATCAGAAAAGTGAGAAGGTAGATATATTCCTATATGAGAACATCTTTACCAGATATGGATTCCTAAGGGATATTGTGATAGACCAAGGTACACATTTTACTACTGACGTGATTGCTGATTTGGTTAGTGAATATGAAATCAGGCATATGACATCTACACCATACCATCCCTAGTCTAATGGCCAAGTAGAGGTTACAAACAAAGAGATAAAGGCCATATTGACAAACACTATAACACTCCATAGAAGAGATTGGGGAGATAGGATTCCAGAAGTAATTTGGGAATTCAATACAACATGGAAGACCACAACTAGATTCACCCCATTTGAACTATTATATGACAAGACTGGTGTTTTTCCAATAGAATTTGAGCATAAAACGTTGAGGTCTACAATTGAGTTGGGAATAGATTTATCAGAAGATTACAGACAGAGAGTTCTGCAACTCAATGAGTTGGATGAATTAAGGAAGCAAGCTGTTCATAAAACAAAGGTAGTGTAAAAACAAAGAATCAAATGGTATGACCGATATATCAAAACAAGATATTTTCAGGAAGGTGATTGGGCACTTTTATTTGACTCAAAATACAAGGATCACATAGGGAATATCAAAACAAGGTGGCTAGGCCCCTATGAAATTGAGAAGATCTTCCCTAATTGAGTTGTGAAGCTTACTACTATTGATCCTATGAAATTCAAGTTGTTGGTGGCCATAGGTTAAGATTGTATAAGAAGCTAATTGATAAAGGCTCATTTATGGAATTGTTTAGAGGAGATAAGAGAATAATGGAGGAAGAAACATCAGAATTGACCTTAGAGGTTGATCCTATTGGCTCACCTTCTGGGATTGTAGAGGATTAATGATATTTCTGTAGCCTTGGATCACTAAGCTTGCTGAAAATTTCAAGGCCAAATAAAAGTGTTGAGATCTACCTTTCTGGGTGATCATCAACACTTTGCTAACCCATTTCTTTATAAGTTTTTGTTTTATAGGTCTTATTAATAGGTGGTTGCAAGAAGTCATAATCTCCATCACAAGGAGAGTCTAATGACCAAAGGTTCAACTTATAGCCACAAGAAATAAGACCTTTCTTGTTTGTAGCATCTGACAGAACTCATGATTACATAACAAATATCAAGGAAGCATGCAAAAAGTGGATGATATATAAAGAACGATTGATACTCCAACCAATTGGAGTTCCTTCCCTGGGAAACATCTGTTATAGTAAGGAGCAATCAACACAAGTTAAGTCCACATCCGTAGCATTGAGGGGCACTTGCATGCAACAAAGACTCTAGTTCAATAAATCATGCACATCCATCATTGTAAGCAACAATGAGATAAGTGCATGCCTTTATTACTTTAATAAAGTATGATTAGATTAATTGTATTTAATTATGAGTTATGCTAAGTCATAAATACCGTTTCCCTTTCAGCTATGATGTGTCCACCAAATCCCTCCACATAAGCCAATGTGTCACATCATTTTTCTTCATATGCTCAATGTTGTCACATCCATTAATGATTACCCTAAATGTATTGCTTGTCCCCTCGGTAATAAAGTTCAAATTTATGAAAATCCAACAACATAATTCATTTGTGTAAATTTATTTTCAAGGAATTTTTTTTTTTGTTGCATATTGCACCTGGGAGAACCTGTGTATCCACCATGAGATGTGACTTGATCATACATGAACCTTCTATGCATTTGCAACTTCTAAATCATCCTGAAATTGTACACTACTTTGAGGATCATGGTTAGATGGAATATATCAATAAGTTTCAAGGTTTTGATGAGGCAATTGTAGAAAAATTTGTAAATACCCTGAATGAAAGAGAGGAAAAAGTACAAGGGTTAACCATCAGGGTTAGTGATGAAATTTTGGTAGAGGTCACTAGTTTACCAGCTCAGGGAGAGCCATTTCCAGACAAAGATAACCCATAAGCAGTAAGAAGATAATTTTTAGATGATGATGACGAGTTCATCTCAGATTGCCAAGGTACATTTAGAACATCTCTCAAACCCTTATGGACACAAGCTTCCAATTTTGTTATTTAGTAATTTACTTGTGAAGGGAGATATTCAAGGTTAAACACAATACATTTCAAATTGTTAAATCAGTTGAAGAAAAATCATCAAGTAAATGTTCCAAATTTCTTGCATGAGATGCTTGAGAAAATGAAAAAGGAAGTGTAAAGGGGTAGGGAAACACTATCACACCATTGTCTAGTAACCCTAGTGGTCAAACACACTTTGCAGAGGGATCACCCCTAGATATCATGGGATGACTTTGTGAGGGTAAGAAATATTGAAAAATTGTTAGGAAAATGGGAAAAAAGAGAAAGAGTATGAAGAGTTCTTCTGCACATATGACAAATACTACACCATCCTCTTCCCAACCTCAAGAACCAACACATTCTGAAAGTCTGCCTTCCACTGAAGAAACCTCTGTTCCTATTTCACTAGAGAGAATATTTATTGCTGAAACCTTATTGGAATTATCCTCCCTTGAAACCTCCACTTCCAAAACCAAAAGGAAATCTACCCAGTCTACTGCACAAAAACTAGAACCTATACTTCTAAAAATAAGAAGAAACTTACTCATTCTATGCATTCCCATAGGGTTAGGAAAAAGAGGACAAAAACCTCCAGTTCCAGACAGTGTGAAACCATTACAGTGGATAGTGATTTAGAAGCCATAAAAGAAAATTCTGAGCTTGAACCATTGGAAACAGAGAATAGAGCTACTGCTCCTAGAGTGACTCAAGAGCTAGAATACCATGAATAACCAATGGAAGGGAAATAAGAATTAAATCAGAATGAGGAAATAGTTCATGTAGTAGAGGGTCAGAAAGTGAAACAAGTGGAAGAGGCGGTGGAAGGAGGAAGTGAACAAGATCAAATGACTGCAGAGGATGTCAATGAACCAATCATTGAGAAGGTTTTTGAACAAGAAAAAAATGAAAGTCTACAAGAAATAAGTGTAGAAACAATGCAACCCCAAATTGTAATTCATGAAATCATAAGGGAACGTGAAAAACCATCTTGTAGTGAGATGGGAACACAGGTCCTATGGGGCCCAATGTTGACAATCTGATGCTGCAATTGTACACCTACATTAATAGTCTTAAGAAGAAATGGGGCAAGGAGAAGGAAGACATCATCTATAAACATAAGTAGGAAATGGAAGATAAAGAAAAATAGATTAAGAGGTTGAAACAAAAATAAGAGGAAATTATACAGGTAGCACTTGAAATGTTGAGTTGCAGACCTACATCAAGTGTCTATGCCATAAAGTTGATTCAAAACTTTAAATTTCCTCTCTACAAGAACAACTAGATCTTATCCCTCTAAATCAAAATGATTCCAATGATGAACTCATTTGGGTGAATTCAGTTGATGATGAATACACTGTCAAATCTGGATATAACACCTTCTTTGAGAATAAACAATGTGAGTTCAATTGAAATCAAATTTGGATGCTTGAACTAACTCCTACGGTAAATATTTTCCTTTGGCTTGTGCTTAAAGGGAAAATTTTGACCAATGATAATCTGATAAAAAGGGGATTCATTATGCCCAATATGTGTTGTATGTGCATGAAAGAAGCAAAGGATATATAACATTTACTACCTCATCGTGACTATGCTACAAAGGTATGGAGTCTAATTTTTACAAAATTTAAATTGGAAAGGATTCTTCCACATATAATCTTGTAGGATTAGAATCAATGGGATCCCCCCTACAAACATTTTATAGTTAGAAGGTTATGGAAATTGGTCTTTCCTCATACCATATGGAAACTTTGGAAAACCAAGAGTGAAATCATATTCAATAATCATAGACAATTATGCAAAAAAGTACTGAAGGAAATTATTATAGGGGTGAAAGACAATATTGAAAGATTCAAACCTCCAAAAAACAAGAATTATCATCAGGATGAATAATCTATTCTTTCAACATGTAACCTTGACATTGTCTAAAAAATAGGTGAAGCTAATTTGTAGACAAATCCTTGATACACTGGATTCCACCCCATATTCATTGGTACAAGATCAATTTTGATGGAGCTTCAAAGGGAAACCCTAGAACTATAGGTGGAGGAGGGATAATTTGAGATCACAAAGGTTGTTTAATTACTGCTTATACTGGTAATACGGGGCATCAGTCAAATCATTATGTTGAAGCCATATCAGCAATGTGGGGTATTAGAATAGCCATAGAGTGCAATATTACTAACATCATAATAGAATGGGATTCAATGATATTGTAAATCATTTAAACCAAATTCATCCCCCCAGTTGGACAATCAAGGATTTTATTATTGAATCTACAAATATTTGTAAATAGTTTACCAATTTCCAAATAATTCACTCATATAGTGAGGGCAATAAAGTTGCGGATACCCTAGCTAATATTGGGGTAATTAGCAAAAAGATGGACATATGGTATACACATGAGTCATTACCCAACCATGTACAAAATGAAATCATTAATGATAACAATGGTGGTCCACTTTAAGTCTACGGTTGGGAATATGATGTCCTTTGCATATGTGCAAGCTAAGAACATGACAACTCACCCCCAAAAGCTTATCATGAAAGATAAAATATATAACTCCTCACACGCTTTCTGGGTAAAAATAGAAGCTAATAAAAGGTGGATTTTAGGTGGTTTCAAGAACATTATGAAGGATAAAGAAGGATTTTGTAGTGATCAAGACAAAGCAATAATGGGATGAGCGTTGTTCCAAATTGAGCCATATTGTGACCCTGTTTGGAAAGATAATGCAACAATTTGCAATTATCTTCAAATTGGAGGAATTTCGAGTCTCATTGAATGAATTCAAGGTCATGATTAAAATATCTCTCTGTAGTTTGTGAATTGATGGAAAAACAAAGTTGTAACATATGGAGATAAGACCATACATGTGATAAAAGAGCTCATTGTTGAAATCACATGCCTTAGTTTGAAAGGAAATATGATTTTCAATAAAATAGTTGACAAGGTAAAAGAAAATAAAATATTTGTGGATGAGGGAGAAAATATCGAGTTTGTAACTTCTGACATAAAAGTCACCTCCATCCCAAAGCCTTTCGATGCGATTACCAAAATGATGGTTCAATATGTGTCTCTTGAAGGTGGGTATATTATAGTTCCTCTCAAACATTTAGTCTTTCTGAATCATTTTAGGAGGAATGTAAAAGTTTTTTTCTCACATTTCATATTGAACTCACTAGAACACTCTATCCTTGAAGTCCAAAAGTACACTCATGTAACCCCCCTTCATCAAGGAATTATCCTTCTGCTGCATCATTTTTTCCTGGCTCAAAATCCTACCATTACCCTCATCCCTATCCCCCCTAATCCAAACCCCACCCATGCTCCCATCATCAACCCCCCAACTTCGAGCCAGAGGAAAATTAGAACTAAAAATCCTTCCTTCCCCCTCAAAAACCCTTTTCCCCCAAAAATAACCCTTCGCATCAGTAAACAGAAAGAGTAGAACTTGCAAAAAGTCTACTACACATGGGGCAACCAGAGCCAAGCAGAGAGGAGGTGGTGAACACTGGAAACTTTAGAAGTGACTAGAGGAGATTGAGAAGGAACTTGAGACCCTAAAGAAAGACTTGAAGTAGCTAACAAAAATAAATGGAAAGAGGAAAATGGAGGAAGATCCTAGGCTTGCTGAAAGCCAAATAAAAGAGATCTATAAAAAAATTAACTCTCTTGATAATAGGGTTTTGCATATGAAGGGCATACATGAGTCTATTACGACGACCCTCAAAGCTATTTATGACTTCTTAGAACAACAAGTGATGAATGTTTGCATGATCAGAAAGATCCTAGAGAACATTTGGGGGGAATGACCAACACAAGCCCAAGTTTTCAGCCAGGTTGATAAGAATGACCCCACTCAGGTCACTACCATCACTCTATTCAGTGCCTTGTAAGATTTGAAAAGAACCGTAGATAAAGCATCCAAGTGATTTTTTATCTGATATGCTGATGTCTAGCTATTTTATTGCTGTTACGTTATTTTTTTTGTGCTGTTTAATAGCGGATATGTAAGTATTTTGCTATTTTGCTTTGCAGTTGTAGTACTAAAGTTGTGCTTTCATGTAAAACATCTGATATTCATCACTCTCTGAACTATTTCTTTTATGTATTTGGCTTTTGATCCTTTTTTGTAATGGGGTATAGTCCCTCCCAAAAAACTATTTGCCAATAAAAAAAAAAAGTGTCTATGCTATATATTAAAAAGAAAATATGCTGCACCACACGTTTATTTGCATCAATTCTGATATGATATATGAAATTAGATCAACAAGGAAATTCTTTACTCTGTATCAGAATAGTACACATGAAATATAGAATTTTTTATGTGAGCTATATTTGCATAATCATGCCCTTCTATATGATAGAGATTGGATCCCAATTATGTATATTAGTGATGTATAGGTTAAGGCACCATGTTCTTAATTTTAAAATGAGTTTGAAATAGCTAAGCACATGGATGAATATATATATATATATATGGAGAAGGTTACACCACTGTATATCAGAGATGAGGCAACAACAACAAAGGAAATTATAGAACAATATGACAACTATATGGAAGTGAATGAAATAAAAAACAAAGTATTGTAAATGAGGGGGTATGCACATACAAAATTCAATAACATTATAAGGGAAAATAGAAATTAGATTGTGACGACATGCAAAACAAGATGGGTAGATTTATCACCTACACTCCAAAGGAAAGCAATTCACTCATATCCTAGCATACTTCCAACTTTTCGTAGAGTGAATAAGTATATTGAAATATATAATGAATGTGAAGATGATTGGTTTCCTATAGCTCATCATCCTCCAATATTTCCACCTTGGACATGAAATTTACCAATTAATCAGAGGGTAAAAAAACAAGTTTGGGACAAATTCAATAGGAATGGTGGGTATTTCTTATTAGAAGACAAAGGAACAAACACACCCATAGATTTTAGACAAGAATGCAGTTTCCAACAGTGAAGCTCTTGAATGAGGACATTCAAGAGTTTAAGCCTGAGGGGTGTGATGAGTTGTATAAATTTATTTCGTAACAACTCATCTTATATATTTTGATAAGACTATTGTAGCCATGTATATGTATTTCCAAGGAACATTATTGAACATCACCATCACACCCATGAATTTTTGGCATAATGATTAATTAACATAGTTATATATAATTGTCTTTATTTTTTGATATTATGCGTGAATTTATTCCTGTTATTCCAATAAATTATTTGAATGATTATATGTATTGATTCCACTCTTAGGTATAAGTAATTTTTCATATGCAGTAAAGGAACCTGTTCCCAAAAACTTGTCCACAGCTAAAGAATTTGTCCACAACAACTTGTCTACAACATAAGGAAATCATTCACAAAAAAGAGACCACATTTATGAAGATATTTTGAAACATGAAGTGATGGAACTCAATTCCTTACACACCATTAGAGAAGTAGTTACAACGAGAACATGGAAAACTGAGAAACAAATCAATATTTGATTTGCTCACTAATTGAGAACTAGTGAAGAACTAATTGTTAGTTGAACACGAATTGATTATTAATTGAACACTTTTTGTGTGTTTCAAATACGTTTTGAGTCTCTAAATTGTTATGTTGAAGACTCCTTGTTGTATTATTATTCTTACCACATGCTACAAATTATAGGATATAAAGGAAAGGGCTAGTGCCTTATAACAAGTAGCTAGTCAAGAGTTCAGAGATCAAGCTAGAGAGTCAGATTTGGAATTAGAGAGATCACTCTAATCTTTTTGTTCCTAGATGTAATGTTTCCTAAAAATCAATAAAGATATGAATTTTTTCATTTAGTTCTTAGTTACAGAGTTAGAAAGGGATTAACACCCAAGTCATGGCCCACTTGAGGTCTGCTACATCCCTCCATTGTTTTATTTCATGCATGTTTATTTAGGAATAATCTACTTTCTGAATCTGTAACTTTGTGTTAGTAATAACATTTAGCAGTAGTTCACTTTCTAGTTTGAGTTTTACTTTACTTTCAACATTATTACATGACAATTATTTCCTTTCCAACCTCTTAAATCATTGTAACTATGCATACAACACCGAAAATATTTCAAGTCTACACTCCCTAGTTTGATAGTTAAATGAATGTAGCTCAATGTATAACATATTAATTGATGTAAAATGATTTACACCACTGGTAGGCTTAACTATAGATGGAATAAAGACATGTCATGCATGATAGTGATATAGTGTGATGTGATTCAAATATTAAATTGATTCTCTTTATCCATTAAGATAATTGGTAATGATTTGTGTGAATTTCTTTTGCTAATACTTAACTATAATACCTTTGATGGTTTAGTAATAGATGAAGATATGTTCTTAAAAATGGTTTGAATGTTTCAGAACCATGTTGTGGCTTCTGTTAAGGATGTACAACTATGTTTAGAAAATTTAGGAGAGCCTTGAGTAATTTTGGACAATAATTAATAATGTATGCTTATGATAATGTTAGGTGATTTCTTAAGTGAATTAGATTTTCTTATATAGGATTTCATGGGCTAGACATTGCATAAAGGCCAACCTAAGGATGATGAGACAACCGATAAAAGAAATTCAAATTAAGAAAAGAGTAGTTATAAGAGAGTATATAGGACCATATAGATAATCCTAAACCATAATATGACTTGGTCCCATAAAATATGGTTTTGTATAGGAAATTAATGACGATAGAGCAATATTTTGTGAAAGATTCATGTGAGTAAAGCATTTCTTTGGATAAATGAAATTGCATGAGTGAATAAAAAATCAACGTGTAGAGATTAACTTGTCACTTGGAAAAGATAATGATGTATCAACTGGGCTTAGAGTGTGAGTGTAATTCATAGTATAGGAGCAAATCTAAAATTTTCATTTCTAAAGGTAAGTTTCCAAATGTAGGTGTCTACATTTACCCCCCTCACTTTAAGTGTGGAATTGAAAATTACATGCTGAAGGAAAAACATACCTGAGTCTACACATTAAATTTATCTTTGTTTGATTATTGTTGTTATTACATTTACGATGGCACATTCTATGGTGAAACCTACAGCATAAAGTACAATCAATATCCGTAGAATATATTAAACTGTAACTCAAATGTAAATAATGTATGTAACTTTGAAAATTGATTTTTTCATAGTAAATTAAAGAGATACAAATCATGGAAGAAATATACCTATTAGATTTTATAAGGGAGGAACTCCCCTTATTGTTGTGCCTGGTTATTATTTTGTGTTGAGATGTTGAAGGATTGGGAGTGATCAATCCCCAATTTTTTTGAAGGAGAAGCTAAAATATGAGAGGTTTTGAGTGTATGTAACCCAACATTAAGAAGAGGTACCATAGGAAATTTATCCCAAAGAACCCCACAAAGATGGAATAGTGATCTAAAAAGTATCTAGCCACTCAAATATATTCCCACACAAACATAGAGAGGAAAGAATAATAGTAGGAAAAGTATCTTGCCATTTTGATATCTTCGAATCCCACACAACACACTACCACATATTGATCTAGGAACAATTGTATAATAACACAAATTATAAATGGAATGGATAACCCATGCCCCTAATTGTGAGTTGTAATAGTTGAGTGTGATATATGAAAATGTTAAGAGATGAAAAAGTAGAAAAAGGCCCATGCCTCTTTCCTCTATCTATTCAATTGTATCTTAGTGATATAGTGTAAATGGAATTCCCGCCCCCTTATATTATACTATAAAATGTGTCATTTGTATATGATTTTGTACCAAAAGTGTGTAAATGTCTATAAAATGTCGATAATGATGAATTTGTTTTGTAGATATTCCCCCATGATACAAAATATAGTATGGGCCATGACGTACTATGGTTTCATCCCTAGTGGACAATTTGTACCAATGCAAATTTTGTTCGGGTTTTGTATCTATAATTATTTCATAGGATCTTTTCCCTGTATAAATATAAATTTATAAATTTTAAATTTTATTTGTGTCATCCATATATGTGTAATATATCCTGATAAATGCCCCTTTTCGAGGTATGCAAGATATGGAATCCGAGCATGCAAATCAAAATAATTAATGTGTACCCATGTTATATAAATATGATAATCTACATTATCTCACATGGAAGGGTATCATGGTGGATAGAATTAGGATCCTATTATTGGAAGGTGGTGTAGTAGAGACCATGACACACAAAAATAACAATCAAAGTAAGAAGCAATAATTGTCAAAAGTAATATGTAATGTAATTACTTAAATAGATATACATCTCATAATTAATAATACATAAAATAACATCAAAATATAGAGAAATGATCATAATATGCAATCATAGTGACTTAGCCAAGGGGGGTAACATTCAAACCACATGACATGACCCAAGTAATCAATATGATGATCATCTACTAGCTACTAACTCACACACATATATAAATATATATAATATGCCTTACTATGATACTGAAAGCACTAAGGTCGACAAACTAAGCATATGAAAGCATAAATGAATGTAATTTGACATGATAAGAGATTATGTTAGGCACAAGTCAACCATCCATATCTAAATATATGACCTAGGATTAAGGGTGTGGAATTCCCCTCCCTTTCAAAGAAACATCATCCCTAATATTGTTAATCTTTGAATGTTGCTACTAGAATACTTCATCTTCCCATGTTGCATCTTCAATGTCTGAATTCTTCCAATTAATTATAAATTCTGTGATGAACCTTATCCTCAAATTTTTAGTGCATGTCTATAGGAATCCTTAAAAATCCAAGATGATGTGTCCCTCCTCATAAATATTTTCTAACACTGATTGAGAAGACACCTTCTACCCAATTACATTCAAGTAAGAAACATGGAAAACTGGATGTATTTTAGTTGACCCAGGAAGATTTAGTTTATATGCCACACTACCAATTTTTCACAACACTTGATAAAGGCCATAGTATTTTTGTGAATGATTTATATAATTTTCTATTATTTAAACGATAATTGCTTATATGGATATAATCATACAAAAAATGTCTCCAAATTTAAAGCTTCACTCACTATGGCGTTGATCATCTTGTTACTTCAATTACTAAAATCTCCTTAATGCTAGAGACCACCTCATATTGGTGTTGAATGTTCTCTTCAACTAATCTTACTTTAGGCTAGACCCTCAATTTGGAGGCGAGGGATGGAAATCGTATAATTCTAAGAATGGGGACATTTTGTATGAGGTATGAAATGAAGTGTTATACCACCATTTTCCAATTGGTAGCCACTGAACCCTTCTCTCATGCTTATCCGAATCAAAGCATAATAGATACCCCCATTTTTTTTTCTTTCTACCTAACTCTATCGATTAGATTGGGGATGATATGATCAACTATGAGCTACTTGAGTACCTAAATATGAGAATACATCAATCCAAAAATTGCTAGTAAATATATGATCACGATCACTTACTATAATCTTTGGTGTTCCATGTAGCTTCTAATCTATATCCATAAAATATATGACAATTTTACTTTCTATAAATGGATGTGATAACACATAAAAATTAGAATATTTTGTGATTTTATCCATAACCACCATTATTACACTTTTCCCCTCAAATTTTGGCCATCATGCGATGAAATCCATGGAAACCTTTGCCACCTCTCACCAGGAATAGATAGAAGTTACAAAAGGTCTGAAAACTTAATAGTTTCTTCTTTGTTATAATGACACACCAAGCATTTTCCCACAAATTTATAGATATCCCCTTTTACCCCTTTCAAGAATAAATCTTTCTTAATTTTGTGATAAGTATTTCAGGAACCTAGAATGGCCACCCATTTAAGAGGCATGGAGCTTTGAGAGAACCTATATTTTAAGGGTAGAGTTTTTGCATAAGTACAACTAATCCTTGTACCAAAATGCACCCACTTCCATATAATAGTTTCTAAAATTCTTAGATCTTATTTAGATTTTGAATGAGAGTGCATGTTAGGAAATAAGAGATAAAATATGCGGGATAATCCCTTACAGAATCGTAACAGTAGAAACTAATATGTAGAAAATATTACAGATCTCAAATAAAAGTGTAGAATAAATAACACAACACAGAGAGACAAAATTTAACGTGGTTCACCCAATTTGGGCTACGTCCACCAAGAATCACTTGCTCAGATTTTATTACAGGCCTCCACTCTCTCAATACAATACCCAGATCCGTTTGGAGATATGCTCAACAAACTCTACAGAATTCACACCTGAATTCAAAACACATCTGCAATACATTTGCTTGTTTATGTATCATATGCATAAGACCATATAAATAGACAATTGCTTAATTACTTTGATACAAAACCGTGGGTATCAAAACCATGGGCAAAAATTGTGGGTATCAAAACCATGGGCAAAAAACCATGGGTATCAAAACAATGGGTACCGAAAAACCATGGGCCCAAAAATAGCCCATAACGGTTACCCATTATCCATGGGTTAATAAACCACCCATGAAAATTTACTTTGGGGGATTCACCCCCGAATCCCCCTGACCCATTCACCAGTGAGTGGGACTTCCATAAAAATACCTGAGTGTAACACATAAAAGGTGTACCACACACTAGCATGAAAATAGGCTCCACAAACATAACAATCTCCCACTTATAGACTAATTTCCATTAAGCAAGCTTCTCAACCCTTCACTGTCATCCAAAAAGGCAAACCAAAGTTGAACATAGCTTTAGTTTATCCCCTGTGACCACCTTGGTCATCATGTCTACAGGATTCTGACTAGTATGAATCTTCTCCAACTTCAACTTATCTTCCTCCAAAGCTGTCCTGATGAAGTGATATCTCAACTGTATATGCTTCATCCTGGAGTGGAAAGTAAGAGTTCTTAGCTAGGTGTATAACACTTTGACTATCACTATGCAACTTACATTCCTCCTGCTTATGCCCCAACTCCTCAAGAAATTATTGTAACCAAATCATCTCTTTTCTTGCCTCTATGGCAGCAACATACTCAGCCTCCGTGGTTGACAAAGCCACCAGCTTCTGTAGTTGTGAAATCCAGCTTACTGCTGTCCCACCTATAGTGTAAATATAACCTGTTGTGCTCCTCCTGCTTTCTACATCTCCTAGCCATGTCTGAATCTACATAACCACAGTAAAGTGGTGTCTGATCCACTGTAGCATAAAACTTTCCCCATGGTCCCTCTCAAATACCGAAGGATCCACTTTACTGCTTGCCAATGCTCTTTACCTGGATCACTCATAAATCTACTCACAGCTCCCACTGCATGGGAAATATCAGGCCTAGTGCACACCATAGCATACATCAAAATGCCAACTGCTGATGAGTAAGGTAACTTGGACATCTGGTTTCTTTCCTGCTCTGTCTTGGGACACTACTCCTTTGATAACTTAAAATGGCCTGCCAAAGGAGTCCCAACCGGTTTAGCATCCTGCATGTTAACCCCTATCCAATACCTTCTTAATGTACTCTTCCTGAGATAAAGTCAGCTTCCATTCCTTCCTATCCTGAGTTATCCTCATACCAAGGATTTGTCTGGTTGCCCCCAAATCCTTCATATCAAAGGATTCACTTAGCTGTTTCTTGAGTAATTTTATTTCCTGCATGTTTTTACCTACAACCAACATGTCATCAACATACAAACACAGGATAATATAACTTCCATCCTCAAATTTCTTTGTATACATGCAATGGTCAGAATGACATCTAATATAACCTTGCTCCATCATGAAGCTATCAAAATTCTTATACCATTGACGTGGAGCTTGTTTCAAGCCATACAAGCTCTTCTTCAGTTTCCACACCATCTCCTCTTTACCTTTGACATCATAGCCCTCTGATTGCTGCATATATAGTTCCTCCTCCAAATCACCATGGAGAAATGTAGTCTTTACATCTAACTGTTCTAAGTGCAAGTCTTCTGCTGCCACTATTCCAAGAATAGTTCTAATAGAAGTCATTTTTACTACAGGAGAAAAGATCTCATCAAAATCTATACCTTGTTTCTGTGCAAACCCCTTGACCACCAACCGGGCCTTATATTTTTTCTTTCCTCCTTCGTCTTTAACTCTGTACACCCACTTGTTCTGCAATGCTCTTTTGCCTTCCGGTAGCTTCACCAAATCCCAAGTTTGGTTCTCCATGAGAGACTTATGCTCCTCATCCATGGCTTGCTCCCACTTCTTACTGGCATCTACCTGCATTGCTTCATCAAATCTCTCTGGCTCTCCACTATCAGTGAGTAATAAATAATAAAGAGAAGGAGAAAAACGTTCAGGTTCTTTTCTTACCCTAGAAGACCTCCTCACTGTAGGAGTTTGGGGTTCCTATTGAGTCAGGTTCTTGAACTGATTCATGGGTCACTGTCCCATCCAGAAGATCCTCTACCACTACATATTCTTTCTTGGATTCTTCCATGTTTTCCTTCAACTGTTTCTTATAAATGAATTTCTCATTAAAGACCACATCCCTAGACTGAATGATTTTCTTGTCCTTAATACTCCAACATTTAAATCCAAAGTCATCACCACCATAACCAATGAAAGTACATTTTTCTGATTTAGCCTCTAGCTTGGTCCTATCATCCTTGTCTATATGAACAAACACCTCACATCCAAAGACTCTAAGAAATGAATAATCAACTTTCTTACCATACCAAGCCTCCTCAGGTATGCCTCCATCCAAGGCACTTGAGGGTCCTCTGTTTATCAAGTACACAGCTGTGCTCACCGCTTCTGCCCAAAAAGAAAGAGGCAGTCCTGCATGTAACCTCATGCTCCTAGCACGTTCCATTATTGTTCTGTTCATCCTTTCTGATACCCCATTCTTGTTGCGGAGTTCCTAGAACCGTCTTTTTCCTGTAGATTCCATTCTTAGAACAGTAATCATTAAATTCATTGCTGTAATACTCCCCTCCATTATCTGACCTGAGACATTTTAACTTAAGACCTGTTTCATTCTCTACCAAGGCTTTCCATTTAACAAAAGTGTCAAATACATCAGATTTGTTTCTAATACAATAAACCCAAACTTTCCTTGTTGCATCATCAATAAAAGTAACATAATAACTTGAACCCCCAAGAGATGATACCTGAGCTGGCCCCCACACATCAGAATGCACCAACTCTAACTTACTCTCTTTCTTTGTAGGTCCAACCTTGAGAAACCTTACTCGCTTCTGTTTCCCATATATGCAGTCCTCACAAAACTCCAAACCTGTTTCTGTATATCCAGGAAAATTCTTCTTTATGATGTCCATGCCCTTATGGCTCATATGACCGAGCCTATAGTGCCATAATGTTGTATCTGCATCTGAAAGCCACAAGATTACAATCATTAGTACTATCAGTGGATAAATACAAGGTTCTAACCTTCTTACCTCTTGCCACCACAAGAGCACCCTTGGTAACCTTCCAAGAGTCAGCTGTAAATATCACAGTACAACCATCACTTCCCAATTGCCCCGCTGATATCAAATTTCTCCTTAATGTAGGCACATGTCTGACATCCTTCAATAACCATGTATTCCCATTCTGCATCTTAACCTGAACAGAACCTTTTCCAACTATACTGTAAGGCTCATCATCACCAAGAAAAAACATGCCCAAAATCCCCTTGAACATAATCAACAAAATAATGCCTATGTGGAGTAGCATGAAAAGAAGCCCTTGAATCTAAAACCCAAGATTCAGTAATATTATGCAAAGAAAGAATCAAAGCATCCTGACATACATTACTCGATGCCACATTTGCCTCCTTGTTTTCTTCCTGTTGTTTCTTCTTGTATCCCGAAGCTGCCAACAATTCCTTCTTTGCATGCCCAAGACTTTCCACAGTTCCAACATACAATCTTGCTCTTGGATTTTGACCTTGCCCTGATCTTTCAATTTTCCACGGTTTCCTCTATTCTTCTATCTCCCTCTAGTTTCCACTGTCAAAGCATTCCCTGAAGTAGAAGATTCCTCGAAGCTTTTTCTTCGCATTTCCTCGCTTAGAATCACCCCTACAACATCCTCAAACTTCAACTTCGAGTTAGCTGGAACCGAGTTGCTTACCGCCATTACTAGGCTATTCCAACTTTCAGGTAAAGAGCACATAATTAATAAAGCCCTAACTTCTTCATCAAATTATATTGTAACCGAAGCTAGCATATTCACAACCATATTGAAATCATTTAAATGATCTGCTACTGAACTATTCTCAGACATCTTCATATTAAACAACTTTTTCATTAAAAATATCTTATTAGAGGCAAAGGGTTTTTCATACAACTTCCCTAATGCATCCATCAGTTCTTTTGTAGTCTTTTCCTTTGAAACATTAAATAATACCGAAGATGCAAGACACAACCAGATCATTCCAAGTGCCTTCTGATCCAACAAATCCCATTCCGCATCTGTCATACTCGAGGGTTTGTTCACCTTCTCAGATAACGGAGTATAAAGATCCTTCTGATAAAGGTAATCTTCCATCTGCATCTTCCAAAGACTGAAATTCTACCCGTTGAATTTATCAACCCTAGATCTTCCATCATCTTCCATAGCTCCCACTCAAGATAAAAACTTTCCCTATGATTCAACACTTCAGCAAACCAAACCAGGCTCTGATACCAATTGTTAGGAAATAAGAGATAAAATATGCGGAATAATCCCTTACAGAATCACAACAGTAGAAACTAATATGTAGAAAATATTACAGATCTCAAATAAAAGTGTAGAATAAATAACACAACACAGAGAGACAAGATTTAACATGGTTCACCCAATTTGGGCTACGTCCACCAAGAATCACTTGCTCAGATTTTATTACAAGCCTCCACTCTCTCAATACAATACCCAGATCCGTTTGGAGCTATGCTCAACAAACTCTACAGAATTCACACCTGAATTCAAAACACATCTGCAATACATTTGCTTGTCTATGTATCATATGCATAAGACCATATAAATAGACAATTTCTTAAGCAGTTTGATACAAAAATGTGGATATCAAAACCATGGGAAAAAATTGTGGGTATCAAAACCATGGGCAAAAAACCGTGGGTATCAAAACAATGGGTACCAAAAAACCATGGGCCCAAAAAATAGCCCATAACGGTTACCCATTACCCATGGGTTAATAAACCACCCATGAAAATTTACTTTGGGGGCTTCACCCCCCGAACCTCCCTTGACCCGCTCACCGACGAGCAGGACCGCCATAGAAATACCTCAAGTGTAATACATAGAAGGTGTACCACACTCTAACATGAAAATAGGCTCCCCAAACATAACAGTGCGGGCATAAGTTGCATTCTAATCTTTTCTTATCTACCTAATCTAACTGAAATATGAGCAGAGGAAATAAAAGAAATGCTAGGTTTCATTTCACTCATATAATGATGACATAGTTCCAATCAACTACCACATACAAAATTGCATTCAGAGTGTAATGTTTTCAAAATCATAGGGTCCTTTGGACATGGAGAAGTCATCCCAATTTATAGCATTTCTAAATTGACCTCGTCACCTCCCTCATATGACTCTTCGTGTTCCAGAATTCTACTTGATGACCTGTTTGTAAATTCCATGATTTAATGGCGATTTCTCTTATAATCTTTGATTAAAATCAATTTTACCAATTTTAATACAATAGAGTGCTGCAATAAGTGAATATGAATTGAAAAAAATGATGAATCCCAATGAAGAATTAGTTACAAGGAGCTTCCAGAAATGTATCCGAGATGCATGATAATTGTCTGATGAAGCAAATTCCTTAGCAATTAGACCTTTATAAATCAAGAGACAAATGATGGTTTAGAATCCATATAATAAAATTATTTAATTAATAACATTAATTATATGATGCATAATTAATATATTAGGTAAATAATAATTAACCTAACATTCCCCCCCTTAATTGTCCATAGTCTCAAGGGATGAGGAGAGGAACTCTCTAAACAACTCGAACTTGTCACGTGCAAGTGACTTTGTGAAGATATCTGCTACGAAGAGATTCAGCTGTTGAAACAAAATTAAAGCTGGATGTTGTGCTTCAACACATGCTCACGTATGAAATGAACATGTACCTCAATGTGCTTTGTTATTTCATGAAAAAATGGATTGCGAACAAGTTTGAGAACACCTTCATTTTCAACATACATGGTGGTCAGTTTGTCTTGTGGTATTCCAAGTCCTTCCAGTATGCGACATAGCCAAATCGCTTCACAGATAACTTCTCATGAAGAATGATACTCGGGGCACTTCTATGGAAAAATGAGAAATAAAGTGTTGTTTAATTACTTCCCCATGATATTGGTCCAGATCCCATAAAAAATACAAATCCTGAAGTGGATTTTCTATCATCAATGTTACCTGACATGATCTAAATCTGAATATGACCAGTCAAGAATAAGTTGTCATTCTTCTTGTATTCTAGACCAAGATCTACTGACAACTTTGAGATATCTTAAGATGCACCTTGCTACTTTCCAATGAAAAACTTTGGCTTCCTGCATGAACTTGGATAGATATCTTACATGTGCAAAGCTGATATCTGGTCTAGTGTAGGTGGGCATTGGTAAATGACGACTCCAAATCAACTACTGATAGAGAGTGGCACTTACCTCATGAGATGGATCTGAACGAGATAATTGTAATATGTTCTCCATAGGTGTAGCAATTGGTGTGCAATCTATCATCATGAATTTCTTGAGCATTGTCTTAGGGGTATATTTCATCTGAGAAACAAAGATTGTGATTCTCTTTCTTTCTTGTACTTCCAATCCAAGACAATAATGTATAGCCTAAGATCAGTCATGTCAAATGATCAATTAAGATCTTTCTTCATTGCATCGATCATTCTCACTAAATTGCCAGTGATGACTAGATCATTGATATAGACAACAACAATCACAATCTCCCCCCCCTTGATTTTTGAGGTAAAGATTGGGATCGTATGGATTTCTAAGAAATCCATGTTGTACGAGATGCTCATCAATCTTGATGTACCAAACCCAAGGTACCTGTTTAAGGCCATATAGAGATTTCCTGAGTTTGCATACCTTTGCTTCTTGACCAGGTACAACATCTGTTAGGTTAATTATTTACCTAATATTATTAATTATATTAATTAAATAACAATTAATATAAACCATATTTTTGTTATTTTGTTATATGGTTTTATCAACCATATTTGGCTTTTTATTTTCACAGGGTATAATTGTTATGTAGTTATAACAATTATGTGCTTCTTGGATGTAATATTGGAAGCTACTGTACCTAGGTTGTTGCATTTTGCAACTCCTATTTTGTTTGTATTTGGATGTACAATACCTATAAGTATTGTAGGAACATATTTCCTATGTAAATTGTTGATTTCAGCCATTAATATATGGTTGACAGGCTACCATTCCTGTTCTATGAAATTACATTTGGTACCAGAGCGAGATTCTGGACCTGTGAAGCTGTGGAGGAGTGGAAAGAGAGAGCTAACTAGAGATAGAGGAGTTTTGGAGAAGTTGTTTGCAGCATCAGAGAGTCTGTGCAGCCTCCTAAAAACCTCCCAGCCCCATCCCTGCCTCCTCACATCCTCCTGTTCCTTCCAGGTGTTTGGAAGGCAATTTTTTTTTCCCTGGTGCACCCAGCACTAGGCCCAAAACTTGTTGCAGGTATATACATTTAAAAAAAAAATTCCCCATTAGGGGTTTTGTTTCTATATTGCTTAGTTACAGAATAACTTTATATGTATCATCATATTTGGAGGTCAGAGTGTCTCTATGCATTGGTTGGGTTAGTCTCTCTCCTCGAGTTACGAGCTCTTCACTTTGATCATTGGTTTACCATACCATTCTTCAAAGAGGCATGGTGTAAAGAGGATAGAGCCCTGTTGAAGCTCCAACAACCAACATCCTCTACACAGCCCCAAGCTAGACGCAATGACCTGTAAACGAAAACACAACAATAAAAAAAGGGACAACGATTAGCAAACAAAAAGTATGACAAAAATAATTAAAAAACGGTGGAAAGAAATCAAATCTTCAAAGAGGCGTGAAGGAAAGCTAATATATTTTCAAAAGCGATGGTTCTTTCAAGTTAGAGATCCATTTTTGGTGTAAATAAAACCCTAAACCACCTTGACTACCACACATGCCACGTGGAACTCCAAATCATCTGCAAATTTGCCATTTTCATGAGGTTAGTCACTTTTTGTATATATTAAATATAACATACTTCATTTCATATCACAAGCGCTCATAAGAGCCAAGGTGGATAGACCAAAAGCCTTAGAAGTGGGAGGTGCATGGTTCAAATCCCACCTTGATATTGCTTTTTCGAATTTGGCAGAATATTTGGTAGAACCACTATATTTAATGGAAAAATTCAAATTTAGTTATAACTAACTAAAATTAGCGGAGAAATCCCTAATTTAGGGTAAATTTTTTTTATCCCATTCAACCTGTTTTTTCATTTTGGAATTTTTTTTCTAAAGGAGGCCTATCTAGAAATTGCATTTTCAGCTATATTTTTGTAATTTTTTGGGCATAGTAGGTCATTTTGGGCTCCAGAGGCCACCAGGGCCCGCAAAACAATTTTTTTTACCTGCCATTCAATTTTTTTTTTCAGATTTTTGAATGTAATTACATGCTTCATTATATTGTACTAATTTGCAGGTTGCCATAGTCAACTGCAAACTTTGTAACTGCTCAGAAACTGGCAGAATATTGTAATCACAAAAAGAAAAAAATTGGTTCTGTAACACTCACGAGATCCTAGATCTCATTCGCAGTGTTTGGTATATACGGTGCCTCTGGGAAGGGCTTATGGGTAAAGCATCGTCATGACTACTACTGCACTTAACACCTAATATAGTTGCAACAATGTCGTCTAGGCATCGACCCTTTAAATCGACGGGGAGTAATAAGGTCACAGTGCACACACTATGAACCATCCCATCCATCTATGAATGATTGCACGACATAAATCCAGAACTGAGAAATTATCCAAGTATATAGTGAAGTTACGCGCGTGTATGAGGATATTTCTTTGAGTCTGGTGTCAATAATCACACAGACCCCATCAGTACTGTCTTGGTACCACGTATTGAATTATTTCACGTACGTTAACGCCTCTTTCACGTACCGCCGGGTATATAGAAAGGGTGAGCTTCTTCCACGTACCGCAAAGGTATATCAAAAGGGTAGTGTATATAGAAAGGTTTGGTATATCAGACTGACGGTATATAGATTGGGAGACCTTATACCTGGAGTGATAAGAGCCAAACCCTGTCAGTGATCTCTGCAAAATGGGCACCAATGCCCCCAAATTTTTTCTTTTGGATTCACAACTACTCAGAGGAAACAACTATGCTGCATGGAAGACAAAAATTAAGACAACAACTTGAGTTTGAAGAAATATGGCCTGCTGTGAATGGTACTCTGACCAGATCAACTACTGATACAACACAACAATGACAATTTGATAAAGCAGATCAGAAAGCCAAACTCATCATCTTGTTTGGAGTGTCTGACGATGTACAACCCCACATTCGAGATGCCAAAATAGCCAAAGAAGTGTGGGATAAGTTGAGCATAGTATACGAGGCCAAGAACAAGAATGTTATACTGAATTTGTAGAGTCAGTTACACACATTGAAGTTCAAGCAGAATGAAAAAATAGAAGCTTTCTTAAGAAGAGTTGCAGAATTGAGGGCTTCACTTCTAGCCTGGGAGAACTGGTCACAGATGATGCTCTTGTTCCCATTGTTCTGAGAGCACTCCCCTCTTCTTACCACATTTTTGTCACAACACTAAACTTGTCAGATACGACAGTTAGTTTTGACAAGCTGGTAAACCTACTGCAACAAGAGGAAGCAATGCACAATAAGGATGATGAAAGAGGAGCAGGCACTGTCTTCACATCAAAAATGGAAAGGAAAAGGTAAAGGAAAACCTAATTCCTATCAAAAAGTCCCAAAATCAAAATCAGTATCAAGGGGAAAGAACATTAGAAGAAGCAATGTCCAATCTGCAAAAGAGGACATGACCTACAAGATTGTTGGTATAATACTTACAAGAAAGGTTCATCAAGCAACTCTGGACCTCCACAACAATCTTACAAGGGACATTCTAACTACAATCAAGGGTAGAAAAAGGGGAACTGGAAAAGAAGACCCCACCAGCAAGGTAATATTGTTGAGCAACAAGAACAATCAGACAATGAAGACTTCTTGTTCACTTCTCGATCAAGTGAACCATCCACGTCATCTAGTGATGTTTGGTATGTTGATTCAGGGGCCACTCGACACATGACCTGGCCACAGAGACTGGTTTATTTCAATGAGGGACATGCCATCAAAAAATCATGTTTTGTTGGGAGATGATTCTTCATATACACTTCAGGGGATTGGGAACATTTCTCTACCCCTTGGTTCAGGCAAATGCAGACTATCAGATGTCCTATATGTCCCTGGGTTGACAAAGAATCTTCTTTCAGTCAGTCAACTCCTAGATCACAACCTAAAAATTGACTTTGATAGTCAATCCGGCAAGAAAACGTGTTTGATTCAAGACAAATCAAGAGGCTCAAAAATAATTGCAAAAGCCTCCAATGTGGGACGCATGTTCCAACTTGATTTTGTTCATAGAGAAGATCAAGCACTTGTGGCTAAGAACTCCACCTCAGCACAATTGTGGCATCAGAGATTCGGTCATGTAAGTTTCAAATATCTTGAAACACTTCACTGGCTTAATATGGTACATGGGCTACCATCTCTTCAGAAGGATACATATAAGTGTCCTCACTGCCTAGCAGGAAAACAACACAAAGCTTCGTTCCAGAGGAGTACATTTTGAGCTCATGGTAAACTTGACTTGGTTCATACCGATATTTTTGGTCTGATGCAGCCAAGTCATTATGGATTCTAGTACTTCATGCTTTGTGTTGATGACTATTTGAGAAAAATGTGGATTTTCTATCTTTGCAAGAAAAGTGAAGCGGTTAAAACCTTCAAAAAGTTCAAAGTAGTAGTTGAGAAAGAAACTGGTCATCACATCAGAACTCTCCACTCAGATCGAGGGGGGGAATTCACCAGTAATTAGTTCAAAGACTACCTACAAACTCACGGGATTCATTGACAAATGCCTCCTCCACACACACTGTAACAAAATGGTGTTGTTGAGAGAATAAATATTACTATCATGGAAATGGTGTGATGCATGATCAATGATTCTAGACTTGCAAAGACATTTTGGGCAGAAGCAATAAAGACAACAGTGTATTTGTTGAATAGAGTGCCCACAACTACTCTTGATGGAATAACACCACAAGAAGCATGGTCGAAACAGAAACCTTTCTGATTAAAGTGTTTGAAACCTTCAAAAAGTTCAAAGTAGCAGTTGAGAAAGAAACTGGTCGTCACATCAAAACTCTCTGCTCAGATCAAGGGGGGGAAGTATTACACAGTGATGAGTTCAGAGACTAACCTACAAACTCATGGGATTCGTTGACAAATTCCTCCTCCACACACACCGCAGTAAAATGGTGTTGTTGAGAGAAGAAATTGTACTATCATGGAAATTGTGCGATGCATGATCGATGATTCTAGACTTACAAAGACATTCTGGGTAGAAACAACAAAGACAACAATGTATTTGTTGAATAGAGTGCCCACAACTACTCTTGATGGAATAACACCACAAGAAGCATGGTCAAAATGGAAACCTTTTTGATTGAAGCATTTGAAACCTTCAAAAAGTTCAAAGTAGCAATTGAGAAAGAAAATGGTTGTCACATTAGAACTCTTCGCTCAGATTGAGGGGGGGAATTCACCAGTGATGAGTTCAGAGACTACCTACAAACTCACGGGATTCATTGAAAAATGCCTCCTCCACACATATCGTAGCAAAATGGTGTTGTTGAGAGAAGAAATCGTATTATCATGGAAATGGTGTGATGCATGATCGATGATTCTAGACTTACAAAGACATTCTGGGTAAAAGCAACAAAGACAATAGTGTATTTGTTGAATAGAGTGCCAACAACTGCTCTTGATGGAATAACACCACAAGAAGCATGGTCAAAATGGAAACCATCTATTGCACACCTCAGAGTATTCGGGTGTAAAGCAAGCATGCACATACCCAAATAGAACAAAAATAAATTAGACATGAAGTCACAGAAACTCGTCTACATTAGGTACAGTGAAGAGACTCCTGGGTATAGATTGATGGATCTAAGACCAGAAAAGTCTACACCAGCAGAGATGTTGAGTTTTTCGAGAAGGAGGAAGCTGAGACTCCTCCTCCAGACTCACAAGATGTAGATTTTTCACCTATTGTAAAAATTGAAGTTGATGTTTCCTCAGAAGATGAAAGTGATGATAGGGATGATGGTGTTGATCAGATAGAACCACGACCCATGGGAATAGTTCATCATATGCATAAATGGTGTACAAGTACATTACGAGATGCAAGAATGGATGCTCCACCGGATACATCCACCCCTAGACCATAGACTCATAGTAAAGCAAGAGAAGAAGTTAAAATTGCTTTGATGAGTAGAGTTATTGAATCAGATGAGCCCTCTATAGTCCAGGAAGCCTTACAGTCAAAATCTTGGAAAGATGCCATGGATTCTGAATATCAATCAGTGATGAAGAATAACACTTGGCAGCTTGTCGATCTTCCACCAGGGAAGAAACCAATTAGATGTAGATGGATATTTAAAACAAAGTACAAAGTAGATGGGATAGTGGACAAGTATAAAGCAAGACTTGTAGCAAAGGGGTATGCACAAAATAAGGTATTGACTATGAGGAGACATTTTCTCCCATAGCTAAGATCAAAACGATCAGGATGATCTTTTCTCTAGCTGCACAGTTTGGATGGAAAGTCCACCAAATGGACATAAAAAGTGCCTTCCTAAATGAAGATTTACAAGAAGAAGTCTACATGACTCAACTCGAGGGATATGTAGTATCTGGTCAAGAAGCAAAGGTATGCAGACTCAGGAAATCTCTATATGGCCTCAAACATGCACCCCGGGCATGGTACATCAAGATTGATGAGCATCTCGTACAACATGGATTTGTTAGAAATCCATATAATTCCAATATCTACCTCAAAAAGAAAGGGGGGAGATGGTGATTGTTGTTGTCTATGTCGACGATCTAGTCATCGATTGCAGTTTAGTGAGGATGATCGATGCAACGAAGAAAGATCTTAATCGATCGTTTGACATGACTGATCTCGGGCTGATGCATTACTGTCTTGGACTGGAAGTATGGCAGAAAGAGAATCATATTTTTGTTTCTTAGATGAAATATACCAAGACTACACTCGAGAAGTTTAGGATGATGGATTGCACACCAATTAATACACCCATGGATAATAGATTGCAGTTATCTCGTTCAGATCCATTTCTTGAGGTAAGTGCCACTCTCTATCGGTAGCTGATCGGGAGTCTCATTTACCTGACCTACACTAGACTAGATATCAACTTTGCAAGTGAGCTATCTATCCAGGTTCATACAGGAACCCAAAGTTTTTCATTGGAAAGTAGCAAGGCAAATTTTGAGATATCTCAAAGGATCAGTGGATCTTGGTCTAGAATACAAGAAGAATGACAACTTCTTCTTGACTGGATATTCGGATTCAGATCATGTAGGTAACATTGATGATAGAAAATACACTTTTGGATTTGTATTCTTTATGGGATATGGACCAATATCATGGGGAAGCAAGAAAAAACACTTTGTTTCTCACTCTTCCATAGAAGCCAAGTATCGTTCTGCAGGAGAAGTTGTCTGTGAAGCGATTTGGCTACGTCGCATACTAGAAGGACTTGGAATACCACAGGACAAACCAACCACCATGTATGTTGACAATGAAAATGTTCTCAAACTTGTTCGCAATCTAGTTTTTCACGAGATAACAAATCACATTGAGGTATAGGTTCATTTCATATGTGAACATGTGTTGAAACATAACATCCAGCTTCAATATTGTCCAATAATTGAACAAAGGGAAAATATATTCGTAAAGTCACTTGCACGTGGCAAGTTCGAGTTGTTCAAAGAGTTCCTCTCCACATCCCTTGAGACAATGCACAATTAAGGGGGGGAATATTAGGTTAATTATTTACCTAATATTATTAATTATGCATTATATAATTAATTAATTATTGTTTTATTTTGTTATATGGTTTTATCAACCATATTTGGCTTATTATTTTCATGGGTATAATTGTTATGTATTTATAACAATTATGTGCTTCCCGGATGTAATATTTGAAGCTACTGTACTGGTTGTTACATTTTTGTAACTCCTATTTTGTTTGTATTTAGCTGTATAATACCTATAAGTATTGCAACTCTTTCCTGTGTAAATTGTTGATTTTACATTAATATATTTCAAAGGCTACCATCCATGTTTTGTGAAATTACAATCCCTCAGGTTGAGTCATATATAATTCTTCTTGTAAATCTCCATTCAAGAATGCACTTTTTACGTCCATCTATTAGAATTTCCAACAAAACTGAGTAGTTAGAGAAAAGATCATCCTGATCGTTTTGATCTTAGCTGTGGGAGAAAATGTCTCCTCGTAGTCAATGCCTTCTTTTTGTGTGTACCCCTTTGCTACTAGTCTTGCTTTATACTTGTCCAATGTCCCATCTAATTTGTACTTATTTTTGAATATCCATCTGCATCTAATGGGTTTCTTCCCTAGTGGAAGATTGACAAGCTACCAAGTGTTATTTTTCATCACTGATTGATACTTAGAATCCATGGCATCTTTCCAAGATTTTGATTGTAGGGCTTCCTAGACTTTAGAGGGCTCATCAGACTCAATAAATCTACTTATCAAAGAAAATTTAACTTCTTCTCTTGCTTTACTGTGAGTCCGTGGTCCAGGGGTGGATGTATCCGGTGGAGCATCAATTCTTGCATCTCGTAATTAGCTACTACACCACTTGGGCATATGCTTAATTGTTCCCATGGGTCGTGGTTCTATCATATCAATACCATCATCCTCATCATCACTGTCATCATTTGTGGGAAAATCAACTTCAATTTTTACAACTGGTGAAGAATCTACATCAGGTGAGTCTAGAGGAGGAGACTCTGCTTCCTTCTCAAAAAACTCAACATCTCTGCTAGTGTAGACTTTTCTAGATCCATCAATATATACCCAAGAGTCTCTTCACTATACCCAATGAAGACGAGTTTCTGTGACTTCATGTCCAATTTATTTCTATTATTCTTGGGTATGTGCATACTTTCTTTGCACCCAAATACTCTAAGGTGTGCAATAGATGGTTTCCATTTTTACCATTCTTCTTGTGGTGTTACTCCTTCAAGAGCAACTATGAGCACTATGTTCAAAAAATACACTGCTATTTTTACTGCTTCTACCCAAAATGTCTTTGCAAGTCTAGAATCATCGATCATGCATCGCACCATTTCCATGATAGTAAGATTTATTCTCTCAACAACACCATTCTGTTGCAGTGTGTGTGGAGGCATTTGTCGACGAATCCTGTGAGTTTGTAGGTAGTCTTTGAACTAATTACTGGTGAATTCCCTCTCTCAATCTGAGTGGAGATTTCTGATGTGACAACTAGTTTCGTTCTCAATGGCTATTTTGAACCTCTTGAAGGTTTCAAAAGCTTCACTTTTCTTACGAAGACAAAAAATCCACATTTTCCTTGAATAGTCATCAACACATAGCATGAAGTACTGAAATCTAGAATGACTCAATTGCATCAGACTGTAAAGATCGGTATGAACCAGATCAAGCTTACCATGAGCTCCATATGTACTCTTTTGGAATGACGCTATGTTGTTTTCCTGCTAGGCAATGAGGACACTTGTTTGTATCCTTCTGAAGAGATGGTATCCCATGTACCATATTACACTGAGCGAAGTGTCTCGAGATACTTGAAACTAACATGACCAAGTCTCTCGATGCCACAAATGTTCTGAGGTAGAGTTCTTAGCCACCAGTGCCTGATCATCTCTGTGGACAAAATCAAGTTGGAACATGCATCCCACATTGGAGGCTTTTGCAACTATTTTTAAGCCTCATGATTTATCTTGAATCAAACATGTTTTATTTCCAGAATGTCTATCAAAGTCAATTTTAGAGTTATGATCTAGGAGTTGACTGACTGAAAGAAGATTCTTTGTCAACCTTGGGACATATAAGACATCAGATAGTCTGCAGTTGTGTGAACCAAGGGGTAGAGAGATGTTCCCAATCCCCTGAACTGTATATAGAGAATCATATCCCAACGAAACATGATTTTTGATGGTGTTTTCCTCATTGAAGTAAACTAGTCTCTGTGGCTGGTCATGTGTCGAGTGGCTCCCGAATCAACATACTAGACATCACTAGATGATGTGGATGGTTCACTTGATCGAGCAGTGATTAAGTAGTCTTCATTGTATGACTGTTTCTTGTTGCTCAACAATATTTCCTTGCTGATGGGGTCTTCTTTTCTAGTTCCTCTTTTTCTTCCCTTGATTGTAGTTTAAAATGTCCATTGTGAGATTGTTGTGGAGGTCCAAAGTTGCTTGATGAACCTTTCTTGTAAGTATTGTACCAAAAATCTTTTAGGTCATGTCCTCTTTTATAGATTGGACATTGCTTCTTCTGTTGTCTATCCCCCGTGATACTGATTTTGATTTTTGGAATTTTGATAGGAATTAGGTTTTCCTTTACCTTTTCCTTTCCATTTTTGATGTGAAGAAATTACCTACTCCTCTTTATCATCCTTATTGTGCATTGCTTCCTCTTGTTGTAGTAGGTTTATCAATTTTTCAAAACTAACTGTCGTATCTGACAAGTTTAGTGTTGTTACAAAAATACGGTATGAATAAGGGAGTGCTCTCGGAATAATGGGAACGAGATCATCATCTTTGACCACTTATCCTAGGGCTAGAAGTGAAGCCCTCAATTCTACAACTCTTCTTAAGAAAGCTTCTATTTTCTCATTCTACATGAACTTCAATGTGTGTAATTGACTCTACAAATTTAGTATAACATTCTTGTTTTTGGCCTCATATACTGTGCTTAACTTATCCCATGCTTCTTTGGCTGTTTTGGCATCTCGAATGTGGGGTTACACATCATTGGACACTCCAAACAAGATGATGAGTTTGGCCTTCTGATTCACTTTATCAAACTGCCACTATTGTGTTGTATCAGTAGTTGATCTGGTTAGAGTACCATTCACAGTAGGCAAGATCTCTTCAAACTCAAGTTGTGTCTTGATTTTTGTCTTCCATGTAGCATAGTTGTTTCCTTTGAGTAGTTGTGAATCTGGAAGAAAAAATTTAGGGGCATTGGTGCCCATTTTACAGAAAACACTGACAGGGTTTGGCTCTTATCACTCTAGGTATAAGGTCTCCCAATCTATATACCGTCAGTCCGATATACCGAACCTTTCTATATACGCGCCCCTTCCAATATACATGGTGGTATGTGGAAGAAGCTTTCCCATTTCTATATACCCGGTGGTACATAAAATAGGTGTTAACATACATGAAAGAATTCAATAAGTGGTACCAAGATAGTATTGAAAGTGGTTTTGTGTGATTATTGACACCGACTCAAAGAAATATCCTCATACACGTGTGGAACTTTGCTATATACTCGGATAATTTCTCAGTTTGGATTTATGTCGTGAAATAATTCACATATAGATGGGATGGCTCATAGTGTGTGCACTGTGGCCTTACTAGTCCATGTCGATTTAAAGGGTCGATGCCTAGACGACGTTGTTGTAGCTATATTAGGTGTTAAGTGTAGTAGTAGTCACAATGACTTTACCCGCAAGCAACTTCCCAGAGGCACTGTATATACCAAATGTTGCGAATGAGATTTAGGATCTTGTTAGTGTTTCATAACCAATTTTTATTATTTTTGAGTACAATATTCTGCCAATTTTCTGAGTAGTTACAAAGTTGACAACCTACAAATTAGAGTAATATTCTGAAGTATACAAATTGCATTCAAAAATTTGGAAAAATTGATTAGTAGGAATTTTTTTTGTTTTGCGGGCCCTTGTGGCCTCCAGAGCCCAAAATGACCCACTACGCCAAAAAATTGTAAACCTTTAGCCGAAAATGTAATTTCTAGATAGGCCTCCTTTTGCAAAAAATGCCCGGAATGAAAAAAATAGGCCTATTAGTAGAATTTTTTTAACCTTAAATTAGGGATTTTCTTGCTAAAAAACAGAGGCATGTTTAGCTGTAACTAAATGGTTTAGTTGTGTTTTTTCCACCAATTCTACCTCTAACTGTGGTGGTTTTTATAATTTTGCCTCCAAATTTTTTAAAATTCAAAAAACTTGTGTTTTTGTGTGATTCGAACCATGCACCTGGCCTTTCCAAGGCTTTTCTTCTATCCACTTAGGCTCTATGAGCGCTTCGGTAATGAAAAAAAAACAAATCACATTTAAACAAAATGGAATTTTATCTAACCTTTTACAAAATGCGAGGCACCTTTGGAGGAGACCATGTGGACTACATATGTGGCTGAGGTGGAGGTAGCGGATTTAGGGTTTTTCTTCTTGCTTAAAAACCATATCTATATTCCTTTTTATTTCTTTTCCTTCTCTGTTGTTTTAACCACCTTGTATTGGATTGAACGCCGTATTTTTTATTTCCAAATCCACCACATTTTATTGATCCACTACCTCTTTTTAACTATTTCTTTGTGCAGCTGCATTCTATTTCACACCATTTTTGCTTGATTGTGTTCCGTTTTTGATTGCAAGTCTGTGTGAGGAGGTCGCATGGGAGATGAAGCCATAATTTTTGCTTTTGCGTGATTATAGGATCGGAGATGATTGATTGATGTTGGCAATGGCTCACAGTTTTGTGTGGATTTCTCCACCTCACATATCCAACAACTCACCTTTTGAATGATTTGATAACACGGTTTTGTTTATTGTTTGATCACCGTGCTTGTTGGTTGCAGGTCACAGGGTCTCTGTGGGCTTAAGCACTGATAAACGCTTGCTAGAATAGTGAAATATTCTTAGATCTTTGTAACTCGGCCAAGGGCTCTTGACGTAGCCCTGTCAAACATAAGTTAGTCTATCAATGTAACTTGAGAGATAGCTCGCTCGTTGTAAGCAAAACAATTCGGTTATGCACAAGTGTACAGCTTGGTATGGGCCCGTCCAAATACACGAACATCTCGGTTTTGTATAAACAACACACCAATATAAAAAATTGAATAGAAGCTCTTATGAGACACCTCCAAATTTGATAGGCCCCTCCAAATGTAGCAAATATTAAACTGAACCTCTAATTTTAGAGGTAAAACCCCTGGATGGGGAATTTTTTAAATTTTTTTCTATATATCTATTAGCTCCATAAACAAATTTTCCTGGCGCTCTCTACACCAAGGAAAAAAAAATTACTTTCCTCTTACCTGGAGTTCACACAGCTGGTTGTGAGTTTGTAGGGGGTTGTGGGAAGCTGCAGGAGGCATCATTTTTCTCTTCATTGATGCATATTTCTTCTCCACAAATTCTCCTTCCTCTGCAACCTTTCCAGGAGCTTATATTCACTCTGGTACCAAATGTAAATTGAGAAATAGGGGCGGAAGCCTAATTATCTTTATTAAACTCAATCAACCAAGAATACAATGGACTGCTGCAATTCTTATAGGAATTGTACAACATATGAATACAATAATAATTGTTATAACAACTTCCAAAATGCATCCGAAAAGCACATAATTGTTATAACAATCATAACAATTATACTTGTGGAAATAAAAGACAAATATGGTTTAAAAACCATATAACAAAATTATTTAATTAATAACATTAATTAAATAATTAATTATATGATGCATAATTAATATATTAGGTAAATAATAATTAACCTAACAATGTTTTGACCTTGAAGTGATGACCCATGAGACAGAGTCTCCAATTTTTGAATGCATGAAGAATAACCATCATTTCATTATCATAAGTTGGTTTTGATAGGTTATTACCTTTTCTTTTATGACTCTCGAATGTAATGGGGTGGCCCTCTTGCATGATTACTATACCTATGCCAACCCCTACAAAAATACATTCGATAATGAAGGTTTTAGAGAAATTTAGGAAGCTAGAATTGAAGTGATACACATGACCTTCTTTAGTGACTCAAATGCCTAGGTTGCTGCCTCATTCCATTGAAAATAACATTTCTTCAATATAATTTTGATTGGTGCTATAATTCTACCATAATTATTCACAAATAAAATGCTAGTAACGCATAAGCCTTAAGAAGCCCATAAGGTTTTTGAGGGTTTTATGAATCATTTAGTCCAACATGACATGGATTTTATGAGGATTAAATTTTATACCTACATGAGAAAATATATAACCCAAGTATTCTACATCCCTGACTCCAAAAATACATTAGGAGGGCTTGATATAAAGGTGTTGTTGTTCAAGGTTGTCCACAACCTTATTGATATGATGTAAATGTTCCTCCTAGGAATTGTTGTAGATTAATATAAAATTAAAGAATACTAGAACAAAATTTCACAGAAATGGAAAAAATATTGAATTCATCAAATTATGGATGATGAATTTGTAAGGCCAAAAGGAATTATCAGAATTCCATAGTGGCCCTTATGTGTCCTAAATATTTTTTATGAATATCTTCATCAAAAATTATAATTTGATGATATCTAGATTGAAGATCTAATTTTGTATAATGAACAAAACCATGAAACTCATCTAACCAATCTTCAATGATAATAATATGAAAATTATCTTTCACTGTGTATTATTTTGAGATCCATGTAGTCTGGAAACATGCACCAACCTTCATCCCTATTTCATTCCATCACCATGGGATAAGAGTAAACACTAACTACGGCGAATAATACCTACTTACAACATCTTTTGTACAATCTTTTAAATCTCACTCTTCTATATATAAGGGTGTTGATAAGGTCTAATATTGGGTGGTTGGCTTCCTAGTATTAGCTGAAAAATATGATCATGATCTCTTTTGTGAGGTAAACGCTTCAGCATATCCCTAAAAATGAATGAGAGTGCTCATTAATAATTACTTGTAGAAGTGATGGTATATGACATTTTGATGGTCGAATTTCTAGTGAAAATAGTTGTTACACAAGCCCATTTGCACCCTTCTTGAGCATTTTATGCAATTAATGAGAACTTCCCAATTTTGGAGTTTTTTCCTTCATCCCACATGGTCTATAGTAAACCCTTATTAATGGAACCTCATGAAGAAATCCCAAAACTTAATCTCATTAGTTTCCAAGGTAGTATGTCATTAGACCCATAACACTATGTTTGTTCCCCCTTTCAAATAACGTACATGGGGTCCTCTAGCAGGTAATCTCCCATTGATAGCTTAACCTTATGGAACTTTTTTGAATAAATAACTTTACTTCCATCTACCACCATGACCTAAAACCTCGGGGTTAGATTAAAAAGAAATTTAAGCATATGACCAACTTATGATTGATGAATTTGTTAGTACTTCCGGAGTCAATCATGTACTGTCACCGTTTTTTTTTCTTCACAAACCCAACAACCTTGAGGATTTTTTGGGTAATAATTCCTAAAATTACGTGAAAATATGTGGTTGATATTCTTCAACATCGATCTCAAGAACTTATTCCTCTTAATTATTTGTTACCTCCTTATCTTCTTTATCATTAGGACCCTCAATGTAGGATAATTTCTTCTTAAGACATGTATGTACCTTGCTCCACCTACTATCACAATTATAAAAATATACCATTTTCTCGCTTTCTTAAAATTTTTGAGGAGTAAATCATGATGGTTGAGGAAATGATGGTATTAGAATCATGTGCTCCTTGTGATGGTGAGACCCCTTCATTTTACTAGATCTCTTTCCTCGACACCACAAACAACTATCATGTATTTTAATATCAAACCCAAATTAAGAAGGTGAATATCAAGTTGGATGTTATCCTTGATTCCACCTAAGAAGATATCATTTATATGATTATCTGAGATTTCATCCACTCAAAAGGATAGATTTCGAAACTACTGGATATGATCCTTGACTATCCCTATTTATCATAGTTTTTCTAGTGATGAATATAGTTATCTATAACACTATTACTTTAGTGTGCCAGAAGTGTGTTAGTGAACATAGATCGGGTAATAGGGATACACTTATTTTTATTTCACTTACACATTCATCTATACCGAATGAAATATTATAGTTCCTGTTGGAGCTCAAATTTTCACCCATCCTAAATCACAAGGATCTAGGGCTTTTATGCAACATGGGACTGTCTCTAAGTTGCGGGACTTGAATTGAGACAAACCTCCAGAGAAGGCCAAATTCCTCTACTTATTTCTACTACTACACTACTCCGAGGAATTGAAATGTAACTATCTAAATCTACTCTAAATTTATAAGGGACTAGGGTGCGAAGGAGATGCATAAAACAAAAACCTAAAATAGAGAGGGTGATAACACAAAAAAAAGGGGATGAATACTTTAGCAAGAGAGAAAATGATGATGAAAAGGGCCGAAAAAAAAGCTACAGATCAAACCTGCGTCTAGAATCCCATTTTCACTATGCAAAATAGACACATATTATGAAATAACAAATACAACACATTTGCGAGTGAATGAAAGGCAAGGAAACATAATAAAATAAGAGCTAAGGTAGAAGTGAGGCACAAAACTAGAGATTTTATTGTTTGAGGATATACATAGATCATTTAGCATAGGAGGAAGATACAAAACGTTTACAAAAAATGAAATCCAAGGAATACAACCCTTAGAACACTTGTGTAATGCCCCTGCATTCCCAAAGTATCCAACATTAAAACTAGGCATCACTTTACAATATATAGAAAAATGGAAGGAGAATAAAGAAGAAGAAAAGAGAGGGAAATTCAAATTCCTTCTTCTACAAACCAACCACCTTCATTAAATTCTCTGAAAATATCTGATTGCCTCTGAAAAATCCACTTCCCCACGCTACTTTCCTTGTTGAAGAAGTAACAACCCCCCATACTACATTAAATTCTTGTGGCTGTGCCGACTGGAGCAATTATTTTCACGTGTTTGGGATGTTTTTCTTTATTTTTGCCACCTACCACCATTTGATTTAGGAAATCTAATTTTATTTCCTAGAGGAGGCCAATATTTATTCAATGATGTAAGAAATGCAGAGATCAGATCATCATATTGAAAGTTATATTCTATTTTATTTTATCATAGAAAGATGCCATTTTTATTTGATACATGGCTTTAGCTAACCTCTGTGGCTTGAATTTCCCATTCGATAACATTACTAACTTCTCTTGATTGACTTGTGGTTTATCCAATATGGCATGGCCTCAAGTCAACATCTGAATATTATTTTCCTTCAATCCACGAATTTACCCATTTTGCTTTTGTTTACAACTTTTGTTGGTGTATCGCGGCTTGCAAAAAACATCTGTGGCAATGTTCTATCCTTCCACGGAATAATTCAGACTTCAGTGGATTCCACATTTGGCCACGAATTTTCATTTTCACCTACGACATACTTAAAATATCCCGTGGTAATCCAAGTTATTTAATGTTTGCATGGGTGTAAAAATGGACAACATTTTTAGCGATTCATAGGGGACATCTGCCTGCTAGATGAATTGATTAGTAGCCTTGGCACATCCATTGGGCATGGAGTCAACTTGATAAAATTGAAATTGATTTACAAATAGGACTTGATTTCCCATATTTGATTTAGTTTCTTTGCATTTGAGTTTCTAAGATGACAACAACTGATTCTTGACACCTTGAATTTCTTTCGTGGTTTTCCTTTGCTTGATCGCCATTGACTGCAACATGCTATTTTTGCACCACTGGATCTTCCTGAGGAAGTTTCTTGAGGGCTTCACATAATATATCACACTGTGATGGAATAGCCAAAACATCCCACATTGTCACATTGACATTAGTCTTCTTCATTTGCTTAATAATGTTAAACAGAAGACCCAAATATTTTTGCATCTGCGGCATGTTATTGTCCCTTTTACTGTTGCGGAATTTGAATAGGTGGTTTTGGTTGAACGGTTGCTTATTTCTCGAATGTAGCTTTACTAGGTGCCTCAGGAAACTTGTTTTTGTCCACCATGACTTATTTCTCCTTAGACGTGACATTGGTTTGACCCATGAAAGATGAAGGTTGTGATTCAAGCATCCTTTTCTTATGTCATGTATTATTAGCAACACTGATTTGAGGTCTGTTAGAGACACATGTCACTTGATTGACCACACAAAGGTCCTTAACTTCAAAGGACATAAGATTAACATCAATATTGGTTTCTTGGATTGCTTATGCATTTGATTTGGGTGCCTCTAAAAGTGGTTCTTGCCGAATGGATGAAACTTTAACCATGTATGCTTGAAGATGCATTACCCTCTCACAACTTAATTGATCACGCAGAAAATTGTAGGGGAAACACCACTCAATTTCTTGTGCTATATTGTTCTGTATTGGAACCAATGCTTGGCTTGAGATAGAAGCAGGAAATGCTTTTGGGGGAGGAATTGTTGCTAATGGAAGAGGAGCATTTTGGTTATACCATATGTTATTATTTTTGATTCTGTTTGTATCTTTGATTAGGCTGTGGGTTTATGTATGGTTGATATCCATGGTTAGAAGATTGCCCTTGATTTGATAATTTCTATGGCATTGGACTTGCTGTTTTCTCTAGAGATATAACTTTGTTGGTCAAATTTTTGATCAAATATTTCATTTCTTCATCCCCCTTTGCTGAGTAGGAGTCTGAGATGTAGAAGCAAACATGTTACGAGTTTGGCTCAGGAATAAGAACAACTGAAGGCTGGGCAACTTGAGGTAACTCTAGATACAAGGGCATGGGTGGCCTAAGAGCTAATTTTGTAGCTTGTATTAAACAATTCTCTATCCTTACGGTCAATGAATAAGCTTATGGTAAGGTTGTACCTCCCATGGATTGCACTGTAAAAACAATATCAGAGTTAAGAGTCTTTAAAAACTAAAGAAATACACCTTGAGCTATGTGTTGATCAGTCAAAATATGGCACTTAGTGAAGGACATACAGAAGGTTCACATAGAAGATAAGAGCACATTCAAAGGCATGAAAGTATTGAGGAAGGAATCGCACGCATAGGACAGAGATAGATTCAGGACTTAGCCATTTTCATGATGATGAGATATTTTTGGAGATATCGTCCCCTACACATAAACCAATTAGAGACTTACGTGACATGCATTGGCTATTTTTGGAGGATTGGCTATGAAGGACTTTGTATGGATTCAGGATGAGAATAGATCTACTACTAGTAGTTAACTAAAAGAAGTCTATTGTTAGATCTCTTGCATGTGTGGCTATTTTTGTAACGATGCACGGCTAATAATAGCATGTGACCTATTTTGGGATGGGATAAGCAGTGAAGGGAAATATCCCACCCCTTATAAATATGTAGTGAAATGTGTAGCATAGGGGGTGTGTGTGTGTGAGAATTGAGTTATTGTGCGGTTATGTTGACAAATCTAATGTGCACATAGACTATGGTATTATCTATTGTAATAAGATTATGTGTATTTATCATGTTTAATACAATGGAATGTGTTGGCTGAATCAAAGTGTCAAATCCTGAGTATAATTGGTTTGTGCATGTTTGATTTCATCATGGTTATATTTTAAGTTTGTTATTCTCTAGATCTAGATCTGAATATGTACTGTAGAATGATATAATAGTCATAGATCAGAATTCTTTAAGTCTTCACCATGCTAACATCCTGCAACAACAACCCTAAAGAGGGGCCTGTTACCTTTGTGCGTGCTTTGGGTGAGTGCTTAGTCTAGGCTGAGTGATGTGCCAATGCGCTTGGCCTTGTATTGGTGAATTTTAGGCTACATCATTAGTTCCATTGCCGGGACCTCTTTTTCAGTTGCTTTAAGGATGGTTCACAATGAAGACATATCGGTTGACCCTAACAAGTGTTGAGGAGCGGATACATGATCTGGAAGAAGAATACGCATGAAGGTTCACCATTGGATCTGAGTTTAAAGCACTTGATATGGGTGGAACAAAATCTGTATGATAGTTTATATCAGAGCTTCTTCACTATATTTCTAGTAGAATTGTATGAGTGGTTGATTACTTATGTGTTTAAATGGAAGTGGAGGTATTACACACTTTTCTGGATGCAGGAAGAATTTCAGGCCCTTTATGACACTGATATGATTTGGGCTCACGCCGTGGATATGTGGTTCCATGGTATTTTTGAATAGTTTACATCTTGGAGTACTTAATTTCAACTTATTCGTGCCCAGAGGTAGCTGAATTCTAGTTTTTATGATATCCAAGGGGAACTTACCTGCAAGGCATTCCACTGGCGATCAAGATCCTGATGGTAAATTTGAATTTGGAGAGGAAACCGATGACGAACTAAAAACCCCACCACGTATGGGGGTAGGAGCAAGTTTGGTGAAAGATAGCAGACCTAGCAACAGAAAGGTAGAGAGAGGAATGGCTTACTTAAGTATAATGAGGTGTAAGAGAGGGAGGTAGAGAAGTAGTGGGGGGGTTGTAGAGAAAATGGCATTGTGGAGAAAGATAGTTCGGGAAGGAGTTGAAGTTCACGTAGAATACCTGGAACTCGAGCCTCAAGAACTCCCCCATTTCGGAAAGTATGAGATGGAACCCTCCTCGGGCCTCACGTAGAAGAATGCCAGTAGAGATGACCTGGGCCGCGGGAGCACATCTGAATCCTCCTGGAAACCTTGGCCATTGTGCTTGGTTTTCCAGCATCTAGTATGACAAACAATCAGTAAGATAATTCAAGTAGTGGGAGAGTAGGAGCGAGTCCTGTAAGAGGCAAAACAATGGCAATGCAAACGACTTAATTGCTATATGGGAGTACCTTTTTGGGTGTGTCATTAGCATAGAATTTAAGTGCGCATGATTTTTGGAGACTATATTCTAGGAGTAGTAATCACTTCATAGACTGTCAGGGTATAGTGCAGTTACTACTGTTGGGGACACAGGGGAGTACATCTTCTGGTTCTGACCCCTGCTACAGGTTTGGGATTAGGAGGTATAGGTGGCTCTAGCTCTGGTGGATCTAGTGCTTCTAGAGGTAGAGGAAAACACAAGAGGTTCTGGGATCAGGTAGGGGTAAGGTTCCACACCAACCCCAAGAATATTTACTTGGAGATGTTTCTTCATCTCCCATAGTATAGGGGCAATAGAAGATGTTGTTGAACACATACACATGTGTGAAAATTTTATGGGCGCACTAAAAGGGATCATGGCTTCTGAGTGCAGGGGAAGGGCCAATTTTTCTACTACGTTTACAAGGGTGTGCACACAGTTTAGTATAGAATGTTCAATCCTGATCAGACTTTGCGTAGACTATATAGCTTTAAAAATATGTGTTCCTTAAAGAATTTTTACATCCCTGCAGTTTGAGCAGAAGAGTATAAGTGCGCTCAAATATATTAAGAAAGAAACTACTGAGATTGTCAGAGAGTATGATTCCCATTTTTAAAATTCTATTATCTAAGATTTCTTATGATATCCATGTAAGACAACATGTACAAATGGTTTCGTTGATGGCGTGAATACCCCTTTTTGGAGGGCATTATCACATAGTAACATACACTAATCCCACATGAATCACTTTAAGCAATCCTTACACACTGAGGAAGTTGGAAGTATAGACACTGGGGGTGAGCCCATTTTCAGAAGCACAAATCACAGGCTATGGCAAAGTAATTTGAGAAATTATCGGCAAAATTCAGCACATGAGATGCGCACAGGGATTTGGCTACACCAAATTATGAAGTGGAAGGTCACAGAAAGGATGTGTTTTTCCTCACATATCAATGCGCTCACTATTTGTTAAACTGTCAGATATGTAATTTAAACCATGATGCTATTTGTTTCCCATTCCTATAACGCATGTGATGAGAAAGAAGGTTCTCATTGCTAATGAAAAATCTATATGTCCATGACCTCATGACATGGAAGGACTATTGGCTGATTGGTCAGATCCATAATGATATATACATTGGTTTATGACAGATACAAGGGTTTTTAGATAAATCTAAAGGTAAAAATGAGCATCATGATTGGGATCACAATCAAGACACACTATGATCAGAATGAAGAGCGTGTTTTGGAAGGTGGTCATGGCAGAGGGTTGAGGATACCATAGTGCATTCAGAGGATGACATCTGTGGTGGATGAAAGAATTGATTTCCCTCATGGAACATGTTATACATGCGGGATCTCTTAACCACTACATGCGGTAAATGTCCTCAGAATATTACAGGTTCTTTCTATGGAAAAAATCATAGCTATGAGGGAGTGCCCCGACTTATATGAGCATTTTAGCAAAGAATTATAAATAAGAAAACAAAGGTACAGGGATGCTTAGGATACAACACACTATGAATAATCAGTAGATGCCCAAGTTGGAAATAATAATCCAAGGCAGTTACAAGTAAAGATCATGAACCATGCGCTGAGGCAGCACGTGCCAAAGGAGCATTATAGCAGAAGCCTACCATCACTAAGGAGGAGGTTCTACATGCACAGTTCCTAGATCCTTCTCCATCAGAAGGAGGTTTATCAGGAAAACCATGGAAGTTCTTAGGAATCTTCAGGGGTGAAATAAAATATTTAAAGGAGCAATCACGGAAGATGGAGCAAAAAGAAAGTATCAGATATGGTCCAAACTGATATGGATGACCTAAGATAAGTGTGTAAAAATTGTTGCACCAGGAAAGATATCATTCCACTACTAGGGAATTGGTTAAAAAGGAAACACCCCCTGCATACGCGTAATGATACTGAGACTAACAGGTATATCTTTCATGCAAATCTTCCCCCTCATATCCTAGATTATGAAAAGGAAAATAACTTTGAATGATGTTGTGGATGGACTGGCTATTGAGTAAATATACTGATTGATACTAACATGCGGAAGTCTAATGTTCTTACCTTATATGCATGGATAACAAATGGCGGAGACCCCCATTTCAGCCATCCTCTAATGTATTGTTCATCAATAATTAGACAAAGGCCACTCCCATCAGATTTTATAAAGATGAATCCTTTACCATACAAGGAGATAAGTTCACTGGAGATTTTGAGGTTTTAGCATCGGCATAGTTAGATAGCTTCCCAGTTCTATTGGGGCATCCTTGGTGCTATGCAAATAATGCTAATCTTCAGATCAACAAGGGATATATCAACTTTGAAAACAAGGAGGAAAGAGTTATTATCCCTTTAACAGATGACAAATCTTTTCCCTATGTTAAGCTCTTAAGTGAAGAAGACCTGAATAGGATTTATGTACATGCCATTTGGGACCCAGAGGTGCTTGAGAAATGTAAAGAAGGAATCCTTTAGTGGGAGGATACACAATCTATTAGCAATACTACAATTGTTGCTTGTGATAATTGGGCTCATAAAAATTATGAGTTAGTAGGACGTGAAGTAAAGAGCATATTTCCTAAGGGAAGAAAACCGTGTTGTATCAGGAGGATAAGTAACAATTAAGTACCTTGTTACACTAGAGAAGGAGATCCTATGGCGTTCTTGCGTGCCATGGAGGAATAGTGGATAGACCCCCTAGAGAGAAGAAATATGCTAGCATATACCCTACCCAGGACATCATCATGCTGGTGGGTGGTCCACAAGGATAATCTTATAGGATGGAATGAAATTAGGATTTCTCTTGCCACTAGGTTCTTCAGAATCAATGCAACTACTCAAATCTACACTTATCATGGTAATCAACCTGTTTAGCACCATGTTTAGAAGTGTGAGAGACTCTAGATAGAGGGGCAGGAAGCTTTACCTCCTTCACTCTGGGTGCACAAGTTTTATTCCACTTTACAAGGCTATGTGCATGCTTGGTATGTATATGTAGAATTCCATATAGAGACTAGAAATTGGAAGGATTTAATTGTAGGAATGACTAAGATGTTTGAATTCTTCTCTACCAAGCCTTCAGTGGAAGAAGCATTAAAAGTCATAAAGTGCTTAACTATGGGAGATAGTGCCAAGGCTGAAGAACTCCTTCAGGAATTATTAGATGAAGGAAACTCTAGAGCATGTCTTGTTGAAGAGACAGAGGCCGATGCCACACTACTTCAACACACTTTCCTTGAGAAAGAAAAAGGTAAAATGGTCTACTTAGTGGATGATGAAGAAGTATAATATCTGGATGTAAACCATTCAATAGGTAGGCGTGAAGTGTTGGATAGTGCAGATAATACCACACGTGCCTATGATGAACCTATGAAGACAAAGAAGGTGAATATTGGATCAGATAATGAGCCTAAGGAGGCCATAATTGGAGACTATTGGTTAGAATCTGAAGTGGCAAAAATCATAGAGCTACTATGAGATTATGAGGACTTATTCTCTCAAGGGTACCATGAACTTAAAGGCATGCATGAATCACTAGGGGAGTTGAGGATAAAGCTTAAGGAGGGTGTGCACCTAGTTAGAAAGAGACCCTATAGGATGAACCCCAACTTGTGTGAAAAGGTCAAAGAAGAGATTGACAAAATGTTGAAGTCTGGGATTATCAAGCCCCTTGATGATTCAGAATGGGTTAGTCCAATGGTGATCAGCATCAAGAAGGATGGATGGATTAGGATCTGTGTGGACTATAGGGATCTAAATTCTACATGTGTGACTGATCCCTTTACTATGCCATTCACTGAAGAAATACTAGAAGGTGTTGCAGGGTGCAAAATCTATTCATTTACAGATGTGTTCTCTGGGTGTCATCAGGTTAGGATTACCCAGGAGGATCAGGAAAACACCACTTTTACTACTAAATGGGGTAGCTTCGCCTATAATGTAATACCTTTTGGTCTGAAAAATATGCCTGCTATATTTTCACGCATAATTGTTCAAGCGTTCAAGGAGTTTATTCATAACTTCTTACAAGTTTATTTGGATGATTGTACGGTGTATGGATTAGTTAAGGATCATTGTGACAATTTGTGTTTAATGTTTGGAAGATGTAGACAGTTGAATATCTCTTTGAACATCAAAAAGTGCATATTTGCTACACCATTTGGGATACTGTTAGGACACATAATCTGCAAGGAAGGTTTGTTGGTTGATCCAGCTAAGGTTGTAGTCATTATAGGCCTAAAAGAGCCTACCAGTCAAAGTGAGGTGCAAGAATTTTTCAGCCATACAGGGTATTACAAGAAGTTTATTAAAGGATATGCCAAAGTGGCCACACCATTGGAGGAGTTACTAAAAGGGAAAGGTACATTCTATTGGGGATAACCGCAACAACGTGCATTTAAGACATTAAAGGAGAAACTTACTACTGTGCCTATTCTATGTTTTCCTTTGTAGGACCAACCATTTCATATACATGTGGATGCCTTTGACACAACCATTGGCATGGTATTGGATAAGTCTGGAGAAGGTATTATAGATCATCCTATCTATTTTTCTAGTAGAAAGTTGACTCCTGCAAAACAAAATTACACCACTATAGAGCACGAAGCTTTGTCAATGATCTATGAGCTTAATGAATTTAGAAAGTACCTACTAGCTACACCATTTTTATTTTATACGGATCAAATGGAATTGAAATATTTGGTAAATAAGCCCATTTTATAAGGGTGCATATGTAGATGGGTACTCTTATTTCAAGAATTTGATTTCACAGCTGTGGTAAAACCAGGAAAAAGTAATTCTGGACCAGACCATTTATCTAGAATACAATCAGGAGAAGAATCACAAGCGATTGAAGATACCATGCCCGATGCATAGTTATATAGGCTACAACGAGCACCATTAGAATTAGAGGAAATTGATATCTTTCTATGAACATGTATGGCACTAGAAGGAATAAAATCCTTAGAAAAGAAAGAACTTTCTATATGCATGGCACCCTACATGTTGATTAACGGTGACCTGTACAAATTAGGCTGGGATGAAGTATTGCACCGTTGTGTAATGTAACATGAGCGTACATATATTATGGAAGAAGCTCATGGTGGTATTGTAGGTGGCCATTATACATGTGATGCCATTTCTTGCAAGATTCTACTTGTTGGATTATGGTGGGAGACCCTGTATAAATATTGTAAGGATTATTGTAAGGCTTGTGATCACTGGGAATGTCTTGGAAAACTAGGACAATGAGATGAGATTCCATTAAGGACTATTCCTAGTGCAGATCCGTTTGAGAAATGGGCTATATATTTCATGGGTCCTATTTCACCAGCCATGCGCAGAACTGGATCGTGTTATATCATCACTTGCACAGACTATCTGACAAGGTGGATAGAAGCAACACCTACAAAGGATTACATAATGGCTACAATGGCTAGGTTTCTATGGGAAAATATTATTATGAGGTATAGATGCCCTTTAAGTTTGACTAGTGATAGGGGCACACATTTTCTTAATGAGAAAATCATAATTTTATTGGATGAATCATGATTGCACACCATAAGACTACACCCTATCATCCTCAGGCTAATGGTACTGCTAAGGATTTAAACAAAAAATTGAGCATGACATTGACAAAAATATGTGATGTTGGAAGAAAGGATTTGGATGATAAAGTATCTACAGTACTTGGGCATATAGAACAACATATAAAAGTTTAAACAAAGCCACACCATTTCAATTAGTGTTTGGCACAGAAGAAATTCTTCCTATACAATTCATGCTACCTTCTTTACGTATTGCGTGTGCTGGAGGTCTAGCTAATGAGAAAGCATTAGTAGAACAGATTGAAAAGTTAATCAAGTTGTATGAGCGGTGAGCCATAACACATTGGAGTCAAAAACAAGAGAAGGCTAGACAGAAAACATGGCATGACAGGTAAATCAGGGATAAAAAGCTTGAGATAGGATAAATGGTGCTCCTTTATGATTCTAAATTTTTTCTCCATCCAGGTAAAATCAAAGTACATTGGTTGGGATAGTAAGTTATCCCTCACATACTTGAAACATGTGCTTGTCAATTAGAGGCACTTGATGGAATACGGTTACCCAGTTATTTCAACATGAGTAGGTTGAAGCCCTACTATAAATAAGTCTTCTTGGTGTTTGTAATAAGGCAGTGTTGCTATTTAGATTAGATTTTCAATTCTTCATTTCCTTAATGTGTTTCCTTCTTTGTTACTATGCTTTGTCAATTTATTTGTTGTGTTTCTGTGTAATAAGCGCGTTTACGCACCACAAGGTAACTACTATTTGAATAATTTATATGCTTAGAGGACTGCACATACCCTTAGTGCGGGGTAGGGTGTTGATGTCTACATGGTACATGATTGATAGAAAATCAAGTACACATGAAAGGCAAATAACTGCTATGGGTGATATTCAAAGGTTATAAAATTGAAAAAAAGAGGTTAATCTATGGACACAAAGACCATAGATGGAGAGGAACGAATAAAAAAGTATAATACATTGAGGTAAGAAAAATGCCATAGAAGACTACCTAGTGGAAGGCACAATTGACGAGGTAATCAAGTGCATGGAAGCAAGTTGTAGATAATTTTGCAGCCAAAAGGTAGGAGGGTGTGTTAGAATGTTAATAGCTTAGGTGTCTAGATATACCTCACGGAAAGAATGAAAAATTGTTAATTAATGAGAGGATTTTTGGTATTTGGAAGAGCAATAAATGTACCAACTTTCTGAAAATTCTATATAAGGATGGGATGCAGGTTCATTTTTACCATTGCAATTAAGATAATTTTGGATAAGAGATAAAGTGCGTACGAGCCGAGAAATTATGTTGGGGTGCGAAGAGTGTGAAACCAGACATGGAGAGAAGGGTAGTGTGCATAAGAGAAGCTTGTGTTCCCATACGTGAAGGGTTTGAGTGAAGTAGAAATGCGTTACAAATCAATCTAGGGCACACAATTTTCACTAGTTCATGAAGATTTAAACTAGGATCTTGATTTGTTTGGTTACAGAGAGAAGAAAAGAGATAATTTTTCAGATGGCACAGAAGAAAGCACCCACAATAGGAGAAAAAGGGAAGAAGAAGGTTGAAGTGGAAGAAGAAATTACTCCCAAGAGTAATTTATCAGAAATGTAGTATCCAGAGGGCATGATTATGGGACAAGAATGGGATTCCCATTTCTTTCAATGTAAATTCAGTGATTACAACCATTGTATAAAACATTAGATAAGAAGGAGCTTGATGCATTGTTGAGCACAAAAATGAAACAAGTGACATAACAGAAGATATGCCAGTGTACGATGATACTGGTGAGAAGTTACTGAAGTAAATTAGAGTCTACCAGTTGTATGAGCTACCATACTTTGGAAGTATGAACCATTGTATCGATGGTTGATGAGAAGAGTCCATGAGGACTTCTTCTACTTTGCACCGGATGGAGGGTTAGAATCACAGTTGCTTTGATTTCAACAATGACAGGAATAAGGGCCTTAGGAGTGGATCTGGAGAGTGATTTAATGGATAAAGCTGCAATCCTAGAGACAAGGAAGGAGCTCGGGTATACCAAAGGTCATGCGTGGCATGGACATTGAAAAATTTGAAGAAGTACCCAGTAGTGTAGGAAGCTGCACATCTTGTAACAAAGTTTGAATGACCAAGAAAGCTGGTCGGAGGTAAACACAATGTGGTTGCACATTGCAAAGAAGATGTCTCAATGAGTGGTCTACAATATCACATATCACATAGCAAAGATAATCATTGAAGAAGATTGTAGAAATGTGATAAGAATAAGTTTTGGCACTGTTTTATTGTATTTGGTGTTTATGGAGATTAGAGTGCCTGATGGGCTAAAGGAGAAGATTTGGGAGTACCCCACAGAACACAAGTCACATGCGAAAAGATTTTGAAAGTACTTGTGCGATGGATCAATGGAGTGAGACCATTCAAGTAGAGGGCAGAGATTGGTATGATATAATCTACACAGTATTTGAAGAAGAGTGGCACATACCCAAGGAGTTTCTTCGGTGGTGGGTAAGGCAATATAAGTTTGTACAGTCTACCAACATTTTTGCATCATGTGATTTACGATGAAGGATGGAGCTTGGATCCCATGGTGTAAACATTCCATATGCCTTCATAACAAGATATTTCTAGGCATCCAGTTCACCAGTTTTTCAGATGCGCACCACCTAACCTTCAATGCAGACAAGGTAGATTGCGACTACCACACTCTGAGAAAGAAATATGTATATCAGGGTGAGAATGCCTACATTGAAAGGCTTATTTCAGATATTATAAGCATGAATACCTATGCAAGCTTAGTATTTGGGGACACCAGAGAAGCTGCTTGTGTACCTACAACTCAAACCCAAGCTATGGAGAACACCCAGTATGTGGAGAATGAGTTCATGCTCCTAGGGCCGCCAAAAGGGTAAGCATATAATGGAAAATGTTCCAAGCACCTAATCCCATAGAAACAAATCAAGTAGATGATGAAGAAGAGCAAGCATGAGGATAGTGGTGGTTTGGAGCGTTAGAGGTAGAAGACAACCTCCAAATAAGGAAGAAGTTAAGCATGTAACTACACCACCTCAGCCACAAGAGGGAGATGATGAGGACTTGGATGCAATCCAAGGAGAGTGTCACTTTAAAAGAGTATTAAAGAGAACAAGGACCTAAGGTACTTCTCCAAAATCAGTGTGCATAGATCACCTCAAATCTCTCCACAGAAGGAGACAACTAAGAAATAAGAAGGAGACAACTAAGAAAAGAAGGAATTTGAAGCTGAATGAGGAGGTGGAAGATTCTGAGGAAAGCACACCCAAATCCCCTACACCTCCAGATAATGAAGGAAGAACCAAAAGATGAAAGATATGAAGGATGGAGAGGAAGGAGAAAAAGAGGTAGATGAGACATCGATCAAAAACTACCTAAGGTATGCTCAGAATAAGCTCCAAATCTTGAAGCCCAAGTTCCTAAGGGGCCAAGATCAAAGAGAACAAGTGGAGAATATGTTCCACCATTCATGGGCTACGCTGAGGACACAGGTAAAATTTTCCACATCCATTTTCAAAGCACAATGACACAAAAGGAGTTGTATGGCTAAGAGCTGATGGATGAAGATATGGTAACCATGTGCTCACAAGGAAGCAACTGTCATGGTCAGATGTACACATGCACATGGATGAACTAGATTTTGATGTGTGTGAAGAGTCATGTGTATCAAGGAGGTTGAAGAAGACACCTCAGGCTAGGACACATAATAGTAAAGCCTACTTTTATGTCAGATGAACAAGTGAGAAATGCTTTGGTAAAGGTCTCGAAAGAGGTGGCACAGCATGAAATATGGATAAGGCTACAATAATTAGGGCACTGAGAGAGGAAATCAAAACTAAGGATGTAGGAAATAACATACCCTACAAGTAAGAAAAAGACTTGGCATCAGAAGAAGAATGTTGTTTTCATCAACATGGTAGAGGAAGTTGGGGACAATATCATGAAAGGAAAGCCACACTTAGAGCCAAAGGTACCCAAGACATGTTTCCTTCGGAAATGCATTATGTAATTACATTGGTGGACTTAGTGCTTGAAGATGAACCTCTACGCATGCTACTGCCAAAGGATACCAACATAAGAAGTAGAGTGGGAAAAGGCTTTGCAATGATGAGAAAGATTGCATCATATGAGGGGTTGCTTCAGAGCTTGCAAGAGGAACTGAAGAAAGTAGATCAAGCTGAATATTTGTACAACACCTAGAAGCAGTTATAAGAATGAGGACCATTTTGGAAGACAATGAAGTCCTGAAGGCCATGAAAGATGAGACCTTGGCCATACAGAATGATTAGCACTTGTCAAGCAGTAAGTGCACGAGGCCCTTTAGAACAGCTCAAGAACCACAAAAGGAAAGATTGGATGAGCTTGGGAAACTCATCCCGAAAAAGATGGACTTATTAGAAGGAAGAATGACTTCCATGTCCAGCATTGTGTTGGTCTTGTAGAATGAGAAAGGAGAGATTACAAAGGATGAGTTAGAGTCAATTGCAGTGGATATCCTAGAGATAGGTAGAGGCCACGCTCAATGATTGGAAGACTCTTAGAGGTGGAAATAAAAGAAGAATATCAAGAATTGATTATTCAGGTTGAAGTAGAAGATAATGCAGGGTAAAGACATTCTTTTAATTTCATCAAAATTCTTTCTATTCTTTATTCACATTCTTTGATTCATTTTTGGAGACAACCATTTCCATGGGGTGGCAATGCAACTAGTGTGGGGTAATGTTGGTCAGTCAAAATCTAGCACTTAGCGAAGGAAATACATAAGGTTTACACAGAAGAGTAGAGCACATTCAAAAGGGCACGAGAGTATCGGGAAGGAATCACACGTGCTGAGGACATAAGACAGATTCGGGACTTAGCCATTTTTACAGATGAGGATCTATTTTTAGAGATAGCATGCGGACAGTACACAAACCAGTTAGAGAATTAAGCAACGACACATTGGATATTTTTGGAGGATCAGATCTACAAAGCACTTTGCATGGATACAGGATGAGAATAGATCTACTACTGTACAATTAACTAAAAGAAGTCTATTATTAGCGCACTTACATGTGTGGATATTTTTGTAATGGACACGTGGCTAATAATAGCATGTGACCTATTTTGGGATTAGATAAGCAATGAAGGGAAATTCCCCACCCTTATAAATATGTAGTGAATTTTGTAGCATAAAGGTGTGTGTGTGTGTGTGTGTGTGTGTGTGTGTGTGTGTGTGTGTAGTGGTGTGTGAGAACTGAGTTATTGTGAGGTTATGCTGTCAAATCTGATGTGCGCATAGACTATGGTATTATCTATTGTAATGAAGCTTTTGTGTATTTATCATGTTTAATATAATGAAGATATATTGGCTGAATCAAAGTGTTAAATCCTGAGTATAATTGGTTCTTGCATGCTTTATTTCATCATGGTTATCTTTTAAGTATGTTATTCTCTAGATCTAGATCTGAATATGTACTATAGAATGATATGTTATAGTCATAGATCTCAATGCTTTAAGTCTTCATCATGCTAACATCCTGCAACATCAACCCTAAAAAGGGGGCCTAGTACCTTTGCGTGCTTTGGGTGAGCACTCAGTCTAGGCTGAGTGATGTGCCAATGTGCATGGGCTTGTATTGGTAAATTCTAGGTTGCATCACTGTGGTTCCGTTGTAGCCTAGAAGTTGACCAATACAAGCCCAGGTATGCTCTGAACATCACTCAACCTAGACTAAGTGCTCACATGAAGAACAAAAAAGGTACCATGTCCTTCTATAGTGGTTAATTTATCTAATAGAGACAAGTTATCTTAGCATGATCCAAGACTTAGATTGAATTCAGAGTCTATGCCTAATATATTCTGATTCCTATAGTGGGTGATCCCATGATCTAGGATATAGAGAATAAATGACTGTAAATAGATAACCTTTGAATGATGAATCTAGAACATGCAACAATGCCACGTATAATAATGATAAAACTTTGATGGAAGTCACATACATCTTACAATGTCTTGATTATAATTCAGCTGGAATACACCGAAGATTTCCTCTAGTGAAGTATGACATGTAGTATAACGCTACCATGCGCGATGTCATATTTGGTAGCATTAAGGGCCATTATAACACAATTCTCACTAGTGACACTCTCTATACTACACATGATTCAATACATATTTTGGAAGGGTGGGGAATTGGTCCTAAGACCGCTTATCTGAATCCCAAGAATAGGCCTACGCAAGTGCTAGGTATTGAGCCACGCGTTATGTTACGGTGGAAATAGCCATCACATGTAAGTGCGCTAAAAATAGACTTCTCCCTCTATCATGTGTTAACTAATAAGTAGTCAAAGATTCCTATCCTCTCTTTTCCTATATCCATGTTTTAAGTGCTTCTCATGAAGCTAGATCACTTTGGACTACTAAAACCAGCCAATGCGTGTCACTGCATGGAGTCTCTAGGTGTGATATGCTGCAAAATACTCCACATGCTAGAGTCTCTAAAAATAGATCCTCATCGCAAAAATGGCTAAGTCCCGAACCTATTTATGTTCTGATCACGCTCAATGGGCCTTCTAATACTCTTGTACCTTTGAATGTGCTCACACTTATTTTGGGTCAACTAAGGATCCAGGGATTTTTTTCAACTTTGTGACTTCAATCTCAAAGTTGTGGGTCTACATATTTTAAGCACTTAAGGCCCCCTGAGAAGGCCAATTTCCATCTAGATTAGAAATTCCTAGTGCTCCCCTACTCTAGAGATATTGAAATGTAATTCCTATCTAACTCTACTCGTAATTTTTTGAGTTACCAAGGTGATAAGGCGATGCTTAGGAAGGATTTTTTGCCTAGACTAGAGTGGGCGATGGCAGGCCTAGGGAAATATTTTTTGCCAGATGGAAATCACGGACCGGTAGAGAGACATTTTGACATTTTTCACTTTTCGCAAAGAGGGAACAAGTATCGTTATGGGTCCATCGGTCATCCAGAAGGGTTTTTTTTTTCATAATTGGAAAATGAGGGCCAGCGGACCTAGGAGTTTCTGAAATGGGACATACAGCGGGTCTGCGAGTGAATTAACGGCATGAAAACATAATTTCCCAAGTGTGACATGAAATGAGCCAGCGGGTCTACGGGGGACTTTGAAAATTTTTTACTTGCTCATGAAGATATGCACAGATTTTCAAGTGTGGGCAACTTGAGCCTGAGGAAGGTGTCATTAGCCGTTTACAGAAAATTCATAGATCCCACGGCAGGGTGACCACGTAGAAAACCTGCATCAGCACAACTCCAAGTGATGCCCTTGCAATCCAAAATGGACACCCCACATTAAGCACCAGGCATTCCACTGTGTACAATAGGTCCATAAAGTGACAGATTCGAAAGTTGACGATTCAAGAATGGGGGAAAAGCTAGATGGAACGTCAAATTCCTTCGTGTACGCAATCAACCACCTTCATTACGAAGGTGCTTTGACCACATCTGATAGACTCTAAATAACCCACTTGGCCACATGCCACTGTGTCCTAGTTGCCATAGACAGGAAAAGCATTCCCATACTAAAAGTCAATTAGAGGTAGGCCAGAAAAATATACCACGTGTCTGCACTAGCAGTAACTTCAAAAATACGAAATTTGGGAGCGGGTTCCTTTATTTCAAGCGCCAAGCCTCCATGTGATCCAAGGTAAGACATGATTTCCCTACCAAGCATAGAGGAGACTTAGACAAAATACAAAGAATTGAACAGGCAAGTGGAAAGATCCACATGTCATCTTTGGCACACTTTCAAGAGTTATATTCAATCTAGAGGTGGCCCCCAAATATGTGCCAGCTCACCACGTGTCTCATCAATGCGGCTTAATTTCAACCTCTGCGGCTTGACTTTCCCAGTTCCTAAATGAGCACTACCAACTTCTCTACTTGACATGTGCTTAGAGTCTGAAGAGATAAAGTCGGCCGTTGAAAAGTCCAAAAGCCTATGGAGACCTCCATCTATCTTCAATCTGTGTAACTTTACCCATTTTAGAAAAATCCATGGCTTTTGGTAGTTTCCAAATGTAGCTTGCTAAAAGCCTCCACGTGTCCCTGGTCGAGCACAGTGTCTCAGCCAACATAGATTCGGACTTCAGGTGCAAATACAGAGGAAACCTTTGGATCCCGTGCAAGCAGCCACGTGTTCAGTCCAACGGTGTACTTCAAGAGCGAAAGGAAGGAGATCCAAGTTATTCATTTTTTCACAAGGCTGCAAAAATGTGGCAACAATGGTACAGATAAGACTCTTCCATTACCAATATTGTGTTCCCGTAGGACCTTGATCTTCATAAAGCCATATCCATTTCGATTGGAAACTCAGATTTGGACAGGAGAGGAGTTCCCATTGGAAATATGCTCATTCGTCAGCTTGGAATCACCTACCTCCACTTACTTTTTTGGTCCACTAATTTCAGGGGCTTTCAGAGTCTCCCACTTGCCATGTGTGTGATTTGAATACAAGTGGGCCTCTTTCTTTCGAGTACGGGACAACAACAGAGTTAAATGGGAATGTTACAGTGAGACTCTTCATTGCTTGGCATACTGGATTTCAACTTCTTTTTGAAGTGATTAGAGTAGACGGAATGCCTAGTGCATCATCCTTCAAGGTCGTTGAAGATCATGGATTCATATTTTCCCTCTCTCGATGCTTTACTCTCATTCTTCTATAGTCATCCTGTAAACGAGGGGCATATTCATGAATTTTTGTTCATTTTTTCTCTCTTGACGCTCCTCTCTCTTTCTTCCTTAGGATAGCTAATGTGGAGTCTGAAGACTCCTTATCATCATTCCTGTAATGGCATTTTCTCGCTTCCCTTTGCCTCTAGTTGATCTCTGTACCATGATGACGGGGTTTGGAGTCTTGGGATACAAATATGTTTCAGGGTATGGATTTAGGGTCAATTGGTGTTTCTTATGGTTGTTGTCCAAATAGAGATAAATACAGAGATCAACCCTAATTCATCATTGTCAGGTTAATACCTTGCAATTGACATAGCTCTGGATGTTTATTGGGCGTTCTGGGAGCACTATTTCTGCTTAATGGGTTGTTAAAGTGGTGTTCTGTGTGAACTTCATGTTTGGTTTGTGGTGAAACATCTACTGTCCAAACTACTGCCCTCCTTGAAATTGATAAAGGATCTCTTAAACCTCACTTCAGGTAGATTATATTTCTGATCAGTACCACTTCCTAAACATTTGGTGTCTTCAATCACGCTTAGCTGTAGGCTCTCCTTCAATTTCTCTCACTCTCAAATGTCCCCTTTGAATGGTTATATTAGGATAGGTGGTAGCTCTTCCATACACTAGACGTACTGCTTGTGGCAGGCAGATGAGGAAGTACTGAATCCAGCGCTTATCTGGAGGTAAATATCAAGTTTTTCAAGTCCCACAGATTGAGAGATGGTCAAGAAATGTTTTGTAATCACATTGAATGCCCCACTCACAACCAGGGAATTTGGGGCTATTGTGATTCTGCAATAACATTTATTGGCACACCCGGTGGGACCGAGAGGTATTCACTTCATTTCATAAATTTAATCAACATATAGATCTTGGTGAGATCGAAGTTCCTTTAGAAGTAACATGGTGCAAAGCACATCTAGTGAGCTTCATCTACTCAACAACCCATGGTACCTGAAGTTTTGATCCAAACCTTGATCCCATTCACATCTCGACCCACTTTGGTCTAGAATTCCATGGTCTCCCATTTTCAGTCCCATTGCCATGATGAGTTATTGTTGTATCATTGACTTCATTCCCCTCATTGGAACTCCATACTTGCATCAGATGGGCCTACGGTGAAATCCTACTTCTAGGATTGTATTTCCCAGACTACTTTGGATCTCAGCAGAAATGGATCAAAAAATTCCCAGAACAAATTATGCTTCAGTCCATAGTTGGGAGCAGGGTCATAAACCATTTTTTATGGACACTTATCATTTGAGATGCAAGGGGATGTCATATAGTTGGTGACAACTTCACTAGGAAAATGTCTAATTTGTAGGATGAGATCTAGCCTTTGGATGCACACATAAGTGCAATCAAAGGCCGCCACTCACAATGAAAGCTGATTGACAAAAATTGGCTATAAGGCACCTTATCCATGGTCTGGACCCTCATGCCAAGACACTTACAAGAACTTATGAGAATAAGGATAGAGCTTCCACATGGTTAAAATGTTACCTCACCTTGTGCATCTCGGATTGAGGATAGTGAGGCATATGAGAAATGTGCAAGACAACCTGTTTCTAATGGGTCAGGTCAGATCATTAAGCTCCTAAGTCCTTCATTTTCTCTTTCTCAAACCTCTATCATTGCAGCAGTGCCACTGAGTATAGCTAGAAAGATCTAGCTGTCCCTAATGACTGAATTCCCTTCTCCATACAAGGGAGCGAGTATCCATAATGACCTCAAGGAAAGCTTCGAGTTTTCCCATCTAGATTCAAGTCCCATCTACCTGAGGCTGGATGACCATAAATGATCTAAGGTTAGTACCAATGCTTACTTCCAATGAGCCAACGTATCATGTTCAGACAGACTTGTTGACAATAAAATTTTACTCCATAATTTCTATTTCATTAATGTATGTATTAGGAATAGGATGTTGTTAAGTATAATTAGTAGTAGCGTCTCAATAGAAGATAACGGCGCTGTCAGATATGGTGCCACCAATAATGTGGAGTACGGTAACAGTCAAAAGTCCAATAGGAATGTTGTGGTAAAAAGTAAATATTTGTCGTAAGTTGTCCGGTAATGTTAAAATGTCAAATTTTGGGTAATTAGAGAAGTAGGGTCTACATGATTAGGAATTAGAAATATTGTATTGGTAATAAGGACAAGGAGTGAGGTCATAAATATTTTGTGTATTTTATTTGTAAAAAGTCTAAAAATGTGGAACCCATGTAAAATGATAAGGTTTATCTTATCTTAAAAGATAAGCTTACATGTACAGATAAGAGTTAAGGTATGGAATATGATTCGTCAGAGTGGATTTCTTATCCTATCTTAGAGATAAGATGGATAAGCCTAGAAAGTTCTATAAATAGAGAGGCCACCCCCCTCATTTAGTATAGAAGGAAGTAGTGAGAAATATTGTATGAGTAAGTGTGCAAAGGAAGCCATCAATTTAAAGGTGTGTTGAAGAAGCCATTAAGAGGTGTAATTGTAAAGTTTCTCCCATAGTTCTTGGTGTAAGGAAAGTGAAGTCAATAACACTTGAAGTAACTCATGGGTGAGATTGTAACAGTTTCATGTTAATATTATAATTTACACTTGATATTTCAGATTTGTCATCATTCCGTCTTATCATAGTCGATGGTATTCTTGTGTTTATATTTGTTGGTTTGTTTCCAGATTACATCCACCAAACTAAAGGTTGTACATTAGTAAATAATCATAGCACGAGCAATTCCCGGTAAAGAATTATCATAGTGCTGGATTGATGATGACATTTTGGTTCCCTTTCCGGGACCAGTCCTGAAGTTGTATGTTATGGTTGTCATAAAAAGGGTCATTATAAGTATAATTGTCCAGACAGAGCTTCTACATCTGGTATAAGGGATAATGATAGAGGAAAAACACCTGTGAATTCTTTTGATGTAGTAGATAAGAGCATAAATAATGAAACAGATGTGTTTGTAACAAAAAGAAAGAAAGAAAAAGATAACCAAGATGGAAATGATCCTAAGAAAATGAAAGGAGAAACTAGTAAGAAACATAGGAGAAGAAAGTTGGGTATGCAGGATTTTCTGATTTCACAGGGACAAGGACCATACTCCATCTTAGAAGATCTGTCCAAAAGGCCTGTAAATATTACATATGGTCAACTCTTGGCTATGTCTTCTGAGAAGAGGCGGGAGCTGCGAAGTGGACTAAATGCTCGACAAAGGAAGGAGGTTGAGGTCCTTGTTTTAGAGGTAGAGGTGGATCCCTACGCTCCACAAGCTGAGGTATTATGTAATGGTATTTCAATTCATGATGTCTTAGTTGATGGAGGTGCTGCAGTTAATGTAATTACTGAGTCTGTAATGAATATGTTGGCTTTAAAAATTGATCGCCCCTCAACACTTATGTTAAGGTCATTAAATAAGGGAAAAACTAAACTAGAAGGTGTTGTTTCAAATATGGAAATATCTGTTATATGAGTTGTATGTGTGGTAGACTTTCAGGTGATGAAAAATGGTACTGTTGCGTACCCAATGTTGTTGGGAAGACCATGGCTAAAGAGAGTTCATGCAAGAAACTACTGGAATGAAGGCTTCATGACACTTGGACATGGTAGAGAGAGGGTGAAGATAAATGTGATCCCTCAGCATCATAAGGTAGAACCTGTGGATTCAAGTGATGAAACTAATGATTGGACATCTTCTGATTACTCTAGTACCAGTGAATTGGACATAGAAGATGAAGAAAGTGAGGTTGATGTTTCAGTCATGGATATCCTTCTAGTCACACCGACTCATGAACCCATAAAATTATCTGAAGAAGAAATTGATGATCGTCTCTGAAAAATAAAGATTGGTGATGCAGTGATGGAGAGTGAGAAGGAATGCTACCTCTAGCTCTTTTGAAGGTACATACACCTTTTCAATTTTGATTACAAGGAACTTTGTCAAGTAAGTTGGGTAGAACATTCTATTGAGTTGGTAGATGGTGCTAAGCCCATAAAGCAAATGCCATATAGATTGAATCCTAATTTTCCCAAGACTGTAAAAGAAGAAATAGATAAGTTGCTTGATGCAGGATTCATATTTGCTATGGAGAATTCAGAATGGGTTTCTCCCATTGTGATCTCAATAAAAAAGAATGGAAAGCTATGAATTTGTGTTGATTATAGGAACCTCAATAAGGCAACAAAGAAGGATCATTACCCTCTTCCATTCTCAGATCAGATCTTAGATGAAGTAGCTGGCCATGAGTGCTATAGTTTTGCTAATGGATATAGTGGATAAAACCAATTTCATATAGCAGAGAAAGATCAATTGAAGACCACGTTCACCACTCCTTGGGGAATTTTTGCTTATAGAGTTATGCCTTTTGGGTTGTGTAATGCTTCGGCAACATTCCAACGTTTAATGAATAGAGTGTTTGAACCCTACATTAGGAACTTCATCAGAGTATTTCTGGATTATTTTTGCATCTATGGGAGAAAGATGGACCACCTGCACTAGATGGAGATAGCATTTCATAGGTTACATGAAGCATAAGCCTCACTAAACCCTACAAAGTGTGTCTTTGGATGTTCTAAAGGTATTTTGTTAGGGCATGTTGTATCCAGAGATGGTATTGGTACTGAACCTGATAAAGTTTCAAAAATCAAAGAGTTACAATTTCCTATGAATAGAAGTAAGTTGAGATCATTTTTAGGCCATGTGGGTTACTATAGAAGGTTCATCAAGAATTTCTCAAAGATTACACAGCCACTAACCCAGTTCTTGAAGAAGGATGTTACTTATGAACTAGGAAATAAGGCCCATGAAGCTTTTGAACAACTGAAGGAAGCCCTGGTGTCTTCACCTGTTTTAAAGAATCTAGATTGGAGTAAGCCATTCATTGTGTATACTGATGCCTCAGGTGCAACACTAGGAAGTACTCTGAGCCAAAAGGATGAAAATGGGAATGATCATCCAGTTTACTTTGGGAGCAGACAAATGAGCAGTGCTGAGGTAAATTATACTGTAACAGAAAAAGAGCCTCTAGCTATCATTTTTGCTGTAAAGAAGTTTAGAAATTACTTGCTAGGGCAGAAATTTATAGTTGTAATAGATCATCAGGATCTAAAATATATTGTAAATAAGCCTAACCCATCGGGGAGGATAACAAGATGGATAATTTTGCTACAAGAATTTGAATTTGATATTATAGATGGGCCAGGAAAGAAGCATGTCAATACAGATGCACTCTCTCGAGCCTATGAAGGTTTAGGTTCATCTTGTGATGATGATGATTTCCTAGATGCAACATTTTTATCCTGTGACACAATCCCTAGTGAATACATAGATATTTGGAATTATCTGAATGAATTCAAGTTTCCTGATGGTGCCAATGCAAAGACTAAGAGGAAGATTACTCAAGCCAGTCCATCCATATTCTATTATGCATGGAGTATTATTTCGAATAGGACCTAATGGACAGTACAAGAGGGTAGTTGGACGTGATCAAGGGAAGGAGCTGATAGAAGAATTCCGTAATGGTACATGTGGAGGAAAATTCTCTGGACAACTTACAACAAGAAGGATCTTGGATGCATGTTATCACCGACCCACTTTTTTTAGAGATTGTTATAATTATTGTAAGACATGTGATATTTGTTAAACACATGGTAACCGTAAGACTTCATCAGCTCCATTATGCCCTATTATTCCACTTGATCCCTTTGAAAAGTAGGGAATGGACATTGTTGGTCCACTTCTAACTACCCCATGCCAAAAAAAGTATATTGTAGTTGCCATATATTATTTAACCAAGTGGGTTGAAGCTAGGCCATTGAAAACAACTTCCATGGATGATGGTGGCAAGGTTCATATATGAATGCATTGTCACCAGATTTGGTTTGCCCATTAGAAATTGTAACAAATCAAGGAAGCCACTTCATTAATGAGGTGGTAGAAGCCCTAGTCAACAAGTTTTCTATTAAGCACAGGAAGGAAACAACATACAAGCCAAGCAAAAATGGATAGGGGGAACGAAACAAATTTTGTGTTGTGTCAAATTCTAGCAAAAGATGCAGCCTTGCAGGTACATAAAGTGGGATAAAAGGATTCATGCAACTGTGGGCACATAGGGCAACATCAAAGTCAGCAACATGATACTCCCCATTTCATTTGGCTTATGGCATTGATCCAGTTCTTCCTACTGAGTTTGATATTCCCATTGTGAGGGTTATATGAAAAATGAAAGGATAGATGAAAGTGATTCAATAAAAGAAAGGTTGGTACATCTTCATTTGCTAGAGGAAATAAGGGAAATAGCGAAGGATACAAGATATAAGAAGAAAATGAAGCAAAAGGAATACTTTGATCAAAAGATCTGTTGGTCTCCATTTCATGTGAATGACTTGGTTCTAGTATATGATTCCAGATATAAAAAAGAAGATAGAGAAAATTTCTTCCAAAATAGATTGGGCCCTACAAAATATCAGCTGTGCATGAAAATGGTACATACCGACTAGAGGAATTGAATGGTACTCCCATTACAAAATGGGTCAACCATGACAAGTTAAAGATTTTTCAAGCACCAGAATAGTCTACTCCGAGGACGGAGTAGAAGCTAGGAAGGGGGAAGATGTTGACACTAAAAATTTTCCTCCATAATTTCTATTTCATTAATGTGTGTATTAGGAATAGGATGTTGTTAAGTATAATTAGTAGTAGCGTCCGATAGAAGATAACGGTGCTGCCGGCACGGATGTCACCAATAATGTATAGTACGGTAATAGTTAAAAGTACAATAGGAATGCTGTGGTAAAAAGTAAATATTTGTTCGTAAGTGGTTCGGTAATGTTAAAATGTCAAAGTTAGGGTAAGTAGAGAAGTAGGGTCTACATGATTAGGAATTAGAAATATTATATGGGTGATAAGGACAAGGAGTGAGGTCATAAATATTTTGTGTATTTTATTTGTAAAAAGTCTAAAAATGTGGAACCCATGTGAAATGATAAGGTTTATCTTATCTTAAAATATAAGCTTATATGTACAGATAAGAGTTAAGGGTATAGAATATGATTCGTCAGAGTAGATTTCTTATCCTATCTTGGAGATAAAATGGATAGCCTGGAATTTCTATAAATAGAGAGGCCACCCCCCTCATTTAGCATAGAAGGAAGTAGTGAGAAAATATTGTATGAGTAAGTGTGTAAAGGAAGCCATCATTTTGAAGGTGTGTTAAAGAAGCCATTAAGAGGTGTAAGTGTGAATTTTCTCCCATAGTTATTGTTGGAAGGCAAGTGAAGTTAGTAACGCTTGAAGTAACTCATGGGTGAGATTGTAATTATTTCATGTTGATATTATAATTTACACTTATATTTCAAACTTATCATCATTCCTTCTTATCATAGTCTATGGTATTCTTGTGTTATGTTTGTTGTTGTGTTTCCAGATTCCATCCACCAAACTAAAAGCTGCACATTAGTAAATAATCATAGCACGAGGAGTTCCTGGTAAAGAATTATCATAGTACTGAATTGGTGATGACAAGACCTTGACACTTAGTGAAGAAAATATAGAAGGTTCAAGCAGGAGAACAGAGTGCATTCAAAGGCATGGAAGCATCAACGAAGATCACACACAGAATAGAGACAGATTCAGGACACATCCATTTTCATGATGAGGATCTATTTTTGGAGGTAGTGTACGGAGCACTCAAAGAAATTGGAGACTTGTGCATCACGCATTCACTATGTTTGGAGGATCAAATACAAAGCTCTTTACATGGACATATGTCAGAAATAGATCTACTACTGTCAGTTTACTAAAAGTTGTCTATGGTTAACAGTCTTGCATGTAAGCCTATTTTTGTAATGGTGCATAGCTAACAATAGCATGTGACCTATTTTGGGATTAGATAAGCGGTGAAGGGAAAGTACCCATCCTTATAAATATGTGGTAAACTATGTGGTAAAGGGGGGATATATATAGTTATATACATGGAGATAGAGAGAGAGCATACATGTGTGAGATCTGAAATATAGCGAGATTATGCTGCTGAATCTATTATGTGCATGAGCGTATACTACTGTTATTGTAATGAAGCTTATTTGTATTTACTACAATTAATATAACCAAGATTATGGACTGAATCAAGGTGTTATCAGGTTTACCATTTAGTATTACATGCTTGATTTCATTATGGTTATCCTTTAATGCTATTATTTTCTAGATCTTGATCTGTATATGCGCTATAGAAAGATATAATAACTATAGATTTGAATGCTTAAAGTGTTCATCATGTTAACATCCTACAACACCAACCCTAAAGAGGGGTCTGGTACCTTTGTGTGCTTTGAGTGAGAGCTCAGTCTAGGCTGAGTGATGTGTTAGCGCGTCTGGGTTTGTATTGTTGAATCCTGGGCTGCATCATTGGTTCCATTGTTGGGATCTCTTTTCAGTTGTTTTAAGGATGGTTCGCAATGAAGACATATCGGTTGACCTTAGAAAGTGTTAAGGAGTGGATACATGATCTGGAAGAAGAATACAAATAGTGGTTAGACATTGGATTTGAGTTTAATACACGCGTGTGGGTGGAACAAAATCTGTATGATAGTTTATATTAGAGCTTTTTCACTACCTTTCAAGTAGAATTGTACTAGTGGTTGATTGCTTATGCATCTAAGAGGAATTGGAGGTATCGTGCACTTGTTTGGATGTAAGAATAATTTCAGGTCCTTTATAAGTCTGATCTGATTTGGACTTGAGCTGTGGATACGTGGTTCTGTGGTGTTTTGAACAGTTATATCTTGGATTACTCAATTTCCACTTATTCATGCCCAGAGGTAACTAAATTCTAGTTTTTACGATATCCAAGGGGAACTTACCTACAAGGAATTCTAATGAAAATCAAGATCTTGATGGTAACTTTGAATTTGGAGAGTAAACCGATGGCTAACAAAAACCCACCATGTGTGGGGACAGAAGCAGGGAACCTTCCTTGACCTCATGTAAAAGTGCACTAGCAGAGACGATCTAGGTTGTAGGCATGCATCTGAATCCACCTAGCAACCTTGTCCTTACGCTTGGTTTTCCAGCATATAGTACAACAAGCAGTCATCAAGCTAATTCAAGCAGTGGAAGAATATGAGCGAGTCTTATGAAAGATACAATAATGGCAATGCAAATGGCTTCGTTGTTATATGGGAGTAATTTTCCGGGAGTATCATCAACACATAGTACAGGTGCGCCAATTTTCAGACTAACTTATGGCAGTGGTAATGCTTCACAGACCATCGGGTTACAGTGCAGTTCTACTGTTGGGACATAGGGAAGTACATATTCTTGTCCAATCCCAATTACATGTTTAAGATCAGGAGGCATAGGTAGCTCTAGCTCTGGCAGATCTGATGGTTTTGGAGGCAGCGTGTAGTGCCCACTACCCTTTGACACCTTTTGATGCTTATGTTGATACTGTTGATTTCATTATAGATATTACTATGTTTTGTTTAGTATGATGGTTAGATGTTAGATCAGGGATTATTATTGATCTGGATTTAGTTATTATGAATGATGATTACTAGAGACATTTTTTTATATGTAGATGGTGCTATACTATTTGACATGGACATATTATAGATGTTGATTTGGACATGTGACATTGGATATTGTGAGTAGACCTAGTATGGAAGATTATTGATGATGATATAGTTGATTAATTAACTGAAAATGATAAGGTTGATTTCTTGATGTTGTTGTCATTCACATGTTTAGATGATCTTGAGATGTTGTTTATATCATTTTGGATGTTCTGATATGGCCATGGAGGCTGAAGGAGGTATTTGTGTTTTGCAGGTTAAAATTATCATGACAATGACGGGGGACTAGAGACTAACCATATTGGAATTCTAGGTGAATTCAACAAGGTCACCATGGCAACATATTTTGTGTGCATGTGTGTGTTGTGTTATGTAAGGGATTCCCATAGGGGGAATCACCTTTGAATGTGACCATAGGGGCTTTATGTTTTGTTAATGTGGTTTCTTTATTAATGGTTTGCATGTGTTTATTTTGTGATGTGTTACCCTTTTCATTAGTTATTATATGTTATGTTAATGTTGTGGATAATCATGTGTTAGAATAAATAAATCAATATGCCATAACAATGTAATTAATGAAGTTGCTTGCTCTTAAATGTAATGTGTAAAAATGTGTAAGGGATATGTAAGATAATGTAAGATAGATTTTGGAGTGTGAAACACTTCATCCTCTTGGGAATTCGAATTTGTCCTTGGAGGCTATATTTGGAGGCTTGTGGGACAAGTTAAACTTGTCCCACACCTCTTAAAAATCATTCACCAACCATACCTATGGTTTGGAGGTTAAATTTAGACCTTTTTAATGCATTTTGAAATGACTAATTGTAAGTTTTAATTACACTTCTCTTACATGTTTTAAATTCAGTCCTTTTGGGGTATGGGTTATTTTTGAGTGTGTAAGTTAATTTGTCATTTTATTTATTATGTTTAGGTGAGTGATGTTGACTTTGATCTTAGGGTTGAGGAAAAATGATGTGGCATCCCATATGGATCCACATCATCCTCTTCTCTTCCCTCTCCTTTAAAATTTAAACTCCTTGCTTGTTTGGAGGGTTGTTGAAACTTTGTTTATTCCTCTTGGGGTGAATTTTTCTTGTTGTTTTTTAGTCTTGCTTGTGAAACGAGTTTGGAGTCATTTCCATGCTAGTGTGTTGCTGATTTTAGACTGCATTTTGGTATTAGGAAACTTGATGATCTTGGGACAAACTCCATTATGGAGAGGTAGGAACTTAAGCCTTTTGAAAATGTTTCTTCTCTTTCTATGCATGTTTAAAATGGTGAATGTTTTATGTGTGTGTTGGCTGGTTGGGTAGATTGCTTAGGAAAAGGTGTAGGAGAAGGCTCTGGGGAATTATTATGGGGGGTCATAATGAAATGCCATTGGCATCAGATTTTTTTGGAGGGAGTTTGGGCTTGGGATCCACCTTAGAAAATAAATAGCTTGCATTTCTTACTTTGTGGAGGGCATAAGGAAATTTGTGGGGGGCATAAGGAGGGATTTTGTGGGGGGCATAAGGAGGGATTTGTGTGGGGGGCATAAGGAAATGTGTGTGTGATGAATTAATTGGTGGTTTGTTTTTGGTGGATGCCCAATTCGCAATTGGGAGACATAAGCAGCTTCCCCCATAGACCCTTTCTCTTGTTGGCTTGTTTGATGAAGCCTCAGTTTTGTTTGCACTTGTTTAATGTAGTTGTGAACTACATTCTTCTTGAAATGTGTTTTAAATGTGAAAATGTTGCATGTTTGTTATGGAAGCCTTTGTTGCCATGTGTTGTATTGCATCTCTTATTTCAATATGGTTGGGGCTTGGGGGCTAATGAGGAAGGATGGTTTCTCCCTTGTCATTTATATATCTTGGTTGGGTGGAGAGTTTTGGCTTTCCCCCTTCCTTGTTGTGATCAAGATGAAAATATGAAGAAACTAGCATGTTGCTGTTTTTGAGCAAGAGGAATATATAATTTGACAGTCCCTTCTTTGAGCAAGTTCATTGTAATCCTTCCCACTTTGGAGTGGATGAATTGTATAGCAATTTGTAGTGTGAAGATATGTGTATTGGTAATGGAAGATTGAAATTGGAATTTGAAATGTAAAGAAGTTATATTATATTCTCTGTTTTGAAAGGAAATGTTAAAGGATGTTACATGCATTGCATTTTGTATTTAGAAATCAAATGGGAAAGAGATAAATTGTAAATTTGTTCGTTGGGAATCAATAAAGGAATGCTCATACCTTCTCATAATTGTATGATTTTGCTAGAATTAAATTGTTTTTGTGAATCAGAATCTTCTATTGGAATGAAGAAAATGCATATGAAGGAAAAGACAATGTTTTGTTCTCTTGAAATGAGTTGAATTTAGAAATTAGGCTTCATATAATTGTTATTGAATGGCTGACTGAATCAATTGAATGCATTAGACTAGAAAGGAAATGAATTCTCACACTTGGAGGATGGAAAAATGTTTAATAACCTTCAATTTTGATCTTTGTTTTAATTTTCTGAACATGGCAAATCAAATTTAGCAAAGAAATGAGAAATTCAAACTTGCACCAAGAAATAAGATATGAAACATTGAAATTTATATGTAACAAGTCCTAAGGAACTGCAAATTGACCTTTAACACTTAAGAAAGGACCCTCATAACTTTATAAAAATCCAATTTGAACTTGCACAGTCTGTTTTGCTTGTCAAAAGAAGGAAAATTATCAATTGCAACTCAATAAACTAAACTGAATCTTGAAACATCTCTTAAATCCATCCAAGAACAAGCCTCCATGTCTGTTTGACATGTTGAGTAAGTAGGAGAATTAAAAATCTGAACGAAAAATTTATAAGTTGAAGATTACTCCCAGTTTACTTCTGCAAAACCCTACAGATTTTTTTCATCAAATTGACCACTTAAACTTCATCAAATTTCAAAATTGATGACTCTATGTGTAAATAGGTCTTTGAGAAATTTTCTAAAAATTCCTCGTTTGCCTAAATCTAAGCTTCCTATCAAAAGTTATGGCCATTTGAAGTTTTACTTCAAATTGGCATTCCAAAAATAAAATAAATGTAATTGTTAACTTTATTTTTTTGACTTTGGAAAAATTTCCACAAAAATTTCCGCGGCCCCTGTCATTCCGCCACCAATCAGGACCTGCCACGTGGCACCTCAGAGGGGCCAGACCAAATTTTAAAACTTGTCTTTTTTGAAAATTTTACCTTGGGAAAATTTTCCCACTTTTCCCCGCATCCCTGCAAACGGCCACAACGGCTTATCACGTGCTGACACACGTGGCTACAGTGGAAAGACATGGGAGGTTTTTGGACTTAAAGCGTTCTTAAGTACTGGGCCTCTGGACAAAAATTTCCAAATTTGCCTCCGCGGCCCCACCACAGCACCCTGACCTATGGAAATTTCTGACTTTTGCGCATAGGTGGAAGCCCGCGCAAGTTTTTGGACTCAACGACCTTTGTTCCCTTTTGCGAAAATTATGCCTTGGGTTTGCCTCCATGCCATCCCATCATTCAGCACCCAACCATGGTTTGACACATGGCACTCCTTTCGTGCCTTCGGTGGAGGCTGCACGTGAAATTTATCCCTTGACACTTTTCTACCCTTTTGGCGTAATTCCTTAAATCTTCTGCCACTCTCACCCGTCTGTTTTCCTGCTTGCCAATACAATGAGCAAAACGTGTCATCACTAGCATCGGCGTAAGGGCATAGACTAATTCGGGTTCCCTTGCACTTTTAGCGAAAGATACTTAAAGTCTCAACCAGATCCGCCAGCCCACTGTTCCTCCCAACCAATCAGGGAGTGCAACACGTGTCTCCCCTCGCTACGCTCGCAGGCGTGTGAAGGTGCATTTTGTGATTTTGGCACCCAAAAAAGGAAAAAAACGTGCAAAGTTTCTCCCCGCTCCGCTGACCCACGCAAGGGGGGGAAAATTTTCCTCCATAGGCCTACGGACTCTCCTTGGGAAAATTTCTACCCTAAAGTCTACCGGCTCATATCTTGCAAAATATAAGGAGTTAGGAGGACTTCGTTATATCACTGGAAAGGTGAGAAAATTTCCTATCCAATAGGAATGATTTAGGGAAATTTTGGAAGCATTAAGTATGAGAAAAATATTTTTTTAAACTCTGAGGCTGCTAGAGAGCAAGCATGGGGTAAATTACTCCTTGAACCTAACTAAAACATATAACCCTAAAATTTGAACCTCATGAACTTGTTATTAGTTAATGAAGGGAACATATGTTGTGGTAAATTAGTCTTGTTCTGGAACCTGTTAGTGAAAACTGATGTCTTGCAACCTGGTTGTAGACACTTCAAATAAAAAAAATCATCCCATAATTTTTCTAGCTAACCCTAGGTTGTTTCTTGGGTCTCAAGTGGTTGTTTAAATGGGCACTACACTGGGGAAACATATGAGGTTCTGGATCAGGTGGGCAAGGTCCCCACCAACCCCATAATATTTACATGGATATGTCTCTTCATCTTCCAAAGTATAGGGGTATAAAAGATGTTGCTAAACATGTGCACATGTGTGAAATACTATGGTGCACAAAAGGGATCACAACTTTTAACCATAGGGAAAGCCAATTTTGTACTACATTACAAGGGCACGCACAAAGCCGGTACAAAATTTTTGACCCTGATTAGACTTGCATAGAATATATAGCTTTGAAATATGCACTCCTTAAAGAGTTTCACTTCCCTGAGTTTGACCGGAATAATATAAGTGCACTCAAGGATATTAAGCAAGGAACTACTGAGAGTGTTAGAGATTATGATGCTTATTTCTAGACACTTATATCCAAGATTTCTTATGACATACACGCAAGCCAACATACACAATGGTATGTTGGAGGTCTGTGTACCCCTTTTAGGAGGGTGTTATCACATAAGACATACACTAATCTACGCAAAGCACTTGAGGCAGCCTTAGGCACTGAGGACGTTGGAAGTATAGATACTGGGGTGAGCCCATTTTTAGAAGCATAGATCACAGCTATGGCAAAACAGTTGGAGAAACTATCACTAAATTCAACACATAAGATGGACACAGGGATTTGGTGTACATATTGTGAAGTAGAAGGTCACACAAAGGATAGTTTTCCTCGCAGATTAATACACCCGTTGCTGTTAAATTGTGATATATTCCATTTGAACCATGATTCTAGCCACTACCCATTATTACAATGCATGATAAGGAAGAACGTTTCAAGCTACTATAAAATATGTAGGTCCACAACTCATGACACAGAAGACTGCTGACTGATTGGTCAGATCCATAATTCTATAGATATTGGTGTACGATAGACAAGAGCTTCAGATAACTCTAAGGGAAAGAATGAGCATCAGGAGCGGGATCACAATCAAGTGCACTATGATCAGAATGAAGGGTGTTTTGAAGGTGGTTGTGGCAGAGGTAAAGGATACCACAGTGGATTTGGGGGATGAGGCCGTGGTAGTGGAAGAAGTGAGTTCCCTAACATAACATGTTGTACATGTGGATCTCCTGACCACTACAAGCGTGAATGTCCTCAGAACATTACATGTTATTTTTAAGGAAAGAACCATAGCTATGAGGAGTGCCCAAAATTGTATGAGCATCTTAGTAAGAAACATAATTAAGAAACATAAATTGTATACCCATAGCTACTGATGGGTACCCCTTTCTCAATAGGAAGTGTAATAGTGCTTGGTTCCACTAGGTGTTGTACATAAAATGAAATATTTCGTACTTGCTCCTCTAGCACCTTAAACTTCTCCTTATATTCTTTATTCCTTGCCACCATGTGAGTAGAATATTGTTGGTATATGTGTAAATATCCTTCATGAGTAGCTGGTCCCAACTAGATCTTGCACATCTCATAGTCGGATGGTGTCATCTCATCCACTGTCTTGATTACTTTTGGCCGAGCTACTTCAATGTACTGATTAACTATCTCCCCACTATACAATTGTGATGCTATCTGCGCAATCTTTCTTGACCTTATTTCTTTAGCCATCGAGACAATTGCTGATAGATTAGGGGCTACTACTTGTTGCATAGTGTGAGTGTCAAGGATGATCATTTCCTGCATCCATGGAAACATCTCTCTAAATTCAGGCTCAATGATGGATGCATCCATTGTTTGTTCTGATGGAGGAGGCAAGTCCTGAATGAGAGGAGCATCGAAATCAACAACATGCAAGACCTCTTGTAGTGGCTCAAATACTAGATCATGAGCCATATGCTCCTCATTCACTTGTGCATCTGCTGTTGAATTTTTTGTTTACATTACTGAGATCACGTCTTCTTCTTGCGGCAACACCACAAAATATTTTTCTCCCCTGAATCTTTTGGATGTCTTCAATCCCCAGGCCTTCATTTTTGAACTCACTCTAGAGTGTTTAGAGCTAGAAGTTACCTCTACAAATTTTGAAGATGAATGATGTGAAGCTTGCTTCTGGCTTGGAGAAATTCCTCGTGACCAAATGATCATAGTCCTCTTCTTCTGAAACCAGTTCCTCATTCTCCTCACCACCTTTTCAGTCTGCTCCAGTATATCTCCTGATTCACGAACATGCTAGTTGATTTGGGGCATTGGGGACATCTTGACTACTATGTAATAAGGTTGAGCATCTATGTCCCATCATCATGTAAGATGTCTTCATACCAAGAGAACTTGAATTTCTTCATCTCACTAATTGTCGTCCTCATGTGATCTTTTTTACGTACTTCGAACTCATCAATACAGTTGGCCTAGTAGTCCTCAATTTGTGGCTCATGTTGCAGTTCTGGGACATAAAATGAGTCGGGATCCTCTTAGAAGTGAAAGTTGGGCCTGAAGATGTAGGAATGGAAAGTCAAATGTGTGAAAGTGGCCTCCAGGTGAGATGCATCATTTGAGATTTTGTATGTGAACTCCCCTAGAGATATAGGGAATGAAATCAATTTCGTTCTCCTACTTCTGAGCTTGTTATTTACTTGGGTGATCTGCTTGAAATTAATACAATTTGGTCACTAAGGTACTTAGGCAATTTCAATAGAGCTTGGTCGAAGCCAGCGACTCATATGTAGGAGAATGTTGAAAATTATATGAAGTACGAGCCATATTCCTTAATCAAGGATGCCACTTTTGGTGACATCCTAGCTTTAAGGTCCCCTTCTAAGCTTCGGACCACATACATGGTGAATGCATCGTTCACACGGGTGAAATTCCTATTGCTCTCATCCAATATCGATTGCGGAAGTTTCTCAAATGCAGGTTCCTTGGAAGTAATGTTCTGTGTGAGAGCCAATCCCTTGAATGATCAAGATCTTGCAAGGAGATAAACCAGATAAGAAGTAATGTGGAACTTCTTTATTGTGGATACTTGGAGTAGTTGCAGATGGAGATTTTTGCTAATGATCTGCCCCAGTCAATTCTCTGCTTTCCTTCTGTCAACGTCAAGATGAAAAGACCCATCTAGTCCTGGAAGTCTCTCGTGCTTGCTTCGCCCATTACTCTACTAAGGAGAGTGATGACATCAGAATACCCTTCTCAGAATTCACACCTTGGTAGATTATTGGGTATCCTGGAAGGATTTCTTCCTGTTTTCAACCATGAGCCGAGCACTACTCCTTGGACATATGAATCCATTGTCTCCGAATCGTGCACAACCATTTCCTTGGAAATGACAACCATGTTGGGGGACCTTGATTTATACAGAGAGATTAAAATGGTCCTAGGGCTGATGACTGCCATCATAACACCATTGTCAGCTCAGATGGTTTGTGTCTCGGGATCATAGTGGAAAGAGCAGGCTAGGACTAGCTCAAGACTTTGCACAGACAGTGGATGCCCTACAGCGGCAAACAAGCCACTTGTGAATATTTGGTCTTCAATCCTCCTTCGATCCTTGGAGGCCATGCGAGTCTTAAGGTCATTTAGGTCCATGTACAAGACATCACTTTCTTCCACATCATACTCGCAAGAAAAGGGTTGTGTCAGCTTTTGACCCGTCTATTTTGTCTTTATATCTCCCTTCAAAAAAGAAACTTACTATTTTTAGTAAGTGTGAAAAAGCAAGTCCCCGATCTTCAACTGGATGTTGCGGCTTAGTTTTCCTCTTTCTCCCTATGTTCTTCTCTCCTTCTGGATCAACTTTCTATTTTTAGTAGGTGCTCGAGGGTCTACTTACCATTTTTAGTAAGTGCCAAAAATGTCCATTCAGGTGAAATCTCAGCAAAAGTGCACCTCCAATGTCTTTGTCTCCTTCACAGGTTCTTCTGTTGCTGACTTTCCCAAAATAGCAGTTCCTATGTTGGAGACCTACTATTTTTAGAAAGTTTCCCTTTGGGAGTCAGATTGACATGGAACAAAGTTTTTTGATATGGGTTTTTGCCCAATATCCTCCCTCTGAAATTTCGGACCCGCCTACTTAATAGTCCAGAAGATTTTAAAGTTTTAATTTTCAGACATGACAGTGATTCTGGGTATGGCAGCCATTAATGGACCTTGAAATTATAGGTCTTGAAATATCCTCCGTTTGTGAAGAAAATCATATTTTTGATGTGGGTTTTTTTCTTCTGGTGCTTCACGTGAGATCTTACTTCAATCCGGCAACTAGTTTGACGGAAAATCCCACTTCTTTCTTCGTTGAGCCGGAAACAAGATTTATTCATTGTGGATGCTCTATCGCATGAGGGCAGAGTTTGAAGGTGTATTTTTGATGGCCTTGGATAGAGGGATGAAAAGAAACAAATGGTTCATTGTTTCATGCACCGGCTTGCAATATTTCTTGAGATTTTCATCGTTTTCTTCCTCTTGTTCTTCGTTTCTCCTTCTTGTTTTGATGTAAAATCCTTCTGATACCTGCACGTCACTGTGGGAAATTTTTTTCAGTGTTTGGGTTGAGCTGGTCTAAGCATTTTCAATGGTGGAGTGATGGTATAATGTTACAGAGGAAGAATGGAGGAATAGAGTGCACCTATAACTGTTAGAAGTTAGAAGCGGAAAAAAGTGGCACTTGGAAATTTTTAAAAATATATACACAATTAGGGCTTGGGTGTATTTTTCCATGCTTGATGTGCCTAACCTCAGGGATGTGAGGGAAATCAAATTCCATGATGGTCAAGAGCATGACATGTGGCACCTGATCCAACGACAGGGAATGAAGGAGGAAAAAGCTGATTTAAAGCACTAGGAGCTGAAAGGAGGTCACATGGGAGTCCAGAAGACTCCCTATGGGGGAAAGGCACATATTTCAAGGTCTTATGTCCCCCAACTCAGGTGCATAAGGGACATAAAATTCCATGGTGTTCAAGGAACTGACACGTGGCGCCTGATCCAACAGTAGGGAATGGATGCTCTAAAAATGCACCTGAGGGCTAAACTGTCAAGTCAGGAGGTCACATGAGGGTCCAAGAGGTGATATGAGGGCTGAGAGGGCTTCAAGGGGGCTAGGAACACTTTTACAACCTTTATGTCCTTGACCTTGGGGGATGTGAGGGACACAAAATCCCACCAGGCTCCTGGTGTTGACACGTGTCCTCCCAAAAATTAGGTTGTCCTGAACTTGTAATAGTGATAACTTGAGCTCCTGATGGAATTTTTTAGAAAAAAATTATATGATCCTGATTGGAAATTTCCTTTTGAATCTAATTGTGGGGGTATCATCTCTTTATTATTCATTTGATCCCTAAAAAATCAGATTTTTGATTTTGTACTCCACCTGTGCCTGAGAAAAACTACGTGCATACCTGATGCACCAAAGTGTTGTGAAAAATATTATTTCACCATAATGTAGGCCTTGGAATCAACTTTCTGGAGATATTTTTTTTTCTCCTAACTCCATCCAGAGCTCCCAAAATCTTCTTCTGAAGCCCAACAGTTGTTTTAGGCATGTGTACTGCCTAGGCTTGTGAACCCTATTTTTACTCAGACTGCTCCAAGTCTTGCAAACTTCCCAAAACCTTTAAAAATCATGTCCATTATGTTTTAAGGTCTTAATTTTATATCCGTGTTGAATTTTTCCCTTCCATTCTACTCCAGGGAGTTGAATCCTGTACTGGGAAGGCTAGCGATAGCCCTTCCCATGACTGCCCAAAATTTGCATTTTCAATGAACTCCTAAAATCACCTAGGGGGAATGAATTGAATTTCCTAAATTACCTAGGGGGATGTTATAAATTTGGTTGGGAGTTCATTTGGACTGACTGGATGGATCCGGGGTTTCCTCGGAATGATAAAACATGAAAATTTCGGTATAGGGGTATAGTTGTCGTGCTTGGAAATTTCCAATTTAGTCCATACACATTTGCATGACAACAACTGGATCTAGCTTGGGGACATGGCATGGACTGAGTGAAGTGAAGACATGACATTGGAATCAAGAATCTCAATTTTAGACCATATAATTTTTTGACTAGTGCCTTATCCATTGGGCCTTGCAGAGTTGTGTACAACTTCTAGAAAGAGATATTAGAAGAGGGAAACACACACACACACACACACACACACACAAACCGACAAAAAGGAAACACAAAAAAAAAAGGGGAAACACACCTATAAATCACCTATAGTACAAGGTGGGGAACAACCCACTTTAACTGATGATATAATTTTAGGTATTTCCCATTGCGAGGTAATTCTAGTAGTGTTTTGTCCAAATATGAGAGTAGAAAAACATTCTTGCCGCAACATTCATGAATTTGGAATGGACGAAGCCATAATAAATCAAAATTTCCACGGCTTCCTTTTGGTTCCCTTCTCTTGTCCCATAGCAGGAAGAAGTCTGTAATTTTGAATTCTCTTGCTTTGGCCTTCTTATAATTTTTTTTTCTTACTTTTAACTGGTGCTCTTTGATATAGTCCACAACTCGGAGTCTATTTTCTTCTAGCTTCTCAAGAAACAGGATCCTCTTGTTGATGGAATCCTTGTACTGACCATCTTCTATTTCCTACAACAACTTGAGAGCTGGCATCTCGATTGTGAGTGGGATTTCTGCCTCAACTCCATACAAAAGTTGGAATGGTGACATACCTATTTCCTTCTTGGGAGTGATCCTATCCACCCACAATGCATCATATCAATTTTTGTGCCAGTTCCTTTGGTCCTCAGCTGCAAGCTTACAGACAATGATCACAATGTTCTTATTATTTGATTCAGCCTTTCCATTCTCCTGTGGATAGTAGTATGATTAATGAGATAGAGATATTCCATAGCCATAGCAAAACTTGGTCAACTCCCTTGAAGAGAAATAGGTGGCATTGTCTACTACAAGCTTCTGTGGTACTCTGAAACGTACTATGATATTTTCCTTGATGAATTTGCATACTGTTTCAGTGTTGGCTTGCTTAGTGGGGGATGGTTTCCACCCACTTGGTGAAGTAATCTCTTTTTGTGAGAACATAGGCATGTCCCATACTTGAGTGAGGATTCAGAATACCAATGAAGTCTAGCTCCCACTACTGAAATTCTTCTTCAATAACAACTGACCTGAGTGGAAGTGCAGCAAGTTGTGGTCTCCCAACAAATTGTTGGCATGCTTCACATTTGGAAACCCAAACTTGAGCATCTACAAAGAGGGTGGACCAATAATACCTCCCTCGGAGGATCTTGTGTGCAGTGACCATTTCTAAGAAATGCCCACCACATGCTTGGTCATGATATGCTTTAAGCAATTTTTCTTGTTCTTCTTTATCCACACACCTAAGGAAACATCCATCAAGGCCTCTTTTTTAAAGAGCGTAATTCCAAATTACAAGCCTTGTTGCCTTCAGCTTGAGTGTTCTCCTTTTCTTGTACTCAAGATGAGGAGGGAATTCTCCATAAGTTAAGTAATAGGAAATATCAACATACCACTCATCAGTAGTGGTTACAAGGAGAACCTGTGGGCTGTCTTTGGAACAAGTTAGGCCAACACAATTTTCTTTTCCATTTTGAGCTTTGAGTGTTTCGTCTTCAGCAATCAACTTGCACAAGCCATTCCCCCTTACCATATTTGAGGGTCGAATCTCCAAGTTATATTATTGTGTCTTTGCAATCCAATTTCCTTTTTTTGCTCCAGGATCATGCTGTGTCAAGATGGATTTGATCGTACTGCCAGGGACCATCACCATTGTATGAGAGTTGAGGATGTAGAACCTGAAGTTTTTTACATCCTTAACGACTGCGTAAGCATGCTTCTCCAATTGGCGATAATTTAGTTCGTGTTTTTTCAATGGAAAACTCATGAAAGAAATAGGTGCTTCCACGCCTTCATCATTTTTTTGAACAAGAACAACAGAGAGGGTGTGTTATGAGGCATAACAATACATGATGAATTCTTTGTTAAAATCTGGAGACACAAGGGTTGGAGCTTTGGAAATGGACTTTTTGATCTCTTCAAATGTTGTCTTCCCTTCATTGTTCCATTTGAAGTTTACCTGTGGTTTCATCATGGTAGTGATGTGCTTTGTTAATTCAACAAACTTAGGAACAAAATGATGAAGAAAATTCACCTTTTCGAAGAATGAATGAACTCCTTTCTTGCTTGTGGGCAGAGATAATGCTTGAATGGATTGTACTCTCTCAAGATCAATATATGCTCCATGTTTGTTCACAATGTGCCCTAGAAATTTTCCTTCCGTAACTCTAAAAATGTACTTTTTGGGATTTAGTGATATGTCATGCTTTCTACACCTTACAAATACTTGTTCTAAGTGATGGATATGGTCTCCACTCTTCTTTGAAAATACTGTGAGGTCATCAAGATATATGGAAATGCAATGTTTTAGATCTATGAAGGCCAAGTCCATCACCCTTTGAAATGTGGCTCCCACATTGACTAGGCCAAAATAAATTCTACTATAGGTAAAAGTTCCCCAAGGTGTCATGAAGGTTGTCTTGGCGTGATCCTCCTCCACCACTTTGATTTGATTTTACCTTGAGAATCCATCAAGCAATGAAAGCATCTCGGAAATTAGATTTCTTCATTGTGGATGCTCTGTCACATGAGGGGGGAGTTTGAAGGTGTCCTTTTTATGGCCTTGGATAGAGGAATGAATAGCAACAAATGGTTCGTTGTTTCATGCATTGGATTACAATATTTCTTCAGATCTCCGTTTTTAGGTTATGGAGATTTTCACCATTTTCTTCCTCTTGTTCTTCGTTTCTCCTTCTTGTTTTGATGAAAAATCCTTCTGAGACCTACACATCACTATGGGGAATTTTTTTTAGTGTTTAGGTCGATCTGGTCTGAGCATTTGCAATGGTGGAGTGATGGTAGAATGTTGTAGAGGAAGAATGGAGGAATAGAGTGCACCTATAACTGTTAGAAGTTAGAAGCGGAAAAAAGCGGCACTTGGAAATTTTTAAAAAGATATGCACAATTAGGGCTTGGGTGAATTTTTCCATGCTTTATATCCCTGACCTCAGGGACATGGGGGACATCAAATTCCATGGTGGTCAAGAGCATGACTTGTGGCACCCGATCCAACAACAGGGAATGAAGGAGGTAAAACCGGATTTAAAGCACTAGAAGCTTAAAGGAGGTCACATGAGTGTCTAGAAGACTCCCTATGGGGTCTGGGATCATTTTTCAAGGTCTGATGTCCCCCACCTTAGGTGCATAAGGGATGTCAAATTCCAAGGTGGTCAAGGAGCTGACATGTGGTGCCTGATCCAACGGTAGGGAATGAATGCTCCAAAAATGCACCTGGGGGCTGAACTATCAAGTCTGGAGATCACATGAGGGTCCAAGAGGTCATATGAGGGCTGAGAGGGATTCAAGGGGGATAGGTAACACTTTTCCAACCTTTATTTCCCTGACACTTGGGGGACGTGAGGGACATAAAATCCCGCTAGGCTCCTGGTGCTGACACGTGTCCTCCCAAAAATTTGGCTAAGTCCTGAACTTGTAACGGTGATAACTTGAGCTCCTGATGGAATTTTTTGGAAAATTGTTATATGATATGGACTGGAAATTTCCTTATTAATCCAATGGTGGGGGTATCATGTCTTGATTATTCCATTTGATCCCTAAAAAATCATATTTTTGATTTTGTACTCCACCTGTCCCTGAGAAAAACTGCCTATAGAACTAATGCGCAAAAGTGTTGTGAAAATATATTATTTCACCATAATTTAGGCCTTGGAATCCTCTTTCTAGAGATATATTTTTTTGCTCCTAAATCCTTCCGGAGCTCCCAAAATCTTCTTATGAATCCCAACAACTGTTTTAGGCATGTGTACCGCCTAGGCTTGTGAACCCTGTTTTTACTCAGAGTGCTCCAAGTCTTGCAAAACTTCCTGAAACCTTCAAAAATAATTTGAATTATGTTTTAAGGTCTTCATTTCATCTCTATGTTGAATTTTTCCCTTCCGTTCCGCTCCAGGGAGTTGAATCCAGTCATGGAAAGGCTAGCGATAGCCCTTCCCGTGACTGCCTAAAATTTGCATTTTCAATGAACTCCTAAAATCACCTAGGGGGAATGAATGGAATTTCCTAAATCACCTAGGGGGATGTTATAAATTTGGTTGGGAGTTCATTTAGACTGACTGGATGGAGCCGGGGTTGCCTAGGAATGATAAAACATGAAAATTTTGGCATAGGGGTATAGTTGTCGTGCTTGGAAAATTCCAATTTAGTCGTTGCACATTTACATGAAAACAACTGGCTCTAGCTTGGGGACATGGCGTGGACTGAGTGAGGTGACATGACATGGGAATCCAAAATCTCAATTTTAGACCATATAATTTGTTTACTAGTGCCTTATCCATTGGGCCTTGCAGAGTCGTGTACAACTTCTAGAAAGAGATATTAGAAGAGGGAAACACACACACACACAAACTGACAGAAAGAAACACACAACAAAAAGGGGAAATAAATCTAGAAATCACCTATAGTACAAGGTGGGGGACAACCCACTTTCACTGATGATATAATTTTAGGTATTTCCCACTACGAGGCAATTCCAGCGGCGTTCCATCCAAATATGAGATTAGAAAAGCATTCTCACCACAACATTCACGAATTTGGAATGGACCAAGCCATAATGAATCAAAATTTCCATGGCTTCCTTTTGGTTCCCTTCTCTCTTCCCATAGCAAGACAAAGTATCCAATTTTGAATTCTCTCGCTTTACCCTTCTTATCAAAAATTTTATTTACTTTTAACTGGTGCTCTTTGATGCGGTCCACAACTTAGAGTCTATTTTCTTCTAGCTTCTCAAGAAAGAGGATCATCTTGTCGATGGAATCCTTGTACTCACCATATTATATTTCCTGTAGCAACTTGAAAGCTAGCATCTTGATTGTGAGTGGGATTTCTGCCTCAACTCCATACATCAGTTGGAATGGTGACACACCTATTTCCTTCTTGGGAGTGATCCTATCTGCCTACAATGCATCATAATTTTTTTTGTGCTAGTTCCTTTGGTTCTCGTCTACAAGCTTGCGGAAAATGGTCACAATGTTCTTTTTGCTTGATTCAGCCTATCCATTCCCCTATGGATAGTAGTATGATGAATGAGATAGAGATATTCCATAGCCAAAGCAAAACTCAGTCAACTCCCTTGAAGAGAAATAGGTGGCATTCTCTACTAAAAGCTTTTGTGGTACTCCAAAACGTACTATGATATTTTCCTTGATGAAGTTACATACTATTTCGGTGTTAGCTTGCTTAGTGGGAATGGATTCCACCCACTTGGTGAAGTAATCTGTTTCCGTGAGAATGTAGGCATGTCCCACACTTGAATGAGGATTCTAAACACCAATGAAGTCTAGCCCCCATTGCTGAAAGGGTTCTTTAATAACAACTGGCTTGAGTGGAAGTGCAACAAGTTGTGGTCTCCCAACAAATTGTTGGCATGCTTCACATTTGGAAACCCAAACTTGAGTGTCTATAAAGAGGTTGGGCCAATAATACCTCCCTTGGAGGATCTTGTGTGTAGTGACCATTGCTGAGAAATGCCCACCACATGCTTGGTCATGATATGCTTTAAGCAATTTTTCTTATTGTTCTTTATCCACACACCTGAGGAAACATCCATCAAGGCCTCTTTTTTAAAGAGAATAATTCTAGATTACAAACCATGTTGCCTTCAGCTTGAGTGTTCTCCTTTTCTTGTACTCAAGATGAGGAGGGCATTCTCCATAAGTTAAGTAATAGGAAATATCAGCATACCACTCATCAGTAGTGGTTACAAGGAGAACATGTGGGTTGTCTTTGGAACAATTTAGGCAAGCACAATTTTCTTTGCCATTTTGAGCTTTGAGTGTTTCATCTTCAGCAATCAACTTGCACAAGCCATTCCCCCTTACCATATTATAGGGTCGAATCTACAAGTTATATTATTGTGTCTTTGCAATCCAATTTCCTTTTTTTGCTTCAGGATCATGTTGTGTCAAGATGGATTTGATCGCACTGCCAAGGACCATCACCATTGTATGAGAGTTGAGGATGTAGAACCTGAAGTTTTTTATAGAATTAACCACTGCGTAAGCATGATTCTCTAATTGGCTCTAATTTAGTTCGTTATTTTTGAATGGAAAACTCATCAAAGCAATAGGTGTTTCCACGCCTTCATCTTTTTTTTGAACAAGAACAACGGAGAGGGTGTGTTCTGAGGCATAACAATACATGATGAATTCTTTGTTAAAATATGGAGACACAAGGGTTGAAGCTTTGGCAATGGAATTTTTGATCTCTTCAAATTTTTCCTTCCCTTCATTGTTCCATTTGAAGTTTACCTGTGGTTTCATCATGGTGGTGATGTGCTTTGTTAATTCAACAAACTTAGGAACAAAACGATGAAGAAAATTCACCTTTCCAAAGAATGAATGAAATCCTTTCTTGCTTGTGGGCAGAGATAATGCTTGAATGGCTCATACTATCTCAGGATCAATATGTGCTCCATGTTTGTTCACAATGTGCCCCAACAATTTTCCTTCCTTAACTCTGAAAATGCACTTTTTGGGATTTAGTGATATGCCATGCTTTCTACACCTTGCAAGTACTTGTTTTAAGTGATGGATATGGTCTCCCTTCTTCTTTGAAAATACTGTGAGGTCATTAAGATATATGACAATGCAATTTTTTATATCTCTGAAGGCCAAGTCCATCACCCTTTGAAATGTGGCTCCCGCATTGATTAGGCCAAAAGGCATTTTGCTGTAGGAAAAAGTGCCCCAAGGCGTCATGAAGGATGTCTTGGCATGATCCTCCTCCGCCACTTTGATTTGATTATACCTTGAGAATATATCAAGCAATGAAAACATCTCAAATTTAGTGACTTCTTGCAAAATGTGGTCCATTATAGGGAGAGGATAATTGTCTTTCAATGATGCCTAGTTCAAGTTACAGAAATCTACACATATTCTTATTTCGCCATTCTTCTTTTACACCGGCACAATGCTGGCTACCCATGTTGAATGGTGGATGGGAAAGATTATTATTACATTGAGCATCTTCATTACCTCGTCCTTGATGGTATCAACAATATTAGGATTATATGGCCTTTTCTTCTGCCTAAATGGCTTAGCATTCTGCTTCAAAGGAATCGAGTGATGCATCTTTTTTGGTTGGAAGGATTTGAGTTCATCATAAGAGTAGGCCAAAACATATAAATATTTCTTGAGCAATGCAACAAACCTTCTCTTCACCTTAGGTGAGAAAATTTTTCCAATAGTGACCATCCTTGGCTCTTCTGGGGTGCCAATGTTTTCCTTATCAAAATCAGCTGGGCACCGAGAAGATTGTTTTTCTTTCTCTTGAATGAATCTGTCATGTTTGTCAAAGAGGTCTTCCAAATAAACTAGGCCTTTGGGAATCTTGCTCCCTTTCAATTTGATCACTCCTTTATTATCAATACCCTCGATTCCTTCTTTCTCTCCTTTGGCTACCATTTCACAATGTGGATTTTCATTTCCTTCAAAGAAGAGGTTATTGAAATTATCCCTTTGTTCCAAAAATGATAGAATTTGGTTATCATCGTTAAATACTTGCCAATGATTTGCATTATCTGGTACACTAGGCATGAACACCATTTCTATGGTCATCTTATCTTTACCAAAAGAAGAATGAGGTGTCATTAGGGAAGCCGATACTACAAGAGAATCAAGATTTTCATTATTTTCTCTTGGGATAGATTTAATGAAAAATGCATCAAAAGATTCAATGCAGTCCCATACTCTATTTCTATAATGCCTGAGTTTTGGTTTTTTTACTTGATATTGTTGTCAGACTTGCTTTATTATCATTTCCACATCACCTCAGCATCTCAGCTTCTTGATTCCCATGTCTTCAGCCATGCCCATACCTAAAAGGAGAGCTTCATATTCCACCGTATTATTTGTTTTATCGAATTGCAACTTATAGGAAAATAGGTACAATTCGCAAGAGGGAGAGTACAACACCACACCTTCTCTTGAACCTACACTCGAATGACTACCATCAAATTCCATCATCCAAACTTCCTCTTCTTCCTCTTCCATAAGGAGTGACACACTCTCTTATTTTTCTGATGTGAGGAAGTAGTTTCCTAGCCCAATATCTTGAAAAAGAATGTTTGCCTTTGGATCATCAGACTTCCGCATTGTGAACTTCATCTTTCTTACCGGAATCAATTTCTTCATATCACTTTTTACTGGAATAATTATAGATGACCAGTCCATTTTTATTTCTCCACCCAAGTCTCTATAGAAGCTTCAGGTCAAGCATGCCAAAGGATGCTAGGATGTCTGCTACCAGGATGGTTAGGAGCACCTTCTTGTCTGGAAAATAAACCAATGCTACCTGAGCATCTTTGATCCTTCCTACCAATGGAAATTGTTTGGATTCCATTGAATAGCAGGTTCCATTTTCTCGGGCCAAGGTGAGGCCAAGAGATTTGCAAATTTGATGGGCATCACATTATCTGAGGCTCCAGAATCTATGATACAATTATTTAGCTCAAAGCCTTTAATGAGAAGTGACAGGTAGAAAGGTTCAACCCTACCAGTTTTGGAGGCACTAAGGGCTAGCATGTTTTGAGAAGGTGGTGTGGATGGTGTGGGGAAAAATCCTTTGGAATTTGGACCCAAGGTTATGGGATTACCCCCATGAACCACATCAATGAACCTATCGAATTGGGAAGGATGAGTTTGTAGGTATTCTATTTCTGAGAGCTGGACTTTAGTTTTGCTTGCATGTTCCACAAAGTCAAATGGGGTTATGGTGGGCGAGTAAGAGGTTCCAGGAATAACAGAAGCTTTACATGACAAAGGTTTTGTTGTTTTATGTGTTGAAATTTATTTCAAGGGTGCAATAATTGGCTTGGAAGGAGATGGGCATGCAGGTTTTGATGGCACCTTAGATGTTTTTATAGGAACAATATTTGAAGAAGAATTATTCTTAGTAACCTTTGAGCTAGGGAGAGGATTAGATGACTTACTTGGTATGGCAGCATGATCCTTGCTAGATAGTGGGTCTACTTTCTTTTTAGCTGACTCCATCGAAGGTGGTAGTGGTGATCCTCTATTGATGATTTTATTTTTTGGGACCTCCGAAGGAGAACCCTCTTTGTTCTTCTTGTCCTTTACCGCAACCGTTGAGGATGAAGCACATTTCTTGGACTGTGCGTGAGTAAAAACTACATAGGAAAAACTTGGAGATTCTTCATCATCCTCATATTCACCATCAACGTACTCAATTAGGCCATTGTGTGTATCACCATCAACTTCCTTGACCTTACGATAGCTTTCATAATCCTCCACATTTTCTTCTTCAACTTCTTCAACTTCTACTTCCTCCTCTAGTTCTTCAATGTCACAAATGACATTGAATGGTGGTGCTTCGAGAGCAATCCGATAAGGAGGTGGAGAAATCCTTGGCCTATTTGGGGAGTTTGGTTTCCTTGGAGCATTCCACATTGTGATCTGGGACAGTTGTTTCTTCAAGGCAACCAAGTCATTTGCCATTTTTTGGAACATTGGATCCATGGTGACTGAATTTGAATTATGACCCTTTTGTTTCACATTTGGGCCTTTCACTTTACCAGACAAGATTAGATCATCATCGGTTTCTATTGCATGGTATTGAGATTCTTTCAATGTTCTTGGTTGGGTTCTTCTAAGGAATAAACCTACTTCTGATGGCAAGGCAATGATGGAGAATCTCTTCAGATTATTTTCAGGAGGCACCAAATCTTCAGAGATTCTTCTTATCACTCTGTTATATCTTTCTACGAAGTCTCTCATTGACTCAGAGGCTTCTTTTTTCATTTGTACCAATTGGACCAAGAGATCCTGGAAATCTTCCATGGTCGTGAACCTATGTTCGAATGCAATTCTTATATCTTCCCAACATGTTACAGACCTCGGGGGTAGCATGTAGAACCATTCAAAAACATTCTCTTTAAGTGACTCCACAAAGAGTCAGACTGGCACATCTTCATCCTCAACACCCAACACATCGCAAGTAGTGATAAATGCTGCTACATGTTCTTCAGGGAGCTGAGAACCATCCTCTTTGAACTTTGGGAAGTTTTTTCTTGAGCCCCTTAGTAGCTCGTGGAGTGGTTGAGTAAGAGAAAGTGGACCAGTGTTTCCTCGCTACGGTACATTAGGCATACGGGCCTCACAATCATGATCATGCTCACGATCCACCATTATATTTCTATTTCTAGCTACCCACCTTGCTAAAGCTGTGACTTCTGCTGCTACTCTCTCATCTACCTTGGCTTGAAGTATTTTGATTTCATCAAGTTGAGCCCTTATTTCCTCTTCTGCTCTTGCTTCTCATTTCTCTAACTTCTTCTTTGGTTTCTACATTAGTGAAATCTTCAAGGTTCTCATTGATGTATGGAAATTCACCGTCCAAAGGATTATCAACACTCAGGTTCCCAACATGACCAGTTACTTGATGAAGGGGAGGCCTCTGAATTCTGAGAAGCTCTTGTCTTATTTGAAGTTATTAAAAAATGAGGTTGGTTTTTCCTCCTTGTCTTTGTTGTCAGGTGTATCTTCTATCCGCTAGTTTGGAAATCTATGCTTGCCTTTGTGGTGCCAGGATTTGTCTTTGCCTCTCCAAATTAGTAGCGCATTCTTCTTCAAGGTCAAGGATTCTTATGGCAATGAAGTAGTGGTTGATACTTTGTCTGTTATGCCAAATAGCTTCTCTCAAATCTGAAGAAATATCTTCTTGGATGTGGAAGAGTAATTCAGGTCTTTCAACATGAGTATTGCCGAGAATAGCCATGGTTTATAGACATGTGGCTCATATAGCTATTTGAATTCCATAAATTTTCTCTTTTGAATTTTGAATTTTCTGATATTTTTGTGTGTATTTTTTGGATCCTCTGGTCGTATTCAGGTGTAGATGCTACTAAATATACCCCATGGTGGGCGCCAAAAACTATTGGCGAGAAAATTTTTCAGGGACAAATTGGTGGTTATCTTTCCAATGCTCTGGGAGTCTAAGTTCCTCTACTTAACCGGTGTAGCTGCTGTATGTGAATGCGCAAGTGAAATGTGAGTTTTATCCTGGTGGCCTTTCAGCTAGGGATCCAACATGGGCACTCCACTAACCCTACAGAAAATTCTTGTATATACTTGCAAGAGATGACTTTACTAGGAAGGCGGGAAAGGGATTGAGAAAATTAGAAAAGAGAAAATATAATGCTGCAAGTAGAAAATCAGAGACTTACATACAACAGTTAGAATTTTCATTACATGCTCTTGAATATAGAAGAAAACAAATCCATGTAATAGCTACAAGACTAAATGAAGCTTAATGGGCACAAAGTACCAAAAAAATCCTCAATCAAAGAGGGTAAAATTCCTTCTTCCTTTATTTAAGCTCAAGTAAAATTTGTACATAGTGTGAGAAGTAGAAGACATTTTTTTTATTAGGATAAATGGAAGAAACTTGCTATCTCTTGCTCTCTTCACAAGGATAACTCTATCATGAATTCAAAAAAAATAGCTCCAACATCTAAGAAGCAAAATTCAGAAGAATTTTTAGAAGACCCTCAAATGAAGAGCTTCTTACAATTTATAGAAGAGGAGGAAAATTTTCATCTTCCTAGTGACTTTTCAAATACCTTAATGTGACTTAAGACTATTCACATTCCACTTTAAATATTTAAGTCCCTTTTATAATAGCAAGTGACTAAAATTTACATTATATTTCTAAAGTCACTTAAGTCATATCAAAAAGTGCAACTCTCAATGCAAAAATATAACATTGAGGAGAGAGAGTGTTATATGAGAAGGGAAAAGAGAGAGAAAGAAGAGGAAGAAGAAGAAGAAGAGGAATTATGCTGAAGGATGGGCTGTTGCGGTGGACTTAGACCCATTCTCTGACTGCTTTCCACTTTGTGATCTTTGAGAAGACTCCTGTCTTTCCAAGCTCTTGGTTGGAACAAGCCACTACTGTTTCTACTTTGTCACCATGAGGGATATGAATGCAACTCAAGGTTTCAGTCCATCCATCGGTCACACTATTCATGTCCTTGCACTTCTTGAATAATGATGAATGCTTCCTTGTGATAAATGCAATGGAGGATCAGATTTCTGAGAAGAAGTCAAGAGTATCCTTAGTGAAGGACAATGGGTTGCCCACCCTATTCTTGATGTATTCTTTGAAAGGGCTGATCAACTCATCAGCAATTGAGGGTTCTCTCATTGTGGGTACTCTAAGTTTTTGAACTTTCCGATTTATGCTGTCCTGTAGATTGTATCTTTGTTCTTCTCTCTCCTCTAGCTTTGTGAAGGCCCGATTGATTGCTTCAAATCTTATTACTAGGGCCCTAGCCCATACCTATGTCAAGTCTTCTACAGGAGTTTCAAAAACCTTCTTATCGATCAATTCCTGATGATGGGTGTTTCTCAGCTCACTCACTACTGGTCCCAGAGGTTCCCAGTAATCTCTTTCTTTCCCCACATCCTTTTTTGAGTGCTCGTGTTCTGTTGGTGGTTGTGCACATGTATGCAAAGAGCTTGACTACCTCTTGAAGTGTTGAATTCCTTTTTTTGGAGATTGATTCGATACATTCATTATTTGCTCAGCCCTGCATCGTGAGCTCATGCGTTCTCTAGATAGATTCTAGATTAAAGCTATTGATGGGTACCACTTCCTCAATAGGAAGTGTTATAGTGTTGGGTTCCACTAGGTGTTGCACATAAGATGAAAGAGTTCATATTTATTCCTCTAGCACCTTAAACTTCTCTTTATATTCTTTATTCCTTACCACCATGTGAGTAGAAGATTGTTGGTATATGTGCAAATCTCCTTCGTGAGTAGCTGGTCCCAACTGGATCGTGCTCATCTCATATTCGGATGGTGTCATCTCATCCACTGGCTTGATTAATTTTGGCCGAGCTACTTCAATGTACTGATTACCTGTCTCCCCACTATATAATCATGATGTTGTCTGCACAATCTTTCTTGACATTTTTTCTTTAGCCATCGAGACAATTGTTGATAGATCAAGGGCTACTACTTGTTGTACAGTACGAGTGTCAAGGATGATCACTTCCCACATCCATGGAAACATCTCTCTGAATTTAGGCTCAATGATGGATACATCAACCATTGTTTGTTCTGATGGAGGAGGCAAGTCCTGAATGAGAGGAGCATCGAAATCAACAACATGCAAGACCTCTTGTAGTGGTTCTAATACTGGATCATGAGTCATATGATCCTCATTCACTTGTGCATCTACTGTTTAATTTTTTGTCTTCATTACTGGAATCATGTCTTCCTCTTGTGGTAAGAACATTGAATATTTTTATCCCCTGAATCTTTTGGATGTCTTCAATTCTGAGGCCTTCCTTTTTGAACTCACTCCAGAGTGTTTAGAGCTGAAAGTTACCTCTACTACTTTTGAAGATGAATGATGTGAAGCTTGCTTTTGGCTTGGATAAATTCCTCATGACTGAATGATCATAGCCCTCTTCTTAAAAAGCCAGTTCCTTGTTCTCCTCACCACCTTTTTAGTCTGCTCCAGTATATCTCTTGATTCACAAACATGCCAGTTGATTTGGGGCATTGGGGACATCTTGACTACTGTGTACTCAGGATCGAGCATCTCTATCCTATCATCATGTAAGATGTCTTCATACCAAGATAACTTAAATTTCTTCATCTCACTGATTTTCGTCCTCATGTGCCCTTTTTTACGTACTTTGAACTCACCAATACAGTTGGCCCAGTAGTTCTCGATTTTTGGCTCATGTTGCAATTCTGGGACAGAACGAGTCGGGATCCTCTCAGATGTCAAAGTTGGGCTTGACAATGTATGAATGCAAAGTCAAATGTGTGAAAGCAGACTCTAGGTGAGATGCGTCATTTGAGTTTTTGCATGTGGACTCCCCTCGAGATATAGGGAATGAAATCAATTTCGTTCTCCTACTTCTGAGCTTGTTATTTACTTGGGTGATATGCCTGCAGAGTTCAAACAATACAATTTGGTCACTGAGGTACCTAGGCAGTTTCAATGGAGCTTGGTCGAAGCCAACGACTCATATGTAGGAGAATGTTGATAATTGTATGAAGTATGAGCCATATTCCTTAATCAGGGATACCATTTCTAGTGAAATTCTAGCTTCGAGGTCCCTTTCCATGCTTTAGACCACATACATGGTGAATGCATCGTTCATGTGGGTGAAATGCCTATTACTCTCCTCTAATATCAATTGCATAAGTTTCTCAAATGCATGTACCTTGGAAGAAATGTTCTGTGTGAGAGCCAATCCCTTGAATGATCGCGAGCTTGCAAGGAGATAAACCAGATAAGAAGTCATGTGGAACTTATTTTTTGCGGATACTTGAAGTAGTTACAGATGGAGACTGTCACTGATGATATGCCCCTAGTCAATTCTCTAGTTTCCTTCTATCAACATCAAGATGAAAAGACCCATCTAGTCCTGGAAGTCTCTCGTGCTTGCTTCACCCATTACTCTACTGAGGAGAGTGATGACATTAGAATACCCTTCTCAGAATTCACACCTTGGTAGATTCTTGGGTATCCTGGAAGGATTTTTTCATATTTTCAAGCATGAGCCGAGCGCTACTCCTTGGACATATGAATCCATTGTCTCCCAATCATGCACAACCCTTTCCTTAGAAATGACAACCATGTTGGGGGATGTCGATATCTGTAGAGATATTGAAATGGTCCTAGGGCTGATGACTGCCATCATTACACCGTTGTCAGCTTGGATGGTTCGTGTCTTGAGCTCGTAGTGGAAATATTAGGCTAGGAATAACTCAAGGCTTTGCACAGACACTGGATGCCCTGCAGCGGAAAACAAGCCACTTATGAATATCTGGTCTTCAATCCTCCTTCGATCCTTGGAGGCCATGCGAGTCTTAAGGTCGTTCAGGTCCATGTACAAGACATCACTATCTTCCACATCATACTCACAAGAAAAGGGTTGTGTAAGCTTCTGACCCATCCATTTTGTCTTCATATCTCCCTTCAAAAAAGAAACTTACTATTTTTAGTAAGTGTGAAAAAGTAAGTCCCCGATCTTCAATTGGATGTTGCGGTTTAGTTTTCCTCTTTCTCCCTGTGTTCTTCATTCCTTCTGGATCAACTTTCTAATTTTAGCAGGTGCTCAAGGGTCCACTTACTATTTTTAGTAAGTGCCAAAAATGTCTGTTCTGGTGAAATCTCAGCAAAAGTGCACCTCCAATGTCTTTGTCTCCTTCACAGGTTCTTATGTTGTTTACTTTCCCAAAATAGTAGTTCTTTCTTCGTTGAGCCAAAAATGAGATTTCTTTATTGTGGATGCTCTATCACATGAGGGGGGAGTTTGAAGGTGTCTTTTTGATGGCCTTGGATAGAGGAATGAAAAAAACCAAACGGTTCATTATTTCATGCACCAAATTGCAATATTTCTTTAGATCTTTGTTTTTAGGTTATGGAGATTTTCACTATTTTCTTCCTCTTGTTCTTCATTTCTCCTTCTTGTTGTGATGAAAAATCCTTTTGAAACCTGCACGTCACTATTGGGAATTTTTTTCAGTGTTTTTTTTGAGCTGGTATGAGCATTTGCAATGGCGGAGTGATGGTAGAATGTTGCAGAGGAAGAATGGAGGAATAAAGTGCACCTATAACTGTTAGAAGCTATAAGCGGAAAAAAGCGGCACTTGGAAATTTTTAAAAAGATATGCACAATTAAGGATTGGGATAATTTTTCCATGCTTGATGTGCCTAACCTTCAGGGACATCAAATTCCATAGTGGTCAAGAGCATGACATGTGGCACCTGATCTAACGATAGGGAATGAAGTATGAAAAAGCTGATTTAAAAGACTAGGAGCTGAAAGGAGGTCACATGCGTGTCCTAAAGACTCCCTGTGGGGGATAGGAACATTTTTCAAGGTATGATTTCCCCCACCTCAGGTTCATAAGGGACATTAAATTCCACGGTGGTCAAGGAGCTGACACGTGGCACCGATCCAATGGTAGGGAATGGATGCTCCAAAAATGCACCTGGGGGCTGAATTGCTAAGTTTGGAGGTCACATGAGGGTCCAAGAGGTCATATGATGGCTGAGAGGGCTTCAAGGGGGCTGGGTGAAATTTTCCAACCTTTATGTCCCTGATATTTGGGGACGTGAGGGACACAAAATCCCGCCAGGTTTTTGGTGCTGACACGTGTCCTCCAAAAAATTTGACTAAGTCCTGAACTTGTAACAGTGATAACTTGAGCTCATGATGGAATTTTTTGGAAAAAAATTTATATGATCCTAACTGAAAATGGCCTTATTAATCCAATGGTGGGGGTATCATGTCTTGATTATTCCATTTGATCTTTGAAAAATTGGACTTTTGATTTTGTACTCCACTTATGCCTGAGAAAAACTACTTGCAGAACTGATGTGCCAAAGTGTTGTGAAAAATATTATTTCACCATAATGTAGGCCTTGGAATCCTATTTCTAGTGATACTTTTTTTTTCTCCTAACTTCATCCGGAGCTCCCGAAATCTTCTTCTGAAGCCCATCAGCTGTTTTAGGCATGTGTACTGCCTAGGCTTGTGAACCCTATTTTTACTCAGACTGCTCCAAGTCTTGCAAAACTTCCCCAAACCTTCAAAAATAATTTTCATTATGTTTTAATGTCTTCCTTTCATCTCTATGTTGAATTTTTCACTTCCGTTCTGCTCCAGGGAGTTGAATCCAGTCCTGGGAAGGCTAGCGATAGCCCTTCCCGTGACTGCCCAAAATTTGCATTTTCAATGAACTCCTAAAATCACCTAGGGGGAATGAATGGAATTTCCTAAATAACCTAGGGGGATGTTATAAATTTGGTTGGGAGTTCATTTGGACTGACTGGATGGAGCTGGGGTTGCCTAGGAATGATAAAACATGAAAATTTCAGCATAGGGGTATAGTTGTCGTGCTTAGAAAATTCGAATTTAATCGTTGCACATTTGCACGAAAACAATGTTCTTACCTTAGATGCATGGGTAGAAATGGGAATAACCCCATTGCAGCCATCCTCTAATGTATTGTTCATGGCTAATCAGACTAAGGCCACTTCCATCAGAGTTTTGAAAGATGCAGCCACTACCATACATGGAGCCAAGTTCACTAGAGACTTTGAATTTTTAAAGCGTTGACAGAGTTAGATAGCTTCCTAGTTATATTGGGGGAATCCTTGGTGCTATGAAAATAATGTTGACCATTTCAACAAGGGTTATATCAGTTTTGAAAACAAGGAGGAGAGAGTTATTATCCCTTTAACAAATGGTAAATTTGTGCCATATGTTTATCCCTTAAGTGAAGAAGATATGAATAAGATTTATGTACGTGCCATCCGAGATCCATAAATACTTGAACCAAACAAAGAAGGACTAATTTAGTGGGAGGATGCATAGTCTATTAGTGATACTATAAGTGTTGCTTGTGATAATTGGGCTCACAACACTTATGAGTTGGTATGTCGCGAAGTAAAGAATATTTCCTAGAGGCAGTAAACCACGTTATGTCAGGAGGATAGGTAATAACTCGGTACCTTGTTACACCAGAGAAGGAGATCCTATGGTATTCCTGCACGCCATGGAAGAATGGTGGATAGACCCACTAGAAAGAAGAAATATGATATCATATAGACTATGTGGGACAACAACATGCTGGTGGGTGGCCCACAAGGATAATCTTGTAGGATGGAATGAAATTAGGATTTCTCTTTCTACTAGGTTCTTCAGTAGCAATGCACCTACTCAAATATGTAATTATCATAGTAATCTACTTGTTCAGCACCATGTTCAGAAGTCCGAGAGACTCTGGATAGAAGGGAAGGAAGCTTTACCACCTTCACTATGGGTGCACAAGTTTTATTCAGCTTTACAAGGTTGCACGCGTACATGGTACGTATATGTAGAACTCCATAGAGAGACTGGAAATTGGCAGGATTTAATTGTAGGAATGTCCCATATGTTTGACTTCTTCTCTACAAATCCTCTAGTGGTAGAAAAACTAAAATTCATAAAGTTCTTGACTATGGGAGATAGTGCCAGGCTTGAAAAACTCCTTTAGGAGTTATTCGATGAAGGAAACTTAGGAGTGCATTTTTTTGAAGAAATAGAGGCCGATGCCATAGTACTTCAACGTGCTTGCCCTAAGAAAGAAAAAGGAAAAAATGGTCTACATAGTGGATGAAAAATAAGTAGAAAATATGTATGTAAACCATTCAACATGTAGCCATGAGGTTTTGGACAGTGTAGATAAGACCACATGCACCTATCATGAACCTATGAAGATAAAACGAGTGAATATTGGATCAAAGGCTGAGCCTAAGGAATCCATAATTGGAGACTATTAGTCAGACTCTGAAGTGGCAAAAATCATAGAGTTACTAAGGGATTACTAGGATTTATTCCCTAGAGGGTACCATGAACTCAAAGGTGTGCATGAATCATTAGGAGAGATGAAGATAAAGCTTAAAGTGGGTGCGTGCCCATTTAGAAAGAGACCCTACAGGATGAACCCCAACTTGCACAAAAAGGTCAAAGAAGAGATTGACAAAATGTTGAAGTCTGGTATTTCAAGCCCCTTGATGAGTCATAATGGGTTAGTCCAATGATGTTCAGTATAAAGAAGGATGGACAGATTAAAATATTCATAGACTACAGGGAGATGAATGCTACATGTGTAACTGATCCCTTTCCTACACCATTCACTGAGGAAATACTAGAAGGCATTGTAGGGTGTAAAATATATTCATCTACAGATGGGTTCTCTGGGTATCATCAGGTTAGGATTGCCCAGGAGGGTCAGGAAAAGACTATGTTTACTACTGAATGGGGTAGCTTCACCTATATTGTGATGTCGTGGTCTAAAAAATGTGCATGCTGTATTTTTATGTAGAGTGGTTCAAGCGTTCAAGGAATTTATTCATAACTTCTTACAGGTTCATTTAGATGATTGGACAGTGTATGAATTAGTTAAGGATCATTGTGACAATCCGCGCTTAATGTTTTAAAGATGTAGATAGTTGAGTATCTCATTGAACATCAAGAAGTGCATATTTTCTACACCGTTTGGGATACTTTTAGGATACATAATCTGCAAGAAAGGTTTGTTGGTTGATCCAAATAAGGTTGCAGTCATTATAGGCCTAAGGGATCCTACCAGTCAGAGGGAGGTGCATAGACTTTTGGGTCATACATGATATTATAGAAAGTTTATTAAGGGATATGCCAAATTTTCTGCACCTTTGGAAGAGTTATTGAAGGGGAAAGGTATGTTCTACTTTGGAGAACCACAACAACGTGAATTCGAGACATTTAAGGAAAAACTTATTACCGTGCCTATTCTACGTTTTACTTCATGGAACCAACCATTTCATGTACATGTTGACACCTTTGGTACGACCATTGGCATGGTGTTGGCTCAACATGGAGAAGGTATTGTAGATCATCCTATCTATTTTACTAGTAGAAAGCTGACTCCTGCAGAATAGAATTACACAACTACAGAGTGCAAAGCTTTGTCAATGATCTATGAGCTACATAAATTCCACCATTACCTACTAGCTACACCATTCATATTTTATACAGATCACATGGCATTGAAGTGTTTGGTAAACCAACCTGTTCTACAAGGGTGCATATTTTGATGGATACTCTTATTTTAGGAATTTGAATTCACAGTTGTGGTAAAACCAGGGAAAAGTAATTATGGACTAGACCATCTATCCATAATACATTTAGGAGAAGAAGCACATGTAATTGAGGATACCATGCCAGATGCACAGTTATACAGATTGCAATGAGTGCCATCAGAACTAGAGGACATTGCTATCTTTCTATGAACATGGATATTACCAAAAGGAATGAAATCCTTGGAGAAAAAATAGCTTGCTATACGAACTACACCCTATATGTTAATTAGTGGTGACATGTACAAATTAGGTCAGGATGAGGTATTGCACCATTGTGTATTGGAACATGAGCACACACATATTATGGAAGAATCCCATGGTGGTATTGCAGGTGGCCACTATGTCGGCGATGCCACTGAGCACAAGATTCTACTTGTTGGATTATGGCGGGAGACCCTATATAAATATTTTAAGGAATTTTGTAAGGCATGTGATCATTTTCAATGTCTTGGAAAACTAGGTCAACGAGATGAAATGCCTCTGAGACCCATTACTAGTGCAAAACCATTTGAGAAATGGGCTATAGATTTTATGGGTCCTATTTCACTAGATACACAAAGAACTGGATCACGCTACATCATAACTTGCACAAAATATTTGAAAAGGTGGGTAGAAGCAACACCTATAAAGGACTATACAATGGCTACAACAACTAGGTTTCCATGGGAAAATATTATTACAAGGTATGGATGTCCTTTAAGTTTGACCAGTGATAGGAGAACACATTTTATTAATGAGACAATCAGAATTTTATTGGATGAATTCATGATTGGACACCATAAGAATACACCCTATCATCCTTAGGCAAATGGAACTGGAGAGGCTCTCAAAATTTTTTTGAGCCAGACATTGACAAAAATAAGTGATGTTTGACGAAAGTATTGGGATGATAAATTATCTACATACAATACTTTGGGCATATCAGAAAACATATAAAAGGTTGAACAAAGCCACACCATTTCAGTTAGTGTTTGGCACAGAAGTTGTTCTTCCTATGGAATATATGTTACCTTCTTTGTGTACTGCACGCGTTGGAGGTCTTGCTAACGATTAAGCACTAGAAGAACAGATTGAAAATTTAATCAAGTTGGATGAACAATGAGCCATAACATGTTAGAGTCAAAAACAAGAGAAGGCTAGGCAAAAATCATGGCATGACAAGCACATCAAGGATACAAAGCTTGAGATAGGACAAATGGTGCTCCTTTATGATTTTAAATCTTTGCGCCATCCGGGTAAACTCAAGGTACATTGGTTGGGTCTGTATGTTATCACTCACATGCTCAAATCAGGTGCTTTTTAATTAGAGGCACTTGATGGAATACGGTTACTCGGTTACTTCAACGGGAGTAGGTTGAAGCCCTACTATAAATAAGTCTTCCTGGTGTTTGACACAAGGACCATAGATAAAGAGGAGTGAATAAAGAAGTATAATGCGAGGTAAGTAGGGCCAAGTAAGAATACCAGTGGAAGGCACAATGATAAGGTACTTAGGCGCATGGAAGTGCTCTGAAGAGAAGTCTACTGCCAAAAGGTAGAATGGTGCGCTAGAAGGTTATAGCTTGGATGTGAAGATGTACCATGCGGAAATAATGAAAATGGTAAATTAATGAGAGGATTTTTGGTAGGTGGAGGAACAATAAATGCACTAACTTTTGAAATTATATATAAGGATGGGATGCGAGTTCATTTTTACCGTTGCACTTGAGAGAATTTGAAAAGGGTTAAGTGTGAATGAGCTGAACAATTGTATTGAGGTGCGTAGAGTGTGAAACCAAACGTGGAGAGAAGGGTTGTGCGCTGGAGAAGCTTACATTCCCATAGGAGAAGGGTTTGAGAAAATTATATGCATTACAAATGAGCTTAGGGCATGGAATTTCCACTAGGGCACGAAGATTTAAGCTAGGGTTTTGATTTTCTCAATTGTAAAGGGAAGAAATGAGAGATTTTTCAAATGGCACCAAAGAAAGCACATGCATCAGGAGATAAAGGGAAGAAGAAGATTGAAGTGGAATAAGAGATTGCTCCCGAGAGTATTTTTTCATAAATGCAGTATCCAAAGAGTGTGATTGTGGGACAAGAATGGGATTCCCATATCTACCAATGTAAAATCAATGACTATAACCATCAAACATTGGATAATAAAAAGGAGCTCGATGTGTTGCTGAGCATGAAAATAAACAAGTGCACAACAAAGGATATGCCAGTATATGATGACATTGGTGAGAAATTACTTAATCATAATGGAGTCTACCAGTTGTATGAGTTGTCATACTTTGGAAAGTATGAGCCATTGTATTAGTGGTTGATGAGCAAAGTCCATGAGGACTTCTTCTACTTTTCTGAATGGAGGGTAAGAATCACAATTGCTTTGATTTCAAAAATGACAAGAATAAGGGCCTCAAGGTTGGATCTAGATAACGATTTAACTGATAAAGATGCAATCCTAGAGATGAGGAAGGAGTTGGGGTATACCAAGGGTCCGCATGGCATGGAAATTGAAAAATGAAGAAGTACCCAGTCATGCAGGTAGCTGCACATCTTGTGAAAAAGCTGAATGACCAAGACATGTGGTCGCAGGTAAACACAATGTGGTTAGTTGTCGTCAAGAATATGTCTCAAGGAGTGGTTTACAACATTGCAGATCACATAGCAAAGACAATCATTGAAGAAGCATGGACAAGTGACAAAATAAGTTTTGGTGCTGTGTTATTGTCCTTAGTATTCATGGAGATTTGGGTACCTGATGGGCCAAGGAAGAAGATTTGGGAATACCCCACATAACACAAGTCACAGGTGGAAAGGTTTGGCAAGTACTTGTGTGATGGATCAATAAGTGGACCATTCAAGAAAAGGGTGGAGATGTCGTATGATATACTCTGTGTAACATTCAAGGAAGAGTGGCGCATACCCAAGGATTTACCTATGGTGGTGGGTATGGTAGTTCATTTTTCCGTATACCAAAATTTTTACATCGCGTGATTTGCGATGAAGGACGAGGCTTGGAGTCCATGGTGTAAACTGTCATATGCCTTCACAACAAGGTATTTCTAGGCATCAGTTCACCAGTTTTTAGATGCTTTCCACTTAACCTTCAATGTAGACAAGGTAGATTGTGACTTCCACACTCTGAGTAAGAAGTATGTATATTTAGGGTGTAATGCATACATTGAAAGACTTATTTCATATATTATAAGCATGAAACCTGTGAGCTTAGCATTTGGGGACACCGGAGCAACGCTTGTGTACCTATAAATCAAACCCAAGCCGACTAACGTTAAGTATGTGGAGAATGAGTTCGTGCTCCCATGGCCGCCAAAGGGTAAGCATACAATGGAAAATGTTCCAACACCCAAGCCCACATAAATAATTCAAGTCGATGATGAAGAGGAGGAGCATGAAGATAGTGGTGGTTTGGAGCACAGAGGAAGGAGACAACCTCAAAATAAGGATGAAGATGAGTGTGAAACTACACCACCACAGCCACAAGAGGGAGATCATGAGGAATTTGATGTAGTCCAAGGAGGGCACCATTTTAAAATGGTGTTAAGGAGAACAAGGACCCAAAATGATACTCCATAAACAGTGCATAGATCACCTCAAATCTCCACAAAAAGAGACAACTGAGAAAATGAGAAGGAATCTAAAGTTGAACGAGGAAGTGGAAGATTCTAAGGAAAGCATGCTTAATTCTCCTACACCTCTAGAGAATGTAGAAGAACAAAAGGATGAAGAAATGAAGGGTGGAGAAGAGGAAGAAATAGGAAGAAATGAGACAACAACCAAGATTTCTCAAGACATAGCTGCACAAGTTCCAAATCTTGAAGCCCAAGTTCCTAAGAAACCTAGATCAAGAAGAACAAGTGGAGAGTATATTCCACTAGCCATGGGCTATAAAGAGGACACAGGTAAAATTGTCCATTCCCGTTTCCAGAGCACAATGACACAAAAGGAGTTATATGGCTGGGATTTAATGGATGAAGATATGGAAACATTGTGCATAAGGAAGTAATTGTCTTGTTCGATGCACATGCACATGGATGAATAATATTTTGATGTGTGTGAGGATTCATGCGTGTCGAGGAGGTTAAAAAAGACAGCTCAGGCTAGACACATAGCAGTAAATCCTAATATTATGTCCAATGAACAAGTGAGAAATGCATTTGTAAAAGTCTTGACAGAAGTCGCACAATGAAATATGGATAAAGCTGTAACAAGTAGGGTACTAAGTGAGGAGATCAGAACTAAGGATGAGGAGATAAAGTGCCTGAAACATGAAAAATACTTGGCACAAAAGAAGAGCGTTGTGTTTATCAGCATGGCAGAGGATATTGGTGACAATGTCATGAAGACTAGGCCACACTTAGTGCCAAAGGTACGCATGACATTTCCTTTGACAATACATTATGTGAGTACTTTGGTGGACTTAGTGCTAGAAGATGAACCTCTGCACATGCCTAAGCCAAAGGATCCAGAACAGGAAGCAGAGCGTGAAAAAGATTTAGTGATGTAGAAGATAACATCATATGAAGGATTGCTTCAGAGCTTGCAGGAGGAGCTTAAGAAGGCGGATCAAAGGCTAAATATTTGTACAGCGCCAGAGGAATTTATAAGGACCAGAACCATTTTAGAAGACAATGCGGTCCTGAAGGCCATGAAGGATGAGACATTGGGCCATGCATAACGGTTATAACTTATCAAGCAAAAGCACGAGGCCCTTACAATAGCTTAGGAACCACACATGGAGAGATTGGATGAGCTTGGGAAAATAATCACTCAAAAGATGGACTTGTTAGAAGGGAGAATAACTGGCATGTCTAGTATTGTGTTGGTATTACAAAATGACAAGGGAGAGATTACAAGGGATGAGTTAGAATCAATTACAGTGGATATTCTAGAGAAAGCAGAGGCTGCGCTCAATGACTGGAAAACCTTAGAGGTGGAGATAAAAGAGGAATATCCAGAATTTATTATTCTAGTTGCAGAAAAAGATAATGCAATTTGAAGACATTCTTTCATTCATCCAAATTCTTTCTATTCTTCTATTTATATTCTTTGATTCATTTTTGGAGACAACCATTTCCGGGGTGACAATGCAACTAGTGTGGGGTAATGTTGATCAGTCAGACCTTGACACTTAGTGAAGAAAATATAGAAGGTTTGCGTGGGAGAACAGAGCACATTCAAAGGAATGAAAGCATTGGAAAAGATCACGTGTAGAACAGAGACAACTTCAGGAATTAGCCATTTTCATGATTAAGATCTATTTTTGGAGGTAGCATGCGGAGCATTCAAACCGATTGGAGAATTACGCATCACGCATTGGTTATTTTTAGAGGATCAGATATGAAGCACGTTGCATGGACACATGCTAGAAATATATCTACTACTGTCAGTTTACTAAATGTATTATTTTGTTAACACTCTTACATGTAATCCTATTTTTGTAATGGCATGTGGCTAACAATAGCATGCGACCTATTTTGGGACTAGATAAGTGATGAAGGGAAAGTCCCCACCCTTATAAATATGTGGTAAACTATGTAGTAGAAGGGGAGATATATATAGATATATACATGGAGATAGATAGAGAGAGCATACAGGTGTTAGAACTGAGATATAGTGAGATTATGCTGCTGAATATGTTATGCGCATGAGCGTCTATTGCTGTTATTGTAATGAATATTTTGTGTATTTAATACAATTAATATAATAGAGATTATGGAATGAATCAAGGTGTTATTAGGTTTATAGTTTAGTATTACATTCTTTATTTCATTATGGTTATCCTTTAATGCTGTTATTTTCTAGATCTAGATCTGAATATGCACTGTAGAAATATATAATAATTAGAGATCTGAATGATTAAAGTCTTCATCATGATAACATCATACAATAACAACCCTAAAGAGGGTCTTGGTACCTTTGCATGCTTTTGGTGAGCGCTTAGTCTAGGTTGAGTGATGTGCCAGCACGGATGGGTTTGTATTGCTGAATTCTAGTCTACATCATTACTCATATGGAAAATCTAAAAGTAGATCAGATAGAATTGTTTACATAGGAAACCTTAAATACTATTGAACAACCGTTACACAACATTCTAATGGAATCTGAGAAGCACAAATAATCATCGGAGATTAAAATACTGGATGATCTTCTTGATCCCATAAAAGAAGATAAATATGATAACAAAGAGAATAAGGCCTGGATAACTGCTTAAATGAGCATAGTATCTCTATGGGTCTTGATACACCTAAATTCTTAACAAACAAACAAGTTATCTCCAATGGCAAATCAATAACTTCACAACTGAATGATGAGCATGAGATAAGTGAAAAAGAGGAGGGGGAACTAACCATGTTTTGATCAAATGTACTCTATGATTGTGATAATTACTTGAACAGTAGCTTTATTGAAGTTAAATCCAAAAAGAAAAGAATGAAAGGATTTGAGGGGATTCTTGATACCCTATATAATGATAAAAAGAAGAAATCAGGAAACTGGGAGGCTTCTACCTCCAGGATAACTAGATCTACAAGAAGGGTAGCAGATATTGGAGGTAGCAAAAAAAAAAGGTAGGTCCTCAAAGAAGGAGCTAAGAAAGAAAGAAACCGAAAAAGATATTACATATGGTACTCAAAGAAAATTGAACCATCAGGTAAATTATTCACCCATCTTTTTTAGATGAATGTAATGTCCTAGAATGTTAGGATTGTGGAGCTGAATTGTTTCACAGTTAGCATGATTTACACCTTGCTGGTTTACATACTAACCGACATCGATTACCTGTGTGTGAAATTTATATTTAACTCATGGGAATTTAATCTAGATTTTGTTTTAAAGCTAATTTAAATGTTGTAAATGCATAGCTAAGGTTCCCTAAGGTTTTCTAAGCTTATATAAGCTAGAAAACTAGGGTTAGAACATAAGGAATGAGCAAAGAGAATAATTGAGCTATCCTTGGTTGAAAGGATGATGATGAAGAAGAAGAAGCAGATTGCATGAAGACAAGAGATTTCATAGAGAGAAGTTGAACAAAAAGAAAGTGTAGGTACATTGTTGATGAGAAGATGGTATTATCTTCTACTGTATTTCCTTTGTATTTTTTAGTCTCATGTAATGGCTTGCATAGTATGCAAAGCACTTAGTGTTTCTTCTTGTTAGATCCACATGTTGTTGTGAGATATTATTATTGCTCATTCTTGTAGATCCACATGTTGTGAGATATTGTTATTGCTCATTCTTGTAGATCCACATGTTGTGAGATCTTGTATTACAAATCCATCAGATCATGATGTATTGTTGATCCATAGGAATCTAGTATTGTAGAAGAAGTTGTCTCCATGTTTGTACAGGTTGATGCAGTGATGGAGGAGAGAATTACTTCTTGGTGCATGGTTACTGTTGCACATTGGTAGACCCTTCTAGAGGTATTTTTTCAGATTCACAGTACAGTGAGAGCTTGGTTGCACAATGGTAGATGCATGGTAACTTCAAGTATGTGAGATCTGGTGGTGTTTCAGAGGCATGGTTGTAGTGCAGTCAAGTAGATTCTGTTAGAGATCTGGAGGAAACACATATGGTGGTATGGAGGCACATTTTAGTGTAATCAGGAAGATCTGGTCAGAGATCTGGGAGGAAGAGATAATCTTGTAGAGATACATGTAACATTGTTTAGAAGATTTGGTTTGTAATCTCTTGTTATATTATATATATGAGATCTCTATCTTTGGTAGTCATATCCAACATTGGGTGAACCACGGTATGTATGCTATGTTATGTGTGTGTACTTTTGTGTGATTTGGATTATTCTTGTTTATAATTCCACTACTGTAGATTTTGTGGGGATTATTAGATCCATATTTGCATGTTTTGGATTTGATAATCTATAGTTGCAAATGTTTCCACATAGACCCATCCCCAATAACTGGTATCAGAGCCTGGTTAGCTTGGTTATTTTAGAGCAAGGTTTTGTTTCAATATATTATTAGTGGTATTATTGACATGTATGAGAGAAGGGTTTTTTTTTTCCTGATGAGAAGATCATAGGAAGAGATTCAATCTCAAGTGGGAGATGGAAGAGTAAGGTTATTGGAAATTACAGTGACCGACATTGGTTAAGTGGAAACCAACGTTGGCAGGGCGACCGTGGTCAGTTACTGGGCACCCTAGTTTTAAATAGAAAATCAATCATCTTAAGAAATGGAGAGATGTATGAAATGTATCTTATTTGATGAGGTGTCCCTGGTTCTTGGAGGCACAAGCATGGTGGTCAAATTTCAGATTCGGGTTACAGAGGTATGGTTTTATCTTGGTTTTGTAGTGCTTTGTGTTTTAATAACACATGCATGGTTTTGGATTGCAGATCTAGATAGAGAAAAGGAGCAAGTATGCATCCTTGGTGTAATTAGATGTAGAGGTTTTGATAGAGAGGTTATAGCAAAGACAAAAAATGAGGCTTCCATAAGAGAAACATGTACTTCAGTTCAGTTGAAGATGTGGTTGAGTATCTTGGTACTGGTAAGGTGATATATTTATCCTTGATGTAATTTATTGTATGAATTTACTGTATTTTTTTTGTACGAGATTTGGATGCTTCTTGAAATGACAAGATTAGATCAAGTATCGGCTTCGGTCGAAGTAGGCACCTAGTGTGGTGTTCTATGCCAAATTGTGTGGTGTTGGGTTCGTTCAAGTAGCATCGACATTGGTATGAGAACCGAGGTCAGTCATAGAGGAACCAGTATCAGTTAACTAACCATGGTTGGTTAGGGGGATGGACGTGGTTGACATCTATTACAAATTCTCTATATAGGTTTTTTTTTCAGCAGGTGAGGGAAGATGGTTTTTTTTCCTAGTTTTGAGGATCAAGTTTCTTGTACAAAGTGTACATGGCAGAAAAGGTGTAGATCACTTCATGGCTTAGATAAGAAAGAGGACAAAGCTAGATTGGCCAGTCCATTGAGATTTTGAGTTAGGTATCTCTATATGATTCATGTTTTATTTCTTTCATTTGGAGTAGCTGATATTATGTTTAGATAGTGTGCACAAATTTACACCATGGTTTTTGGTGTTGTTTGACTTTTATTTCCCATTTGTGTGGAATCTTGAGGACAAGGGTTTATAGTCTAAGGATGAGATCCTCAATGAAAAATCATGATTAGACATAGTTGTAGGTAATGAGAGATGTTGAGTACACACAGATGGAAATAAGGTGATTTACCTACTTCACAAGAAGTCCAAACTTTGGTGATGTAGAAGTATTCTCAGAGAAGAAAGGGAATCAATTTTATAGTTATTTCATCTAGTTTTATTTCTCACTGACATATTAGCTTTTGATCTTGGTTTTAGAGGCAGTGCTGGGGATTTCATGTTCAGTGGGAGTAATCCATGGTTGTTGGCATTACAGGATTGGATACATGATACACATGCAAAGTGAGAGGAGATTGTTACTATTTAGAGTGGTAAAAGGCATAAGTTAGTTTTGGAGGGTAGTCACGAATTTGCAGGTATTTTGAGTTTATTAATTTTTGATGTCACTTCTAGTTCATTTTGTGGTGTATAGATATTCCTTAGGGAAGGTAGTTGATGGTTGATTTAACTGGTTTTAGATGATAAATCAATTTTCAGAGTTTGAAGGGTGAAAAAGAAGAAAATATGCTAGTTACAGAGACCGGTGGTCGGTCAGGGTTAACCATAGTCGGTCATGTAGTGACTGGGGTTGGTTAGGAAACCATGATCAGTTTGGTCACAGGTTTGACAATGTAATGCCCCGTTCAATGTCTCCCATTCCCTGACCTGCTGACCTTGTTGCTAAGTCTGGGAGATTAGTGTGTGTGTGTGCTTTCGTTGATCGATGTTGACCGTGTCCTGGTCGCAGTGAAGATTGTTCACCTTCTCTCTCCTTCTTGCCCTTCGGGTTGTTGTCAACACCCCAAACTGTGGACCCCGTAGCATCATGGATGGTTATACGGTTAAAGGAAAATTTGGTTCTCGGCTCTTCGAGTTTGTCAGGTCGTCGACATTAATAGGATTAATAATAATTATTATTATTTTAAGCCGTAAATCGTAATAATAATGTTTGTAATAATATTATAATTTATATTGTCGATCTGTGCTTATTAATTGTATTACTCCTCATTGTCGGGCGATCATTAGTAAGAAGTTTAATAAAATTGTGTTATTAGTATTATTATTACTATTAATAAATTCGTGTTATTATTATTAATAATTTGGTGATTGTTATTGTGTGTTTATTATATTTTTCTTCATTTTAGGCTTGTTTGTGATTTTTTCTAGTTAAAACAAACAAGCAAAAATAAAATAAAATAATTAAAAAAAACCAAGAAATCCCGTGATTCTTTGTGGGGGCGGATTAGGGCAAAACCCTTCCCACATTTTGAAAATGCAGCTAGGGTTTTGTCATTTTGGATTTTGGAATGAGTTAGTTTTGGGCATGGGGCGGATAGCTTGGGGGTGCAAGAATCTACTCAAAAGTGGTTTGTTGAAGAGGCCTTGGAAGCTTTCAAGTAGATGCATTTGATTCAGGTAAAGCCAGACGCCACAACCATTCTCAGCTCCTTCCTAGGCTGCGCCACATGCCTGCGTGGGAGAACAATGCAAAACAAAGGAAGTTTTGTGTCTGATTGATGTGTAACTATGCCAGCATACTCCCAGCCATGCCCAGACCTGCGTTGGATTCTAGTAAATCAAGAAAAAACAAAGATACTTTGTCAGTTGTTGCAATTGCAAGCGCCCTAATAGATTTTCATGCAAAAATGTGGAAATGTTCGAACTGTTTGTATAAATGCGTGGGAAAAAAAATACAGTTCCTTGGACTGCAATGATTTCGGGATATGCATAAATGTGTTTGTTGAAAGGGCCTTTGAAACTTCCAAGCAAATGCATTTGGTACGAGTAAAGCAAGCAATGCATATGGAGCATATAAAGCCAGAATCCACAGCTTTTTTTCTTTCTTTCCAGCAACCTCCTAGCTGCTGTCAAAATGGGAGCTTTAGAAAAGTGCATGGACATCCATCAAAGCATCATGGGAAGATGTTATCTCTAAATGTCTTGTCAGGTACCCATATCAACAGGTATGCAAAATGTGAAGGCATACACAACGCATGTGAACTGTTTGACAAAATACTTGTAAGATGTGCGGTCTCTTGGACTGCAATGATAGCGGGGTATGTAAAAAATTGGTATGTTAAAAGGAGCTGAACTATTTGATAAAATTCCTCAAATAAATTTTGTCTCATGGAATGCCATGATGGTAGCATATGCACAAAATGGATGAATAGAAAAGATACATTAACTGTTTGACATAATGACTCAAAGAAATGCAGTCTCATGGAGCACCATGATTTGCAGGATCTGCACAAAATGGGTATGTTAGACATGGATGCAAGATGTGAAAGCTTTGACAGAGCATGTTAACTATTTGAAAAATACCCCAGATAGATGTGTTATCATGGACAACATGATTTGTAGAGTATGCTCAACCATGGTTTGTTAGATCTGTATGCAAGTTGTTGATTTACAAACAAGCTGGTGCTCATAAAGATTTTTTGAGCTTGGAATTCATTCATGGATATATGTGAGTTCATAACCTTTGCAAGCATCCTAACTCCTTGTGCTGAAATGTAAATCTTGGAGCAAGATGGTCGTGTGGTGGACTTGTTGCTTGTATGTGTTCTAACTAGCTTGGGGCACCTCGTACACTACATCATCGATTAATAGGATTCGTACGAAGTGGGTATGTTAAAAAGCTCAGAAAATTTCAAGCAACTACTTATTCTATTGGAAAAATTCAAGTGATCGGGAAGTGGGTGTGACGTGGTGGAGTTTAGATCCAGGCTCATGAATCGATTGGTGAAGTGCCCAAGCAAGATGTTGAACCAAAGCTTGCAGCTTCGACCGACTTCGTTCTCTAGGCATGGTTCTTCTTTCCTTACCTCACATAATTCTCGTGTTTTAGTTCACTTTTGCAACTAAATAGAATATTAAGTTATTAGATTTTTAATACAGCTAAATGTCTCTTCAACTCATTGCAAGACAATAAAGTGTCGTGTCGTAACTCTTGAAGCCATTAACTCGCCTACTTTAAAACATGAACTATCACCCTCACTTCGAGATGATCTAGAAAACTCTTACCCTTTTGATCGCTTCAATATCGTTTTAACGACCAGACAAATTTGACTCTCCATTGATTAAGTTGACCTTCTTCCTACTTAAAATAGTTAAATTTTGCATTTTTTAGAGACTCACTAAGTACCCTTCACAACTCTAGAAACGAGATGTGAAGTTTCATTTGCGTACCTTGGTATACGAGGAGTCGCCTTGATTTTTGGTTTGACCTGAAACGATCATATGACATCCTTTTGACTCTCTTATAGGAGCCCTGTTACATCGGTTTTCAATAGTAGAGAGTTGTTAAAACTAGAAAGTTGGCTATTGTTTGGGACCACCAATTGAAACCTGGAAAGAGAAATCACGTTCCGTCTTCGCAAACCTATAGTGTTTATACTAGACAAATGCATGGAACATTCAACCTAGGAAAGAGCACCTTTCGGGATAGTTTGGCGAAGCCATTTTGTAGGCCTCCGGTCGCAGTTTGACGAGGTTAAACTGGTCTAATTTCGTCTTGTCACTTCAGAAAACTTGTTGCCATTTAAAAATGGCTCTCTAGTTCGCAGTCCCGTCAACTTTCATGAATTCTCTTTATATAGGGGAACTAGTAGGAGATGTCTCATTTTGGGCTCTTCCACTAAACGTCGTTTTGGACACAGTTTTCTAGGACACTTGAGATAACTTTTGTCTTTTTACAACTGGGTGAACTACGACCAGTGGCCCCGAAAAACTAACCGCCAAACGCAAACCGTGCGCTCCTTTTCAATTCCGTCAGTTGCAATGAGCTCTTGGTATATCTGAGGACACATAGAAAGTTAATCATGATGTGCATGCTCATCAGAAGATAACATTTGGAAGTAGTTTTCTTAGCCTCCGAGCCCGTTTTGTACGTTTTGCGGCTAGTGAGAAAATGTAAAAGTAGAAAGTTGCGGACCCTCGTAGGGTTGCCAAATCACCCTGGAAACTTTTAATACACGTAGATAACTGTTTAAAACACTATAATGAAACTTATTGTGTGAATTGGAAATTTTGACAAAATGATGTTTTCTCTCTCTTCCTTTCTCTTTCTCTCTCTTGGGTTTATAAAATGTAGAAAAAAATGAAATGCAATGAATACATGTTTCTAGACTTTTTATTTCGATTGGAAAATTGTAATTATTGTCTGATGTAAATGGGAAACTGAAAAAATACAATTATGATTGTTTAGGGTGGATGTCATGCCAGCGAATTATCACTGATATCACGCTCACGTGGGTTTTGCAGGATGGATGAATGACGACGAAGAAGGCGATGGGAAATTTAATTATTATTATTGTAATTATTATAGGTCATTTTAAAATGAATAACTGTGTTATGTAGTCTCTTGTTACCGAAAATTTATAATTGAGATTTGTTAACATGCATGATATGCTAGTTTAGGGATACTTAGGAAATGTGCATCTAATCACCGGTTCAATTTGTTTATTAGTTGTGTATGGAAAAAAGGGTTTGATTTATACATAGTTACTTGAAATTGAAGTTAATTTCTTGTAGTTCCTTCTTAGTATTTAATAAACGATTAAATTAAATTCTGGGTTATCTTCTTACCTTGCAAACATAATAAGAGTTTTAATGGGAACACTCAACCATAATAAAATATTCATGCATAACTTGCATGCATGTGTGATCCTTTTTACCATATAAGAAATTTTAAACCGTACAACGAACTTAAGCTTTGCGCTCGATGGAACACTCTAGGTTAGGTAAATAAAACCCCTAGTGGGAGTTTACCGTCTTAGTCTTTTTATCTAGCAACGCTGTCGCAAACCCATATCTCGGAATGTCATGGTCTAACCTATCCAGTGTATGCGGTTTCCTTCTAGTTTTGGAAATCACGAGAAGAATGTCCTCTCTTCAGGTCTGACACCAAGCTGAGTGGTGAAGACCGCCTTAGAAGTCACCTTATGCGTCAGTGTTCGAAGGAATGATTTAGCAGTGCTACCTTGGTTTCTATCAAAATAACATCTTGGTATATTCTTGAATGTGGTTCATGTATAGTTACATTTTTTCCGGTCACGTATCCCTTCAAGATGTTAGTCAAATGCTTATGTAACCCCTGATTTCAAATCAACGCTAAGAACGAGATCTTGGTGCGATGTAAAAGCATATTATATAAATGCTGCACTCGATATTGGAGATTAAGATTATGGTCAATCCTGGAGTCCTTATAACTTAATTAAACTTTATCATGCGTTGCAAAGAATATAAGTTACCTTGGTGCGACCAAACTTTGAGAAAACAAAAGATATATAGATATATACATATATACATATATATAAATATTATAGGAATTCAATAAGTTTTCAAATTATAATAACAATGGTAGGGAAATAAATATAGTGTGAATCGAGAAATATTTTGGTGAAAAGCCACCTTGTATCTAAATCTCCGTCAAATCCTTTCATTGCGTTTTGGACATCAAGTCACTTTCGCTTGAGTTGTAAGGGTAAAACTGTAGACATCAAATAAATGTTGGAGAAGAATATTTTTTACATAATAATAGGATAATTAAGTACTTGATATGCAATTTGATTTATGCCAAATATGTATGTCAGTTATGGAAATTTATATAAAGTATAAGAAGCCAAATTGAGAAGGTTGAATTGTATTTTCAACCGCGGAATAAACTTAAGAAAATTTGGGTGGACAAACGAGAAAATTCATCCTTGCTTGTAATGTCCTTGGAATGTTAACTTTAACCAAAAATACATTTAAGGAAATGATGTGTTGTGGGTTCACCATTCCTGAAGCCATGTTCTTGTGGTTGGGTCTTTACTAGTAAACTTCCATTTGGAAAAGTGTGGTGTTAGCATGCCTACGTTGTTTTTGTGTGTCTATGTGAGTCGATGATTTTTGTGATTGTCATATGTGAGTCGAGTTCTGGGCTTGAAGCCCATGTTGTGTTGTGAGTAGTGAGTAATGTAAGTGAATTTTTTTTTATCCTGGTATTTACTATTGTATGTGTTTGGGTAAAGTGTGGGCACTACAGAAAACAATGTTTATTTACTATTTTTGGATAGTGCCCTTGTTTTGATTTCATCTTGGTTGATTGTGCAGAGTATGTTGATGACATGTTTGCTGGTATTTGCACTTAGTATTAGTGGTATGGTTTAACATGGATGTTTTTTATTAACATTGATGAGCACATGATTCATATTTGGCTTTAAGTTAGTTGGTGGCAGACTTGGAGCTTTTGGAGAGCCAGGTGATATGGATGGATGTACATAATGAGTTTGTACATGTGGATAGATTCAATTTTGGGAGTCTATGATGATGCAGATGTTTGATTTGCACATGGATGCCTTGAGCATGAGTAGGGGATGTTTTTATTTCCTATTGATTACTATGTTACTCCATGGGAGATGTTAAATACAGATGATTGTCTTTGACATGTTAGTTTTTTTTATGCAGGGTTGGATTTGTAGATTGCAGTGTTTGTATTCTTTGAGTTATGCAGGTTTGTGGATTGATCACCCACTGTTGTAGGTCGAACTCATTTGGAAGGTATTTTCCCAGGATCTTGTTTTGCTTTCACATATTCTAGTTCGACTTGTCTTGGTTAGTTGCATTGGTGGTTACACAGAGACATGGATAGATGGATGGAGAACATGGTTGGTTTTACATGTATGGCTATGGATAAGATAAAGGCTCAATACTTCTGTTTGAGTGGGAGCTCTTGCAGGTGTGTTAGTCATGGTGGCTTAGTTATATGAGAGGCTTGGAGTTATGATTTAGTGGGATCTTGATGTATGGTTAGCTCGTGTATCATGGATTAGGAGTAGCTTTGTGCAGGTATATGGTAAGTCACAGGTTTCTTATTTTCTTGGTTTTAGAAGATGGTTTAATCTTTCTGATTTCATTTGAGAGAATTGTTGATATAAATAATAGATGGTTTTCATGGTATGTAGAGGATGGTGATGTACATGTATAGGTACATGTTCAACAATTTATCTCCAAGTGGGAGATTGTTAGGATTGTGGAGCTGAATTACTTCACAGTTAACATGATTTACACCTTGTTGGTTTACATAGTAACCGGCGTCGGTCAGGGTAACCGTCACCGGTCAGGGTAACCAACCAGTGCCAGTCAGGGTAGCAGATGCGAGTTACCTATGCGTGAAATTTTATATTTAACTTACAAGAATTTAATCTAGCTTTTGTTTTAAAGCTGATTTAAAGGTTGTAAATGCATAGCTAAGGTGCCCTAAGTTTGTCTAAGCTTATATAAGCTAGAAAAAAAGGGTTAGATCCTAAGGAAGGAGGAAATATAAAAATTTATCTATCCTTGGTTAAAAGGATGATGATGAAGAAGAAAATTTAGATTGCATGAAAAACATGAGCTTTCGTAGAGAGACGGTGAAAAGAAAGAAAGTGCAAGTACACTGTTGATGAGAAGATGTTATTATCTTCTATTGTATTTCCTTTGTATTGTTTAGTCTCATGTAATGGCTTACATAGTATGTAAAGCACTTAGTGTTTATTCTTGTTAGATCCACATGTTGTTGTGAGATCTTGTTATTGCTTATTCTTGTAGATCCACATGTTGTGAGATCTTGTATTACAAATCCATCAGATCATGATGTATTTTTGATCCATAGGAATATAGTATTGTAGAAGAAGTTGTCTCCATGTTTGTATAGGTTGATGCAGTGATGGAGGAGAGACTTACTTCTTGGTGCATGGTTACGCTTGCACATTAGTAGACCCTTCTAGCGGTATTTTTTACAGATTCACGATACAATGAGAGCTTGGTTACACAGTGGCATATGCATGGTAGCTTTAGGTATGTGAGATTTAGTGGTGTTTTAGAGGCATGGTTTTAGTGCACTTAGGTAGATTCATTTAGAGATCTTGAGGAAACACATGTGGTGGTATGGAGTCACAATTTATTGTATTCAGGAAGATCTGGTTGGAAGAGATACTCTTGTAGAAATACATGTAATATTATACATAAGATTTGGTTTGTAATCTCTTGTTATATTATATATATGAGATCTCTATCTTTGGTGGATGTAGCCCACATTAGGTGAACCACGGTACATGCTATGTTATGTGTGTGTACTTTTATGTGATTTGGATTATTCTTGTTTATACTTCCACTGCTATAGATTTTGTGGGGATTGTTAGATCCGTATTTTCATGTTTTGGGTTTGATATTATATAGTTGCAAATGTTTCTACATAGACCCATCCCTAACATGGAATATTAGAGGGCTGAACGGAGGTCCTAAAGAAAGGATTCTCAAAGAATTAATAAATTCTAGTAGACTTCAAATATTGATGTTACAAGAAACTAAAATGAAATCCAATGTTCTTGAGGTCTGTAAAAAGGCCTTCTGGGATACTTTTGATTCTAATGTTGTTGAATCTCAAGGAGCATTAGGAGGAGTAGCTATCTTTTGGGATAAGAATTTACTTACTGGTAAGGTGATATTTGCTTCTAATAATCATTTAGATTTAAATTTCATGCTTTGGATAATGATTTAACTTGGATCCTCTCAAATATATATGCGACCAACTCTGTTGCTGGAAGAAGGAAACTTTGGAAGGATTTAATTTAAAAAAAAATAGATATGAGAGTGATAATTGGTTGGTTATGGGAGATTTTAACTCCCCTCTCAACCCTGGTGAAAAATAAAGGGGTAATTTTGATTTTTCTACAGGCATGGATGATTGTGTTGAATTTGTCTCCTCTTTAAATCTTATGGCTGTTGAACTTCATGGAAGTTAGTTTACATGGAAAAATAGAAGAGTTGGGAATGATATGATCTAGGTTAGATTAGATAGAGCCCTTATATCTGCTAACTAGATTCTACAACAAGATTTTCATTTGTCCTCACTTCCTAGAATTGGATCTGACCATAATCCTATTGTGTTAAATCTTTTCAGCTGGTCCAAGCCTTCTCATTGTTCTTTCAAATTTGAAAAGATGCAATCAAATCATGAAGACACTGCAGATAGGATTAAACAGTGGTGGAAATGGGATGGAGATGGAACTTCTCAATTCAGTCTGGTTCAAAAATTAAAAAATGTTAAAAAGTAGGTTAAAATTTGGAATAAAGAGGTTTTTGGTAATATTTTCTAAAAGGAGTTAAAACAACAGATTCCAGATCTTGAACTGAAAGTTTCCACTAAATGAATGAACTCTCCTGATTAGATTTTAGAAAATAAACTTCTATTTGATTTGCATATTATTTGTAACAAGGAGGAAACCTATTGGAGACTCAAATCTAAGGAAATTTGGTTGAAAGAGGGTGATAGAAATACTAAATTCTTTCATATGACTACCCTCAAACATAAGGCCTATAATATTATTACAGAGGTTTCAAAAGGAAATGGCATTGTAACCAAGGATCAAAATGAAATCAAAGTTGAAGCTCTTAGATTTTATGAAAATATGTTAACATAAAATAATGCCTACAATGAAGAAATAACCTCTTTCCTTTTAGATGCCATTCCTGGGAACATTATTGCTGAAGAGAGATTTAAGAGTATTTCCAAAATTGTAACAATATAGGAGCTCCAAAAAGCTGTGTTTGCTCTTAAAGGGGACAAGGCACTTGGTCCGAATGGATTATTTGTAATTTTTTAAAAAAAAATTTGGGATATATGTTCGGAAGATTTACTTAAGGCAGTTAATGAATTTTATAGAATAGATGACCTTCTTAAAGAGCTGAATAACACCCATATTGTGCTTGCTCCAAAAAAGATGGATGCTAAAGAATTTAAGGACTTCCAGCCTATTAGTCTGGTAAATGTGGTTTATAGAATATTTATTAAGATTATTGCTTCTAGAATCCAACATGTTCTTTCTGATTTAATATCAAAGACGAAAAGTGGATTCATCAAAGGGAGAATTATACAAGATGGAGTGATTATGGTTCATGAAACTATACATGCCTTGGATAAAAGCAAGAAAGTAGGTACGAAGATCATGCTATATATGAATAAGGCTTTTGACAGAGTTTTTTGGCATTTCGTTAGTAAATTTCTTGAAAAATTTGGGTTTCACCATAAATTCAGGAAGATCATTGAGACATGAATTTCTAAGACTAGATTTTTAGTTGTTGTCAATGGAACTACGGTGAGTTTTTTTGCCAGCAGTAGGGTCATAAGACAGGGAGATCCTATGTCACCTCTTCTTTTCATTCTTATGGCTGATATTCTTAGTAGCTCTATTACTAAATATATTAATGCAAGTCTTTTACAAGGAGTTAGACCCACTTCTACGAATCAAACAACCTCACATCAACAATTTTTTGATGATACAATTTTATTTCCAATGACATCCATCCTTGAAGCTAAAGCTATCAAGACTATTCTAAAATTTTATGAGGCTGCATCAGGGAAAAAAGTTAATTTAAAAAAAAGATCCATTTATTTTGTTAATAATCCTTTGCAAAGAAAAAGAAAATAAAAATAATTGCTCTTATTTTGGGTTACAAAATCAGCTCCTTGCCTACTTCCTACCTAGGATTCCCTCTTGGGATCAATAAAGTTGTTATGGAAGTGTAGAATGCATTAATAGACAAATTTAAGAGGAAATTAGTAGGGTGGAAAGGTGTTGTTCTTTCTAATGCTGGAAAATGCTTGCTTATCAAAATCACATTACATAACTTACCTATATATATTATGTCTATGTTCAACATTCCTAAGACAATTGTAGATAGAATTGAAAAGATCCAAAAGCAATTTCTTTGGTAGGGAACTGAAGAAAGATTCAGATATAATTTATTTGGTGGCTTGGGACTGTCATCACCAATCCGGCACTATGATAATTCTTCACCGGGAACTCCTCGTGCTATGATTATTTACTAATGCACAGCCTTTAGTTTGGTGGATGTAATCTGGAAACAAAACAACAACTGAACACAAGAATACCATTGACTATGATAAGACAGAATGACGACAAATATGAAATATCAAAATAAATTATAATATTAACATCAAATTGTTACAATCTCACCCATGAGATACTTCAACAAGACTATGGGAGAAACTTTACAATTACACCTCTTGATGGCTTCTTCAACACACCTTTAACTGATGGCTTCCTTCGCACACTTCCTACAATATTTCTCACTACTTCTTTCTATGCTAAATGAGGGGGGTAGCCTCTCTATTTATAGAATTTCCAGGCTTATCCATCTTATCTCTAAGATAGGATAAGAAATCCACTCTAACGAATCATATTCCATACCTTAACTCTTATCTGTACATGTAGGCTTATCTATTAAGATAAGATAAACCTTATCATTTTACATGGGTTCCACATTTTTAGACTTTTTACAAATAAAATACACAAAATATTTATGACCTCACTCCTTGTCTTTATTACCAATATAATATTTCTAATTCCTAATCATGTAGACCCTACTTCTCTAGTTACCCAAACTTTGACATTTTAACATTACTGGACCACTTACGACAAATATTTACTTTTTACAACATTCCTATTGTACTTTGACTGTTATCGTACTCCACATTATTGGCGGCACCGTACAGACGGCGCTGTTATCTTCTATCGGACGCTACTACTAATTACACTTAACAACATCCTATTCCTAATACATGCATTAATGAAATAGAAATTATGGAGGAAAATTTTAGTGTCGACATCTTCCCCCTTCCTAGCTTCTACTCCGTCCTCGGAGTAGACTATTCTGGTGCTTGGAAAATCTTCAACTTGTCGTGGTTGACCCATTTCGTAATGGGAGTGCCATCCAATTCCTCCAGTCGGTACGTACCATTTTCATGCACAACTGCTATTTTGTAGGGCCCCATCCATTTTGGAAGAAATTTTCTCTGTCTTCTTTTTTTGTATCTGGAATCATATACTAGAACCAAGTCATTCACATGAAATGGAGACCACCGGATCTTTTGATCAAAGTATTCCTTCTGCTTCATTTTCTTCTTATGGCTTGTATCCTTTGTTATTTCCCTCATTTCCTCTAGCAAATGAAGATGTACCAACCTTTCTTTTACTGAATCACTTTCATCCATCCTTTCATTTTTCATAATTCTCACAGTGGGAATATCAAACTCAATAGGAAGAACTGGATCAATGCCATAGGCCAACTGAAATGGGGAGTATCCTGTTGCTAACTTTGATGTTGCCCTATATGCCCACAATGCTGCATGAATCCTCTTATCCCATTTATGTACCTGCAAGGCTGCATCTTTTGCTAGAATTTGACACAACACAAAATTTGTTCATTCCACCTGTCCATTTGTGCTTGGCTTGTATGTTGTTTCCTTCCTGTGCTTAATAGAAAATTTATTGACTAGGGCTTCTACCACCTCATTAATGAAGTGGCTTCCTTGATCTGTTACAATTTCTAATGGACAACCAAATCTGGTGACAATACGTTCATATATGAACCTTGCTACTTCATCCATAGAAGTTGTCTTCAATGGCCTAGCTTCAACCCACTTGGTTAAATAATCTGTGGCAACTACAATATACTTATTTTGGCGTGATGTAGTTGGAAGTGTACTTACAATGTCTATTCCCCACTTTTCAAAGGGACCAAGGGGAAGAATAGGACATAATGGAGCTGATGAAGTCTTACGGTTACCATGTGTTTGACAAATATCACATGTCTTACAATAATTATAACAATCTTTAAAAAGAGTGGGCCAGTGATAACCTGCATCCAAGATCCTTCTTGCTGTAAGTTGTCCAGAGAAGTGCCCTCCACATGTACCATTGTGGAATTCTTCTAGCAGCTCCTTTCCTTGATCACGTCCAACTGCCCTCTTGTACTGTCCATCAGGTCCTATTCGAAATAATACTCCATGCAGAATAGAATATGGACGACTGGCTTGAGTAATCTTTCTATTAGTCTTTGCATTGGCACCATCAGGAAACTTGAATTCATTCAGATAATTCCAAATATCTATGTATTCACTAGGGATTGTGTCAAGGGATAACAATGCTGCATCAGGGAAATCATCATCATCACAAGATGATCCTAAACCATCATAGGCTCGAGAGAGTGCATCTGCATTGACATGCTTCTTTCCTGGCCTATCTATAATATCAAATTCAAATTCTTGTAGCAAAATTATCCATCTTGTTATCCTCCCTGATGGGTTAGGCTTATTGACAATATATTTCAGAGCCTGATGATCTGTTATAACTATAAATTTCTACCCTAGCAAGTAATTTCTAAACTTCTTTACAGCAAAAATGATAGCTAGAGCCTCTTTTTTCAGTTATAGTATAGTTTACCTCAGCACTGCTCATTTGTCTGCTCCCAAAGTAAATTGGATGTTCATTCCCATTTTCATCCTTTTGGCTCAAAGTACTTCCTAGTGCTGCATCTGAGGCATCAGTGTACACAATGAATGGCTTGCTCCAATCTGGATTCTTCAAAACAGGTGAAGACACCAGGGCTTCCTTCAGTTGTCCAAAAGCTTCATGTGCCTTATTTCCTGGTTCATAAGTAACATCCTTCTTCAAGAACTGGGTTAGTGGCTGTGCAATCTTTGAGAAATTCTTGATGAACATTCTATAGTAACCCACATGGCCTAAAAATGATCTCAACTTACTTCTATTCATAGGAAATGGTAAATCTTTGATTTTTGAAACTTTATCAGGATCAGTACCAATACCATCTCTGGATACAACATGCCCTAACAAAACGCCTTTAGAACATCCAAAGACACACTTTGTAGGGTTTAGTGAGGCTTGTGCTTCATCTATCCTTTGAAATGCTATCTTCATCTGGTGCAGGTGGTCCAATTTGCTCCCATAGATGCAAAAATCATCCAGAAATACTCTGATGAAGGTCCCAATGTAGGGTTCAAACACCCTATTCATCAAACACTGGAATGTTGCTGGAGCATTACACAACCCAAAAGGCATAACTCTATACGCAAACGTTCCCAAAGGAGTGGTGAACGTGGTCTTCAGCTGATCTTTCTCTGCTATACGAACTTGGTTGTAGCCGCTATATCCATCAGCAAAACTATAGCACTCTTGGCCAGCTACTTCGTCCAAGATCTGATCTGAAAATGGAAGAGGGTAATGATCCTTCTTTTTTGCCTTATTGAGCTTCCTGTAATCAACACAAATGCGTAGCTTCCCATTCTTTTTTATTGAGATCACAATGGGAGAAACCCATTCTGAATTCTCCATAGCAAATATGAATCCTACATCAAGCAACTTATCTATTTCTTCTTTTACAGTCTTGGAAAAATTAGGATTCATTCTATATGGCATTTGCTTTATGGGCTTAGCACCATCTACCAGCTCAATAGAATGTTCTACCCAACTTACTTGACGGAGTTCCTTGTAATCAAAAGTGAATAGGTGTATGTACCTTCGAAAGAGCTGGAGGTAGGATTCCTTCTCACTCTCCATCACAACATCACCAATATTTATTTGTTGGAGACGATCATCAACTTCTTCTTCAGATAATTTTATGGGGTCATGAGTTGGTGTGACTGGCAGGATATCCATGACTGAAACATCCACCTCACTTTCTTCATCTTCAGTGTCCACTTCACTGGTACTAGAGTAATCAGAGGATGTCCAATCATCAGTTTCATCACTTGAATCTACAGGTTCTACTTTATGATGTCGAGGGATCACATTTATCTTCACCCTCTCTCTACCACGTCCAAGTGTCATGAAACCTTCATTCCAGTAGTTTCTTGCATGAACTCTCCTTAGCCATGGTCTTCCCAGCAGCATTGGGTACGCAACAGTACCATTTTTTCATCACCTGAAAGTCTACCACACATACAACACCCATAACAGATATTGCCACATTTGAAACTACACCTTCTGGTTTAGTTTTTCCCTTATTTAATGACCTTAACATAAGTGTTGAAGGGCGATCAATTTTTAAACCCAACATATTCATTACAGACTCAGTCATTACATTAACTGCAGCACCTCCATCAACTAAGACATCATGAATTGAAATACCATTACATAATACCTCAGCTTGTGGAGCATAGGGATCTGCCTCTGCCTCCAAAACAGGGACCTCAACCTCCTTCCTTCTTTGAGCATTGAGTCCACCTCGCAACTCCTGCCTCTTCTCAGAAGACATAGCCAAGAGTTGACCATATGTAATATTTGCAGGCCTTTTGGACAGATCTTCCAAGATGGAGTATGGTCCTTGCCCCTGTGAAATCAGAAAATCCTGCACACCCAACTTTCTTCTCCTATGTTTCTTACTAGTTTCTTCTTTCATCTTCTTAGGATCATTTCCATCTTGATTATCTTTTTCTTTCTTTCTTTTTGTTACAAACACATCTACTTCATTATTTCTGCTCTTATCTACTACATCAAAAGAATTCACAGGTGGTTTTCCTTTATCATTATCTCCCTTACCAGATGTAGAAGCTCTATCTGGACAATTATACTTATAATGACCCTTTTTATAACAACCATAACAAACAACTTCAGAAATATTTCTCTTTGGACCTCTATCTCCTTCCTGAGAACTAAATTCCTTTCCTTGAAGAAGATTAATAGTTAACTGACCCATCTTTTTGAGCAGATCTTCATACTCAGTAGATGTATTAGGAGAAATATTTGTACTCACCGGGAGTGGTTGTGGATTCAGGACCAAAGGTGCTGGTGTAGGCTCTACTTTAGCAACAATTTCTTTGGGCTCCTCTTCCATGCTTTCTTCTTACCTTCTTGCAATCTCCTTTGCTTTTTCAATGGTAGCTGGGCGGTCATACTTCACTCGTTGTCTGATCTCCGGCTTCATCCCAAGAATGAAGTGCTTACAGAGGAGATTATCCACGCCGTTCATCAACCCATCCGCTAATCCTTCCTTCCGGATCTGGGCATCGAGCTTCCTCCTTAGCTCTAGAACACGAGCATGATAATCCCTTATCTTCTCCTTCTCTCCTTGGGTTAGCTTTGTGATATCGATCATGAGATCTGCATATCTCTGTTGTTCACCAAATTCTTCAAGAAAACTTTCAGTTAATAAATCCCATGAATTTTTCACATTATCACCTAGTGTTTCAAACCACCTAAGTGCTGAACCATCCAAAAAGGTAGGAAAAAATTCAGTCCATTGCTCCCTTCTTATAAGGCCATTACAAATACAAGATCGTTTAAACTCTTGAATGAAAGAAGAAGCATCTTCATTAGATTGAGCTGAAAAAACAGGAATCTTTCCCATTTTCAAAAGTAACCACCGTGAAATACCAACCCACAAGTACAATTAACAAGACTTATGTGCACAAATAATTGGAATCACTATACTAGAAAGTGACTTTACACCTTTCTACAGTAAAATAGAAATGACCACGGTAAACTATGGTAAAACTTGACTTACTGCGGTAAAAAAATGACTTTACTGTGGTAAACACTATTCACGGTAAAAAGTGAAGTTACTGCGGTAAATACTATTCACGGTAAAAAGTGACTTTACTGCGGTAATTACTATTCCCAGCAAAAAGGACTTTACCAAGGTAACTACTATTCATGGCAAAAATGACTTTAACATGGTAACTACTATTCACGGTAAAAATGACTTTACCATGGTAACTACTATGCACAGTAAAAACAAGGTTACCCTCCAATTAATTTTTTGCCTAAGTGGGAATATCTCTCCAGAAAATCCACCAACGAGGAATGGTCCCAGCAACGGAACCAAAATGTCATCAGCAATCCGGCACTATGATAATTCTTCACCGGGAACTCCTCGTGCTATGATTATTTGCTAATGCACAGCCTTTAGTTTGGTGGATGTAATCTGGAAACAAAACAACAACCAAACACAAGAATACCATTGACTATGATAAGACAAAATGACGAGAAATATGAAATATCAAAATAAATTATAATATTAACATCAAACTGTTACAATCTCACCCATGAGATACTTCAACAAGACTATGGGAGAAACTTTACAATTACACCTCTTGATGGCTTCTTCAACACACCTTTAACTGATGGCTTCCTTCGCACACTTCCTACAATATTTCTCACTACTTCTTTCTATGCTAAATGAGGGGGGTAGCCTCTCTATTTATAGAATTTCCAAGCTTATCCATCTTATCTCTAAGATAGGATATGAAATCCACTCTAACGAATCATATTCCATACCTTAACTCTTATCTGTACATGTAGGCTTATCTATTAAGATAAGATAAACCTTATCATTTTACATGGGTTCCACATTTTTAGACTTTTTACAAATAAAATACACAAAATATTTATGACCTCACTCCTTGTCTTTATTACCAATATAATATTTCTAATTCCTAATCATGTAGACCCTACTTCTCTAATTACCCAAACTTTGACATTTTAACATTACCGGGCCACTTACGACAAATATTTACTTTTTACAACATTCCTATTGTACTTTGATTGTTACCGTACTCCACATTATTGGCGACACTATACTGATGGCGCCGTTATCTTCTATCAGACGCTACTACTAATTATACTTAACAACATCCTATTCCTAATACATACATTAATGAAATAGAAATTATGGAGGAAAATTTTAGTGTCGACAGGACCAAGTTTGTACACCTAAGAAAATTGGGGGGCTTGGTATTAAGGACATTAAAAAAATGAATATTGCTTTAATTGTTAAGATGGGATGGAGAATGTTAAAGGAGGAACAACCTTGGGTTGAGCTAATCAGAGCTAAATATCTAGCTCAAAACAATGTGAATTCATTCCTTTATGAAGATCAACTTCATGTATTTTGGAACAATTTGATACAAATGAGAAAATTTATCATGAAAGGATGTAGATAGAAAGTGGGCAATGGTAGCGAAATTTAGTTTTGGAGGGACAGATGGACCGATTTTAGTTTAAAGGTCAGAGTTGACTCCATTAAGGATATCTTAACTGAAAATTATGGTACTAAAGTCAAAGACTATATTGATATAGAGAGGAATAGAAGAAAATGGAAACAAATCAGTGTGGATGTGGTACATTTGAATCCGATTATTTCCTCTCTTCAAGAACAACTTGGCATTATACCTCTAAATCAAATTGAAACAAAAGATGAACTAGTTTGGAGTAATTATTTTGATGGTGAGTATACTCTTAAATCTGGTTACAACTCCTTTTTTGAAAATGTTCAATGTGACTTCAAGTGGGGTAAAATTTGGATGCCTGAGTTAAATTCTAAAGTTAACTTCTTTTTTTGGCTTGTTTTAAAAGGAAAAAATATTAATAATGAAAATTTAATAAAAAAGGGGTTTATCATGCCAAATATGTCCTGCATGTTTAAAAAGGAGGCTGAGGATATTAAACACTTGCTGTTACATTGTGATTTTGCTTTGATGCTTTGGAGTGTCATCTTATCAAGATTTAATATATGGTGGACCCTTCTAAATGAGCTCCTACAGACTTGGGTACAATGGGATCCCCCCTACAAACAATGCATTGTCTGAAGGCTTTGGAAGCTAATCTTATGACATGCCTTTTGGAGACTATGGAAAACCATGAATGGGATTATTTTTAGGGAAACCAGACAGGTTTGTAAAAATATTTTCCATATCATTGTCAATGCTGTCAAATATAACATTGAGAGATTCATACCTCCCAAAAACAAGCAATATCCTAAAAATGAAGAAGTCATTCTCTCAGATTGGAAAATTGATATTGGAAATATTTAGAGACAAGGAAAGGAAAGCATTGACATGTCATTAATCCATTGGATTCCTCCTCCCAATTCTTGGTACAAGCCTAACTTTGATGGAGCCTCTAAGGGAAACCCATGTACTACAGCTGAAGGTGGCATAATAAGAGATCATAAAGGCTGTTTAATTGCTGATTTTGCTGGAAGAATGGGGAATCAAATAAATCATTCTGATGAAGCTTTGTTAAATCTTTGGGGTTTAATAATTTCTAAAGAATGCAACATTTTGAACATTATTATTAAAGGAGATTCAATGAATATAATCAACCATTTAAAACAAACTTACCCCCTAGATGGAAAATACAAGATTTTAGTCATGAAGATATAAGTATTTGTAAATATTTCAATAATTTTAAAATTGTTTACACTTATAAAAAAGGTAATAGAGTTGTAGACTCTTTAGCCAATCATGGGATTAAAAACAAGTTTACCACTTGGTTTCATGATGAAAATATTCCTATCGAATTACAAAACTCCATTCTTAACGACAAGTGTGAGAGATTACTTGCTATCCAAAATCCTTAATGAGATCTTCCCCACTTTATTGGGAATGACAGCTATCCCACGCATGAGCAGTACAAACACTTATTGCCCTTTTACTACACACGCTTTCTGGGTATGTAGTTATACAGTTAAGAAATAGATTGGGGATGTAAGAATCACCGTTTTTAGCTGTTGCAAGCACTTCGAACATAGTAGAGAAAACATGGGGGGAGCTCCCTGTCAAATAGAGCCTAACTGCAAACCGACCTAGAAAGAGGATGTAATTCTATAGATTTTTTTTGCAGTTAGGAGGGGTTTCAAACCTCATTGAGAATATTCAAGGTTATGATCATAATATCTCCTTACAATTTGCCACTGATTGGAAAATGAGAACAGTGAAGTATGGTGGGCATGCCATTTAGATCATAAGAGGAGACAATTGCTGAAGTTACTGGTCTAAGCATGAAAGGGAGAATTTTTTTTAATAAAATAATTGACAAGAATATAGAGGTAAGGAAATTTATTAAAGCAGGAGAAGAGCTTTAATTTATCACTGTGGGTATTAAGGTAAGCTCCATTCCTACTCCATTTGATGAACTTGTAAGGATGATGGTTTGTTTCATCACTCTTGAAGGTAGGTATATCACGGTTCCCATTAAGCATTTTATTTTTTTGAATCATTTATGTAGGAAATTTCTTGTGTGTTTTCCTCATTAGATTCTAAACTCCATGGAACACTCCATCCTTGATTTTCAAAAACATGCCCATGCCATTCCACTTCACTAGGGCATAATTTTCCTCATATATAGACATTGTATGACCCATCACCCTACCATTCCCTCAACCCATTTCATTTTTTCCAACTCTGAATCCCTCAATCCTAGCCTTGATATCAAGACCATAACTACTAGGAAGAAAAAAACCAAAAGAACCTCTACCCCTAGTTCCTATCCTTTTCCTACCAGCAGAGTCTTGTGCAGCAAAAAGGATATGGAAACTACATAGAATATTCTACACATTAGCACCACAGGGCCCAACGGAGCTGCTCAAGAGAAAAAGGAGGATATCCAAGTTAGAATTGATAACATGTAAAAGGAGTTGTAAACCTTAAAAAAGGACATACATCAGTTATCAAATAAAAAAGGTAAGAGGAAGCTGGATGAGGATGTTGAACTGGGTAAAGGTCAAGTTAGTGAAATTTATAAGAAGATAAATTCCCTTGATAATAGATTAGGGAAATCAAAGGTCAGGCATGATTGCATACTCTATCCTATAAAGGCCATTTATGAATTTTTAGAACAATAGGTCAAATGCATATGCATGCTTAGTGATATCTCTAATGTTATTTGGGGTAATGATGATGAAAGAGACAAGAGTATTTCTTCGCTGAATGCCACTGATCCTTCTCATACCATTGCCTTGGGTCTCTTCACTTCATTGCAAATTGTGAAGTCCAAATTGAAAAAGATGCTAAGAAGTAATCCTTTGTGGAGCTGTCTTGTTGCTGTTTTCTTGCTGCTATTTTGCAGTTTTGTCCCTGTTTTGTTTCTTTTTTGTAGTTTCTCTTTGACTACAATTAGGCTGTATTGTACTATCTAGATTTTGATATATTTTTTGATGATCTCACTTATATTTTTGGCTTTTGAGCCTATTTATAACATGGTATATTCCCTTTAAAACTATTTACCAATAATAATTTTTTTTGGAAAGTTTTCTAAAAATATAAGAAACGTAGAAATAATACAAAAATGGTAGCATATGGAGTGAGTTTATGAAAAACCCTAAAATGGATATAACTTACGCAAAACAAGTCAAAAATTTGAGAGAGCATTACTTGATGGATTTCTCCACTTTAGTTAAAAATTGCAGAAAAATTCACCATAATTTTAGAGATATAGTTGAATCATAAAAATTAGGGTGTTGACATAATCCTAGCCTAGACCCTAAAATAACACCAAAATATACATAAATGATCATAATATTCAAGTATAACGACTTCAACACTTTGAGAGGAAACCTCTAAACCATACAATAATACTCAAGTGCTCAATATGATGATCATATACTAGCTATTATGATGTATAGCCATACCTCAATTCATTACATTCAATCAACCCTTCACAACATGCAATCTCAAACTCCCCCTTAAGCATTGAAAAATACTCAATTTTCTAAGCTTAAATAGACCTTCAAATGCAAAATTTAAATTCTTTACCTTGTTATTCACCTTGCAACCATTTTACCCTATGTGATAACACTATTCAATGCCATGACAACTAAAATTTTGTATAAAAACAAGAAAACTGATCAATTCCTCCTTTTTGCCAACTTTGTCCTTATAGACTTCATCAAGAAGTTAGTTAAAAACAAGATATTTTTTGTAATTTTAGCCTTAACTTATATAACTTACCATATCCCCTATTTCATGAGCTCAATCCATTTAAATAACAACCACTAACCTGATTCCAAAAAGATCAAAACATTAACTTTCTCCTATAATGCCCAAAACTGCCTTCTTGTGTTCTTAAGAGCAAAGCTCTTGGTGAGTTCATGGTTGGAGACATCTACAAACATCTGAGACAAAGTGAAACCAATTCTAAGCACTCATTTGGATCTTCAAGGCATGAGGTAAAGTTTAGATCCTAGCTCTTATTGCAAGCCTCTTTTCTTCACTCTCCATCTCCTAGGCCTTATACTCTTATAATAGCCCTACTCTGAGTCTTTTTTCATCAAATTTTTTGATATAATGATTCATTTAAAAAACTAAGAACCATTTAGTATGCCCATTTGTCTCTAAGCTCTGAGGAAAATTTCAAGGTATCTTGTTTCAGAAAACGTCTTATAACTTTCACCTTCCAAGTTTCTTATTAGGTCTCTAATGACAACCTACAACTAAGATGAAGGACTGTCATTATTTTTGAGAAATTAAAATATTTTCAAGGAAAAATTCCTCTTGTAGCTAGATCATGGTTGTGTGAAGATAATTTTCTCAAAATTTCAAGCTCTGAAACTTAGTAGAAGATCTTCAACTTGCCTTGCTTCTACAAACCCTAGGTAGGGTTTCCTAGGAACCCGATAGAAGAGAAAATTCTATAAAACTCTTTAAAATTATTACCAATCCACAAAATTTGGAGCATAAGTATGTTTCAGTATCTTACATGTTATTTATTTGACCATAATGGTTTACCAATCACCAAATGATAAAGAAAATAACAACACTTCTATATACAAGATTGTAAAAGTCTGGTTACCAACATGCATGTTACTTCCTTCTCAAAACAAGGTTGTATATTCTTTACTCTTGAAGTTTCATTTGATAAAGTTCTCTTCCACGACATATATTGAACATAAGATAACAATATTCAACCAAGAATTTTCCTAGGATTTATATCCATACAAATAGTCAAGCCTAGTTCTTACTATACCAAAATAGGGTAGTTCTTTGTCACAAACAGAGCTAAATTATATTACAATCATCAATATGTGGTTTTTAATATTTTAATTAACTCAACTATCACCTCTGAAATGTGAAGTCATTAAAACAACATGCTTCAACATAAAAAATATCATGATCATACACCTAAATCTCGTGCAAAATACAGTCCCATAGTCAGATATATTCTTGTTAATGGACTTCCACTATAACAAACATTTTTCAATGAAAATATCACTTCAAAATTATTTAAATGGAATATTTAAATTTTTTTCATAAATTATCATAAGGTTTACTCATTAATTTTTAGAACACAATATGCCAAAAAATCTCAGAAAAACAACAAGAAATAGATCATTACATGATGCAAAATAGAGTCTCTTTCATATTAACTATGTATATCTTACAAAATTGATGCTTCCTCCTTCCTTCATCCTTATAGTCCTTGAGGAATACCTCAAAAATAACTCCAATTTGAGCTTTATCCCATTCTATCGTCCATTCATAACCCTAACTAACTCTTTATAAGACTCACATTCCCATACACAACATAATGAGGCATTTTTACAACTTTCTACTTTTTATCAAATCTAACTAGCTCTAGGACATATTACAACATATATATATATATATAACACCCTTTCATTCATTAAAATTTCCTTTTAACCACCTACAAGATAATTTACTCATTTTCAAGCTTTACACATTTACATTCTGATTTTGGAGGGAAAACACAATATGGGGAAAATTCAAAATTTCTAACACATTTTACACACCCAAATGCAACAGTAAAATACCAGAATTTTTTTTTTTTTTGTCTTACATTGATTCACAACACACAACCCAGGAAGGGCTTCAAGTACAGAACTCGACACACACGCGACAATCACATAAGGGATCAAATCACAAAGACACATGCAGACTACATCGACATGACGATACCACACCCTTCCCAACGAACGAATACTAGCAAGGAACCAACCACAAGAAACGTGACTTTAGGAACGGCGATCCCACGACAAAACATTACTTTAAATGTATTTTAGTTACGGCTAACTTCCCAAGATCCTTATTAGGTAAGCATGATTTTCTCCCTTTTCCCACCTACATGTCCTGAAAATTCGTCTCACATTTCACTTATTATTCGACCAGTTAATTTTGCTCTTTACCCTTATGACAAATCTTCATAACTGACATAAGAATTCACCATATTTCAAAATGCCTATAAGATTTTAATTCTCTCATCCTTATGATAAGATTTGCTTCTCAGACTTTTATTTAGTGTATAAAATTTACTCTTGCTACACGAGAGATTCTAACATGATGTCCAGATGAGGTATTGGGATTAAGGAAGACATAGAGTCAAGATAGCTTCCCAAAAACCTCCATCGATCACGGAATAGTTATCTCGCTTCCAAAGCTAATACAGTTCAAAAACTTATGGACCTCCTTTTTATATTTATATATGTTTTGTTTGCTCGAAGTTTGGTCGCACCAAGATAATTTATATTATTTGCAATGCAAGAAAAAGTTTAATTAAGGGATAATGACTCTAAGATTGACCTTAATCCTAACCTCAAATCTCGTGTGCAACATCAAAAGATATGCTCTTATATCGCACTAAGGTCTCGCTCATAGGATTGTTGGATAATCAGGAGTTACAGTAGTATTTGGCTGCCATAAAAAAAAGATATATGGTCAGAAGAATTATAAACCATACACGAACCACAAGAGACACCTCCAAATCAGCGGAGGTTTGGTTTCTTACATTATGCACTCAAATACCTACGCCTCAACTATATCAGAGTTTAAGGCAGGTGGACAAAATTATACTAAACCGCATTCAAGGACATGCCAAGGTGTTATTCTGATAGAATCCAGGGTCGCACTGCTTAGTCGTTCCTTCAAACAAGGACTCATAAGGTGACTTCTAAGGCGATCTTCACCACTCAACCTGGTGTCAGACCTGAAGAGAGGACATTCTTCTCGCGAATGCCAAATATAGAAGGAAAAAGCAAACTCCAGATAGGTTGGACCATGACTTTCATAAATATGGGTTCGCGACACTGTCGCTAGACAAAAGGCTATGACGGTAAAATCCAATGAGGGGTTTTATTTACCTAACCTATGAGGTCTCATCAGATGCAAAGGTTAAGGTCATTCTTCAGTTTTAAATTTCTTATATGGTAGGAAAGGATCACATCTACAGGCAAGTCATGCACGAATATTTTATTAGGGTTGAATGTTCCCATTAAAACTCATTACTGTGTTTGCAAGGTAAGAAGGTAACCCTATAATATTAATTTAATCATTTATTAAATACTGAGAAGGTACTACAGTGTATTAACTTCGATTCCAATTTACTAAGTATAAACCAAACAGCCTTTTTGCCATACACAGCTAAAAATCAAATTGAGCTGGTGATTAGAAGTACATTCCATAAGTATCCTTAAAAACTAGCATATCATGCATATTAGCAAATCTCATTTATAATTTTTCAGTAACAAGAGACTAAATTACATAGTTATTCATTTTACAATGACCTATAAGAGTTACAAAAATAATAATTAAATTTCACATCGCCTTCTTCGTCGTCATTCATCCACCTGCAAAACCCACGTGAGCATGATATCAGTGATAATTCGCTGGCATGGTATCCACCCTAATCAATCATAATTTTCATTTTTTAGTTTCCCATTTACATCAGAAATTAATTACCATTTGCCAATCGAAATAAAAAATCTAGAAACATGTATTCATTGCATTTCATTTTTCTACATTTTATAAACCCAGGAGAGAGAAAGAGAAGGGAAGAGAGAGAAAATATCATTTTATCAAAGGTCCAAAAACACACAACAAGTTTCATTATAGTGTTTTAAACAGTTATTTACGTGAGTAAAAAGTTTCCAGGGTGATTTGACAACCCTACGAGGGTCCGCAGCTTTCTACTTTTACATTTTCTCACTAGCTGCAAAACGTACAAAACAGGCTCGGAGGCTAAGAAACTGCTTCCAAAGGTTATCTTCTGATGAGCACGCACTTCACGACTAACTTTCTACATGTCCCCAGATGTACCCAGAATTCAGAGCAGTTGACGGAATTGAAAAATAGCAAACGGTTTACGTTTGGCGGTTAGTTTTCCGGGGCCACTGGTCAAAGTTCACCTAGTTGTAAAAAGACAAAAGTTAGCTCGAGTGGCCCAGAAACCCATGTCCAAAACGACATTCAACGGATGCACGCGTAACGAGACTTCCTACTAGTTTCCCCTATGTAAGGAGAGTTCATCAGAGTCGACGGGGCTGAGAACTGGTAAACCATTTTCAAATGGCGACAAGTTTTCTGGAGCGTCGAGACGAAACTGGACCAGTTTGACCTCATCGAAAATGTGACCGGAGGCCTACAAAATGGCTTCGCCAAACTATCCCGAAAAGTTCTCTTTCCTATACCGAATGTCCCATGCATTTGTCTAGTATAATCGCTAGAGGTTTGTGAAGACGGGAAGTGATTTCTCTTTCCATTTTTCAAATGGCGATCCAAAACGAAAGCCAACTTTCTAATTTTAACGACTTTCTATTGTTGTAAACCAGTGTTACAGGGCTCCTATAAGGGCGTCAAAAGGATGTCACATGATCGTTTCGGGTCAAACCAAAAATCAAGGTGACTCCTCGTATACCAAGGTACCCAAACGAAACTTCACATCTCGTTTCCAGAGTTGCGAAGGGTGCTTAGCGAGTCTCTGAAAATAGCAAAATTTAACTATTTTAAGTAGGAAGAAGGTCATCTTAATCAATGGAGAGTCAAATTTTTCTGGTCGATAAAATGTTATTGAAGCGATCAAGAAGGGTAAGAGTTTTCTATGTCATCTCGAAGCGAGGGTGATAGTTCTTGTTTTACAGTAGGCGAGTTAAATGACGTCGTGAGTTACGACACGATGATTTATTGTTTTGCAACGAGTTGAAGGAACAAATAACTGTATTAAAATTTCTAATACTTTAAAATTCTATTTATTTGCAAAAGAGAACTAAAACACGAGAGTTATGAGAGGTAAGGGAAGAAGGACCATGCCTGGAGCACGAAGTCGGTCGAAGCCGCAGGCTTGGGTTCAATCTCGTGCTTGGGTACTTCGTCAACCAGATCACGAGCATCACCAGCTCCACCGTTTGACATACATGTCTTCTGGATTCGACCCACCACTTGCTGAGTGTGATCAAAGGGTTTCTTATTGTTGTTGTTTGGATAGGAAGAGATCTTCCTCCTTTTTTACGTAGCCTCAAACCTTGTAACCGTTAGACCGAGATATTTGAAGGCGTTTAATCAAACACTTCACATGCCTTAAGCATGCCTCCACATTTTTGCACATTCTCATGTGCTCATCAAAACCAGCAGCATAGTGATTAATTTTCGGCATGATTCTACAAGAGGCACTCATGCCAACGAAGTATTTACAACCCTCATGCACTGAACATGCATGGTTGAAAGCCAGTTAAACAAAAATGAAGCTTACATGGTCAGGGTATGTTCCATAAGACCACGTCCCTTGAGGCATTTTGTCAAACAACCCAACCGCCTTTTAAAACAAATCCCTTTTGTGCATACGTTGCCATCATGGCATTCCATGAAATAACATTTCTTTGAGGCATTCTAAAAGACAGTCAGCGCTCTTTTTTTTTTTTATAATAGACCCGTTTTTGCATATCCCACTGTCATTGCAGTCCCCAGGAACTACATTTCTGCCACATATTCAGGCAAACAGTTCACATGTTTCCACATTTTGGCAATGTATCTGCCAGGGCGCATGCAACTAACACATCTGACAAAAAAAAAGAACTTCCAGGCGCTGAAATCTGGGCGATTGTTTTTTTTTAACACAGGCTGGGTGTATGCAGGTAAAAAAAATGAACTCAACAGGTTGGAGGTCAGTTTGTTGCATGCGTGAAACAATGTGACTATCTCCAGAGGAAACCCATGTCTTCTGTACACGGCCATACTCATCCATGCCCGCCATTTTGTTGTTTGTGCGATACAGAAATCCATGTCTCCAAGAACGCACGGCCCTCCCTCATGCCTGGTGGTGCGCCAAACAGATTTGGAGCTTCCTCCCTCCCTGACGGTGGCTTCTCCCTCTCCGAAAAAACTCAAAGAATGAAAAACGACCCCCAAAGGAGCCCGAGCCCTAAATTCGCCCTAACTAAGAGTTCACGGGCTTCTAAATTTTAAAACTTTTATTTTATTTATTATTTATTTTATTTTTATTTTTAATTTAAAAAGAGGCATTACATTCCTTGCTTGGAAGGACTGAAAAACGCCCATATTCTTCATTTTCTTTCTTGATTTTTTACTCCCTCATATTCACTACCATATCAAGTTGTTCTACATCTGTACCTGTACCCTTTTTGTCCTCATTTGAATCATTATTTACCAAAGATATCACTGTTATCTCAGCTGTAGCTTCACTCTTCCCTTTTTGTTCCATCCTATCCAACAAACTTTGCAAAAGAATGACCAACTTCATCTACTTGAAAACTGATTTTTATACTTTGCTTCTTCACATTTTTGATCATTTCACTCAACCTTACTTGTATCATGCTTCTCAAATGCACTATTACAGTAACATTCTATAATTTTAAGGAATTCACCCCAAAGAAACATCAATATCAACCAACAAATAAGTGAAATTGGAATCAAATTTGCTAATCTTTCCTTCATCCCATGCATGATTTTCTTCTTCAACCTCTTGTACTTGTTTGATTACCAAGATTTATTCAACCTATTTCATCATTCTATCCTCTTTTTCATGTGCCTCACTTACATTCCTTCTTTTCCATATCATTTTTGTCTCCTTGTGCATTGTTTGTTTCTTCGAAAATCTTGAATTCTCTTTCTTGCCTTGTTCTTGTTCACTTGACCTTTCAATTGCTTACTTTAGCTTGACATCCTCTCTTTCCATTGATAATTTCTAAATCCATTTAGGAATCACATATCCATGATTCTTGACTGGGTTTGAGAGTTTCACATGTATCTTTATTTCACTCATCTCTTTGATGATCTCTTCCTCTTGCTTGCTTAAAATATTCCTCATTTACCTCAGCTTCTTCTCCTTTTTTATGATTTCTTCTCTCAGCTGCAATCTCTACTTCTTCTTCACAAGTAGATGTATGGGCCACTTAAGCTTTCTTATCATCATAAATCCTATCTCATATCTTTCTTTCATCATCAAATCTCCAATCTTCTCTACATCATTTCTCAACTCTCTCAACTCTTACTCCATCCACTCTTCTTGTCTTCTTGTCTCTTCTTTGTTATTGGCTTCTTTATCAATTATTTATCTATCTTCTTACCTCTTCTTGTGGCTTAATAACACCACTAAATCTTTCACCAATTCTTCTTTATCCATTTTCCTCTTTTGCCTTCATAATCATCTGTCACACACACTTCACAAACAAATTTCACACTTTCTTGTCAGAATAATCAAAACTTATTTTTATGATCTATCTCTTATCTGATACCAAAATTATGTAGATCCATACCTCAAAACATTGCATTAAATAAACCATTCACAACATGCAATCTCAAACATCCCCTTATGCACTGAAAACTACTCAATTTGTTGAGCTTGAATAGACCTCCAAATGTAAATTTTAACTTCTTTACCTTATTATTCATCTTGCAACCATTGTACCCTGTGTGATCACACTATTCAATGGCATGATAACCAACATTTTGAGTTAAAAAAAGAAAATTTATCAATTCCTTGTTTTGGCCAACATTGTCCTTATAGACTTCATCAAAAAGTTAGTTCAAAACAAGATAATTTTGGACTTTTGGCCTTAACTGATACAACTTACCATATCCCCTATTTCATGATCTCAATCCATTGAAATACCAATCACTAGTTGATTCAAAAAATATCAATACACCAACTTTCTCATATCTTCCCCAAAACTACCTTCATGTGTTCTTAAGAGCAAAGCTCTTGGTGAGTTTTATGGTTGGAAACATCTACAAACATTTGAGACAAAGTGAAACCACTTTTGGGAACCCATTTGGCTCCTCATGGTGTGGGGTAAATTTTAGTTCTCAAATATTATTGTAATCCTCTTTTCTTCACTCACTCACTCACTCACTCTCTCTCTCTCTCCTAGGCCTCATACCCTTCTAGTAGCCCTTCTCTGAGTCTTTTTTCATCATAAATTTTGATAGGATGATTAATTTCACAAAATAGGCACCATTTATGATACCTATTTTTCTCTTTAAGATATGAGGAACATTTTAAGGTATCCTGTTTCAGAAAAAGTCTTCCAACTTTCACCTTTTAGGTTTCTTATTAGGTTTCTAATGACAACCTACAACTGAGATGGAGGAATGTCATTATTCCTGATAAAAATTGACATTACATAACTAAATTTATAAAAATTTATGAATTTTTTATAGGATAGGATAACTTTACAGAGATATCCCATTGTACTTGTTTAGCAATTTTCAGTTAAACGAGACAGAGAGGTTGACCTTGCATAATACACTCCATATATTTTCCCCCTTTTGATAAAAGGGAAAGTGTAAAAAATGGTTTCTTGAGGTGAAAGTGAATAGGACAAGAAATATTGATAGATTGTAGTGTGTTAGATGGGAATTGTAGAGTGTATAACGAGAATTGTTGATCTCACATGAAAGAGCCGATGACATGCAATACATTTTAAGTGTACAAATATTACTAGTAATATAGGTGATAAGAGGAATACATATATAGAGCTAGAGAATAATTGAAAAGAAAGGTAGTGATGTATTGAAATGGAAATGATGAGAATCATGATCACAATGCTACATACAACATGAAAAATGGGAAAGAAGGGCCCGAGATATGGTCTACATAGTTACAGAGCCTTGATTGGTTAAATCGACTAGATAGTAAGTTAAGGTGTGTAAATGCCACTAGTAAAAGGTACTATAAATAGTAAAGTGAAAAAGTAAAAGGTAGTTTTCATTGTGTGATTGTGAATTTTTGTGATAAAATATTTGAGTTTGTGAGGATACTGAGAGAGAGAGAGAGAGGTCGTGTAGACATGATTTGAGTGCATGGAAGATGTGATTTAGTCGTAGATGATAGATGAGTTGGTAAGTACATTTAATGCTATTGATTTTGTGAAAATAGGCTAGATTTACCTAATTTATTGAACTTTTTTTTTTTTTTCAAATTTGGCATATATTGATGAGACCAGACCAAATGGTCCAATTTTTCCCCTTGGGTCTGGAACATACATACCTGTATGACATGGACCCTAAACTGTAAATTCCTGACCAAGATCCATATGATCTAGACCTGAACTTCCCAAATGTTAGGGTTTGTTTCTGTAGGTGGTTTAGAGACGATGAGTGCATTTTGGATTTATGTATACTTATCTTTTTATAGTATTTGTGATATTCCAACATGATTTTTATTATGCCTTTTGTGTGTGTAGAAGGTCATCCATGCACATGAATTCCAAATTGGTCTAAAAATGGTGAAATTATTTTCTTTGGGTCTAGGTGATACAGGATGGGATGTGCTTAATAGGGACATATTATAACACACGTTTTGATTGGGGGAAGTGCCCCAAATATGCATTTGATTACAACATTATGTGAGTTATGGAATGCAGATACTTGCAAGTTTTTGCTTCCGATAGGGGAGACGACAATGATGTTGGAGGGTGTATGCATGATATTATGGTTAGCTATTGTAGGTGAGAGGGCACATGTATTTCCCCTAAACATGCCATACCACATGAGACAGGAAAAAATATTATGGGTGGGTCATTGTGGTCTTAAGGATCACACTATTAGATTGAGCTCCATTGTGACTTCTAGTGTTCCATGATTGCAAAAATATATTGTTATGATTTTACCATCATTTGTGGCCATAGATGGAGGAGGTGTGTCTGTATCCTATAAGATGCGGTAGATTTTCCAGGCCATCGAGGAACATGGGTGACAATATTCATGGGGCCACTGCGTGTTATCCCACTTATACAGGGATCTATATAGATTTACATCAAAGAACCTTGGCAATGGCATAACATCCATGCCACTATTACATTGGTGGGCATATGAGCACATTGTAGTTATGTGTCCCATTGGTGGGCCACATGTGAATTGGGCCAATTGGGATATTTTTTTCTGAGATGGAGCATGCCAAGATGTCGAGAGCTAGATACTATGGCCTATAGATCAATGTTAGATAGATTGGGGCCATGAGATATTATTTAGAGGATTTATAGGGACTATAGAGTGTACTTGTAGATTGTAGAGATGTGGAGGATACACTAGACCATGTGGTTAGAGGAAATATTTCCACTATAAGGGGATTTATTCCAGTATGAGTGCGTTACATGGAAATTTGGTGTTATGCAGAAGGTGCCTCTAACACCATACCCATGGAGGAGGTTGACACATGTAATATATAGAGATGGGATCTAACCAACACCAATCCCAACATAGTTATTACCACCACCAAGTGATGGGGTGGACCTAGTGGTCATGCTGAGTGACCGTGATGATGTAAGATGTAATGCAACATGGTGGGTCGAGGCTCGATGGGTACTACTATTCCTAGTTGTGGTGGGAGATCTAGGGGATGGTGTGGTACCTAGAGATGTAGGTGGTGTGGCTATGCATCCACCTATAAGTGGAGAGGAAGAGAGAGGGAGATGCCCTTGGTCGAGATGTGAAACAACATAAGTATTGTATTTTGATGTGTAACGAGTGGAAAAATATTATACTATCGTGTTTATATTTTTTGATGTAGATATTGTGTCAATTTTAGGTGATGCTTCTTAAATGATGATCTTGGATGTATTTGTGCAGACATTTCTCTATAATGTGCCTAGGAATGTGGTGATAGAGGGCATGCTAGAGGACGTTGATGATATAACATGTGAGTATTCCTACTTATTTGATCTAGTATTAGTGGCCGCAACCACCTATACTATTTTGTAGAGCGAGTGGGATGAGATCCAAGTAGAACTAGCTTATATCGTAAGCCACGTCTTGGGGCCAATCTAACACATGAATTTTTATAATGATTGGTGGAGTCTTTAGCACAATATGCACAAGTATTGGCAGATAATAAGACATTATGGGAGAGATTATCAAATTATTAGGATAAATCATGATCGAGAGAGCATAGGGATATAGGAGTAGGCTCAAGATCACAAGGAATAGTTCCCATTGAAAGTAGTGAGGAGGATAGGTGATTACATGAAGGGTTGTACTCTTGATAGATTGTATATGAATTTTTTTATATAAAACTTATAACACACACACACACGCACACATGCACATACACACACACATGCACACACACACACACACACACACACACACACACACACACACACACACACACACACACACACACACACACACACACACACACACACACACACACACACACACACACACACACATACACACGTGCGTGCGTGTGCGCGTGTAAAATCATAGATTCCATAATTTATGTAAAATTTACCATTGATGTGATGAGTACAAATGTGTCACAATTATGCATTGAGTAATTGATTTTTATCACGAATATGTGATTGCATTGAATTATGGTGTGTGTATGATTGAAATTTAGATGATATATATTTATTATTATATGATTAATGTGTATGATTGGATTGTATGATTTTATAGCATGGGTTGAGTCATAACTTTGTGAAGTAGACAATAATGATATGGTGAATGATACATAATTAAATGCTATGAGTATGATGTGTGTGGATCCTACATAATTACTGCAAACCATATGTGGAAAGGAAATCTATTCATTTGTAAGAAGGAAGGGAAATCCTCATATATGTCATGGGGGGCTTAGTAATAAAAACAAACAATGCAATGGAAAAGAGATATCAAGTTTGATCATGGTGTGGTAAAGATATGATGAACGATAAATGATAGGTCACTCTTAGCTATGGAGAGAGCACTAGTGCATATTATACGTGACGATTCAACTTTACCAGACATACTATAGATGGTGCTAAAGAGGAGGTAGAAATCACGTGTGTAACTATTAGTACCCACATATACTTTGTGGCAAGACATGTTTGTGTGGGTTGTGGATGATCCTATGGAGGAGTTGCTTCATCATGATAAATACCATTTTTGGCATTGATAAAAGGAGGTTTGAGCATTATACTTGTTGTATGCTGAAGATGTGGATGAGGTGAAGTAGATATATCAAAATATCATGTCTCAAAAGTGACGATGCCTTTTTATTCTAAGACCTTGCGATTTTGATCTAGTGCATAACAATCATTGTCATGGTGCCTATTAATGAAAGAAATGTTGGTCTCTTTCTTGCATAAGCCTGTGAGGAGGTTGATAATTGTTAGGTGGTAAATGAATCAACCTCTTATCCATGAGGGAAAGTAGAATATTGTGTGGTTGATAAAAAAACTTGTCAAAGTATATTGGTGTATGTTGAGGACGAGGAGGATATTGTATAAAAACTTTACGTTTAAGAAGAGGTTGAGAACAAGTGTTACCATGATGTAAAATTTTAATGTGACTTTACTAAATAGAGGTAATAATGATGGATCATAATCATTTGAAATAGAAGAAACCTTATAATACTCATTCATGTGCTTCAAGTGATTTGTGAGGGGAAATCTTGCTCCAAGTCCATAACACGAAGACATAGATTAGTGAAATAATCACACATATCATACAATAAGTGTCCTTTGAGGGGTTGGATGATGCCTCTATAAAATATATATTACATCTTGAAATAAATGGGCTGGTATAAGAATAAGTACATATTTGTTCTAAAGCATAAGGTATAATAAGATATAGGATCATTTTCACCTTGATGGAAAGAGGGTAAATGCTGATATGTAGTTCTAGGGCCTTTATTGAAGCTAAAAAATCTAGGAAAACATCTCCAAGTTCCAAGAAAGTACTTACAGACTCGCTAGGTCAATGTGTAAACATACAAAACATATCCTATGAGGCTATGATGGAAAGCTTTAATAAGTAACTGATCATTTCTATATGAGGCCATAAGGGCTCTATAATGCTTAAGGTGCAAGTAAGGATTTGAATTTGCATCAAACATTGGAAATGAAGGCATTTCAAAATTCCTAGGGAATGAATATTGAAAGATCTTGTGCAATAGGATTTCCATAGATAATATTAGAATCAATGCTAGCATAATAAGATTTTATATCGAGGGTTAGAGTTTCAACCTTATGTTGTAAATCACCATTATATGCATAAGGGAAAGGACCTGTTGAGGATGTATGACATAAGTCTTGAGAGGATCATTCAAAGGTTGAACCTTACCATTCATGGTAGCCATAGGGACACTATTTATTTTGAAATTAATGGGAGGTGATATCTCATGTATAACTATTTTAGGTAACACTTGGGGTTCTACGGATTTGACCTCATGTCAAGGATCTAAATGAATATTATCCATAAGTACATTATCCATAATAGTATAAGAAACTAAAGATAATTTTTTTCCATCATGTTCATTTATGTGAATAGAATTAAAAACCATATAATGAAGATGATCTTTATCATTTACAAGTGAAAGAGAAGTGTAATTATTGTTGTTGATTTTGAAAGATGAAGTAGAAACACAAGTTAAATCAATAATACTATGTGTAATTATAATAGAATCAACTATATGATTAGTGCATGCAAGAATGCCGTTAGAAATATCAATAACAACAATAGTATTCTTCTCACCTTCAATAGAAACATTAGAAACATTAGTAGAATCATGTAAAAGAGGCCTATAAATGTTACAATTACTATCTTTGTTTTTGAATTCAAGAGGAGGAGTAGAGACACCAGTAGAAACATTTGCAATAGGCATGGAGGGATCATCATGTGTGTCATCACTATAGAATTCATTATGAATTTAATTTACATCACTATCATAAGTACAAGGGAGACCATCAACCAATGTAAGAATGAAAGGAATATCATATTCATGTAAGCTAGAAACACTTTCATCATCACTAGAGTGAATATGATCTATATCCTTAAGAGGATCATCACCAAGTGTGGAGGAATATGTCTGGTCACCATTACTATCCCAAGTATTTATATCACCTTTAAGACTAGGGGAAGTAACACAAAATGTCTCATAAGAGTTTTCTAGATCTTCAGATGGTATGATAGGTGAAATAAGAGTAACATCACTAGTGAAGTTGATTGTGGGGAATATCTCTTCTAATACTTTCACAATAGATTGCGGTGGTAAAAAAGGTGGTGTAGGAGGAATATCATGAATTGGATTAGTAAAACAAGGTGTTATATCTAGAAACACAATAGGATGAGCCTGTTGATCATAATTGAACACTATGTCATCATCAGTGGGAGTGAGGAAAAAATATTTATCAACAACTTCATCAGTAAAGGTAACATTACTATAGGAAACATAAATAGGCCTCATAATTGTGACTTATACTTGCAAAGAAAGTGGTGAAACCATCAAATAAATTATGAAAATAGGAACAAGTGTAGAGGTACCATGAGGTTTCACAATACCGAAAGTAGTATGGACCTAGTTAGAGGGATAATAACCCTTATGGTTTATAAAATCTCTATAACAAGCTATGGCCACACAAAGAAGAATCTATACTCCAAAAAACAATGCATATATGACCTAAGATAGTCCTAGGGTATTTAGATTAGCAGGCCTAATACAAAAAGAACTAAGAAGATCCTAGATTAGGTGAAGGGTTTGATCAAAATTGGGTTCACCAAAATGTTTAACCCTTAATTAAATTTTAGGTCAATTTAATTAGTTTTTTTCCAATAATATTATAAATATTACACTACAATAAGCACTCATATGTACAATTTGGATCTAAATAATCAATCATATATGATTTGAAACACAAACCTGATGGAAAGAGGTACTTAACTAATTTAAAAAATATCTTGGATGCCTTGATGACTGATCTAGGAAAGGGAAAATTTTGAAATCTAGAACAATCGGTTTCTAGAACTTTACAAACACATGGTTAGAACCATACAAAGATGTTAGGACCATATGGTATGGTTCTGGACAAACTGTACATTTTTGGACCTCTAGGTAGATGTGTTTTACAATTTTTAGTGTTGGATTGTATCACTATTTGTTGATCTTCGGTATCTTCAACTTCACATAAAACCCTAGATGTCACACCTAAAACCTATACAATAAACCCTAGATATCCTACAAATAACTCAAGCAGTCATTAGCTCTAAAAATAAAGATGCAAATTCTTGAGTCATAGTGACCTCAGTGGTTACCCTGTTTGTGAGTCACGAGAGCTGCACTACATTTCAAACTCAATGTAGTTCTTCTAGTGCTTTGTACAAAGGTGCATGTAATTATCCCTTGACCTAGATTGGCCCTTGTTCCTAAACAATGATAATGATCTATGCTACTTCATCTCAATACAAACCCTTGTGTGCAAATGAAAACTTTATAATTATGCCCTTCTATGTTGTGTATGCAATATATAGATGTAGTCATTACTTTCTCAACTCAACAAGTGTTACATAGATAAGTGATTGCTAGATGATAAATGCTTGGGTTATAATTATATATATGAGTTCTTACTTTGAAATTATGACCTTAGTGGCAGGAAAGGATGATGTAAAATATATAATCTGAAAGATAAAAGAGATAAATGGGCTTGTGAAGAGAAAGCAATTGAAAAACAAAAGGGGCCAAAACTATACACAATAGTCAAGACTGTATGTATGGTCCTAATCTTATTCTATGGTCTTGGAAAAAGCTTAGATAAAGGTAAATAATAAAATAGAGCTACCAAAGATCTATGTAAGAGTATTCAAAATATAGTCAAAGAAGAAAAATGACAGGAATTAGAGTTCAATCAAGTTACCAAGAGTAATACAAAATAAGACTATTACTGCTAAGATATTGTTCCATTATTCAAAACTCATGTAGATAACAACCTAACAAAAACATGATCTAATAATTTTTTTTTTAGATTTTGGTATCTACAAAAGATGTAAAAATATTACTAGGCCATAATACAATATATTCCTGATTCATATGGTTTCAAACCTATGAATGATCATGTTTTGTAACATCAAGTGTTTATTGGTGGTTTGGAGATGATATTCATTGTCGACCACTAGGGTTCAAACAAATGTGATACTTCTTGTATTGTTTTACAATAGTTAAAAACATTATATACCCATAACAAAATTCATACAATAATTATATAACAAAAGGAAAAATCCATGCGTGGTGAAGTTGGATTGACCTTGGGGGTCAAACCTACTGAACCAATCTGAGTGTTAAAATACATCCCCTTGAGCAGGATTAATCCTCATGTAGTTATCCTAGCATAAGTACAACAACGTATGAAAATATAAGGTAAACCATCTCGTTCCTTTGTATCTCTTGACACAATGAGTGACGGGCATAACTATAGATAGAATAGAGATGTACCATGCATGGTAGTGATCTAGTGTGATGTGTTATAAATGGTAAAATAATTCCTTTTGTCCCTTAATACTATTAGAAATAATTTGTGTGACATGATATTGATAATACATAGCTCTATGACCTTTGAAGGCTTAGTAATAGAGGAAGCTAAACTCTTGAACGTAGTTTGTATACTTCAAACATGTGTGGTGGATTATTTAAAGGATGTGCAACTTATTTTGGAAAACTTAGGAGAGCCTTGAGTGATTTTGGAGAGTAAATTTTAATATTTTCTTAGGCTAAGAATCACATAAATTCCAACCTAGAGGAGATGAAATTACCCATAAAACATATACAAATTAATATTTTGGGAAAGATTCCTTGGAGTAAAACACTACCTTGGATAAGTATAGTTGCATGAGTGAATAACATAACAATGTGTAGGATTAGGAAGTCATGTAGAATACTTAAGGATGTGTCGATTGAATTTAGAGTGTGAGTGTAAGTCATAATATAGGAATAAATATAATTTTTTCATTGCCAAAGGATAAGTTTCCAAATTTAGGTGTCTACAACGATACACCTATAATGTCACAAATACCTTTAAATCCTAGTTTTTTTGATCCAAATCACAAATTTTAGTAAGAATATTTTCAAGCACATTGTTGAATGCCTCCACTGATTCATTCACTTTTCAATAATATTGAGTAATTTTGATGTGATTTATCAAAAATATTTTCAAATTTTTCCTTAATGGTCTCATTCAATAAGATTTTCCCTTGATCACTTGTTAAACTATGTGGGCACATAAACCACATAATGATATTTTCATATACAAAATTTTCCATTGTCTTCGTAGTAAAATATTTTGTGGAAATAACATCCACAAAATGTGTTAGCTATTAATTCCTTATTATTATGAATCTTACTCGTGAACAACATGTCACGAGATTAATTGGTACGATAAAATCTATCACCCATTTTTTGAATGGGGATAATTCCAACACAGGTCTTAGGGGAGTTTCTTCTCTAGAATTTCGTTTCCCTATTATTTGACACAAGTAAAAACTCCATACATACTTATATGTATCTTTGAATACTGTAGGCTACCATACACCCACCAAAAATACTTTTATCCCCATACCACATCCTCTATTCTATCCTCCGGATATTTCTTCACGTACTTTCCTTAAGATGTCTTATACTTCATACTGGAGTACCACTTCTTGTAGCACTTCATATCTCACCTTCTTATATATCGATCATTCTATTAATATAAATATACATGCTTTAAGTGAAAACCACCTCTTGTAATTTTTAATTAACCCTCAGAAAACTCCATTGCCGCAAAAAATGTGCTGAGGTTTCCATTTCTTTCGGGGCCGCCTCTACTCAAAATAGGTGCACTCTTGGAAAATGGCCATTTTTGATCCACAACAAGTATTCAGCACCATTATTGAGATTTTATAGTTTACATGCAATAGTAAATTCAAACTCCTGAAATAACATCAACCACTGACATATCCTCCATTCTATTACTGGACTACTTATCAAATATGTCAATGAATCGTCATCAATATAGAACACAAAAGGTGTGGCTAATATATAATGACAATATATTTGCAGGGAATATATCATTGTTAGTGTTTCCCTCTCTTGGGTTAATTAATTTAGTTCTTCCTTAGCCAATTTTATGCTTGATAAAGATATAAGATGATACATGTTACCATGTGGTTATGCTAACTCTTCTCCAATGGATATATTGATGAATCTACATGTACATGAAATGACACCTTCCAATATGGAAAATCTAAGATAAAATAATTCAATATTTTGGTTTTTATTGTTTTTAATTCCTTCTGACCCTTGAGGTCAATTACACCCCTTTATTTTTCTTTTTCTTTAGTAAATCCTCAATCAAAACACTAACAATGACATAGTTTCTTATAAATTTTTGATAGTAGTATATTTAATACAATATGTCGTAATTAGTTACTTTTATGTTTTTATCAAAAAGAGTGTCACTAGAATGGATATCTCTAGGTGTTTAACTAATAAATTCTCGATGCAAATAATATGTACTAAAAGTGTAAAAAACAAGGTAAGAAACACACGTTTCTTTAAATGTAAGGATATTTTTAGTATGTGACATCATTCAAACATTAATCTCAACACTTGAATATGATCACTTAAAAATACATATATAGTTGAGTCATCTTGATATACTTCCAAAAAATCAAGCATTCAATGTCTTTGAATGCAGTCACAATTTTTCGACTAAAAATTATGGGTGCATTCTTAAGTCTAAAGGGCACCATTGTATACATGAAGGAATGAAATCCATTATTATAAAAAATGGGCTTGGGTTGTTATTACAGTGTAATACACACTTGATGGTTCTTCCTATGGTTCTTCCTATATCCCCTATCTCAACAAAATTTTGCTCTCCTTATTTCCTTATGTTTTCCTCTCTAATTTTTAGTGGATAATAGAAATAATTTATTTTATCTATACTAAATTCTAATAAATCCCTTTTTCCTTATTCCACATTAAATTTTATATTGTGTGGTTACACTTCTTCTTCTGGATCACACAAACTCTTTTTTACATTGCAACAATATAGAGTTCTCTTTGCTTATGGATTTTACCTATCACTTCCTAATATTCCATATGGATAAGATATTTTGTTGTGCCATATTTTTTAAATTGACTAATTTCACCCTCATTAGACATTAAGATATTTTTTATTTATTTTTCTCAGGGTAAGGCATATTATTTTATCTAGGTCTCAGAAATTGAATGTTTTACATAAATGTTTTGTTATCTAATTCTAATCTTTGGTCTTGAGGCTTGTTTTTGTTGTAAATACAAAGCATGCATGAGGGGCCAAAGAGTATAATAGAAATAATAAACCCACAACCGTTACATCAATTACCATCTTATGCCTCTCACAATGATTTATACGCAGTTGTGGATCCCTAACTCCTTTGTATTCCAAGATTTCCTGAAAACTCCATTCTTGTTACATAAACATGGTTTTCAACAAAATGGTAAATACATAAAATGTATTGATGTCTTGTTTATGTGATGTCCACCACCATGTGACGTTAATAGTAACCGTATCATCCATTGCTTCTAGCCTTATATTTTTAGTCAGGAATACCTGTTCCATTTGTAGAATATAATCCTCTACATCTTTGATCCTATAATTTTTTTTATTGTCTTATAGGACACTCCATATATGATCATAAGTACTCTCTTTATCTTGCTTATTAGTTTTTGTGCCTTTGGAAACTTCATCTTGATAGATATACACAATACCATCTAGTTCATTTGGAAAATAATATTGTTCTTTAGGGTTATCATTTAGGCCCTTCGTGAAATCATACCAATTTTTTCTTTTCACCTTTCTCGTATGTAAGAGTTTTTCATCCTAGTCTCAAGGGTCCCATACAACAAAGATTCAATGTCCTCATCCTTTTCAAACTCAATTTCTTGACTTTCCACCCATATCTCTCCTTCATCATTAGGTTTAAAATATCAATTGAATATTGGTGTTTTCTCAATTTTATATACCTATTATGAGGAATACAACTCTTGATCTTCATTTACATCATGAAAAACTTAATTTTTACATGCCACAATCATCTTGATTTCAAGTGAAACATGTTATTATTCCATTCCCTTTGAGAGTGATTTGCTCATCATTTGAGTTGAAAATTCCATTGAAATCAACAAGCCACTCCAAATCTAGTAGTACTAAATAAGTAGGTTTATCTAAAAAATTCTCCATTAATTAAAATAAACTTAGCGGGTGATGCCCATGAAGTAGATATTTATGTCCTTCAATACTTTTAATGGAGCTTTGAGGAATTCATCCATGAATGCTATATCATATCTCATAGGGTGTAGTTCCAAATATTCCAATGTTTCCCATGTCCTACGTGACATAGCATTTACATCCACACCCATATTCAACATCACCTTAGGAAATTATTTCCCATTGGTCTTAGTATCTATGCATACTTTGGATTTTCTCCAATTTTAGTGTGTGTGAAATAAAATATTCTTCCTATTTTTACTAGTCTCCATCCATTGTATGTGGTGTACTCTTTCTTGTTTGTTGCAGTATTTACATAATTGCTTCATTTTTTCTACCAATAATTGTTCAATAACTAGTTTCACTAATTAATTCAATGCATCCACCTCATCTTCTTCGAAATAAGTTCATTTTTTATTCTATACCCCATGAATATTTTTGACTACCTCCTAAGTTTTTCAAACAAATTTTCATGGACATATGGGTTAGGGTAGGTCCGTGTTGGCTCATCTTGATTGGAACTTGAAAATTCATCCCATGGTCTCCCTGTTACTATGCCTATGTTTTTCACTATGAATCTTCTTGTAGTAAATGTGAATTTATGCTTAATTTTCCCATTTTCCTCCAATTTCCACTACATTGTTTTCTTCTTACCTCTACCTTCCTTAGCTTCCTCTTTTTTTTTCTTTTCAGATAGTACTTGTCTAACTTTTGAAATTTCACCTTGTTCTATCTTGTTTGGTATTTATTATTTTTATAGAGAGGACTCATTGTATGATAACCTATTCAAGTGTTGAGTATTTATGTTTGTTTCATTTCCTAATGCTTTTATTTTTTTCCATATATTTTTGTAAAATTTGGATGCTTTTAGGAAGCTAAATGAATTATGGGTTCCTCTTTCATGATAAAAACCACACACACCGAATCAGTCTTTGTGCACTACCTATCCACATGTCCTTATTTGTTGCACCTATAAAATGTAACATTTATTCTTTCTTGGTTACCCCAAAATCCATTTCCTCTTTGATTATTTTGAAAACCTCCACCCTGGTTGTTTGTGTAGCCACCAATTTGATTATTTTGGTGCCTTCATCAATATTGTTGGTAGCCTCTACCTCCATAATAACCTCATCTATAGCCTCCTATGTATCCACCTCGGTTATAATTTTGGATGCTATACCATCCACAATATATGAATTTACAATATCCTTAGTATATTCCCATATTATTATTGTATTCACGTTCATATTGTTCCCCTATATTTTTTATAGACAACATCAAAGCTAGGAAATCATTGAACTAGTTTATAAGGTGGCAACATGTTTTGTGGCCTGTTCTGAGGTACAAAAGAAGATGGTTGAATGCTTGGATTTGGTTGTGGTAATTGAGTGGGTGAAATCATATTTAATTTTGGAATTGGCTATGGTTGTGGATGGTGTCTTTATTTATCCGTTGTAACAGGGTGATCCGTGTGCTCCTTCATCTCCTCCATTGCATCTATTCCTATATAATTTTTCTAATAATGGTTTTGATCTACATGTTATGCAATTCATTAGTTTCTTAATCAGTGGGGATAGCTCTAACATGTGACACATATATTGAATATGTTTATACCAAAGCATAAAAATTCCAAACTAGAATCCAGCTTTACGAATCGATTGTTTTAGTGGTGTCATTATGAAGGATTGTTCTCTCATGACCATTTATCACCTTTCTCATTCTATGTAGGGGCACTCATTTCTACTGTGTCCTTCTTCACAACATATTGTACACAATATTTTATGCTTATCTGTGACTCTTCTTGTAGTAAATGCGAATCTATGCTTATTTTCCCCATTTTCCTCCAATTTCCACTACATTGTTTTCTTCTTACCTCTACCTTCCTTAGCTTCCTCTCTTTTTTCTTTTCAGATAGTACTTGTCTAACTTTTGAAATTTCACCTTGTTTTATCTTGTTTGGTATTTATTATTTTTATAGAGAGGACTCATTGTATGATAACCTAGTCAAGTGTTGAGTATTTATGTTTGTTTTCATTTCCTAATGCTTTTATTTTTTTCCATCTATTTTTGTAAAATTTGGATGCTTTTAGGAAGCTAAATGAATTATGGGTTCCTCTTTCATGATAAAAACCACACACACTAGGTCAGGCTTTTGTGCACTACCTATCCATATGTCCTTCTTTGTTACACCTATAAAATGTAACGTTTATTATTTTTTGGTTACCCTAAAATCCATTTCCTCCTTGATTATTTCGAAAACCTCCACCTTGGTTATTTGTGTAGCCACCAATTTGATTATTTTGGTGCCTTCATCGATATATTTGGTAGCATCTACCTCCCTAATAACCTCCTATGAATTCAACTCTATTATAATTTTAGACGCCATACCCTCCACAATATATGACTTTATAATATCCTTAGTATCTTCCCATATTATTATTGTATTCTCCTTCATATTGTTCCCATATATTTTTTATAGACAACATCAAAACTAGGAAATCATTGAACGAGTTTAGAAGGTGGAAACATGTTTTGTGGCCTGTAATGAGGTACACAAGATGGTGGTTGAATGAATGGATTTAGTTGTGGTAACTGAGTGGGTGAAATCATATTTAATTATGGAATTGGATGTGGTTATGAATGGTGTATTTATCTATCCATTGTAACAGGGTGATCCTTGTGCTCCTTCATCTCTTCCTTATATAATTTTTCTAACAATGGTTGTGTGATATTCATTAGTTTATTATTCGGTGGGGATACCTCTAACATGGGGCACATATGTTGAATATGTTTATACCAAAGCATACAAATTCCACACCATAATATAGATTTATGAATCAATTGTTATGATTGTGTCATTATGATGGATTATGATCTTATGACCATTTCTCTACTTTCTCATTATATGTAGGGGCACTCATTTCTACTGTTTCCTTCTTCACAAAATACCATACATAATATTTTATGCCTATGTGTAACTCCTGATGGTAAATTATTCCTTAATTTTGATTTCATTTTATCTCTTGTGTCAATCTCATTTGAGCTAATTCATGTATCACTTTTTCTAATTTTGACGTCACCATGGTCTCTCATTCTCTCCTCCATCGCGAGACTTTAAAAAATTATTTCCATAGCTAATTATTCAATCAAACTTAGTAAATCAGTGTTCATCTATGGAAACTATTATGTATGACAACAAACCATAAATAAATAACTCAATTCGTTGTTTTTCCATTAAAGGCTCATCCACTTTTCTAAGTATTGACTTAAATATTTGATCAAAGTATTTTACAGATCCATAATTTTAAATAAAATATCCCATTTTACTCATGCTTGTAGTTGGTGCATCTAGGTAATGATAATTAGATTTAATGTAATTTTCATTTTCATCCCATGTTTTAGTATTGTTAGGGCTTATCTTCATGTACCACTTTAAATCATCATTTCTCAAGGTCCCCCCAAAAATCAAATAATTTAACCTGGATATACATGATATTATTTCTTCTCCAATAAGATTTTATAATGAACAAATTTTCATACACATCCTTGATATCCTTTTCAAATAAGGGAAAATTTGTTTTTCGAGTCGTTGTGTAAGTTGTGTTGGTACGACATTACTACTAATTGCTATATTTTGATTTTTGGATTTCTTCTTATATTTTCTTTTCTCACCAATTTATGGTAGAACCTATTCATTCTCTCATCTCTCTTAATTTATACGTCAAAGTATATTCTCCCTAGCACTTTATCAAATCCTTCAATTATGCTATCTCCCTTCTCACCTTTTTTCTTTTGATATCTTGTCCATAACTAAACCTTTGTATATATTTTGTGAAAGGGTATCTCCTTCAATTTATGTAGTAATAGTGGGGATGAAGATTAGTTAAAGTGGTTAATTTCCACATATAGCCTCTTTCATTTGGGAGGAGGGGACATGTCTCTTCATATCTCACTTTTTTCTTCTCTACTCTCTACATCAGAAAACAATCTTCTACTCACTTGTAATATTCCTTAATTTTACCTTATCATCTCAATAAAATTTATCATCCTCATCTTCTAATTCATTCCTTATCCTCTTCCTACCCTTCTTAATTAAATCTTATACTAATTATATAATTTATCTACTTCACTCTTTAACATAACAAACTGCATTCTATCATATTTTTTGCTACTACTTTTTTTATTGATTTCTATAAATATTTTACTTCCCTTATCTTAACTTTCTCTTCCTCATTACTATCACTAATTTTCATATTCACTTCACCTTATTCTCATTTATCATTTATAAATTTATCTAGGGACACCCATTCCCCTTGGTTTCTACTCCGAAGGTTCCTGACATGCCCATTGAGAGTGTTGTTATTCTACCTATTGATCTTGCCATTCCTTAATAAGTTTCCATGTGTCATCTTTGCTTCCTCCATCCATGCTTTATGTATCACTATATTTCTAAAATCTACACTACTACATATTTTTGGCACTGTGTCTAGTGCAAACTTTTTAAATCAATCATCAAAGTGAAGTATTGAATATGTTATATGCTTGAGATGTTGTAATTGTCCTTCCAGGTTTACAGGTCCTACAAGTCATAATTCTAGGTATGCATAAATGCATATCGATATCCTGCCTATTTTCTACTATTTTAGGCTAAGTTGATGCATTATATCCTTCATTTCTAATATCTATATGTTGGTGAATTTTTTTTATCATAGATAAAATATTGGTTACATCAATGTTTGCAAGACTAGATCCACTTTCTATTGAATGAAGTTGATCCTATTTGTTGAAAAATAGAAATTATATACATTAATTCTAACCTCAGGGGTAGTCAAAGACAAAATAATGTGCAAGAATACCCTTGTTGCAATAGAAATGATAGATTAGAGAGGGAATATTGTTTAAGGAAGAGAGAAGGGAAGTACAGGAAAATAAGGGGAAAAGTAAGAGGGGAGTTATGCTGATGAGAGAAATACATAACTTAGAAAATTTTTCTAGCTTAATTAGAAGAAATAAGCAAACATATGTAGTCACATAAGGATCATGAAAAAAGAACAAAAAGTAACACAAATTGTAAATAGTGATCCTCATTTCATTTCAATTGGTAGAATACACTTGCTTCCTTACAAATCTTATCATATGCTTGGATGAGTATTAATAGAGAGAATGGTAGAAAATATTATGTAGAAATAGAAGAATATTGTTTTCTACGGAGAACAATAATCAATACTTTGGAATGAGGAATTCATTCCAATATACAATCCTCTTACAAGCCTTTTCAGATTCCCATGTGGCTGTTTATATTCTAGATTAAATTCAAAAACTTATACTTATGTTAAGAAAAGTAAGTTTACAATAGAGGGATATGAAATCACTTAAGTGAGTAAGACACAATTAGAAAAAATACACCCCAATGAAGAAATAGAAATCAATAAGTGAGTAAATTCACTTTTTTACAGAAATGTGATTTCTTCATGAAGAAATAGAAGGGGAGGAGAAGAAAGAAGAAATTAAAATAAGTTATCCCACGGATGAAGAATTAGAAGATGAATACCCTTGAATGCATTCCACTGGAGGAACCTCCGGAATTGAATATTGACACTGCATTCTAAATTTCTTTATTACATGGAATTATGGTGTTTATAAAAAATGTCTAACCCAATGATCACTCGTAACTTGTATTGATATGCAATGATTTATCCATTTAGGAATCTTCTGAGTTTCATGAGAAATGGTGCTTCAAACTTAAGCAAGGATGTCCATGGATTGAATACCTCAGGTTTGCAGATCTGGCAACTCTCTCCTTTAACAATACTCTGGAAGCGTTCATAGAGTTGTTCTAGTGTTGTTTGACTAGAATGCAATTGATGGACACCTCATATTTTTCAAGTCTGCATTGATTTATCCTTTTGATTTCTTGGCCTATGCTAATATTAATTAGATAGTCTTATAAGGTCTCAAGAGTTCTATCATCTTCCAATCAATTGTTCCAAGCCATGTTCAAGAATAGTTATCTTTAAAACTCATGTAAACACATTTTTTTCTTGATAAAAAATCAACTAGACTCATTTTCAGGATGAATAGTAGAAGTTCCTTCCAATGATCAATTTCACTTATAACCATGGTGAAGACATCTTACACCTCTTAATTGAAAGGGGTGTAAATCTCATATATCTTTATCATATCAGGGAGAAGATCACACCCCCTTCTATACTATGAAATCAATCCATGTATTTATTTTCTCTTCTTAATTTACTTTAAATATTGAGCCTCTTGTAACGTATGTGGATCGATCTTAGATAATGGGAGTGAATGACTCAAAAATGAGTGATAAGAGGAGCTTCAAGGTCCAATAAGGTTTGGACATATGACGTCAAAGCACACACATGTTCCCCCCAATTGATATTAAGTTTATTTTCCTTTATCAGCTCAAGAAATTAACCTAATAATAGTCTCTTGGAAATTATGAATGTCTCCTTCATGACTTGATTCTCCTAAAGGGATTCTAGTCATATCATAATCATATATATGAAATTTAGTTTCATCCTTTTTAACCCTTGGATGAGAAATCTCAATAAATTGAGACCCAAAATAATGACATTATTCGGGAAGTAGCTTTAGCCTTAAAAGGAGTAGGTGTGAGGTACCAAAGCTCAGGAGAGATTTGGATCACTAGAGTCTTAGGCTTAGCAATAGTCTATTGCAGATCACTTGAAATTGGTATAGATTATTTACACACACATAATATTGTTCTTCATTGATTTTTCTCCATATAGGAAAATACAATATAGAGTGAGATGCAACTCCTATAAACTAGGAAGTTTCTCTAACAACACTCCAAAAATACTCTCTCACAAAATATTTACGTATATAATAACTAACAAATTCAATAAAAAACTTATTGTTAATAAATATCACTAAATTCAATTACTCAAATCTATTTGTAACATGTAATAAAAAATAAAAATACCTGTGAAGGTGTCACCGTTGTCTCAAATCCAAATGTATCACTCAAAAAAGTGTCAGACATAGACATATAATTATATGTACTGCCATAAACTCCACCAACATCAGTCTACATGAAACTATCATCCTCATCGGGTCTAATGCATATGCTACCACAAGATCTGCAAAAATGTGGCCTCATGCTAATACTACCTGAATGAATCCTTTGTCTACCATCACCAACATAGGTATCAGAAACTTCCCTCATATGTTAGACAAGGGTATCAGAGAGAACCTAAAGCATGTGCAGTGTAATAATCTCTATTGTCTCCTTCACTTCTGTAAGTAAAGTCTCAAGATGAGGGGGATTTTGTATGGGTACTCTAGCATGCTGAATATGAGCACGATGTGCACATGGTCTATCCTGTGTGGAGACTTTTATTTGTCCTTGAAATTCGTGGTATTCAAAATAGCTGGGAATATCATTGAGGATAAAATCACAATATAATTTCCTCAAAATGTATAATGGAAACCTCATTGTTATTGCAAAGTGGTACATAAAATACCATCCACCATCAGTCCCAAAATTTATTTTTTTATCAAAATTATTGTTGCACCAGTGGATTGGAAAGAGTTTGCATGACAACGAAACTAGAAAATTAGTTCTAGGGGTTCATGTATAATGCACAAAATGAGGTCTTTTGTAATTTGTTTTTTTACATCTACATATGATAATTTATTAGCATAATATTCCCTACAAGACTCTCCATAATATATCCACTGATAAAATTGAATCATTGCCATGTCAACATGAGCCAATAATGCCTCAAATGTGTTTGTAAGCGAGGCACCATGGGGGTTTGTGGAATAGGGATCCCTTGTTAATTTAATCTATTCCTCAATTTTAAGCTTATTCTCCACCATATGGGAACCTAAATCCTCCCAATTAATTAGAGGATCTATAACAACTATAGGAGAGTTAGGAGGGTTATGAGGATTTTGCGGGGTTTTGTTAGGGTTGTGGAGGAACTGTTAACCATAAAAAAAACATGTATTTTATTAAAATCTATAATATAAATATCAAACTATTACCAAATTTGATTAAAAGTGAGAGAAAATAATTTTCCCTACCCCTTCTTCATTGCGACAATCTTTGAATCCACCTCTGGTGTCCTCGAGATTTCACCTTGAAATTTGGGACTACCCCTTTTAATTTTTTTGTTTATTTTCAATAATAATGGGTCGTTTTGTGTTTGTTTTACCTGTAGTCATTTGAATTTCTCTAAAGTATCCCCAGAAAGTCATAAAAAGTCAAATTTGACAAATACCCACATGCCAAAGCTCACTCAATTCCTTCGTCAGACCTTCTTTGCAAGCATTTTATTTATTTATTTATTAAATAAATAAAGTTCTTTTAAAAATAAATTGAACTAAAATTGGAGGATTTAGGTTATATAAAGCACTTCACCCCATCATTATTACCATAGAACATTCACCTAAGGGGGAATAATTTTTACAAATTAGCAAAGTGGAAATTTTTTTCTAGCAATTGCCCACAAAATTTTTTTGTTTTGTTTTCTTTCTTTTTGTATGTGTTTTGGTTTGTTTTCTCCAAAAAAATTCTCGTAGCTTGTTCATTCTTCCTGTCAAAACTTTTCCCAGGCTTGGGGTTTTGAAAAGTTATTCAGTATTTTTAATTACTAATTTGTATAAAGGTGATCAAAGCTCAAGATTCTTTCAGGAGATTGCAAGAAGTTGCTTGGTCCAAAAAGGTGTAAAAATGGAATTTATGAAAATAAGAAAAATATTGCCATCAATATGTAGAACTCAAGAAAATATGCTCTTTTAGAGAAAATGACACCTAAAATGGAGCCACGGAAAGAAAGTTATGGAACTTGCATGTTTTTACTGCTACATCTTCCCAGACCCTTTCCAAAAATGGAAAATTTTATTCTATGATTGTGTTTTCTTCATGGAAAATACGAAAATGGAAATAAAATGTTGTTGAGTTTTCACACAAATTTAAAAGTAGAAGTCGTGCAAGTCACACTTTTTGGGAAGAGTAATTTCTTCATGCAAGTCGCACTTTTGGAAAGAAGCTTTCTTCCATGCAAGCTGCATTTTTGAGAGGATGGTTTTTAAGTGCCAGTGGGAATTTTGGTGCTGCCTGGAAGGTGGGAATTTTGGGGCTGCCTAGAAGGTGAAAACTTCCCATGATGGAAGTCAAGTCACTTAAGCTGCCAATGAGAATTTTGGTAGTGGTAGGTAGGTGGGAATTTTATGCCTGCCTGGAAGGTTGTTTTTTCCCATCATTAAAGACAAATCACTTAAGTGAAGGATGGGATTTTTGGAGCTGCCTAGCAAGGTAAAAATTCCCATTGCTTTAAATTCTTATTTTTAGCATGTCTCCTAGCCAAAAAATGTGACCCACCTTGGCATGATTGCATGCATTTAATGATATTTATTTTTATTATTCCTAGCTAAGGTTGACGCCAAAAATAGATGGAAAGTCAAAGCAACTTGATGAGCTAAAGAGAATGCAAAGAAGCATGCTAAAAATAAATAAAATAATTGCATAAAAATGTAAGCAAAATCATGCAAACTTGGGTGCCCAAATTGAGAGAAAGAGCATAACTTATTATTAATAGTTGCCAAAAATAGGAAGAATAAATTATTAAATATAGCATGCAGTTATCTATATAAGCATGGGACGCCATAAGGAGGATACAATTAATTATTTTTGATACAACATGCTGCCTTGGAGAGTTTTGGCACCAAGGGAAGGAGTGATGTGCATTAAAGAATATTTTTCATTATTGGGGAGCTTCTAGTTTTGGTGCCTAGGGTTGGAGAAGATTTCTTTTATTATTCAGAGCATCTGTATGTTGCTATAAGTTCCCAGGTGAATTGAATAACATTTTAGCTTGTTTGACATGCAAGAAAAGTCTCAAATTTGAGGGCAACAAACTTTATGAGCAGATTTTGGTGATAGAATTTAAGCATTCATGCCATGGACTCCATATTTTTCTGAATCATTTGCAGGTATTCATCACAGGTTCTCATATTGGGGAAAAGAAGTCAAAATCAATATCAGATACATTGAATATATCTTCTGAATCAGAACAAATTGTAGGATATGCACAAATTGATCCAATTGCAAGATCTTCTGGTAAGAATGGAAAAAGAAAAAGAACTCAGAAAAATATTATTTTAGGCATAATGAAGCATGATGAAAGAGAAGGGTCAACAAAATCATGCATTGTTTCCAGGCTTACAAAAATCAATGATATAGACATGGGTCTGGTTTGGAGAAGGTAAAGGCTAACATTGCTGCTTTTTCCAGAGGATTACTGCGGTTTAAAAATGAGAAAGAAATAGTTGCTAAGGAAGATGGGAAGACACCGAGTCACATGTTTGACGAGTATATTCAGTTTCAAAACAAAGAAAAAGTGTAGAGTATGACAACCGACATATTTGTTGTAAATATCTTCCCCCCGGGTAGATATAGACAAGCAGAAGAATATGGAAATCAAAGAAACTCAAACCCCAACATTTATTGCGTTTCCAACCAGAAGGGTGCACGACAGAAGGTGTCGACACGAAAATGGATGCGCCCTTGGCATAGGTAAGAGGCGCACGACAGAAGGTGTCGACACGAAAGTGGATGCACCCTTGGCGTAGGTAAGAGGTGCACGATAGAAGGTGTCGACATGAAAATGGATGCACCCTTGGCGCAGGTAAGAGGCGCACGATAGAAGGTGTCGACATGAAAATGGATGCGCCCTTAGCACAGGTAAGAGGCGCACGACAGAAGGTGTCGACACGAAAATGGATGTGCCCTTGGCTAGGTAAGAGGCGCATGACAGAAGGTGTCGACACAAAAATGGATGCGCCCTTGGCGTAGGTAAGAGGTGCACGACAGAAGGTGTCGACACGAAAATGGATGCGCCCTTGGTGCAGGTAAGAGGCACACGATAGAAGGTGTCGACACGAAAATGGATACGCCCTTGGCGCAGGTAAGGGGCGCATGACACAAAGTGTCGTCATGGTAAAATTTGTGCCTTGGCACATGTAAGAGGATGTTGACATAGATATGGATGCGCCTATGGCGCACCTTTAGGAGGCGCAACATTTTGAGCGCTGACAGGAGGCAAACCCTGGCGCAGATATTCAGATGGCCATAACTTTTGACTGGGAGCTCGGATTCATGCAAGGTTGGATTTTTTGGAAATCTTACGAGGTCCTCTGTCCAAATATAACTGGATATCTTAAATTGGGTGATAAAAAATTCTTAAAAATGCAAAATACAGTTCGCCACTTTTTGGGTTCGCTAGGGTTCTCACCTACCACCATAATGAAATGAATTAAATGCAACCTAGAGGTGGTTGGGGTAGATTTGGATTTCCTCTCTCTTCCCTCTCTCATTCTTCCTATAAATTGTAAGGAGGGGCTTCTTTCTAAAGGTTGGACATTCTTGTCTTGCCCCTCCCTTCTTCTCTTTGGCAGGTGAATTTGTGGAGTTCAAACCTCCCATCTAAAACTGTAATGCAACTTTGCCTCTTGGCATTTTGTAGTGTATTGTATATATCTTTGGAGCAAATAATGCATGCCTGTGGATGATTCTCAACCCTCTCTGTATTCATTTGCATCCTCCTAATCTTTCACTACAAATTTGGTTATCTGTGCATGATCTTGCATTGCATTTTAATGGTTTGTGTTTATTGGCAAGACAGGTGTTCTTCATTCGTCGGTGCATCACATTCGTTAGTTTAGGTTTATTTTATGCATATTTTTACCCTGTATCCTTGGCAAGTTAGATTAGGTTTTTGAGTAAACCCTCTGCATTTTTATGTGTGCATCTGAATAGAGGAATAGGAACTGGCCTTCATCCGGAGAGCTTTTCCGATTTCGCAAGGTCCCACACTTGGGAAAAGCTCCATGTTATGCAATCGTACTGAGAGTCTGAACCCATCGAGTTGCAGACATTCAGGGGTGCTGTGATTCACCATCAACAATATTTTCTTTCGTCTTCCCTTTCCTCTCTTATTCTTATTTTCTCGGACAAAATTGTAAAACTAAATTAATTAGTTAAAAGCCATTACTTTTAGTTATTTGAAAAGGTCCTTAATTGAGAATAGATGGGAAACATGCAAATATTTGATTTAGTCTTCAGATGCATGTCATGTATAGAGAAATTTTAGGGGAAAGATTGATAATTATTTTCTTTATAGCTTCCGTATGTGCTATTTTAGTTATTTCTTTCCTATTTGTAATTTCCTTCTATACACTATAAATAAAAGAAGAACCTATGGGTTAGGGGATGAGAATTTGTAATCAACATTATTGAGTTCCAGACTTTATGCTGAAACCCTTGATATATTTTCTGAAAGTTAAGGAATTAAACATAGGAATATTTTCGGAGAACTTTGTGTCAACGGTGCATTGGCTTCTTACTTCTGTGTAGATATTTAGATAAACTTTGCATTGTCTAAGATTTAGATTAGAATCTTTCCTTTCCTTTAATTCTGTATTGTGAGATCTATTTGTTTTATCTGTGTATGAGACTAAATCTATAAACTATTGGTCGGATTACACATCTTCTTCTCCTTCTTTTCGTATTCAATTAGTCCCCCTTTTGTAAATATTTCTTTACAACTGCTTATTTGCTGCATAATTTCTTAACTATGGTTCATGAGCTTCATAGTTAAAATAAAACCCATAGATAGTTACTAGGACCCATAATTAACAAAAATATTACACGGAAACCTCATCGGTAAATAAGGGAGATTTATCTCATAACTGCTTAGGTTTTTAGCTATGCAGAAAATCTAGCCAACAATTTTTGGTGACTCCGCTGGGGAACAACACAAATTAGCAGGCCATATATTTTTATTGCCAGTTCCATTTTATATTATAAGTTCAATCTGGTAGAACATCCATTCACACAGTCTAGCAGAGCTCAAGGAAGGACTGATCATTTTTATAGATTGTAGGAGAAATTCAATTTCAATCATCCTCCTCAAGTTAGAAGTCACAAATCTAGTCTTTCACCAGGAAGAAGAGTGCAAAATCATCCAGATCTAGATCGTGTCCAAAAAAATCTAGCGGCCGAGATTATTCACCACTTCTATTCTCAAAGAAGGTGTGGTCCTTTCATGATTCAGAATCAACCACTTGGCCCTGCATCACCTGTTCCATGGGTTGCAACTTTTTGACCTCTGAATTTGACTCCTCCTATGCATGATCTACTTAAAGGGATGAGAAATAATTTTCCAAAATTCTTTGGAGATGGAAAGTAGAATCCAGATGATCACTTGGCTATGTTATTTATATCCTATGGAGTTCTTGCAGTCGAACATGAAGACATATTTGTCATACTCTTCATAGAGAATTTGCATGACTTGGTTGGAGTATGGTTGTATCGGTTAGCTCTCGGTACTATAACCAACTGGGATACTATGTGAGATGTATTCCTAAAAAGATTCAAACCAGCCAAAGATTCTAGTACATTGATAACTCAACTGACTTAGCTGAAGAAGGAGCCACAAGAGCACATGTGGGATTTTATTTCAAAATTCCAAAGATTACTTTACATAATTTTGACTTCTACTTCTCTGAATGATGAGAATCAAAAAGTATTATTCATTAATGCTTTACTTCCTGAAGTAAGCTATCAACTGCAAAGAGCACGTCTTGCTAACTTGTTAGAAGCTTAAAATGTGGCAGTTGAAATTTAAGATGACCTCATCATGGCTAGAAAGATAAAGAACAACACTTCTAGAGCTGAAAGTTCATCCTCTACTACTACTTCCAATTCACTATTGAAAAAGTTAGCAAATGAGATGTCACAGATGAAGAAACAAATGGCCCAAATGGCTCAAGGCAACAACACTGCCCCTGAACTCAAAATTTCAACAATAACAACTGGAACCGCATTATTGGTTCCTAGCGATTAGCAATTAAAGCTGCTCCCAGAAACAACGTGGAGATGAATGAAGAAGACCAGGAAGCCGACGTTGAGCAACTCGAGAATGATGATTTTATAGGTCATGCTGGTGACTCCAACATTAATTACCTAAAATAAAAATTTGATCATGACCATGAGGATCTTATTAAAGATGATCATGGTCATGCTATGTAGTATTTACATAATCACAAACTCGCCATGCTGAGGCATTAGCTGATGCATAAAGAAGGGAAAACCCTTTACCTTTTTCCTTAGCTCCCAGAAATAAGAATGTGAGTTCTTCATCTCAACCATAGAAAGAAACTCAGGTATCTGAATCTATACCTTCCTTTGACATTGTTGATCATGTTAAGAAAAATAGGATTCAAATGTCAAAAGATGAATACCTAAGAGCCTTTCCTCAGTAGCTAAATGAGCTAGTTAAGTTTTTGCAGTCACCAAGAAAATCTAGTGCATCAAAGGGCCTTTTGCCTAAGCCCTAAAGATACTCCTCCCCAGAATAACGTTGTAGTTGTTAAACCCTCATTATATTTTGAAAGAGTAGAACCTTTATATGTCTCCTTATTGCTTAATGGTTTCAAGTTAAGAAACTGAATTGTAGATTCAGGTGCTTCTGACAATGTCATGCCAGCTAAAGTTATATATGCTCTTGGGATTACCTTGACAAAGACCATACAAAGGTGTTATTCCATGGAGAGAAAAGTCACTTTAATAGGAAAAATCAAAGATGTAAAAGCTATTATGGAAGCTTTACATGACAAAATATTAAAGATGACAATCTTAGTTACAGATATTCCTTTCTCCTACGGGATGTTTCTAATCAGAAACTTTTGCAAAGAGTTGGGAGAAGTAAAGATGGATTGGTCATGTGCTCATATTCCTATTAAAGGAATAAATCAAAGATGGAGCTAGAAAAGGAGTCCAAGTACACAGTTACAAAATCTAAGGATACTAGATCTTAGATTATTTATCAGGAATCTGACCGTGGGGTCTATTTCTTAGAAATGGATAAAATGTACTAGAACCATAAATTTGACCAGAGTTAGAGCCAGCAAAAGAAGAAGAAAAAGTTTGGACTCTGGGGTTTAAAGGAACCCATTTTTCTTCAGGATAAGGAGCCAACGTTCTACTAGTATCTCTAGATCATGAGATATTCCCATACTGCCACAAGCTAATGTTTAAGAACACCAATCATACGATGGAGTATGAAGCATTGCTGGAAGGAATGGAGTAAGCTAAAAAGAAATGAGTAAAACTCCTCAAAGCCCAAGGAAATGATGAAATTATAGTAAAGCAGGTTCGAGGGAAAAATCAAGTCAAAGGAGATAAGCTGAAACATAATAGAGATAGAGTGCTTTCTACTACACTCAATTTTGCAGCCTTCTCTATCGACCAATAAATCAGAATTCCAAGGCAGACTCTTTGGTGGTCACAGTTGCACTATTGAATCCGAATAGACCACCATCCATATTTAGAAAAGGAAACTATAAAGTGGATATGCTCTACCACCCTAAAGTCCTTGATACTGTTGAACAATGGTAGACTTTATATGATGACAAATAAACATCTACATGTCTAGAACAAGAAAAATTTGATAGGTTTTGTGTTGAAGGGAGTAAATCACCATTGCAAAAAACAAGTCACAGGAAAAACTAATCAAGGTTATGATGAAAGTAGTGGAATAATCCAACCAAAAGGTAACAAAATACCCAAGGGTTTAGTTTCCTTAGTGGAGACTTTCAACAAGCATGATCAATAGTTGAAGAAGAACAAAGAACATGGTGATAGTTCTTCCTCAAGAATGTGGCTAGTAAATATGGGTGCATGGAAAGTTGATACAAAATTATCCACCACAGAGAGAAGAAAGGATGAACCACCATAAGATGAAGTTGATAAGGACTTTCCCAAAATATTTTACATGAAAACCAGAGAAAGGAAGTTTGATATAGGAGATTGGGTACTCCGGTGGGACAAGAGACACAAACTGAAGGACATGCACGACAAATCTGATTCACTTTGAAAAGGTACCTTCATGATCAAAATAAATACTGGAATTGATATATTCATCCTTTCCCACCAGGATGGAATTGAGTTACCACTTCCTTTTAATGGGAAACATCTGAGGTTGTTCAGAAACTGAGATACATGGTAAAACTTGTTTGTATATAAAGAAATTTTTTTATTGTTTTTTTTTGTTTTATTTTTGTGGCCTGACCCCGAACCTAATAGACAAGACATGAAACTAGAGATGTTGGGATCTCATCTTCACTCCTTTAATTTTGACATAAGTAAAGATGTCCACAGACAGAGCTAACTGGTGTCCCCAAGATTTCACCCTGAAATCTGGGACTACCCCTTTTAATTTTTTTGTTCTTTTCAAAATAATGGGTCATTTTGTTTTGTGTTTATTTTGCATGCAGTTGTTTGCATTGCTCTAAGGTATCCCCAGAAAGTCATAAAATCCCTATTTGATAAATACCCACATGCCAAAGCTCACTCAATTCCTTTGCCAGACCTTGTCTGCAAGTGTTTTATTTATTTATTTATTAAATAAATAAATTTCTTTTAAAAATAGATTGAGCTAAAATTGGAGGATTTATGTTATATAAAGAACTTCACCCCATCATTATTACCATAGAACATTCACCGTGAGGGAAGAATTTTTACAGATAAGCTAAGTGGAGAAATTTTTTTAGCAATTGCCCACAACTATTTTTGTTTTGTTTTATTTCTTTGTGTCTATATTTTGGTTTGTTTTCTCTGGAAATTCCCGTAGCCTGTTCATTCTTCATGTCGGACCTTTTCTGAGGCCTAGGGTTTTGAAAAAGGTATCTAGTATTTTTAATTACTAATCTATCTAAAGGTGATCAAAGCTCAAGATTCTTTCAGGAGATTGCAAGAAGTTGCTTGGTCCAAAAAGGTGAAAAAGTGGATTTTATGAAAATAAGAAAAATATTGCAATTAATGCGTAGAGCCAAAGAAAATATACTCTTTTAGAGAAACCGACACCTAAAACGGAGCCACAGAAAGAAAGTTATAGAACTTTCAAGTTTTTGCTGCACATCTTCCTAGACCCTTTCCAAAAATGGAAAAGTTTATTCTATGTTTGTGTTTTCTTCACTGGAAATCCAAAAACGGAAATAAAATGCTATTGATGAGTTTTCATGCAACTTTAAAACCAGAAGTCATGCAAGTCACACTTTTTAGGAAGAGTAATTTCTTCATGCAATTGCACTTTTGGAAAGAAGCTTTCTTCCATGTAAGTCACATTTTTTGAAAGGATGGTTTTTAAGTACCAGTGGGAATTTTAACGTTTCCTGGAAGGTGGGAATTTTGGGGCTTCTTGGAAGGTGAAAAATTCCCATGATGGAAGTTAAGTCACTTAAGCTGCCAATGAGAATTTTGGTAGTGGTAGGCAGGTGGGAATTTTATGCCTACCTAGAAGGTTGTTTTTTCCCATCATTAAAGACAAATCACTTAAGTGAATGATGGGATTTTTGGAGCTTCCTGACAGGGTAAAAATTCCCATTGCTTTGACTTCTTTTTTTTAGCATGTCTCCTAGCCAAAAAGTACGACCCACCTTGGCATGATTGCATACATTTAATGATATTTATTTTCATTATTCCTAGCTAAGGTTGGCGTAAAAAATAGATGGAAAGTCAAAGCAACTTGACGAGCTAAAGAGAAGGCAAATAAGCATGCTAAAAATAAATAAAAGAATTGCATAAAAAATCAAGTAAAAGCATGCAAACTTGGGCACACAAATTGAGATAAAGAGCATAACTTATTATTAATAATTACCAAAAATGGGAAGAAGCAATTATTAAATATAGCATGCAGTTATCTATATAAGCATGGGTTGCCATAAGGAGGATACAATTAATTATTTTTGATAGAGCATGCTGCCTTGGAGAGTTTTGGTGCCAAGGGAAGGAGTGATGTGCATTAAAGAATATTTTTCATTATTGGGGAGCTTCCAGTTTTGCCACCTAGGGTTGGAGAAGCTCTCTTTTAGTATTTAGAGCATCTGCATTTGGTATAAGTGCCCAGGTGAATTGAATAACATTTTAGCTTGCTTGACATGCAAGCAAAGTCTCAAATTTTAGGGCAACATACTTTATAAGCAAATTTTGGTGATATAATTTAAGCATTCATGCCATGGACTCCATATTTGTCTGAATCATTTGTAGGTATTCATCACATGTTCTTATATTGGTGAACATAAGTCAAAATCAATGTCAGATACATTGAATATATCTTCCGAATCAGAATGAATTGCAGGATATGCACAAATTGATCCAATTGCAGGATTTTCTGGTAAGAATAAAAGAAAAAGAACTCAGAAAAATATTATTTTAGGCATGATGAAGCATGATGAAAGAGAAGGGTCAACAAAATCATGCATTGTTTCCAGGCTTACAAAAATCAATGATATAGACATGGGCCTGGTTTGGAGAAGGTAAAGGCTAACATTGCTTCTTTTTCCAGAGGATTGTTGCGGTTTAAAAATGAGAAAGAAATAGTTTCTAAGGAAGATGGGAAGACACTAAGTGTCATGTTTGACAAGTATATTCAGTTTCAGAACAAAGAAAAAGTGTAGAGTATGACGATCGACATATTTTCTTTCATCTTCCCTTTCCTCTCTTATTCTTATTTTCTCAGACAAAATTGTAAAACTAAATTAATTGGTAAAAATCCATTACTTTTAGTTATTTGAAAAGGTCCTTAATTAAGAATAGATGGGAAACATGCAAAGCTTTGATTTAGTCTTCAGATGCATGTCATGTATAGAGAAATTTTAGGAGAAAGATTGCCAATTATTTTCTTTATAGCTTCTGTATGTGTCAGTTCAGTTATTGTTTTCCTATTTCTAAATTCCTTTTATACACTATAAATAGAAGAAGAACCTACGGGGTAGGGGATGAGAATTTGTAATCAACATTATTGAGTTCTAGAATTTATGCTGAAACCCTTGATATATTTTGTGAAAGTTGAGGAATTAAACATAGGAATATTTCTGGAGAACTTTGTGTCAACGGTGCATTGGCTTCTTACTTCTGTGTAGATATTTAGATAAACTTTACATTGTCTAATATTTAGATTAGAATCTTTCCTTTCCTTTAATTATGTATTGTGAGATCTATTTGTTTTATCTATGTGTATGAGACCAACTCTATAAACTATTGGTTGGATTACACATCTTCTTCTCCTTCTTTCCGTATTTAACTATTCCCCCTTTTGCAAATATTTATTTACAACTATTTACTTGCTGCAGAATTGCTTAAGTATGGTTCATGAGCTTCACAGTTAAATTAAAACCTGCAAATAATTTCTAGGATCCATAATTAACACAGAAATCTTACACGGGAGCCTCATCGGTAAATGAGGGAGATTTATCTCATGACTACCTATGTTTTTAGCTATGTAGAAAATCTAGCCAACAACCTTGATGCAACCTTTTACATGATCTACAAAATTTTTTGGGAGCAAAAGGGTTGAAGAGGAAACACGAGTGCAGGGTTTGTAATGGAATTCTCATTCGGGGAAAATAAAATATGGAGAATGTGTTTGATTTTTTAATTTAAAGTTTGAGTTAACACTTACGTGTTATGGTTTGGTAATTACCAAACCAAAATCTTCCCCATCCTAATTCCATTTTTTGTTTCTCCCACATTTTTTCCACTTTTTGGCCCACAATCCGTGCACTTACCCAAAACATAATTTATAAATTATATAAATTGTAAGACTCCAAATCCACGTAAAAAATCTAATTATTACAAAATTTGAATGTACGAAGGTGACATTTCATGCAAGATGTGTAATTATTTATATACCTTAGCGGGGAAGCTAAGATTTAATGCTCATCTTATATGTGATTCACTATTTTACACATATTTTATGTGCACTAGTAATATTAAACCATTCAATGTGATGTTGTTTTATTTGAATGAATGTAAAAGGTTATTATTATTACTTTTGTCTTATAATATTTAATTTTATATGAGCAAATATTTATGAAAAATTTACGAAAAATTTATATGGTTCTATAACTATTTATAACTTATAGCTGTAATAGAGATAGGTGTAGAAACAATATTGTTAAAGCATATCCCATAATATTATTTATAGGAAGCCACAAGAGTGCAATGCATTAAGTACTCTTTGAAGTGTCTTCTTGTTAAAAACCTCGCTAAAATAATAGTAAGATGTCAATTTCCATAGTATATATAGGCATAAAAGACAAAATTTCCCAGAGAATATTTAATTTTCTTATTAGATTGATATGTGTTGTCAAATGGACTCTAGGTGGATGCAATTGAAATGTGTCAGGGAAATAGACATTTAATATTTTTTTGTTGGTGGTGGTTTACAGATGGTGTCAATAGAATTGTTGACGAGGGAAAGGTCCTAATAATTAAAGAGAAACATTAATAGCAAATGTGTATGAAATCACCAACAAATGAAATTCTAATTGAAGATTTTCCATATCTTACATATGTAGAGTTTAATATTAGAAAATATGCAAGTTTACCTATCTATAAATGGTGATGAAGGAGAATGTATTATGTATCCACCTAGTTCCATCTTATAATCAGTCATCTTCGGATTCTCCTAAGAAATTTCATTTTTTTTTCCTTGTACATCAAATATCCATCTGAGCATTTTTGAGAAAAGAGGTTACTTGTGTAGAGGGGTGGAGAAAATGTGGACTTTAGGAGAAAAAAATTGAGACTTTCTCCTTTAATGTAGGTCAGTGGGTTTGTCTCGGAAATGCTCTTGGCATCTCCACCATTCACCTTTAGGTTTCTAAACTATTGCTTGCCAATCTCTAGCATCCCATTGATCTGTTTGAGGTTCTCAAGCTAGTGTCTACTACTATATAAGGTCCTCTAATTGTTGGAAGAGGTTAAAAGCGGACTTCACCTTAGAGTATTTCATCCTCTTCTATATGGAGAGTGTAGGTTGGATCCAAAATGATGATCAAAGTTGTGGGCATTAGATGTTAGATGCATATGTGTATATTTGGATTGTTTGTAGAACCCTTTTTTCCCCTATCATTTCTATCCAAGACAAAACTTATTTCTATCATCCATTTTGGAAGGTGTTCCAACCTACATTATCTTTTGTGTGACTTAAATTTGGATCATCAATGGTCTTTGTTAAGCGAAAAAGGAAAAATTGATGTTTTTTTGTTATTGTTAACTTCACCTTCTCTCAAATAGAAGAAACATATATCCATTTTTTGGTACTATCTTATGGTTTTTTCTAAAGAGTGACATTAAAAGGATAATTTTTTATATCATATAGTTCTTGTTTATTTGTTAGTTTTGGAAAATTTGGTGGTTTCATAGTTTGATATACGATAGTTTCTATATATCCATTTTTGGCTTGTTATTAACATCAATATTTTTTCCAAGGCACTCAAACTATCTGATGGGATGCCATCTCCTCTTCATTTCCCCCATTAGGGTGCCCCTTTAAGACTAAATAAAACCATCATTTGTTTTATGTTTATATTAGTAATAATTGAAATAACATATTTGCTAAAAAAATAACCTATTATTCATTTTCATTTTTGTCTTATGTTCTCACTCATATTTATGAACTTTTAATGCCTTCTTCTATAGCTACAAATACATGATCTTTAAAAAAAAAAAGAGAATAATTCTATGTTTGGTTGATAGAGTAGACTATGTTAGAAGTAGTTATGAACCCTGAAGCCTAAAGTAATGCGTAGGATGAATTAAAGGCTATGGTGGGAAAAGGTAGAATCACGAAGGACTCAGACATATTCAAGCCCCCCTATTTGTAGATGGTAGTGAAGGAGGCTCTATAATGCATCTAGCATACCCCTCATATTATGGACCCAACCTCTCCAAGACACCAATAGGCACCACTCAAAATATTAATCAATGTTATTCTTTAATGCGTGTCCAGAACAATATTTGTCTAAAACGATATTTATGTAAGTTCTGGGTGTAGAACGGGGACAGAAGCTTGTAGAATTATATTAATCAAAAAAATCAAATACAATAGTATAGGCTACAATATCTATACATATTGGATAGCCTAGATACAAACAAATATGGAGTTGCAACTATGCAACAACAAACTAAAATACCGTAGCTTCCAAAATACATCCGGGAAGCATAATTGTTATTACAACATAACAATTATACCCGTGAAAATAATAAGACATATATGGTTAATAAAACCATATAACATTATACAACTAATTGTTATAAAACTATATAACAATAATTATTTAAATAATTAATTATACAATGCATAATAAATTATCCTAACATTCCCCCTCTTAATTTTGCATTGTCTCAAGGGATGAGGAGAGGAACTCTTTGAACAACTCGAAATTGTCACATGTAAGTGAATTCGTGAAGATATCTACTCTTTGTTTAGCTGTTGGATAGAACTAAATCTATATATTGTGCTTCAACACATGCTCGCGTATGAAATGAACCTGTACCTCAACATGTTTTGTTATTTCATGAAAAAATGGATTGCAAACAAGTTTGAGAACACCTTCATTGTCAACATACATGGTGGTCAGTTTGTCCTATGGTATTCCAAGTCCTTCGAGTATGTGACGTAGCCAAATCACTTCACAGATAGCTTCTCCTACAGAATGATACTCAACTTTTGTGGAAGAACGAGAAACAAAGTGTTGTTTCTTGCTTCCCCATGATATTGGTCCAGATCCCATAAAGAAAATAAATCCTGAAGTGGATTTTTGTCACCAATATTTCCTGCATGATCTGAATCTAAATATCCAGAAAAGAAGAAGTTTTCATTCTTCTTGTATTCTATATCAAGATTCACTAATCCTTTGAGATATCTTAAGATGCACCTTGCTACTTTCCAATGAAAAACTTTGGTTTCCTGCATGAACTTGGATAGATAGCTCACTGCAAAGCTGATATCTAGTCTAGTGTAAGTAAGGTAAATGAGACTGCCAATCAAGTGTCGATAGAGAGTGGCATTCAGCTCAGAAGATGGATCTGAATGAGATAACTGCAATCTGTTCTTCATAGGTGTAGCAATAAGTGTGTAATTCATCATCCTGAATTTCTCAAGCGTTGTCTTGGTATATTTCAATTTAGAAACAAAGATGTAATTCTCTTTCTGCCATACTTCCAATCCAATACAATAGTGCATTAGCCCGAGATCTATCATGTCGAACGATCGATTAATATCTTTCTTCGTTGCATCGATCATCCTCACTGAACTATCAGTGATGAATAGATCATCGACATAGACAATCACAATCACAATCTCCCCCATTGATTTTTGAGGTAAAGATTGGGATCGTACGGATTTCTAACAAATCCATATTGTACGAGATGCTCATCAATTTTGATGTACCATGCTCGGAGTGCCTGTTTGAGGCCATAAAAATATTTCCTGAGTCTGCATACCTTTTCTTCTTGACCAAGTACTACATATCCCTCAAGTTGAGTCATGTAGACTTCTTCTTGTAAATCCCCATTCAGGAAGGCACTTTTTATGTCCATTTGATGGATGTTCAAACCAAAATGTGCAGCTAGAGTAAAGATCATACTGATCATTTTGATCTTAGCTGTGGGAGAAAATGTCTCCTCGTAGTCAATGCTTTATTTTTGTGCATACCCCTTTGTTACTAGTCTCACTTTGTACTTTTCCACTGTCCCATATGATTTGTAATTTGTTTTGAATATCCATATGCATCTAATGGGTTTGTTCCCTGGTGGAAGATTGAAAAACTACCAAGTTTTATTTTTCATTACTGATTGATATTTAGAGTCCATGACATCTTTCCAAGATTTTGACTGTATGGATTCATAGATTGTAGAGGGCTCATCAGACTCAATAAATCTACTCATAAAAGCAAAGTTAACTTATTATCTTGCTTTACTATGATTCCGTGGTCCAGGGGTGGATGTATTCGATGGAGCATCCATTCTTAAATCTCGTAACACACTAGTACACCACTTGGGCATACACTAAACTATTCCCGTGGGTCGTGGTTCTATCAGATCAACACCATCATCCCCATCATCACTTTCATCATCTACGGGAACATCAGCTTCGATTTTTATAACTGGTGAAGAATCTACATCCGGTGTGTCTAGAGGAGGAGACTCTGCTTCCTTCTTCTCAAAAAACTCAACATCTCTACTAGTGTATAATTTTTTGGTTTTTGGATCCATCAATCTGTACCCAAGATTCTCTTCACTGAACCTAATGAAGATGAGTTTCTATGACTTCATGTCCAATTTCTATCTATTCTGCTTGGGTATGTGTATACTTTTTTTGTACCTGAATAATTGAAGGTGTGCAATAGATGTTTTCCTATTTGACCATGCTTCATGTGGTGTTACTCCATTAAGAGAAACTGTGGGCACTCTGTTCAACAAATACACTGTTGTCTTTACTGCTTCTTCCCAGAATGTCTTTATAATCCCATAATCATCGATCATGCATCGCACCATTTCCATGATAGTACAATTTCTTTTCTCAACAACACCATTCTGCTGTGGTGTGTGTGGAGGATGATTTTTTTGACGAATCCCATGAGTTTGTAGGTACTCTTTGAACTCATTACTAGTGAATTCCCCCCTCGATATGAGTAGAGAGTTCTGATGTGATGACCATTTTTGTTCTCAACAGCTACTTTGAACTATTTGAAGGTTTCAAAAGCTTCACGTTTCTTATGAAGACAAAAAATCCACATTTTTCTTGAATAGTCGTCAAAACAAACATGAAGTACTGAAATCTAGAATGAATCAGTTGCATCAGACTACAAAGATCGGTATGAATCAAATCAAGCTTACCATGAGCTCGATATATACTCTTTTGGAATGAAGCTCTGTGTTGTTTTCTTGCTGGGTAGTGAAGACACTTATCTGTATCCTTCTGAAGAGTTGGTAGCCCATGTACCATATTGCACTGACGAAGTGTCTTGAGATACTTGAAACTAACATGACCAAGTCTCCAATACCACAATTGTACAAAGGTTGAGTTCTTAGCCACAAGTGATTGATCATCTCTATGGAAAATATCAACTGGAACATGCGTCCCACATTGGAGGATTTTGTAACTATTTTCAAGCCTCGTGATTTGTCTCGAATCAAACACGCTTTCTTACCGGAATGACTGTCAAAGTCAATTTTTAAGTTGTGATCTAGGAGTTGACTGACTGAAAGTAGATTCTTTGTCAACCCTGGGACATATAAGACATCTGATAGTCTACAGTTGTGTGATCCAAGGGGTAGATAAATGTTCCAAATCCCCTAAATTGTATATGAAGAATCATCTCCCAACGAAACATGGTTTTTGGAAGGTGTGTCCCTCATTGAAGTAAACCAGTCTTTATGGCTGGTCATGTGTCAAGTGGCTCCTGAATCAACATACTAGACATCACTAGATGACGTGGAGGGTTCACTTGATCAAGCAGTGTATAATAAGTCTTCATTATCTGAATGTTCTTCTTACTCAAGAATATTTGCTTGTTTATGGGGTCTTCTTTTCCAGTTCCCCTTTTTTCTGCCATTGATTGTAGTTCGTATGTCCCTTGTGAGATTGTTAGTGTTGAGGTCAAAAGTTTCTTGGTGAACCTTTCTTATAAGTGTTATACTAACAATCTTTCAATTCATGTCCTCTTTTATAGATTGGACATTGATTATCCTATTGGTTGTTCCCTTGATGTTGATACTGATTCTGATGTTAGGAATTTTGATAGGAATTAGGTTTTCCTTTACCTTTTCCTTTCCATTTTTGATGGGAAGAAAATACTTTCTGCTCTTCATCATCCTTGTTATGCATGGCTTCCTCTTGTTGCAACAGGTTTACTGGCTTGTCAAAACTAAGTTCTGTCATATCTGACATGTTTAGAGTTGTTACAAAAATGTGGCAAGAAGAGGGGAGTGCTCTCAGAACAATGCCCGAACGAGAGTATAATTTTTGATCGCTTCTCTTAAAGTTAGAATTGAATCCCTCAACTCTACAACTCTTCTTAAGAAAGCTTCGATTTTCTCATTTTTCCTGAACTTCAGTGTGTGTAACTGAATTTGCAAATTCAGTATGACACTCTTGTTTTTAGCCTCAAATAATGTGCTCAATTTATCCCATGTTTCTTTGGATGTTTTGGCATCTTGAATGTGGGGTTGCACATTGTCAGACACTCCAAACAAGATGATGAGTTTGGCCTTCTGATATGCTTTATGAAATTATCATTGTTGTGTCGTATAAGTAGTTGATCTGGTCAGAGTACCATTCACAACAAGATAGATCTCTTCAAACTCAAGCCGTGTCTTGTTTTTTGTCTTCCATGCAACATAGGTGTTGCATCTAAGTAGTTGTGAATTTGGAAGAAAAAATTTGGGGGCATTGGTGCCCATTTTGTAGAAATCACTGATACGGTTAGGCTCTTATCACTCCAGGTATAAGGTCTCCCAATCTATATACCATCAGTCTGATATACCGAACCTTTCTATATATGCACCCTTCCAATATACCCAAAGGTACGTGAAAGAAGATCGTCCTTTATATATACCCAGCAGTATGTGAAAGAGACGAGGTGTTAATATACGTGAAAGAATTCAATACGTGGTACCAAGACCGTATAGAATGGGTCTGTGTAATTATTGACACTGAATCAAAGAAATATCCTCATACGAGCGCGTAACTTCGCTATATACTCAGATAATTTCTCAGTATGGATTTATGTCATGCAATCATTCATAAATGGATGGGATGGCTCATAGTGTGTGCACTGTGACCTTATTACTCCCCATAGATTTAAAGGGTCAATGCCCAGATGATGTTGTTGCAACTATATTAGACGTTAAGTGCAGTAATAGTCACGATGAATTTATCCGTAAGCACTTTCCAGAGGCATCGTATATACCAAACGCTGTGATTGAGATCTAGGATCTCGTGAGTGTTTTAGAACCAAGTTCAATTCTTTTTTAGTACAATATTATGCTAGTTTCTGAGTAGTTACAAAGTTTGCGGTTGACTATGGAAACTTGCAAATTAGTACAATATATTGAAGCATATAATTACATTAAAAAAATATGAAAAAATTGAATGGTAGGCAATTTTGTTTTTGTTTTTCGGGCCTTGGTGACCTCTGGAGCCCAAAACAGCTTTGTGAGCAAAAAAAGCATAAAAAACTTGCTTAAAATGGAATTTTCTGGTACCCCCCTTTTTGTGAATGTTGTCCCAGAATAAAAAAAACATGCCTATTAGGAGAATTTTTTTTTGCCCTATATTAGGGTTTTTCTTGCTAAAATTTTAGTAGGCTGTTTAGCTGTAACTAGCTATTTTTTTGCTAAGTTCTCCTCCAAACTTGGTGGTTTCTCCAAATGTGCCGATAAATTTCAAAAGTCAAATTTTTGTGTCGAGGGTGGGGGTCAAACCCGAAACCTCCTATCCCCAAAGCTTTCCCTCTAACCGACTTCGCTCTATGAGAGCTTGGTATAGAAATGATGGAATAAAGTTTTATATAACAATGAAAAATACTAACCTTGGTTTGATGGTGACTTAGTAGGAACAAAGGCTCCACATGGACTGCATGCCTGGAGGATAATGCATTAGGGTTTCACTTGAAATCTGGATCTCCTTTGCAAAGATTCAAAAGCCGTTTTGTTTTGATTTGATTGATACACCTTTGTATTATTTGGTCACTGCTATTTTATTTATCCATTGTGTTTTGTAGGTTTTGCGTTGATGTTGGAGATCGACGATGCCTCTGTTTGAGTGTGCAGGGTTGCAAGTTCACGAGGAGCGCGGCTTGGTCACGGTGCTATAGGTTTGAACGTGGATCGATCCACACTAATAAACAACTCGGTGGTGGTGGGCTCAACCATCTTGCAGGTCACCTTATTAACTCTCCTCAACTCGTCATTTGCAAATAAATGTTGGCTCAGCTTGGCCTTTGGTGTTTGAAGGAGAATTACCCAATCCAAATGGAAGTAGCACAATTAATACAACTGCTCAGTTTGGTTGATTGGAGCTCGATTTAGGCCTTAACCTTCCTCTGTGGGCTCAGTTTAGAACCCAGTACTATACATTCAACAAACTCCACAGAGCTTTTTTTCTTGTGTTTACAAAAAAATGTAGCTCGAGACCTCGTGGAAGATGGCCAATGCAAGCTTGATGCAACTCAGTGGAATGGATGCAAAGGTCTACTAACATAGAAAAAATTCCTCCAAATATTGTGCCACTACCATTATTAGTTGTGGCTAATAGGGTCACTAAATTTTAGTAACAAAACCCCTAATGGGGATTTTTAAAAAAAATAAATTCCAGCAGCAAATTTTTCCTGGTACAGGGTGCACCAGTGTAAAAAAAAATTTGTGTTCCAAACACATGGAACGAGAAAGAGGTTGTGGGGATGTAGGGATGGGGCTGGGAAGTTGGAGGAGGTTGCACAGGCTCTCAATTACTGCAAATGCTTCTCCAATCTCCTCTATCTCTTTTGTTCTCTCTTTCCACACCTTCTCTGCTTCACAAGTCTAGATTCTCTCTCTAGTACCAAATGTAGAACAGGGACGGAAGCATGTAGAATTATATTAATCAACAAAATCAAATACCATAGTGCAGGCTACAACATTTATACATTTTAGATAGCCTGGATAAAAACAAATATGGAGTTGCAACTATGCAACAATAAACTAAAATACAGTAGCTTCTAAAATACATCCGGGAAGCATAATTGTTATAACAACATGACAATTATACCCGTGAAAATAATAAGACATATATGGTTAATAAAACCATATAGCATTATACAACTAATTGTCATAAAACTATATAACAATAATTAATTATACAATGCGTAATTAATCATCCTAACACTGGGAGTAGTGAATATGTTTGGACATGTTTTTCCTTATGAATCTTTTAGGAACGCAAAAGATTCAACTTTGTAAATATTGCTCTATCATTCTCAATTATGAAACAACCAGAGCTATTTTTTTATTAGTTGAGTGTTGGGATTTAAGATCCAACATATATTTTACTAATAATTTTTTTAGTTATCAAATTTATTTCCCACTTTATTCTTAATGTACCGTGTTTTTTCCCTTCTAAAGTATTTTTTATTTTCATTGTGTTTTTGGATTGTATTAGTTTAACACTTATGTTATTATTTAAACATATAGTAATTTAATCGTAGTAACCACAAATTTAGGTTGGGAGCTATTAAAATAGATTTAATCCTTGAAAAACATTACTAAACATGATAATCATTTGTATAAATTATTAAAATATATATTTGTGATAGTTATGCTTTAATTTTAATCAAAATAAGTGTGTATTAATTATTAATATCTACATTTTTTTGTCGTTATGATTTGATTTTATTATAAATATTAGTGTGCATATGAGGTTGAGAATGCACAATTGGAATGGATATATTAAAAGGAAAATAAAGGTGGACTTTGAAGAGTGTTTTTTATTTGTTAAGTCTACATATATCTAAAAATAATCACAAATCTTATTTAAATGTTTAGATATTATTGCATTCTCCTAAGGATTATGTGTTTACATGGTATTCAACAAATAGTGGGTAGAGGAATTTGAGTTATTGGGTGCTTTCAAATGGACTATCCATCTCTCTTCGCTTTGCCTCATAGACCCCCTTTGAATATTCTTGCATTGTTTGTGCCTCGTGCCGCACGTGACAGGATCTAGAATAGAACTATAATCCAAGGCATAAATTTTCAACCCTTTCGCTGCTGGATTTGTGGTTGCTTGTTAACAAATTACCTAATAATTTTTTTCTTCTTTATTTTCTGTCCTCGAAAAATTAGGTGGGATTGAAGTTGAACCCCAAAGGCCGTGTTCTTATGTAGCCAATGGAACTGGAAAAAAAATCCTATCAACACACTTCAAGGAAAATTAATTATTAATGTGAAAAAACCTATTGCACAATTTTCATTCCTACATCAAAGTGACAATTGTATACACTTTCAAGTCCCAGATTGAAAAAAAATCCATACAAATTCAAGTCCTATATATCTAAATGAAAACTTGTATCATGAATATATAACAATAGTAATAGTGAATCCATTATTGTCATTTATTATTAAAAGGAAGAATGCAAATTTACAAGATAATGAATTGTTGCTCTCCCTTTCCACTTACCATTTTCCTTAGTTAGCAATCCCTCATGACAATCACAACATAACTAAAAGAAAGAAAAGATCCGTTAAATCCAAGAATTAGGTAAATATTTCTTCTAAATCCTATTATTATTCCATCTTGCATGGAAAACCATCCATCTCACACAATAGATTTCATACTTGATGCACATATCTTTTCACCATATAATTCTTGGAATGTTGAAGCCCATTTCATTGATTAGGAAACACTCATGTCCTATGCCGATACTTTTTTTCGAAAATAGAAATAAAAAGGTTCCTTTCACGATTTCAGTTATTCGCAAAAAATAATTTCTAGTTCACCACCACAACAAGGATATGAACTGAAATCATTGAATCTACCTTTAGCTTGTTGAAATGTTGAATATACAAGATGAAAAAGATTAATTGACCCCAATGATACTTAATTATAATGCATAATTCTACTTTGCAAGCATCAAAAGTTAATTGTAAACGTTTATAGGGCTGGTGAAAAAAATTCTAGAACTATATTGTGTTTTGTGGTTGTCAACTGTGATAGATACATCGATCTTGTATTGGATGTGATGAACCCCTCCATAATATACTCCCCTCAAATCCATAGGTTGATCTCGGGCATATCCCTTATGAAAATGACGTGGTCTCTGATAATCCGTGAAGCTTAAGATCTCACATTGCATAAATTAACTATAGATATTGAATTTGTTGGGTAGTGTGTCCTTCCTTCCATTGTGTGTTTCACCACCTGTCTCATTTCAATGGTGCTTGTAGATGGCCCTCGATTCGAATGTCCATAGTGATGAATAAAACTTGGGCTATATTTTCACTAGATATGCATCCACTAACTAGACATTCGTATCTCTTTTTCACACGTTGATTAGACCTCCTACTATATCTAAAACAAAACTTCTTCCTATCATCCAATTTAGAAATTGTTGTACCATACATTGGATTCTCGCATGCCTTTCATCTAGATCTTCAATGGTCTGTGTTAAGCGAAAAAGGAAAAATTTATGGTTTTTGGTTGTTAACTTCACCTTATCTTGCATAACAGGAACATATGTGCATTATTTGGTACTATCTTGTGGATTTTTCTGAAGAGTGACACTCAAATACTAATTTTCACTATTCTTTAGTTCACGTTTGTTTGTTAGTTTTGGAATTTGTTGAGGTTTCATAGTTTTATATGTGATATTTTTATATAACCATTTTTTGGTTTTTTATTAACATCTATGTTTTTCCAAGGCACTCCAATTGTCTTATGGGATGTCGTATCTGCTTCATTTCCCCCACAGGGTTCTACTTTAAGACTGAAAACATTATCCTTTGTTTTGTGTTTATATTAAGAATAGTTGAAATAACATATTTGCTAACAAAGAAATCCTATTATTTATTTTAAATTTTTTCTTTTATTCTCACTCACATTTTTGAAATTTTAATGTCTTCAAGTCTGTAACTACAAACACATGATCTATTTAAAAATAAAAAAGGGCTAATTCCATGTTTGGTTGACATATTGGGTTATGTCATAAGAGGTTATGAACCCTGAAGCCCAAAGGAAGGCATAGGATGTATTAGAGGGTACAGTGGAAAAAGAGAGAAGCATGAGGGACTCAGACATATGCAGGCCTCCCTATTTGTAGACGGTGGTGAAGGCGGCTTTGCAATGCATCTAGTGGACAACTCATATTATGGGTTTGACCTCTCTAGGAAATTGATAGGCACCACTCAAAATATTAACCAATGTTATTCTTTAATGCATGTCTAAAACAATATTTGTCCAAAACAATATCTATGTAAGTTCTTGGGGTAATGAATATGTTTAGACATGTTTTTCCTTCTAAATCTTTAAGGAATGTAAAAGATTCAACTTTGTAAATATTGCTCTGGCATTCTCAATTCTGTAATAACCAGAGAAATATTTTTATTGGTTGTGTGTTGGGAGTTAATAACCAACAAGTATTGTACTAATAATTTTTTAAGCTATCAAATTTATTGCCCCCTTTATTCTTAATGTACCATGTTATTCTCTTATGAAGTATTTTCTATTTTCATTGTACTATTTGGCTGGATTAGTTTAACACTTATGTTATTATTTAAAGATATGGTAATTTAATCATAGTAATTACTAAACATGATAATCATTAAAATAGATAACCAGAGAAATTTTTTTATTGGTTGTGTGTTAGAAGCTATTAAAATAGATTTAATTCTTGAAAAACATTACTAAACATGATAATCATTTGTATAAATTATTAATATACACATTTGTGATAGTTATGATTTAATTTTAATCTAAATGAAATAAGTGTGTATTAATTATTAATATCTACATTTTTTGTAGTTATGATTTGACTTTAATATAAATAGTAATGTGTTTATGAGGTTGACAATGTGCAATTGGAATGAAAATGTTAAAAGGAAAATAAAGATGGACTTTGAAGATTTATTTTTATTTGTTAAGTCTACATATATCTAAAAAGAATCACATCTCTTATTTATATGTTTTGACATTATTGCATTCTCCTAAGGATTATGTGTTTACATGGTCTTCGACAGATGGTGGGTGGAGGGATTTGAGTTATTGGGTGCTTTTAACTGGATGAACCATTTCCCTTTGCTTTGCCTCATGTATCCCCTTTGAATATTCTTGCATTGTTTATGCCTCGTGCCACACGTGAGAGACTCCACTAGAACTATAATCCAGGGGATAAATTTTCAAGCCATTTGATGTTTGATTTGTTGTTGTTTGTTAACAACAAATCCAATAGGAACACTCCATTGTACCTATAGCAACAAACTTGTAATTGCTTACAAGGGAGGAAATTGCTGAAAAGGTAGGAAAAGGAGTGGGAAAAAAGGAAGGGGGGTTTAATATCTTAGGTAGAAAATCAGATGCATGTAGACATTGTTTAGATTACTTCAACACACATATATAGAAAGAAAATGACTTTGTTATTAACATCACTTGACAAGGTAGAAATAAGAACACAAAGTTTCAGTAATTCTCTCATCAAGAAAAGCAAGAAAATCCTTTCTTCTTCATTGATATTTTGGCAAAATTGTACATAGTGAGGAATGGAAGAACATATGAGAGGAAAAATAGAGGAAATTTGTTATCTACTTTGCTTTACTTCAAGTAGTAATCTCTCCTTGAGCATACAAAATTGACAGATTGGGGGTGCCATTACAATTTCTAGATTTGAGAAAGACTTCGCTTACCCCGCACACGACCTTTCATTTGTCCTACAACATATGACTTTTCGAATCCTTAGGAAGGAAATTAAGTCCCATTTTATTAATTAAGGGTGACTTATTAAAATGTCAAATATAATCATATTTAAATGAATATGAGTGACAACTCCGCTATGATCATGCACTTCAAGGAAAATGTTATTAATGTGAAAAAATCTATTGTATGATTTTCATTCCCACATCAAAGTGACAACTGCATACACTTTCAAGTCCCATATTGAAAAAAATCCATATGAATTCAGGTCCTATATATCTGAATGAAAACTTGTATCATGAATATATAACAATAGTAATAGTGAATCCCATTATTGTCATTTATTATTAGAAGGAAGAATGAAAATTTACAAGGCAATGAATTATTGCTCTCCCTTGTCATTTACCATTTTCATATTAGCAATTGCTCATGGTAGTCGTAACATATCTGAAAGAAAGAAAATAACCGTTAAATCCACGAAAAATTGTGCAAATCTTTCTTCTTAATCCTCTTATTTCCATCTTGCATGGTAAACCATCCATCTCGCACAATAAAGTTCATACCTGATGCACGTCTCTTTTCACCATCTTTTTCTTGAAATGTTGAAGCCCATTTAATTGATTAGTGAACACTCATGTCTCATGCCGATAGTTTTTTCAAAAACAGAAAGAAAAGAGTTCCTTTCACGATCACACTTGTTCGCGACAAACAACTTAGTTCACCACCACAACAAGGATATGTTGAAATCATTGAATGTGCCTTTAGCTTGTTGTAATGTTGAATATACAAGATGATAAACATCATTCGACCCTGATGATACGTAATTATACTTTGCGAGCATCAAAAGTTTAATGCAAACGCTTATAGTGTTGGTGGAAAACTGCTAGAATTGTTGTCTTTTGTGGTTGTGAACAACCCATCCACAATATGCTCCCCTCAAATCCATAGGTTGATCTTGGGCATATCCCTTTGAAAATGACGCGGCCTTTGACAATCCACGAAGCTCACTTGGTCTCACATTGCACAAAGTAACTATAAAATCTATTGAATTTGTTGGGTAGTACGCCCTTCCTTCCACTGTGTGTTTCACCACCTATCTCATTCCATTGGTGCTTGTAGATGACCCTCAATTCGAATGTCCACATTGGGAAAACAAGCCCTGGCTATATGATCACTCGATATTGCTCCACCAACTAGACATTTGTATCTCATTCCCACACGTTGATTACACCTCGTACTCTTTGATTTCTATTTTGACACCATGCTCCACTTTTTGACTCTCATTGCTCCCCCTATCCACATCTCCATTACACCTAAGACATGTGGTTGTTAATTTATAAGAAACCAACAAAAAATACATCATGTTAAGGACCTCTTTGATTAAGACATCAATTTAAAAAAGTGCTCCCCCAAAAAGTTATTGGCCATTGAACAAATATCATGGCCAAATAGCCACCGTAAGCCCATTCTTTGACCTGACGTGATTTACTTAAGCCCATTCTTTGACCTCACGTGATTTACTTAAGCCCACCTAAGTGATTCCCCACAAAAATTCATTTGTGGAATCAGGAGTAGGTAATATTATGCCTTTTTTAGGGGTTTAAAATATATATAATTTTTAATTTCACTAGTGTTGAAAAAGTCTGAATGCAGAAGCGTCTAGTTGGGAACCCGGTCTCTGAGGGCCCGCTTGGGAAGACTTTGAATATTTCTCTCTCTGCATTTGTGTGGACAATATTGGTCACACCGGTGGTGGCTTTTAAATTGTATTCTCCTGGTCGTGGCTGCTCGGAGACGATCCTGTTTCTGCGAACGCCTTCCAACGGCTAACGACTTCAAATCTTTTTTCACATTTGCTTCCTTTCCTTCTAATTTCAATGGAAGGAAACATGGGTGGATAATCAGCGTGCAGTCAAGTCACCAACAAATGTTTCTAGATTCAGGACCATTTTAGTGATCTCACGTGGCAATTAAAAGGTTTGCTTTGGAGTCAAGCCAAATGTTTTGGATGGATTAGTCTGATTCCATTAAATATGTTTGCAGAGCTTTGAGATTTGGTGTTTCAGATTTAGCATTTGTTTGTTAGATCTGGATTCCTTGTAGAAAGTTTTCAAGAACCCAGATTGTCATAAATTGGATTTTGAATCTTTGTGTGGACTCCGGATGGACTTTGTTTTGGATTTAGATGATCAGTCCCTGCAATTATTTATGAGAAACACTGTGGATTCGTTACGTTGGACCTATATTGCTCTCTGGACTTTGGATCAGAACACACAGTAATTGTTCTATTCTAATGCCTTCTCATTTCTTGTGGTATATTTTCTGTATATATTCGGTATGCATAGTAAAAATAATCTATAGACATCTATTTATTTGTGCATTGTTGGTGGTTGGTTTTTGTTTCAGGGAGTTGGTATGCAGAGATGGGTGGTATAATAGAGAAATGGAAGCAGGGACTTCCTCGATGACAGAAAGTGTGGGTTTTAGGCTTTTCAATGCTTACAAGCTCTCTAGATTTGCTTTAGGTATAGGGTGAGTTATTCCATCTCTTTTTCTTTTCTCTGTAGAATCGAATGTTGGTTCTCTGTAAAATTGAATGTTTTTGTTTGCATAATGTATGATCCTCTAGATGTTATGGATAATCAAGAAAAAAATAGACATTATGAAATTAATGCATTTTAATTGTACCATTAATACATCAAATCTATATTTAAACTTTAGATTCTTTTTTATTGATTATGTTATTGAAAACATATTCCATCTAAAACATGGACAGAGATACCAACAATTTATGTTCCATTATAATAGTTCGACATTCAATCCAAAAAACTTGTTATGTATTATTTAGAGCAAAAAGAAAGGCAAGGTTGGAATTGTAATGAAAAGAAACATGCAGGGTCCCAAGTTTGGCGTTGAATGGACAAGATTTTTTCTGGTTGAATTTAAATGAATTATTAAACTTCAGCTGCAGTGACAACCAGCGGGAGTTTTACACAGTAAGAAATCCTTCCCATTCCAATGTGATATTATCATGATAGTGCCTTTATTTTTATTTTTTTTCCAGAAATGAAAATGCTAATGAGATTCAATTTTTTTCATGCATATAGGTGGCAGGGATTCAGGTGAGCTACACTGTTTCCTCTCCTTTGTCACACTGGCTTTAGTTATTTGTATTGTATGGAGGGCGGAGTTTATACCATGCATACAAAGTAACGGGGTTCATCTCTTTCTACTAATTACAATTTTGATATAAATTTTGTGATTGGTGGAGAGACTCATGCTTTTATGAATGCAAATTACCTCCAACATTTATGATACCCCTTAATGTTTTTTTTGCTAACATTTGATTTCTGAATAGACTGTGGTATTCATTCCTTGCGGAAATGGAGTGATAGAGTTGGGGACAACTACTCTGGTAAGAAAACCAACTCTAACTCAATCGTTCCATTATGGTGTACCTCAATGTGTTTTGTTATTTCATGAAAAAATGGATTGCAAACAAGTTTGAGAACACCTTCATTGTCAACATACATGGTGGTCGGTTTGTCCTGTGGTATTCCAAGTCCTTCGAGTATGCGACGTAGCCAAATCGCTTCATAGATAGCTTCTCCTACAGAATGATACTCAGCTTCTGTGGAAGAACGAGAAACAAAGTGTTGTTTCTTGCTTCCCCATGATATTGGTCCAGATCCCATAAAGAATACAAATCCTGAAGTGGATTTTTTGTCACCAATATTTCCTACATGATCTGAATTTGAATATCCAGACAAGAAGAAGTTTTCATTCTTCTTGTATTCTATACCAAGATTCACTAATCCTTTGAGATATCTCAAGATGCACCTTGCTACTTTCCAATGAAAAACTTTGGTTTCTTGCATGAACCTAGATAGATAGCTCTTTGCAAAGCTGATATCTAGTCAAGTGTAAGTGAGGTAAATGAGACTCCCAATCAAGTGCCGATAGAGAGTGGAATTTAGCCCAGGAGATGGATCTGAACGAGATAACTGTAATCTATTCTCCATAGGTGTAGCAATCGGTGTGCAATCCATCATCCTGAATTTCTCAAGCGTTGTCTTGGTATATTACAATTTAGAAACAAAGATGTAATTCTCTTTCTACCATACTTCCAATCCAAGACAATAGTGCATTAGCTCGAGATCTATCATGTTGAACGATCGATTAAGATATTTCTTTGTTGCATCGATCATCCTCACTGATCTGTCAGTGATGAATAGATCGTCGACATAGACAGTGACAATCACAATCTCCCCCATTGATTTTTGAGGTAAAGATTGGGATCGTATGGATTTCTAACAAATCCATGTTGTACGAGATGCTCATCAATTTTGATGTACCATACTCGGAGTGCCTGTTTGAGGCCATACAAAGATTTCCTGAGTATGCATACCTTTGCTTCTTGACCAGGTACTACATATCCCTCAGGTTGAGTCATGTAGACTTCTTCTTGAAAATCCCCGTTCAGGAAGGCACTTTTTATGTCCATTTGATGGATGTTCCAACAAAAATGTGCAGCTATAGTAAAGATCATCCTGATCATTTTGATCTTAGCTGTGGGAGCAAATGTCTCCTTGTAGTTAATGCTTTCTTTTTGTGCATACCCCTTTGCTACTAGTCTCGCTTTGTACTTTTCCACTATCCCATATGCTTTGTACTTTGTTTTGAATATCCATATGCATCCAATGGGTTTCTTCCCTGGTGGAAGATTGAAGTACTGAAATACTCCATATACATCCACATTTTTCTTGAATAGTCGTCAACAAAAGCATGAAGTACTGAAATACAGAATGACTCAGTTGCATCAGACTGCAAAGATCGGTATGAACCAAATCGAGCTTACCATGAGCTTGATATGTACTCTTTTGGAATGAAGCTCTGTGTTTTTTTCCTGCTATGCAGTGAGGAAACTTTTCTGTATCCTTCTGAAGAGTTGGTAGACCATGTACCATATTGTGCCGACGAAGTGTCTCGAGATACTTGAAACTAACATGACCAAGTCTCCAATACCACAATTGTGTTGAGGTAGAGTTCTTAGCCACAAGTGCTTGATCATCTCTGTGGAAAATATCAAGCTGGAACATGCATCCCACATTAGAGGATTTTGCAACTATTTTTGAGCCTCATGATTTGTCTCGAATCAAACATGCTTTCTTACCGGAATGACTATAAAAGTCAATTTTTAAGTTGTGATCTAGGAGTTGACTGACTGAAAGTAGATTCTTTGTCGACCCTGGCACATATAAGACATCTGATAGTCTACAGTTGTGTGATCCAAGGGGTAGATAAATGTCCCAAATCCCCTAAATTGTATATGAAGAATCATTTCCCAAGGAAACATGGTTTTTCGAAGGTGTGTCCCTCATTGAAATAAACCAATCTCTATGGCCGGTCATGTGTCAAGTGGCTCCTGAATCAACATACTAGACATCACTAGATGATGTGGAGGGTTCACTTGATCGAGCAGTGTACAAGAAGTCTTCATTATCTGAATGTTCTTCTTAGTCAAGAATATTTCCTTGCTGATGGGGTCTTCTTTTCCAGTTCCCCTTTTTATACCATTGATTATAGTTCGTATGTCCCTTGTGAGATTGTTGGTGTTGAGGTCTAGATTTTCTTGATGAACCTTTCTTATAAGTGTTATACTAACAATCTTTCAATTCATGTCCTCTTTTATAGATTGGACATTGATTATTCTGTTTTTTGTCCCCTTGATGTTGAACTGATTCTGATGTTGGGAATTTTGATAGGAATTAGGTTTTCCTTTACCTTTTCCTTTCCATTTTTGACGAGAAGAAATTACCTGCTCCTCTTCATCATCCTTGTTATGCATGGCTTCCTCTTGTTGCAACAGGTTTACTAGCTTGTCAAAACTAACTGTCATATCTGACACGTTTAGAGTTGTTACGAAAATGTGGTAAGAAGAGGGGAGTGCTCTTAGAACAATGGGAACGAGAGCATAATTTGTGACCACTTCTCCTAAAGCTAGAATTGAAGCCCTCAACTCTACAACTCTTCTTAAGAAAGCTTCGATTTTCTCATTTTTCTTGAACTTCAGTGTGTGTAACTAAATTTGCAAATTCAGTATGACACTCTTGTTTTTAGCCTCAAATACTGTGCTCAATTTATCCCATGCTTCTTTGGATGTTTTGGCATATCGAATGTGGGGTTGCACATCATCGAACACTCTAAACAAGATGATGAGTTTGGCCTTCTGATATGCTTTATGAAATTATCATTGTTGTGTCATATAAGTAGTTGATCTGGTCAGAGTACCATTCACAACAGGACATATCTCATCAAACTCAAGCCGTGTCTTGATTTTTGTCTTCCATGCAACATAGGTGTTTCCTCTGAGTAGTTGTGAATTTGGAAGAAAAAATTTGGGGGCATTGGTGCCCATTTCGTAGAAATCACTGACAGGGTTAGGCTCTTATCACTCCAGGTATAAGGTCTCCCAATCTATATACCATTACTCTGATATACCGAACCTTTCTATATACGCGCCCTTCCAATATACCCAAAGGTACGTGAAAGAAGCCCGTCCTTTATATATACCCGGGGGTATGTGAAAGAGGTGAGGTGTTAATGTACGTGAAAGAATTCAATACGTGGTACCAAGACAGTACTGAAATGGGTCTGTGTGATTATTGACACCGACTTAAAGAAATATCCTCATAGGAGCGCGTAACTTCGCTATATACTCGGATAATTTCTCAGTATGGATTTATGTCATGCAATCATTCACAGATGGATGGGATGGCTCATAGTGTGTGCACTGTGACCTTATTACTCCCCATAGATTTAAAGGGTCGATGCCCAGACGACATTGTTGCAACTATATTAGGTGTTAAGTGCAGTAGTAGTCACGATGACTTTACCCATACGCACTTCAAAGAGGCATCGTATATACCGAATGCTTCGAATGACATCTAGGATCTCGTGAGTGTTTTAGAACCAAATTTAATTATTTTTTAGTACAATATTCTACCAGTTTTTGAGTAGTTACAAAGTTTGCGGTTGACTATGGAAACCTGCAAATTAGTACAATATATTGAAGCATATAATTACATTAAAAAAATATGAAAAAATTGAATGGTAGGCAATTTTTTTTTTGTTTTTCGGGCCTTGGTGACCTCTGGAGCCCAAAACGGCTTTGTGAGCAAAAAAACATAAAAAACTTGCTTAAAATGGAATTTTCTGGTACCCCCCTTCTTTTTGAATGTTGTCCGGAATAAAAAAACATGCCTATTAGGAGAATTTTGTTTGCCCTATATTAGGGTTTTCTTGCTAAAATTTTAGTAGGCTGTTTAGCTGTAACTAGCTATTTTTTTGCTAAGTTCTCCTCCAAACTTGGAGGTTTCTCCAAATGTGCCGATAAATTTCAAAAGTCAATTTTTGTATTGAGGGTGGGGGTCAAACCCCAAACCTCCTATCCCCAAAGCTTTCCCTCTAACCGAATTGGATCTATGAGCGCTTGGTATAGAAATGATGGAATAAAGTTTTATAAAACAATAAAAACTACTAACCTTGGTTTGATGGTGACTTAGCAGGAACAAAGGCTCCACATGGACTGCATTCCCGGAGGACAATGCGTTAGGGTTTCGCTTGAAATCTGGATCTCCTTTGCAAAGGTTCGAATGCCATTTTGTTTTGATTTGATTGATACACCTTTGTATTATTTGGTCATTGTTATTTTGTTTATCCGCTGTGTTTTGTAGGTTTTGCGTTAATGTTGGAGATCGACGATGCCTCTATTTGTGTGTGTAGGGTTGCAGGTTCATGAGGAGGGCGGCTTGGTCACGGTGCTACAGGGTTGAATGTGGATCGATCCACACTAATAAACAACTCGATGGTGGTGGGCTCAACCGTGTTGCAGGTCACCTTATTAACTCTCATGAACTCGCCGTTTGCAAAGAAATGTTGGCTCAGCGTGGCCTTTGGTGTTTGAAGGAGAATCGAAAAATCCAAATGGAATTAGCACAATCAGTACAACTGCTCAGTTTGGTTAAATGGAGCTCGATTTAGGCCTTAACCTTCCTTTGTGGGCTTGATTTAGAACCCAATACTATACATTCAACAAACTCCACAAAGCTTTGCCGCTTGTGTTTACAAAAAAATGCAGCTCGAGACCTCGTGGAAGATGGCAAATGCAAGCCTGATGCAACTCAGTGGAATGGATGCAAAGGTCTACCAACATAGCAAAGAAAATCTCCAAATTCTTTGCCACTACCATTATTAGCTGTGGCTAATAGGGTCACTAAATTTTAGTGCTAAAACCCCTAATGGGGATTTTTTTTTACAAAAAAATCCAGCAACAAATTTTCCCTGGTGCAAGGTGCACCAGTGTAAAAAATAATTTGTGTTCCAAACACATGGAACAAGCAGGAGGTTGTGGGGATGTAGGGATGGGGCTGAGAAGTTGCAGGAGGTTGCACAGGCTCTCAATTGCTGCAAATGCTTCTCCAATATCCTCTATCTCTTTTGTTCTCTCTTTCCACACCTTCTCTGCTTCACAAGTCCAGATTCTCGCTCTGGTACCAAATGTAGAACAGGGACAGAAGCCTGTAGAATTATATTAATCAACAAAATCAAATACAATAGTGCAGGCTACAATATTTATACATATTGGATAGCCTGGATAAAAACAAATATGAAGTTGCAACTATGCAAGAATAAACTAAAATACAGTAGCTTCTAAAATAGATTCGGGAAGCATAATTGTTATAACAACATGACAATTATACCCGTGAAAATAATAAGACATATATGTTAGTAAACCATATAGCATTATACAACTAATTGTTATAAAACTATATACCAATAATTAATTAAATAATTAATTATACAATGCATAATTAATTATCCTAACACTGGGAGTAGTGAATATGTTTGGACATGTTTTTCGTTCTGAATCTTTGAGGAATGCAGAAGATTCAACTTTGTAAATATTGCTCTATCATTCTCAATTCTGCAACAACTAGAGCAATTTTTTTTATTAGTTGAGTGTCAAGATTTAAGATCCAACATATATTTTACTAATAATTTTTTTAGTTATCAAATTTATTTCCCCCTTTATTCTTAACGTACCGTGTTTTTCCCTTCTAAAGTATTTTTTATTTTCATTGTGTTTTTTGATTGTATTAGTTTAATACCTATGTTATTATTTAAACATATAGTAATTTAATCGTAGTAACCACAAATTTAGGTTGGGAGCTATTAAAATAAATTTAATCCTTGAAAAACATTACTAAACATGATAATCATTTGTATAAATTATTAAAATATACATTTGTGATAGTTATGCTTTAACTTTAATCAAAATAAGTGTGTATTAATTATTAATATCTACATTTTTTTGTCGTTATGATTTGATTTTAATATAAATATTAATGTGCATATGAGGTTGAGAATGCACAATTGGAATGGAAATATTAAAAGGAAAATAAAGGTGGACTTTGAAGAGTGTTTTTTATTTGTTAAGTCTACATATATCTAAAAAGAATCACAAATCTTATTTATATGTTTAGATATTATTGCATTCTCCTAAGGATTATGTGTTTACATGGTATTCAACAGATGGTGGGTAGAGGAATTTGAGTTATTGGGTGCTTTCAAATGGACTATCCATCTCTCTTCGCTTTGCCTCATAGACCCCCTTTGAATATTCTTGCATTGTTTGTGCCTCTTGCCGCACTTGAGAGGATCTAGAATAGAACTATAATCCAAGGCATAAATTTTCAATCCTTTCGCTGCTGGATTTGTTTTTGCTTGTTAACAAATTACCTAATAAATTTTTTCTTCTCTCTTTTCTGTCCTCGAAAAATTAGGTGGGATTGAAGTTGAGCCCTAAAGGTCATGTTCTTGTGTAGCCAATGGAACTGGAAAAACAATCCTATGAACACACTTCAAGGAAAATTAATTATTAATGTGAAAAAACCTATTGCACGATTTTCATTCCTACATCAAAGTGACAATTGCATACACTTTCAAGTCCTAGATTGAAAAAAAATCCATATGAATTCAATTCCTATATATCTAAATGAAAACTTGTATCATGAATAGATAACAATAGTAATAGTGAATCCATTATTGTCATTTATTATTAGAAGGAAGAATGCAAATTTACAAGATAATGAATTGTTGCTCTCCCTTTCCACTTACCATTTTCTTAGGGTAGCAACCCCTCATGACAATCACAACATAACTAAAACAAAGAAAATATCCGTTAAATCCAAGCATTAGGTAAATATTTCTTCTAAATCCTATTATTATTCCATCTTGCATGGAAAACCATCAATCTCACACAATAAATTTCATACTTGATGCACATATCTTTTCACCATATAATTCTTGGAATGTTGAAGCCTATTTCAATGATTATGAAACACTTGAATGTCCTATGCCGATATTTTTTTTCGAAAATAGAAAGAAAAAGGTTCCTTTCACGATTTCAATTATTCACGAAAAATAATTTCTAGTTCACCACCACAACAAGGATATGAACTGAAATCATTGAATCTACCTTTAGCTTGTTGAAATGTTGAATATACAAGATGACAAAGATTAATTGACCCCGATGATACTTAATTATAATGCATAATTCTACTTTGCAAGCATCAAAAGTTAATTGTAAACGTTTATAAGGATGGTGGAAAACTTCTAGAACTATATTGTGTTTTGTGGTTGTCAACTGTGATAGATACATCGATCTTGTATGGGATGTGACGAAACCCTCCATAATATACTCCCCTCAAATCCATAGGTTGATCTCAGGCATATCCCTATGAAAATGACGTGGTCTTTGATAATCCGTGAAGCTTAAGATCTCACATTGCATAAATTAACTATAAATATTGAATTTGTTGGGTAGTGTGTCCTTCCTTCCATTGTGTGTTTCACCACCTGTCTCATTCCAGTGGTACTTGTAGATGGCCCTCGATTCGAATGTCCATATTGATGAATAAAACTTGGGTTATATATTCACTAAATATGCATCCACCAACTAGACATTCGTATCTCATTTCCACACGTTGATTAGACCTCCTACTATATCTAAAACAAAACTTCTTCCTATCATACAATTTAGAAATTGTTGTACCATACATTGGATTCTCGCATGCCTTTCATCTAGATCTTCAATGGTCTGTGTTAAGCGAAAAAGGAAAAATTTATGGTTTTTGGTTGTTAACTTCACCTTATCTTGCATAACAGGAACATATGTGCATTATTTGGTACTATCTTGTGGATTTTTTCTGAAGAGTGACATTCAAATACTAATTTTCACTATTCTTTAGTTCACGTTTGTTTGTTAGTTTTGGAATTTGTTGAGGTTTCATAGTTTTATATGCGATATTTTTATATAACCATTTTTTGGTTTTTTATTAACATCTATGTTTTTCCAAGCCACTCCAATTGTCTTATGGGATGTCGTATCTGCTTCATTCCCCCCACAGGGTTCTACTTTAAGACTAAAAACATTATCCTTTGTTTTGTGTTTATATTAATAATAGTTGAAATAACATATTTGCTAACAAAGAAATCCTATTATTTATTTTAAATTTTTTCTTTTATTCTCACTCACATTTTTGAAATTTTAATGTCTTCAAGTCTGTAACTACAAACACATGATCTATTTAAAAATTAAAAAGGGCTAATTCCATGTTTGGTTGACATATTGGGTTATGTCATAAGAGGTTATGAACCCTGAAGCCCAAAGGAAGGCATAGGATGCATTAGAGGGTACAGTGGAAAAAGAGAGAAGCATGAGGGACTTGGACATATGTAGGCCTCCCTATTTGTAGATGGTGGTGAAGGCGGCTTTGCAATGCATCTAGTGGACAACTCATATTATGGGTTTGACCTCTCTAGGAAATTGATAGGCACCACTCAAAATATTAACCAATGTTATTCTTTAATGGGTGTCTAAAACAATATTTGTCCAAAACAATATTTATGTAAATTCTTGGGGTAATGAATATGTTTAGACATGTTTTTCCTCTGAATATTTCTCTCTCTGCATTTGTGTGGACAATATTGGTCACACCGGTGGTGGCTTTTAATTTGTATTCTCCTGGTCGTGGCTGTTTGGAGATGATCCTATTTCTGTGAACGCTTTCCTATGGCTAACGACTTCAAATATTTTTTCACATTTGCTTCCTTTATGGAAGGAAACATGGGTGGATAATCAGTGTGCAGTCAAGTCACCAACAAATGTTTCTAGATTCAGGACCATTTTAATGATCTCACGTGGCAATTAAAAGGTTTCCTTTGGAGTTAAGCTACATGTTTTGGATGGATTAGTATGATTCCATTAAATATGTTTGCAGAGGTTTGAAATTTGGTGTTTCAGATTTAGCATTTGTTTGTGAGATCTGGATTCCTTGTAGAAAGTTTTCAAGAACCCAGATTGTCATAAATTGGATTTTGAATCTTTGTGTGGACTCTGGATGGACTTTGTTTTGGATTTAGATGATCAGCCCCTGCAATTATTGATGAGAAACACTGTGGATTCGTTACGTTGGACCTATATTGCTCTCTGGACTTTGGATCAGAATACACAGTAATTGTTCTATTCTAATGCCTTCTCATTTCTTGTGGTATATTTTCTGTATATATTCGGTATGCATAGTAAAAAATAATCTATAGACATCTATTTATTTGTGCGTTGTTGGTGGTTGGTTTTTGTTTCAGGGAGTTGGTATGCAGAGATGGGTGGTATAATAGAGAAATGGAAGCAGGGACTTCCTCGATGACAGAAAGTGTGGGATTTAGGCTTTTCAATGCTTACAAGCTCTCTAGATTTGCTTTAGGTATAGGGTGAGTTATTCCATCTCTTTTTTCTTTTCTCTGTAGAATCGAATGTTGGTTCTCTGTAAAATTGAATTTTTTGTTTGCATAATGTATGATCCTCTAGATGTTATGGATAATCAAGAAAAAAATAGGCATCATGAAATTAATGCATTTTAATTGTACCATTAATACATCAAATCTATATTTAAACTATAGATTCTTTTTTATTGATTATGTTATTGAAAACATGTTCCATCTATAACATGGACAGAGATACCAACAATTTATGTTCCATTATAATAGTTCGACATTCAATCCAAAAAACTTGTTATGTATTATTGTAGATGCAAAAAGAAAGGCAAGTTTGGAATTGTAATGAAAAGAAACATGCAGGGTCCCAAGTTTGGCGTTGAATGGACAAGATTTTTTCTGGTTGAATTTAAATGAATTATTAACTTCAGCTGCAGTGACAACCAGCGGGAGTTTTAAACAGTAAGAAATCCTTCCCATTCCAATGTGATATTATCATGATAGTGCCTTTATTTTTTTTTTTTTTTTCCAGAAATGAAAATGCTAATGAGATTCAATTTTTTTTCATGCATGTAGGTGGCAGGGATTCAGGTGAGCTACATTGTTTCCTCTCCTTTGTCACACTAGCTTTAGTTATTTGTATTGTTTGGAGGGCGGAGTTTATACCATGCATACAAAGTAACAGGGTTCATCTCTTTCTACTAATTACAATTTTGATATAAATTTTGTGATTGGTGGAGAGATTGACGCTTTTATGAATGCAAATTGCCTCCAACATTTATGATACCCCTTAATGTTGGAGGTATCATAAATGTTGGGGGTAATTTATGAACTTTTAATGCCTTCTTCTATAGCTACAAATACATGATCTTTTTAAAAATAAGAAAGGATAATTCCATGTTTGGTTGACAAAATAGACTATGTTAGAAGTAGTTATGAACCCTGAAGCCTAAAGTAATGCGTAGGATGAATTAAAGGCTACGGTGGGAAATGGTAGAATCATGAAGGACTCAGACATATTATAGCCCCCCTATTTGTAGATGGTAGTGAAGGAGGCTCTATAATGCATCTAGCAGCCACCTCATATTATGGACCCAACCTCTCCAAGACACCAATAGGCACCACTCAAAATATTAATCAATGTTATTCTTTAATGCGTGTCTAGAACAATATTTGTCTAAAACAATATTTATGTAAGTTCTGGGTGTAGAACGGGGACAGAAGCCTGTAGAATTATATTAATCAAAAAAATCAAATACAATAGTATAGGCTACAATATTTATACATATTGGATAGCCTGGATACAAACAAATATGGAGTTGCAACTATGCATCAACAAACTAAAATACCGTAGCTTCCAAAATACATCTGTGAAGCATAATTGTTATGACAACATAACAATTATACCCGTGAAAATAATAAGACATGTATGGTTAATAAAACCATATAACATTATACAACTAATTGTTATAAAACTATATAACACTAATTATTTAAATAATTAATCTATATATAATGCATAATTAATTATCCTAACATTCCCCCCCTTAATTTTGCATTGTCTCAAGGGATGAGTAGAGAAACTCTTTGAACAACTCGAACTTGTCACGTGTAAGTGAATTCGTGAAGATATCTTCTCTTTGTTTAGCTGTTGGAGAGAACTAAAGTTGTATATTGTGCTTCAACACATGCTCGCGTATGAAATGAACCTGTACCTCAATGTGTTTTGTTATTTCATGAAAAAATGGATCGTGAACAAGTTTGAGAACACCTTCATTATCAACATACATGGTGGTTGGTTTGTCCTGTGGTATTCCAAGTCCTTCGAGTATGCAATGTAGCCAAATCACTTCACAGATAGCTTCTCCTACAGAATGATACTCAGCTTCTATGGAAAAATGAGAAACAAAGTGTTGTTTCTTGCTTCCCCATGATATTGGTCTAGATCCCATAAAGAATACAAATCATGAAGTGGATTTTTTGTCACCAATATTTCTTGTATGATCTGAATATGAATATCCAGACAAGAAGAAGTTTTCATTTTTCTTGTATTCTATACCAAGATTCACTGATCCTTTGAGATATCTCAAGATGCACCTTGCTACTTTCCAATGAAAAAATTCGGTTTCTTGCATGAACCTAGATAGATAGCTCATTGCAAAGTTGATATCTAGTCTAGTGTAAGTCAGGTAAATGAGACTCCCAATCAAGTGTCGATAGAGAGTGGCATTTAGCTCAGGAGATGGATCTGAATGAGATAACTACAATCTGTTCTCCATAGGTGTAGCAATCAGTGTGCAATCCATCATTTTGAATTTCTCAAGCGTTGTCTTGTTATATTTCAATTTAGAAACAAAGATGTAATTCTCTTTCTGTCATACTTCCAATCCAAGACAATAGTGCATTAGCTCGAGATCTATCATGTTGAACGATCGATTAAGATATTTCTTCGTTACATCGATCATCCTCACTAAACTGTCAGTGATGAATACATCGTCGACATAGACAATGACAATCACAATCTCCCCCATTGATTTTTGAGGTAAAGATTGGGATCGTATGGATTTCTAACAAATCCATGTTGTACGAGATGCTCATCAATTTTGATGTACCATGCTCGGAGTGCCTGTTTGAGGCCATACAAAGATTTCCTGAGTCTGCATACCTTTGCTTCTTGACTAGGTACTACATATCCCTCAGGCTGAGTCATGTAGAATTCTTCTTGTAAATCCCCGTTCAGGAAGGCACTTTTTATGTCCATTTGATGGATGTTCCAACCAAAATGTGCAACTGGAGTAAAGATCATCCTGATCATTTTGATCTTAGCTGTGGGAGAAAATGTCTCCTCGTAGTCAATGCTTTCTTTTTGTGCATACCCCTTTGCTACTAGTCTCACTTTGTACTTTTCGATTGTCCCATATGCTTTGTACTTTGTTTTGAATATCCATATACATCCAATGGGTTTCTTCCCTGGTGGAAGATTGAAATACTGCCACGTGTTATTTTTCATTATTGATTGATATTTAGAGTCCATGACATCTTTCCAAGGTTTTGACTATATGGATTCATAGAATGTAGAGGGGCTCATTAGACTCAATAAATCTTCTCATAAAAGAAAATTTAACTTCTTCTCTTGCTTTACTGCGAGTCCATGGTCCAAGGGTGGATGTATCCGATGGAGCATCCATTCTTACATCTCGTAACACACTAGTACACCACTTGGGCATACACTGTACTGTTCTCGTGGGTCGTGGTTCTATCATATCAACACCATCATCGCCATCATCACTTTCATCATCTGTGGGAACATCAGCTTTAGTTTTTACAACTGGTGAATAATCTACATCAGGTGTGTCTAGAGGAGGAGAATCTACTTCCTTCTTCTCAAAAAACTCAACATCTCTACTACTGTATAATTTTTCTGGTCTTTGGATCCATCAATATGTACCCAAGATTCTCTTCATTGTACCTAATGAAGATGAGTTTCTATGACTTCATGTCCAATTTCTTTTTGTTCTGCTTGGGTATGTGTATACTTGTTTTGTACCTGAATAATCTAAGGTGTGAAACAGATGGTTTCCACTTTGACCATGCTTCATGTGGTGTTACTCCATTAAGAGCAACTGTGGGCACTCTGTTCAACAAATACACTATTGTCTTTGTTGCTTCTTCCCAGAATGTCTTTATAATCCCATAATTGTCGATCATGCATCGCACCATTTCCATGATAGTATAATTTCTTTTCTCAACAACAACATTCTGCTGTGGTGTGTGTGGAGGATGATTTTTTCGACAAATCCCATGAGTTTGTAGGTACTCTTTGAACTCATTACTGGTGAATTCCCCCCCTTGATATGAGCAGAGAGTTTTGATGTGATGACCAGTTTCATTCTCAACATCTACTTTGAACTATTTGAAGGTTTTAAAAAGCTTCACTTTTCTTACAAAGACAAAAAATCTACATTTTTCTTGAATAGTCATCAACACAAACATGAAGTACTAAAATCCAGAATGACTCAGTTGCATCAAACTGCAAAGATCGGTATGAACCAAATCAAGCTTACCATGAGCTCAATATGTACTCTTTTGGAATGAAGCTCTGTGTTGTTTTCCTTGCTAGGTAGTGAGGACACTTGTTTGTATCCTTCTGAAGAGTTGGTAGCCCATGTACCATATTGCACCGATGAAGTGTCTCGAGATACTTGAAACTAACATGACCAAGTCTCCAATACCACAATTGTGTTGAGGTAGAGTTCTTAGCCACAAGTGCTTGATCATCTCTGTGGAAAATATCAAGTTGGAACATGCGTCCCACATTGGAGGATTTTACAACTATTTTTGAGCCTCATGATTTGTCTCGAATCAAACACGCTTTCATACCGAAATGACTATCAAAGTCAATTTTTAAGTTGTGATCTAGGAGTTGACTGACTGAAAGTAGATTCTTTGTCAACCCTGGGACATATAAGACATTTGATAGTCTACAGTTGTGTGATCCAAGGGGTAGATAAATGTTCCAAATCCCCTAAATTGTATATGAAGAACCATCTCCCAACGAAACATGGTTTTTCAAAGGTGTGTCCCTCATTGAAGTAAACTAGTCTCTATGGCCAGTCATGTGTCAAGTGGCTCTTGAATCAACATACTAGACATCACTAGATGACATGGAGGGTTCACTTGATCGAGCAGTGTATAAGAAGTCTTTATTATCTGAATGTTCTTCTTACTCAACAATATTTCCTTGTTGATGGGGTCTTCTTTTCCAGTTCCCCTTTTTCTGCCATTGATTGTAGTTCGTATGTCCCTTGTGAGATTGTTGGTGTTGAGGTCTAGATTTTCTTGATGAACCTTTCTTATAAGTGTTATACTAATAATATTTCAATTCATGTCCTCTTTTATAGATTGGACATTGATACTGATGTTTGTGTGTAGGGTTGCAGGTTCATGAGGAGGGCGGCTTGGTCACGGTGCTACAGGTTTGAACGTGGATCGATCCACACTAATAAACAACTCGGTGGTGGTGGGCTCAACCATGTTACAAGTCACCTTATTAACTCTCCTCAACTCGCCATTTGCAAAGAAATGTTGGCTCAACTTGGCCTTTGGTGTTTGAAGGAGAATCGCCCAATCCAAATGGAAGCAGCACAATCAATACAACTGTTCAGTTTGGTTGATTGAAGCTCAATTTAGGCCTTAACCTTCCTTTGAGGGCTCAGTTTAGAACCCAATACTATACATTCAACAAAATCCATAGAGCTTTGCGCTTGTGTTTACAACAAAATGCAGCTCGAGACCTCGTGGAAGATGGCCAATGCAAGCCTGATGCAACTCGGTGGAATGGATGCAAAGGTCTACTAACATAGCCAAAAATCCTCCAAATCTTATGTCACTACCATTATTAGCTGTGGCTAATAGGATTACTAAATTTTAGTTATGAAACCCCCAATGGGGATTTTTTTTAAAAAAAATTCCAGTGACAAATTTTGCCTGGTGCAGGGTGCACCAATGTAAATTTTTTTTTGCATTCCAAACACATGGAATGAGCAGGAGGTTGTGGGGATATAGGGATGGGGCCAAGAAGTTGCAGGAGGTTGCACAGGCTCTCAATTGCTACAAATGCTTCTCTAATCTCCTCTATCTCTTTTGTTCTCTCTTTCCACACCTTCTCTGCTTCACAAGTCCAGATTCTCGCTCTGGTACCAAAGGTAGAACAGGGACGGAAGCCTGTAGAATTATATTAATCAACAAAAATCAAATACAATAGTGCAGGCTACAATATTTATACATATTGGATAGCCTGGATAAAAACAAATATGAAGTTGCAACTATGCAAGAATAAACTAAAATACAGTAGCTTCTAAAATAGATTCGGGAAGCATAATTGTTATAACAACATGACAATTATACCCATGAAAATAATAAGACATATATGGTTAATAAAACCATATAGCATTATACAACTAATTGTTATAAAACTATATACCAATAATTAATTAAATAATTAATTATACAATGCATAATTAATTATCCTAACACTGGGAGTAGTGAATATGTTTGGACATGTTTTTCGTTCTGAATCTTTGAGGAATGCAGAAGATTCAACTTTGTAAATATTGCTCTATCATTCTCAATTCTGCAACAACTAGAGCAATTTTTTTATTAGTTGAGTGTCAAGATTTAAGATCCAACATATATTTTACTAATAATTTTTTTAGTTATCAAATTTATTTCCCCCTTTATTCTTAATGTACCGTGTTTTTTCCCTTATAAAGTATTTTTTATTTTCATTGTGTTTTTTGATTGTATTAGTTTAATACTTATGTTATTATTTAAAACATATAGTAATTTAATCGTAGTAACCACAAATTTAGGTTGGGAGCTATTAAAATAAATTTAATCCTTGAAAAACATTACTAAACATGATAATCATTTGTATAAATTATTAAAATATACATTTGTGATAGTTATGCTTTAACTTTAATCAAAATAAGTGTGTATTAATTATTAATATCTACATTTTTTTGTCGTTATGATTTGATTTTAATATAAATATTAATGTGCATATGAGGTTGAGAATGCACAATTGGAATGGAAATATTAAAAGGAAAATAAAGGTGGACTTTGAAGAGTGTTTTTTATTTGTTAAGTCTACATATATCTAAAAAGAATCACAAATCTTATTTATATGTTTAGATATTATTGCATTCTCCTAAGGATTATGTGTTTACATGGTATTCAACAGATGGTGGGTAGAGGAATTTGAGTTATTGGGTGCTTTCAAATGGACTATCCATCTCTCTTCGCTTTGCCTCATAGACCCCCTTTGAATATTCTTGCATTGTTTGTGCCTCTTGTCACACTTGAGAGGATCTAGAATAGAACTATAATCCAATGCAAAATTTTTCAATCCTTTCGCTGCTGGATTTGTTTTTGCTTGTTAACAAATTACCTAATAAATTTTTTCTTCTCTCTTTTGTGTCCTCGAAAAATTAGGTGGGATTGAAGTTGAGCCCTAAAGGTCATGTTCTTGTGTAGGCAATGGAATTGGAAAAACAATCCTATCAACACACTTCAAGGAAAATTAATTATTAATGTGAAAAAAAACCTATTGCACGATTTTCATTCCTACATCAAAGTGACAATTGCATACACTTTCAAGTCCTAGATTGAAAAAAAAAATCCATATGAATTCAATTCCTATATATCTAAATGAAAACTTGTATCATGAATAGATAACAATAGTAATAGTGAATCCATTATTGTCATTTATTATTAGAAGGAAGAATGCAAATTTACAAGATAATGAATTTTTGCTCTCCCTTTCCACTTACCATTTTCTTAGGGTAGCAACCCCTCATGACAATCACAACATAACTAAAACAAAGAAAATATCCGTTAAATCCAAGCATTAGGTAAATATTTCTTCTAAATCCTATTATTATTCCATCTTGCATGGAAAACCATCAATCTCACACAATAAATTTCATACTTGATGCACATATCTTTTCACCATATAATTCTTGGAATGTTGAAGCCCATTTCAATGATTATGAAACACTTGAATGTCCTATGCCGATATTTTTTTTCGAAAATAGAAAGAAAAAGGTTCCTTTCACGATTTCAATTATTCACGAAAAATAATTTCTAGTTCACCACCACAACAAGGATATGAACTGAAATCATTGAATCTACCTTTAGCTTGTTGAAATGTTGAATATACAAGATGACAAAGATTAATTGACCCGATGATACTTAATTATAATGCATAATTCTACTTTGCAAGCATCAAAAGTTAATTGTAAATGTTTATAAGGATGGTGGAAAACTTCTAGAACTATATGGTATTTTGTGGTTGTCAACTGTGATAGATACATCGATCTTGTATGGGATGTGACGAAACCCTCCATAATATACTCCCCTCAAATCCATAGGTTGATCTCAGGCATATCCCTATGAAAATGACATGGTCTTTGATAATCCGTGAAGCTTAAGATCTCACATTGCATAAATTAACTATAGATATTGAATTGTTGGGTAGTGTGTCCTTCCTTCCATTGTGTGTTTCACCACCTGTCTCATTCCAGTGGTGCTTGTAGATGGCCCTCAATTCTAATGTCCATATTGATGAATAAAACTTGGGCTATATATTCACTAAATATGCATCCACCAACTAGACATTCGTATCTCATTTTCACACGTTGATTAGACCTCCTACTATATCTAAAACACAACTTCTTCCTATCATCCAATTTGGAAATTGTTGTATCCTACATTGCCTTCTCACATGCCTTTCATCTAGATCTTCAATGGTCTGTGTTAAGCAAAAAAGGAAAAATTGATGGTTTTTTGCTGTTAACTTCACCTTATCTTGCATAAAAGAAACATATGTGCATTATTTGGTACTATCTTGTGGATTTTTCTGAAGAGTGACATTCAAATACTAATTTTCACTATTCTTTAGTTCACGTTTGTTTGTTAGTTTTGGAATTTGTTGAGGTTTCATAGTGTTATATGCGATATTTTTATATAACCATTTTTTGGTTTTTTATTAACATCTATGTTTTTCCAAGGCACTCCAATTGTCTTATGGGATTTCGTATCTGCTTCATTCCCCCCACAGGGTTCTACTTTAAGACTAAAAACATTATCCTTTGTTTTGTGTTTATATTAAGAATAGTTGAAATAACATATTTGCTAACAAATAAATCCTATTATTTATTTTAAATTTTTTCTTTTATTCTCACTCAAATTTTTGAAATTTTAATGCCTTCAAGTCTATAACTACAAACACATGATCTATTTAAAAATAAAAAATGGCTAATTCCATGTTTGGTTGACATATTGGGTTATGTCATAAGAGGTTATGAACCCTGAAGCCCAAAGGAAGGGATAGGATGCATTAGAGGGTGTAGTGGGAAAAGAGAGAAGCATGAGAGACTTGGACATATGCAGGCCTCCCTATTTGTAGACAGTGGTGAAGGAGGCTTTGCAATGCATCTAGTGGACAACTCATATTATGGGTTTGACCTCTCTAGGAAATTGATAGGCACCACTCAAAATATTAACCAATGTTATTATTTAATGGGTGTCTAAAACAATATTTGTCCAAAACAATATTTATGTAAGTTCTTGGGGTAATGAATATGTTTAGACATGTTTTTCCTTCTGAATCTTTAAGGAATGTAAAAGATTCAACTTTGTAAATATTGCTGTAGCATTCTCAATTCTGTAATAACCAAAGAAATCTTTTTATTGGTTGTGTGTTGGGAGTTAATAACCAACAAGTATTGTACTGATAATTTTTTGAAGTTATCAAATTTATTGCCCCCCTTTATTCTTAATGTAACATGTTATTCTCTTATGAAGTATTTTCTATTTTCATTGTATTATTTGGTTGGATTAGTTTAACACTTATGTTATTATTTAAAGATATTGTAATTTAATCATAGTAATTACAAATTCAGGTTGGAAGCTATTAAAATAGATTTAATTCTTGAAAAACATTACTAAACATGATAATCATTTGTATAAATTATTAATATACACATTTTTGATAGTTATGATTTAATTTTAATCTAAATGAAATAAGTGTGTATTAATTATTAATATCTACATTTTTTGTAGTTATGATTTGACTTTAATATAAATAGTAATGTGTTTATGAGGTTGACAATGTGCAATTGGAATGAAAATGTTAAAAGGAAAATAAAGATGGACTTTGAAGATTTATTTTTATTTGTTAAGTCTACATATATCTAAAAAGAATCACATCTCTTATTTATATGTTTAGACATTATTGCATTCTCCTAAGGATTATGTGTTTACACTGTCTTTGACAGATGGTGGGTGGAGGGATTTGAGTTATTGGGTGCTTTTAACTGGATGAACCATTTCCCTTTGCTTTGCCTCATGTATCCCCTTTGAATATTCTTGCATTGTTTATGCCTCGTGCCACACATGAGAGACTCCACTAGAACTATAATCCAAGGGATAAATTTTCAAGCCATTTGATGTTTGATTTGTTGTTGTTTGTTAACAACAAATCCAATAGGAACACTCCATTATACCTATAGGAACATTCCATTGTACCTATAGTAACAACTTGCAATTGCTTACAAGGGAGGAAATTGCTGAAAAGGTAGGAAAATGAGTGGGAAAAAAAGGAAGGGGGGATTAATATCTCAGGTAGAAAATCAGATGCATGTAGATAATGTTCAGATTACTTCAACACACATATATAGAAAGAAAATGACTTTGTTATTAACATCGTTTGACAAGGTAGAAATAAGAACACAAAGTTTAAGTAATTCTCTTATCAAGAAAAGCAAGAAAATCCTTTCTTCTTCATTGATATTTTGGCAAAATTGTACATAGTGAGGAATGGAAGAACATATGAGAGGAAAAATAGAGGAAATTTGCTATCTCCTTTGCTTTACTTCAAGTAGTAATCTCTCCTTGAGTATACAAAATTGACAGATTGGGTGTGCCATTACAATTTCTAGATTTGAGAAAGACTCTTTGCTTACCCTGCACACGACCTTTCATTTGTCCTACAACATATGACTTTTCGAATCCTTAGGAAGGAAATTAAGTCCCCTTTTATTAATTAAGGGTGACTTATTAAAATGTCAAATATAGTCATATTTAAATGAATATGAGTGACAACTCCGCTATGATCATGCACTTCAAGGAAAATGTTATTAATGTGAAAAAATCTATTTTATGATTTTCATTCCCACATCAAAGTGACAACTGCATACACTTTCAAGTCCCATATTGAAAAAAATCCATATGAATTCAGGGCCTATATGTCTGAATGAAAACTTGTATCGTGAATATATAACAGTAGTAATAGTGATTCCATTATTGTCATTTATTATTAGAAGGAAGAATGAATATTTACAAGGCAATGAATTATTGCTCTCCCTTGTCATTTACCATTTTCATATTAGCAATTGCTTATGGTAGTCATAACATAACTGAAAGAAAGAAAATAACCGTTAAATCCACGAAAATTGTGCAAATCTTTCTTCTTATCCTCTTATTTCCATCTTGCATGGTAAACCATCCATCTCGCACAATAAAGTTTATACCTGATGCACGTCTCTTTTCACTATCTTTTTCTTGAAATGTTGAAGCCCATTTAATTGATTAGTGAACACTCATGTCTCATGCCGATAGTTTTTTCAAAAACAAAAAGAAAAGAGTTCCTTTCACGATCACACTTGTTCGTGACAAACAACTTAGTTCACCACCACAACAAGGATATGTTGAAATCATTGAATGTGCCTTTAGCTTGTTGTAATGTTGAATATACAAGATGATAAACATCATTCGACCCTGATGATACGTAATTATACTTTGCGAGCATCAAAATTTTATTGCAAACGCTTATAGTGTTGGTGGAAAACTGCTAGAATTGTCGTCTTTTGTGGTTGTGAACAGCCCATCCACAATATGCTCCCCTCAAATCCATAGATTGATCTTGGGCATATCCCTTTGAAAATGACGCGGCCTTTGACAATCCACGAAGCTCACTTGGTCTCACATTGCACAAAGCAACTATAAAATCTATTGAATTTGTTGGGTAGTACGCCCTTCCTTCCACTGTGTGTTTCACCACCTATCTCATTCCATTGGTGCTTGTAGATGACCCTCAATTCGAATGTCCACATTGGGAAAACAAGCCCTGGCTATATGATCACTCGATATTGCTCCACCAACTAGACATTTGTATCTCATTCCCACACGTTGATTACACCTCGTACTCTTTGATTTCTATTTCGACACCATGCTCCACTTTTTGACTCTCATTGCTCCCCCTATCCACATCTCCATTACACCTAAGACATGTGGTTGTTAATTTATAAGAAACCAACAAAAATACATCATGTTAAGGACCTCTTTGATTAAGACATCAATCCCCCAAAAAGTTATTGGCCATTGAACAAATATCATGTCCAAATAGCCACCCTAAAGGTGGCTTGACTCCCACTATATGGGAAGCCCATTCTTTGACCTCAAGTGATTTACTTAAGCCCACCTAAGTGATTCCCCACAAAAATTCATTTGTGGAATCAGGAGTAGGTAATATTATGCCTTTTTTAGGGGTTTAAAATATATATAATTTTTAATTTCACTAGTGTTGAAAAAGTCTGAATGCAGAAGCGTCTAGTTGGGAACCCGGTCTCTGAGGGCCCGCTTGGGAAGACTTTGAATATTTCTCTCTCTGCAGTTGTGTGGACAATATTGGTCACACCGGTGGTGGCTTTTAAATTGTATTCTCCTGGTCGTGGCTGCTCGGAGACGATCCTGTTTCTGCGAACGCCTTCCAACGGCTAACGACTTCAAATCTTTTTTCACATTTGCTTCCTTTCCTTCTAATTTCAATGGAAGGAAACATGGGTGGATAATCAGCGTGCAGTCAAGTCACCAACAAATGTTTCTAGATTCAGGACCATTTTAGTGATCTCACGTGGCAATTAAAAGGTTTGCTTTGGAGTCAAGCCAAATGTTTTGGATGGATTAGTCTGATTCCATTAAATATGTTTGCAGAGCTTTGAGATTTGGTGTTTCAGATTTAGCATTTGTTTGTTAGATCTGGATTCCTTGTAGAAAGTTTTCAAGAACCCAGATTGTCATAAATTGGATTTTGAATCTTTGTGTGGACTCCGGATGGACTTTGTTTTGGATTTAGATGATCAGTCCCTGCAATTATTTATGAGAAACACTGTGGATTCGTTACGTTGGACCTATATTGCTCTCTGGACTTTGGATCAGAATACACAGTAATTGTTCTATTCTAATGCCTTCTCATTTCTTGTGGTATATTTTCTGTATATATTCGGTATGCATAGTAAAAATAATCTATAGACATCTATTTATTTGTGCATTGTTGGTGGTTGGTTTTTGTTTCAGGGAGTTGGTATGCAGAGATGGGTGGTATAATAGAGAAATGGAAGCAGGGACTTCCTCGATGACAGAAAGTGTGGGTTTTAGGCTTTTCAATGCTTACAAGCTCTCTAGATTTGCTTTAGGTATAGGGTGAGTTATTCCATCTCTTTTTCTTTTCTCTGTAGAATCGAATGTTGGTTCTCTGTAAAATTGAATGTTTTTGTTTGCATAATGTATGATCCTCTAGATGTTATGGATAATCAAGAAAAAAATAGACATTATGAAATTAATGCATTTTAATTGTACCATTAATACATCAAATCTATATTTAAACTTTAGATTCTTTTTTATTGATTATCTTATTGAAAACATGTTCCATCTAAAACATGGACAGAGATACCAACAATTTATGTTCCATTATAATAGTTCGACATTCAATCCAAAAAACTTGTTTTGTATTATTTAGAGCAAAAAGAAAGGCAAGGTTGGAATTGTAATGAAAAGAAACATGCAGGGTCCCAAGTTTGGCGTTGAATGGACAAGATTTTTTCTGGTTGAATTTAAATGAATTATTAAACTTCAGCTGCAGTGACAACCAGCGGGAGTTTTACACAGTAAGAAATCCTTCCCATTCCAATGTGATATTATCATGATAGTGCCTTTATTTTTATTTTTTTTCCAGAAATGAAAATGCTAATGAGATTCAGTTTTTTTCATGCATATAGGTGGCAGGGATTCAGGTGAGCTACACTGTTTCCTCTCCTTTGTCACACTGGCTTTAGTTATTTGTATTGTATGGAGGGCGGAGTTTATACCATGCATACAAAGTAACGGGGTTTATCTCTTTCTACTAATTCAATTTTGTGATTGGTGGAGAGACTCACGCTTTTATGAATGCAAATTACCTCCAACATTGATGATACCCCTTAATGTTTTTTTTGCTAACATTTGATTTCTGAATAGACTGTGGTATTCATTCCTTGCGGAAATGGAGTGATAGAGTTGGGGACAACTACTCTGGTAAGAAACCAACTCTAACTCAATCGTTCCATTATGGTGTAAAATTTTGGATAGTTATTTTTTCATGTTAATGTTTACGTAGGTATTAGTCTAATTGACCGCCTAGACCTGTTGAATACCCTCCCTTTTATGTATTTTCCCCTTACAAAACTTGTGTTGACTGCACCTGTTGAATGCCTATCCTTTTAAGTTATTTTCAATGTTTTTTCTTCACGTCACTTGTCGATTGCACATTCAATAAGAAGAGGTTAAACGATGGTAAGTTGGCTTTGACTGATTTTAACATCTTTGATTATACGTTTATTTTTGACTATTATTTTTATTGGGAAGACTCTATTTATCACATGAATTTGTATTAATGTTTTGGTAAATAATTATTTTCTTGGTCTTTGCTAGTTTTTATTTTGTTGTCATTAATTATTATGAAAGAGGTAATATTATAAGATATTGTTATTTTTTTTTTTAAGTAACAGGGTATTATGTTGTTACTTCTATCACATCGTCTTTAATTTATTTACAAAATTGTGAATTTGTGTTTGGAGGTAAAGCACACTCATTTCACATCCTAGAGTTTTAAAAATAAAAATGCGACCATCAACAATAGACCGTAAACACAATAAACTGTGAATTATAAATTAAAATATAGACGAGAGATAACAACTCACAATCATTTTTCAAGACAAATTTAAAATACTTGTTAACTGTAAACGTAACTTACAAATAAACTTCCTAATATTTTTAAAAAATAATTCATTATAAATAGTGATATCATCTCATTATAGATTAGTCATTTTTCAATTATTTTAAATTAATTAATTTTTCGTTTTTTTCTCTTCAAATTAATTATTTTTCCATGTTTTTACTATACTTTTTCTTTCTTCTTTATAACTTATTGTAGACCTTTGAATGCTTCTTCCATTATTGAAGTTTAATGAATTTTCCAGGTTTTTTCCCTCCTTCATTGTAGACCGGATTTATTATTCATTGTGCCGGTTTAATGCTTTTTTCTTTCTTTCCTTATACCCCAAGTCAACAATTTTACAACGTCTATTTTAAGTTGGTCATTTTTACATGTTTTCACTTTCTCCCTTATTGCAAATCTATGGACTGCTCCTTTGGTTACTCCATATATCTATCTTTCTATGTTTTTTCTCTCTTTTATAAATTATTAATATATTATAGAGTTGTTGAATGGGCTCTCATTAGGTGCGTTGAGAAATAAAATAACATATTTTTATTGATTATTAATAAATTAATATAAAATGTTTTTTTTTTTTTTTAAATACCGCTTCAGATGCTCTAAATCAACTGTTTTAGTGTTTTGCTGAAAATTTTCATTTACAAAATAAGAGAATCCACAATCTGTGAAATATTATTATAAATTTAACTAATAACAAATTAATATAAATTAATATCTATTCTTTTGTCAAAAATCTCTTTAAATTTGATGAAGATTTAAATTTACAAAATAAAAGAATCCAAGATCTGTCAAATGTTACTGTGAATATTTTTAAATATGTTTTCTGTTACAGTTGTAACCTATATAAATAATTGTGGACATTATTATAACTTTCGATCATTTTCAGATCGCATCAAATGAACGAATGAGCTTCCAGATATCCAGCCTTCTGCCAGTTCTTTTTCAGCCGATTGTGCCCTTATCCATTGAGCCAACTCGGCAAACTTCATCTTCTTCATTATCTCGTTCCATGGACAGCCCCGGTTGCTCATCACACGATACAGAGGAACAATTAAACATACCTCAACCTGCTCTCTCACTCTTGGAATCTTTTCAACCCGTCCAGCCATTCTTGCCGTCTTATACAACCCCCTATCAAGCCCAAAACCAGTTGATGAGACGCCCAGGCGTGTTCCTGCCACAACTAGGTCCACCTCACCCCAGAAGTATCCCAGGTCAGCAGCCACGTGTGCCGCCAATGCTGCCATTCCCACAGCTGTCATCTGCCTCTGCATCGGTGGCCAACATAGCCGGCGCGTTTCGCAGGTGGAGATCAACGTCGAGTGGAATGGCGGCGGCGCCGCCAAGAATGGGAGGGGGTCAGGTGAGATTAAAGAGGACGATGGAAATACTGAAGCTCATTCAAGCGGAAAGATCTCGACAAATGGCGGCGATTTCTGCTAGCAGACCGCCAGGCCCTCCTCTTTCGAGCAGTCAAGTTCATCACATGATCTCTGAACGAAGGCGAAGGGGAAAAGCTTAAGGAAAGTTTTGATGCATTGCGTTCTCTTCTTCCACCTGGTTCTAGGGTACGTTCAAGCCTTACAAAAAGTTTTTTTTCTTTCTGTTTTTTAAAATTTTAATATACTGCTTTTTAGGCTCTGTGGAATTTAACTTTGGTGTTTCTAGCTTTAAGATTTATTCCATGCTTTAAGATTTTTGTCCTGTGCCAAAGAGCCCTATATAGCAAAGAAATTGTGTTTCATGGCCATATCGAGTTATAGAATAATTAGTTATACAGTTTTCCTTTATTTTGACATTCAAACATTCTTAAGGCTTTAGGGCATCCTCAATGTAAGTACTTAATCGGCTGGAAGGTTAAATTGAACAGATAATTTGTGAATCTAGTTAATAGAGTGTTTTCATTAGGTCAATAGGTTGAGTCCTTTCATGGAGGGGTTGCTGTTTTTATTTATATGTTGCACCCTGTTCTAGTAATTATTTTTATTACAAAATTCTAAATAATAAAATCTTCTCTTAAATTTGAGGATTAATGGCTGATTAGGAAGAGTAGTATGAAACCCAGAGAGCTATTGGGTGCTGAATTTGCGGCAACTACATACATATTGTAAGGTTTATTTTTCGTCAAATGTTATCTGAAAATTAATTAAGTTAATTTTTTAATTCTATTTTGAAAAATGTAACAACTATTTTGTTACAATTCTTAAAATTTAGAAGGGATCTAGAAATTTTTACAAATCACAGCCCCACTTTCCTACAAAATGTGCCTCCACAGAAATTTGTGATTTGCCCCTTCCATAAAACCACTATATTATAAAGATATGATTAGAAGATTTTACCATACAGTTATAAATTTGTTTTCCATATACAATAACACCTTACATTATCTTACTTACAAAGAAATAAGGAAAAAAACACTTCGTGAAGTACGAAAATTTGTTTATAAGAGACAATTTTGTAATAAATGGTATTTAAGCTCAATGAAAAAACAAGATTCAATATTTACTTCCACACTAGAAATTGTTTATTCTTATTGATTATTGTTGTGTTTCTCTTATTCTATTTTCTTCAAATTATTAAATCACTTATGAATTGTCATCCTTTGAAATTATTATTGAATATACTCTCAACCCTTCATGGATACCACATGGTTTGGGATATATTTTTTTTTGAATTATTGTATTCTAATATTGTATAGATTTTTCATCTATTTATTTGGATTGCTAGCTAGTTTAGCTCAAGTTGACAAATTAGATGCATCTTTTGGCTAATTTTTTCTTTATCTTAGATTCCATTCTTGTGTTCACTTCTCTATTCTATTAATATGGGTATCTATGTAAATTTTGTAGAAAGACAAGGCTTCCATATTGGCAAACACCAGGGAATACTTGAGCACCCTCAGGTCTCGTGTACAAGAGCTTCAACAGGCAAACCAACAATTAGAATTGTCATTAAAACATCAAGATGAAGGTCATGATCATGACCATGAAGCTGACAAAAAAGTTGTTGAAGAAGGTGGTGGAGGCGGTCATCAAGAAGCAGAAAGTATGGGAACAAATGTCACCATTGAAGAAGAAGAAGTAACACAAGAGTCCAGTGAGAAGAATGAATTTGGACTGAGAATAACTGTAGAGAATCCATCAAATTTCATTGATGTGATCATCTCTCTCTTGAATTCTCTAAGACAAATGGAGGTCGACATGATTTCTTTCACCTCACAAACAGAAGCTGCAACACACTTGGCACTCAGTCTAAGGATCAGACTGCCCCAAGTAAGAAAAGAACCAGTCTAAATTTGCCACCCCAAATAAATCACTAGTCTTTTCTTCCTAATACATTTGAAATGTGTGTCCTCTGTCACAGGAAAAAAAGCGGGACCCAGCTTGGCTCCAGCAAATAAAGCAAGGCATACTCAGAGCCTTGGGTAGGCCCCACACGATCTAACTTTTTACGAAGCCGCACTTTTCACTACTCTGTACAATTTAAAGGCGGCTAGCCGCCGGATACATGTCAACATCAAAAACAGTTTTGGTCAAGAGTCTCTAGTCAACTATTCGGTCAACATTCATTTTTGGATAACATTTACACCTTGCATTCAAAGATTCAATTAATATTATTTTACTCCCTGTAACAATATATATAGAGAAAAGTGAGGATTAACCGGAATTTTTTTTTTCTAAGTCTCTTGTTCTAAGGATTATTCTAAGGATTATTTTCATAGTTTCTATTAATTAAAAAAATAAAATTTAATTATTTTGCTATATAATTGATCCTTTGTAAAGTTAGTTTATTAATAAAATGGAATGTGTAAACCTTAGATATTTATATTATTATTTTTTAATTCAAAGTCTTTAAAGTCACGTTGAATAATCAATCTTTCTTTTTCAAATAAAGTTGGGAACGTGCCTGTCAATCAAAACATTTGCCCTCCTACCGCCTTTGACGGAAAATAAAAATAAAGATTTGGAGGGTACGTGGTCAAAATAAGACCGTGTATAAAAAAGAAAGATTCAATTTAATCTACCATATCCAAATATCTTAGGTTTATAAATATGGTTGTACTTATTTATTTTATTTAATTAATCGATGACCTAAACTACAGTACTTCCATTGAAATTGGGCTGCCTATTTGGAGAGATCACCATCAATTAAAATTAAAAACATTCTCCACTTAAAACACTACCATCTATTTCTATATATTTGTAACGAGGTAGACTTTTTCTAATAAAAATTAATGTTTCGGTAGCAATTAGGCCTCACATGGTATGTAAATAGTGAAATTCGAAAGCAATAGAATTCGAAAGTTTTGAGACTCAAAACTTAAAATTTCGAATCCAAAATTTAAAAGTTTGAATTTTTTGAAATCCACAACTTTCCAAATTTTGGAAACATAAAAATTGTTTGAAATTTAAAAATATAACTTTCAAAATCTTGATAACCAAAAGTCGAAAACCTAGAATAAAAAACTTCCACAACATAGAAAATAATTTGATATAGAATTTGACTATTCTATTTGAAACCTAAACCTCAAAAATCAAATATAATTGGACTTGTCCACGAAAATAAAACACACATTATTAGTTACAATAATATAACTCCCAAAATTTAAAACTCAAGAAAACATGAAAAATTGATTGATATAAAATGTGACTATCTTTATTACAAATTCATAATCTAAAAATTGTAGAACATCAAACTTGAAACTTCAAATTCGATAATCTCATAATGACTCATTTTGCCTTACACCCATCACATACTTCTTCACCACTTTAGATATAAAAAACTTTTACAAGTGGAACCATTCATCGTCTCTCATAAGACCGTGTATAAAAAAGAAAGATTCAATTTAAGCTACCATATCCAAATATGTTAAGTTTTTATTTTTGATTGATAAGGCGGGTTGAAGGGACGCGTTCCCTATTCAAAATCCGAGGCCAAAACCTTAGGAAAACAAGAAGCTATAAAATCCAAAAACAAACAACAAAAATAGTTGCCCACCAGCTTACAAATGCATCTAGAAACTATAAGCTAACCATACTATAAGATTAATCAAGAACTACTTCCCACCCTGTGTTGTAAAATAATCTTCGATGCTTCCCATTTGTCCCTTTTTGTTTTTCCTCCTTTTTACTTCTTGCCACTTTCCAAGGTCAGACGAAATCACCATTGCTAGGTCGCTGGAGTTCACCACAACCATCACATTCTCTGACATCAAATCCCGGGTCTGATTCCGAAATTTCAGATGTATGTCCTCTTTTTATTCCCCCCCACAACCAAGTGGTTTTCCTGCATTCCTTCCTCTGAGTCGTCCTTCTTTGAAACCACTTTACTGCCTGTGCTAAGATTACTCATATTATCTTTAAACTTCGAAGCAGATACCAGATCCGGATTTACAGAACCCCAAACCACTAGAAGAAGTCGATCCATTCTTTTTTTTAATTTTTGATTTTTATTAAAAGGGCAAGAGTCTTGTAAATAGCCCATATTTTTGCATACTCTACACCGAAATGCAGTATTCTCATAGTCTAAAATTTGTGAATGCTGAACATTACCAAATTTAAGATTAATGTGGTCAGGTATACCTTTACTCAAATCAATTTCCACACACATTCGGGCATAAGAACATAGACCGGAATGTGTTCTAACTAAGTCCTCTTTAATAAACTTGCCCAGAGCATTTCCAATATCTTCCAGGGCATACCATAGATGCAAGGGAAGGTTAGGCAGCCTGACCCAAACTGACGTTTTGGCCATCGAATAAGTATTCGGATCGAAATTTGGAAACCATGGAGTTATAAATAAACCTACATGTCCCCAGAACCAAGGACCACCTGTTAAACAACGTTGATAATCCTCAGATTCCCTAACATGAACAACAAAAAATCCCTTGGAACAGAGAGATTTCACATTTATTGGTACATTTTTCAAAGACCCATTGATACAAAGCAGAGGAGGAAGGCCAATAGCCATTAAACCTACCAATCACAACATCTTGAGATAGATTTTGGAAGTATTCCTCAACTTCTGGGTTCGCGGTGGGTTAACAAAGGAACAACCTCAGCCAAATCGACCAGGTATTTCTGAGTACATGATTCTTGTTTTTCTCGGGAACCGGCCACCTTTGTTAGCTAGCGCCTCTTTGAATGAAGCAAATATATGGGGCTGAGCCAAACCTCCAAAAACCCCTCCCCCAATCTTCCTACAACCACCGCTACCTAGCCCACCTTTCTCGGCCGAAGTCACATTCTTTATTGGAACCCTAGGGCACAGATCCTCAGCAAGTTTCTCCCGGCCGCCATGACCCTACTCTTCTCCACCGGCCCGTAATCCCTCCAAACCCCTGCCAAACCCCAACGACTCCCCTTTCATAACCTGCGGCTCTTCTTGGTTCCTCCCAACGATTCCTCCCTCATTCGCATCTTTCACATGTTTTCTTTCCATTTTTTTTGCCAAATCCCAAATATGTTAAGTTAATCAATATGTATTTATTTTATTTAATTAATCGATGACCTAAATTATTGTACTTCAATTGAAATTGGACTGTCCATTTTGAGAGATATCACCATTAAAAAAAACATTTATCCATATTTCTATATATTTGTAACGAGGTAGACTTTTTACAATTAAAATTGAAGTTTAAGTAGTAATTGGGCCCAAGGGGTTAATTTTGACGGTCGTTTAGATGTTTTTTTTTGTGATTTTAGTCGTAAAATACTTGCAAATATTTGTAATAACTGTGACATGTGGCTTACATATTTAAAATTTAACCGTCATTTTTATATATATTTATATGTAAATTATAAAAATACATATAAAAAATATGTTTAAAATATTTAAATAAATATAGAATAATTGTTTCTAAATAACACTATTTTCTATTTTTGAAGGGCGGTCTTAAAATAATTATTGTCACATGAAAAATGTGTGACAAGCATAGGGGGGTCGTCAAATTTACCCCTGTTTAGACATCACTTTGTAAATATGCATTAAGTTCACAAGTTCGAAAGTATATGGTATGTAAATAGTGAACCTTGAAGTAATGGAATTCACAAGTTTTGAGACTCAAAACTTAAAATTTCAAATCTAAAATTTAAAGTCTGAATTTTTTGAAACCCACAAATTTACAAATCTTGGAAACATAAAAATTATCTTGTTCGAAACTTGAAAATACGACTTTCAAAATCTTGATAGCCAAAAGTTGAAAACCTCAAATAAAAAACTCTCACAACATAGAAAATAATTTGATATAAAATTTGACTATTCTATTTGAAACCTAAACCTCAAAAATCATTTATTGGAGTTGTCAACGAAAGCGAAAAACACATTATTAGTTATAATATTATAATTAACAAAATTAAAATCTCAAGAAAATACGAAAAATTGATTGATATAAAATGCGACTAACTTTATTGAAAATTTATAATGTAAAAATTGCAGAACATGAAATTCAAAACTTCAAAATTCGATAATCTCATAATGACTCATTTGACCTCACACCCATCACACACTTCTTCACCACTTTAAATATCAAAAATATTTCTGGAAAACAAGAAGATTTGACTCATTGCATAAGTTCCCTCTCTTTCTGAGTTTTTTCATGATTACTTTTATTTAATTTATTTTTTTGTTACTCATAAGCGTGTTTTGACTACGTATCATGTTGCTATTTATTTATTTTTCAATAAAATAAAATAAAATAAACCGGTTTAAGAAATTTTGCAGAAGTCTTATGTAACATTCCCAAAAGTTTCTAGTTCTGTGACTTTGACCATAATCACATGTTATTGATTCATAAGTTACGCATGTGGTAAATGTAAGGGATGGTCATGAAGAAAGACATTCTAGAATATTTTTTCCAAATCAAAATTTGTAATGTGTAAAGTAATTTTATATTTCGTACGACTCTCCAATTAACTCCATAATATATATTGACGTGATGTTTAAGGACTGTAAGCAGCCATTGAAATTGATCCGCAGGTCATTTTTTTAATGATTTTAACTCTATAGGGTCCATAAAAGATTTAGGCAGATGTACTCCCCCATATAATATATAAAAGCGAACAAAAATATAAAATTTATATGTATATATGGGAAAACTCATTAAAATTAGTTCTCTGGTCTCAGCGTCCTATGTTTTTTCTTGCTTTACTTGCCTGTCTTAACTGCATGTCCTTAGCCCTTCTTGCGGTCCTCCCTCTGGTCTTATCATAGTGATTTTCAGATTTTTTCACGGCATTTAGGCAGTGTTTGCGTTTATAAATGGCCACCACGCCCCATGTTTAACGACTGTTGATACTAGTGATCATGGCTCCCAAATTTGCGCAAGGAATTTTGTCTCGAAAGTATACGACGAGGTATGGACTCTGAACCCACTCCTGATGTGGTTATTGCTAATGAGTTTTTGGATCCTGTGGTGACTTGGTATCATAACCATTGTCTTATTGCCTATTTTTGTGGCCACATCCCGTCTGAGATGTATTTGCAGAATTGGATATGAAAAACCATTGGGAGTCTTCTGACATCCAGGTTTCTGGTGTTCGGAATCTCACCAAAGGTTTTTATCTCTTTACCTTTCGTGAGCCCTCACAGGTCCAGACCCTTATGACCAAGGTCGCTTGTTGGTATTTAGGCAATACCCTTCTTGTTCTTTCTTCATGGACTCCTGATTTTAGTCTGACTAACTAGGTGTCGCTCAAAATCCCTATTTGGATTGAGCTCCCCGACCTTCTTGTTCATCTCTGGTCCTTTCTGGATGAGATTGTCAAACCCATTGGCAGGGTGTTATGCCACATGAACAAGACCGTTTTTTATGCACCGACCTAACAAGCATGTGTGTGTCGAAGTGGACTTGGTGAAAGATTTGTGGGACCATCTGAATATTCAGGTGGGGACCCTAAAACTTTCTCAAAAGGTTGTTTATTTTAACCTCTCGAACATGTGTTTTCGATTGCTAGGCCTTGGACCATTGTATTAGGGATTGCCCCCTTTTAGCTCGCTCTAAACCTGCTCCCACGCCATCTTCGACTTCGAAGCCAAAAACTGTGGTTACCCCTCAGGTGGATGGTTGGAAGGTGGTTGGTTCGAAAAAGAACTCGGGGTCAAGGCCTTCTATTGAAGTTCCACCCCTGTCTTCTCCTTCTCCGCCACCAACCAAGGATGCGCCTTTGGTGGAGACAACCTAGTTCTTCGGTTTCCACTCCAGTCACAACCACACAGAGCCAAGATTTTCGACGGCTGCTGAGAGTTCTGGAAATATTGTGTCAACCTCTCTTCCACTGCGGCGTTCGCATAGCCCACCTCGTGAGGTGGCACGGCTCGTGGGGAGTGAATGGGGCTAAACGCCACTCCATTCAAGTTGAGCCTGCTAATTCAGACCAGATTCTTCTTGCCAACAAATTCACCATTCTCGGCTCTGAGGATGGTATTCCAGACGGGAAGGGGGAGTTTGACATGTCTGATTTTTCATGAATTTTATGTCCTGGAATGTTCGGGGTCTAACAAACCCTCACGTAAATTCTCTGTCCGGTTAGCTTGCCAGTTAATTAGCAGTTTAGATGTTATTTGCTTATAGGAAATCAAGATTTCTGGTTTTTTACTTCAGATTACGCTGACGTGTATTGCCCTGATTTTGTGCACTTTCACACTCAACACATTGATGGCCATGGTGGTGCTAGCATTTCCATCGCGCCAAAATTTTTGGCATTAATTATTACTTCGGGCCACGACCCAAGTAATCAGGTGGTGTGGGTAATTTTGAATATTAATGATGTGTCCTTTGGTATTCTCAATGTTTATGCTCCTAATAATGGATCTGAAAGAACTTTATTATGGAGATGGTTAGGTGACAACTTACCCATTACTTATTGGTTGGTTTGTGGTGATTTTAATATGGTGGAGCATCCAAATGATAAATGTGGCACACTCCCGATGTGCTAGTGCCTTGGAGAACGTGTTGCTTGGTATTATTTTAAAAGTCGTTGGGGCCTCTCTGATCCGATTCTCAACCGGTGGCAGGAATTTAAGGATTCCACTTGGTTTACTTGGACCAACCTCTGAGAAGGATCAGATCGTATATTAAAGCATCTTAATCATGCTCTCCTTGCTCAGCAGGCCCTTTTTAATTTTGACATGCATGGCTCCACCATTATCAAGGTCTGGCCTGATGTGATTTTGTCAGACCACCATCTGATCACATTTAAGGTTGTTTGGCAGGGGGCCCTCCCAAGGTGCCAAATACATAGTTTTTCCTGAATGTTTCATTGCTACGTCACCCTGGAGTTATCTAACTCATCGCCAAAATTTGGAACATGGCGCCACATCCCCCTTTTGCTGCCAGTTGGATATCTTGGTGGGAAGCGGCAATTCAATGCACCACCTCATTTCTCCACCGATTTGGCAAATAGGTTGCTCAGAATCAACGATGGGATCGATTCTTCTCTGCATAAAGAATTCCGATGAATCTCTCTACTTCTGGAAACCAATCCATTTAATCTTCAGATTCAATCTCAGGCTGCGTCTCTTCGGCATAAGCTCAAGCTCAGTGAATCCTACGTTGCTCGGGGTGCTCAGATCCGCTCGAGGCTTCATTGGCTACGGGTAGGAGATAAAGCTTCTAAGAGCTTCTTCAAATCCCTCTGGGCCAAGCATGCTCGTCAATAGATCAAGGCTATCTATGAGTCACACCAGCGGCTTACCGAGCTCCTAGAAATCTCTTCTACTTTTGTCAAGCATTATCATCTGGTTTTTTAACCTCAGGAGGATTCTCTTGAATGAGCTTCTACTTTACAGAAATGTATTGATGTTGTGCCTTCGCAACTCGCCCCTTGGGATTCGCTTGTTGCGATGCTCCTCTTACTTTAGAAGAACTTCATGCAATTGTGACTTTTTTTAGCTGATGATAAATCTTCCAGTCTGGATGGCTTCCCCAACGAGTTCTATAAAACAACTTGGTCATTTGTTGGACCTGATCTGCTCAGAGTATATAATGAGGCTCTTCAATCTCGCTCTTTAGGGAGCTTCATCAATCAAGGCAACATCAAGTTCATTTCAAAATTGGACAATCTGGAGCTTATTAATAATTGGCGGCCTATCACTTTGCTGAATGTTTCGTACAAAATTCTTGCTAAAGCTTTAGCTCTTCGGATTGCCAATATATTGCCAAAGATTGTGCAGTCGGAGCAGATGAGATTTGTCAAAGGCGGTATATCCTGGATAATCTTCTAGCGGTTTTGGAAGGTATGGAATGGGCTCGAATTTCTAATCAGAAGCCTCTCTTTCTCAAAATTGATTTTGAAAAGGCCTATGATCGAATTGAATGGCCCTTTATTTTGGCTATGCTCAAGGCTTTAGGTTTGGTACCTTCTTTTGTTTGTTGTTTCTACTTTGTTTTCCAATGCCTCATCTTGTCTCACCATTAATGGCCATCAGTCTCAGGGGATCAGAATCTTTCACTCCATCCGGAAAGGTTGTCCTCTTGCTCTGGCCTTATTTGTTCTTGCTGCTGATGCGCTGGGTTACTTAATTACCCATCAAGCTGCCCAGGGTCGCATTCAGGGGATCATTTTACCAGACCACCACACTCAATTGATCAATGGCCACTTTGACAGATGATTCCTTCCTTACGGTTCCTGAGTCTGAGTAGAATATTGTTGCGGTTTTTTACTGTTTATCTACCTTCTGTATAACTTCTGGTTTAAGCATTCTGATGGTGAAAACTCTTGGTTTTTGATAGAGTTGTTTGCCGATGCCAGATTGGCTTAGGATTACCCCTGGAAATGGATTGGTTGTGGTGAGCAGTTTCATCTTCTTGGGCATTCCTTTTGCCTTTGACAATGATTTTGTGACTCTCTGGACTTATGTGGTTAACAAGTGGAGCAGAAAGTGATGAAATGGTCCTCCAAACCGCTTTCCTTGGTGAGCAAATTTCAGGTTTGCACCAAAATTCTTGCTAAATCACATGTTTATTATTTTGCTTGTTGGTGCCCTTCTCGCGCTTGTTCAATCGACTAAGCTAAGCTTCTGCGTGATTTCCTTTGGTGTAAAATTTCTGGTTCAACTGGTTTTCATCAAGTGGCCTGGGATGTTTGTTGTCTCCCTCGCGAGAAAGGTGGTATGGGCATCATTGATCTTTATCAGCAAAGTGTGGCTCTTTGTGCTAAATGGGTCATTCACAGTCTATCAGGTGCTCAATCTTGGAAAATTTTGTTGCGATATTGTATCGAATTTGGTGCCCCTTATGGCAAGAAATGTTGGAATGGTATTGGTTTGCATACCCTCCTTATTACTCCTGTTCCAGTGAAGATTCAAGGTACCTTTGTGGCTAAGAGCATTTGGAAAGCCTTCGAGCAGGTTAAGCCTTTTTTACGATGGATCGGTGATGGTTTTTGCACAGGCCTTTTGTTTAATGATCACAACATCTGGTGGTCTCCAATTCTCTCTGAGGGCACGATTCTGTTAGTTGAACTCCCTGGTGTCAAAGCCCTTCGGCTCTTTCGCAAAGGCATTCACACTATTCAGGATCTGGTGCACCGCAGGGATTGGATCGCTTGGCCTGATCTCAAAGCTAAATTTACTTTGCAACATTATGATTTTCCTACAATTTGCAAAATTTAGGCACTCCTTCCAGATGTGATGCTTCACAAACTTGGCCTTCGTCCACCGGCTGCCTGGTGGTGCGATTGGCGTTGGAATCATGATATAGCCTTTTTGTGTTACAACACTCACACAATTTATCGAACTTCTTTATCTAGTGTCACCCACAATTGATAAGCTCAATTCTTGTTGGGGACTCCAATCGCTGCCTTCTACCTGGCTTCACAGACTTGCTCGTGCTTGGAACCCCCTCCTCGAACCCAAAGTTAACCATTTTTTGTGGTGCTTAATTTATCAAGGTCTGCCTTTAGGAGAATGACTCCGACATATTGGCATATCTCCCATGTCCTGCCCTTTCTGTTCCAGTCTGGAGTCTTTTTTGCATTTATTCTGGTTTTGCCTGCATGTGCACAGGCTATATGGCGTTGGATTCATTCCTTGTTTCAACCCTATCACCCTAAGTTTTTCTCCTGGCATCTGGCTTTATTTGGGGACTTTATTCCATGGCCTCATTATATAGCTAATCTGTGGCATCTTTTTCGTGCATGCATTTTATTTCATATCTGGAAAGCTCGCAATGCCTTTATTTTCAAACATGATCTTACAGTTATAACTTTTCTACTAATGACAAGGTGATTATTATGTCTACTGTGTGATCATTAGATTCAAGCTTAGGCTGCTAAAGTCGCTTTGGAATTTGCACACCTTTAGGAGCTACTGGATCACTGGGGGAGTGTGCCATGCACTATGAGCCACGTGCCACTTGATCCGCCGCTGCCACCACCTCGAATTTTACCTCCCCGATGGCCACTTGTTGTTAACACACGTCGGAGGAGCCGCATCGCGTAGCCACTACTCTTCCTCCCCTCAGGACCGTGTCTACCCGTCTTCCTCTAGACCGGGCTGGAGTCCGCCCCCGAGGGGGAAAGGCATTGCCAACACTCCCTGGTGGGGCTCTCCGCCACCTGGCGATGAACACACTTGCAGGATCTCCACCACCTGGGTGGGGTATTATGGTGCCTCTTCAAATGCGGTTTCTTGAGCAGGAAGGGCTGGGAAGTGGATCCATCGTCGGCTGAGCCTTCTAGCAGAGCCTTCATCCCTCCCCAAGATGATCCTCCCCCTCCTCCTGGTGCGGCAACGACGTGTGCTTAATGTTTTCTGTTTGGTTAGTTATTTCTTATTGCCCTTTGGGCGTGCTCTTGTAAAGCCCTCGTGGGTTTTGTGTTTGGTGTACTTTTGTTGCCTTCGTGGCGTTTTGTGGGACCATGAGTTGTTCGGTCACCCCTACTATGTAACTCTCCTTTAAATTAATATAAAGGTTAGTTAAAACCATGGTGGGCCTATGAGTGTTTGTACTCTTGCGTGTGAATCTTGGCTATCCACTTTGCATTCTGTAGCAACGACCTCGAATTGATTGTAGCCATCCACATGTTTATAGGTTGTGTGGTGTTTTTTTATTGAAGTGGGTTCAACAGTTGTATCTGCAGCAGTGTGTCGTGGCCCTTTTTTTGGTTATATATAGTCGTGACCCATTTTATTTTATTTTTTAATTATAAATGGCCGTCACCATAGGCCGTAGGAATTTTTTGTTTAATATAAAATATAAAATATTAATGTATATATTATATATTATATCTTTTATATTAAATAAAAAATTCCTACGACCTATGGTATATTGATGCACTAAAATTAGTAGGAACTTGACAAGGTCATAACTTGTTCTCCGGGTGTTCGATTGGGTTTGATTTTTTTTGAAACCACCTGTTTCGATGAGACGAACGCACTAGTCAATAAACCCTACCAGTTGGAGCATGTTTAGGCACACTTTTAGGACCGAATTCCACCATATGAGGGCTAAAAAAATTAGGATTTAATTTGTAATTCGGTTTTTTTCCTATTTTAGGGAATTAGCTAATGTTAGTCTGTTAGATGCAATGTGAGTTGGAAATTTTGGAAATTCCTATAATTTAGGCATGTAGAATATGCATGACAATTTTTGTGCCCGTACGAATAAGCATGTGAACTTGCTAAGAATAGCAGGTTCTAGTAAACTGCTAAAAATAGTAATTTCCGACCAACTAGAGTAGATTTAGTCAGAGTTAGCTAGATTTTTACTTGGACAACTCGAGTTGGGAGTTATTTTCCATATTTAGGAAACATTGTAATTCATTATTTGAATAATGAAGAAGGAGATCTATTTTCTTTTGGAGTTCATTTTATTTGCAGTATATCTGAGTGTGTTCTTAATTTTGGCTACATTATCTTGTATCAGAGCTGGTTCAAAGTATTGAATCTTGGAAAAAAATGGCAGGAAGAGGAAGAGGAAGAGGAGGCAGTATTGCCCAGATGAATAGAAATATGCAGGATATGTAGAGACAAGTCGCTGCGCTTGCTGCAAATGATAACCCAAAGAGGAAATCAAGGTGGAGATGACACAGATGAAGAAGAAGTTTGTGAAGAGGAGGAAACACAAGCACCATCATTAGCTTTTGAAGAAAGGATGCTTCGAGCATTAGAAGGCAAGAATTATGGGATAAGACTTGATGTTTCAGAGTATGGTGGTAGTCTAAAACCAGAGGAGCTAATAGACTGGTTGACTAGCATGGGAAATTTTTTTCAGTGGAAGGCTATGTCAGAAGAAAAGAAGGTCAAATTTTCATGCATGAAATTGAAAGGTCACGCTATGTTATGGTGGGATTCACCTACAGAAAGAGTGGTCAAGAAAGGGGAAAGAAATAATTAGGATGTGGAGTAAGATGGAGAAGAAGCTAAAAGGATAAATTTCTCCCTGTGGATTATGCACAAACCCTTTTACAGGAGGTTTCAGAATCTCAGACAGAACTTACAAACAGTGCAAGAATACATAGATGAGTTCTATACAAGTTGTCCATTCATGTAGAGCATGAAGAAACTAAGGAACAAATGGCTGCGAGGTATGTTAATGGATTAAAATTTTTCTATTCAAGATGAGATAAGTATGCATAGGATTAAAAGGATTGAGGATGCCTATCAATTAGCCTTAAAGGCTGAGGAAAAACAAAATTCGTCAAAGTTTTAGGAGATCACCTGGAATTGAATAGGGGGGCCTCATCTTCCTTTCGGGGGCATGAGCTAGATTTCAGCCAAGGTAGGGGAGAATCATCTTGTGGATTGGAAGAAAGCAAGAGGATACGTGATAAGATTCCCTAGAATCAACAAAGAGACAGAGGATTTTCTAAGGGTAGAGGATATGCTGGCGATAGAGGATGGGAGGCTCCACGAAGACCACTTGTTTGTTACATATGTGGTGAAGAAGGGCATCATGGCTTTTGAATGCCCACATTACTTATACACATGACAAAAGGACAAGGAAAATGCTCCAAGAGTAAATCATTGTTGAAGCTGAGCAAGTAGAAGATGGACAGGACCTCAGAAATTCTAGCAGATGTTGGAGAAACTCTGATGATCAAGAGGATGAGGATTGCTCTGAGAAAGGAGGTCAAGGGGGATGCATGGCTACGTACAAATATTTTCAGAACAAGATGCACTTCAGGAGGAAAGGTATGTAATGTTATTATTGATGGTGGTAGTTGTGAGAACATGGTTTCAAATGAGATGGTCGATAAATTGGGTTTGCATTGTGAGAAGAATCCTAACCCTTATCGTATTGCATGGTTTAAGAAGGGTAATGAAGTTACTGTTGATAAGAGATGTTTAATAAGCTTTTCTATTGGGAACAGTTATAACGATGAGATTTTGTGTGATGTTATTCCTATGGATGCATGTCATATGCCATTAGGAAGACCATGGCAATTTGATAGAAAAGTTATTCATGATGGGGGAAAAAATACTTATACTTTCTGGAAGGATGGCACAAAAATAGTTTTTATACCTCTTAAGGAAGAGGGGAATGCTGAAAATATGCTTTCTACAAAAGAATTTGTGAAGGAGGCAAATGCAACTAGGTTTTGTTATGCATTGGTCGCAAATAAGGATGAACCTGAAAGTGCATGAATACCAGTAGAAGCAGTATAATTAATAGAAGAATTTTTTGATGTTATTCCTAATGAGCTATCAGATGGATTACCATCCAATAGAGATATTCAACACCATATTGATTTGATCCCAGGGTCTTCACTCCCAAATCAAGCGGCTTATAGGACGAGTTCGACATTGCATGCAAAATTGAATAAGCAAGTGGCATAGCTCGTGAGGATGGGGGTAGTAAGGGAGAACATGAGTCCATGTGCAACCCCAGATTTATTAAATCCAAAGAAGGATGGAACATAGAGAATGTGCATGGATAACAGAGAAATCAACAAAATTACAATCAAGTATAGGTTCCCAATACCTTGCCTTGATGATATGATGGATGTGCTTGTTGGATCTAGGTATTTCAAAAATATTAATCTTCAAAGTGGTTACCATCATATTCAAATTAGAGAGGGAGATGAGTATAAAACAACATTCAAGACAAGTAATGGATTATATGAGTGGATGGTGATGCCATTCAGGTTATCTAATGCACCTAACACTTTTATGAGGTTGATGAACACTATGCTACGGGAGTACAATGGTAAGTTTGTTGTGGTTTATTTTGATGATATCTTGATTTTCAGTAAAAATAAAGAAGAGCATTTAAGGCATCTGAGGGTGATATTTGAAGCGTTAATGAAATATAATCTCTATGCAAATATGAAGAAGTGCATGTTTATGCAAGAGAGTTTGGTATTTTTGGGTTTTATTATTTCAGCAGATGGGGTACAAATGGACTTCGAGAAGATAAAAGCAAGTATTGAATGACCTACTCCATAGAGTATAACAAAGGTAAGAAGCTTTCATGGTTTAACAAAATTTTATAGAAAGTTTATTAAAAGTTTCAGCAGTACTGTAGCACCTATAACAAATTGCAAAAAAGGAAGAGAGTTTTTGTGGACAAAGGCAGTTGAGGATAGCTTTTAGTTCTTGAAGAAGAAGGTGACAAAGGCACCTATTTTAGCACTGTTAGATTTTTATAAAGTATTTGAGGTTGATTGTGATGTCTCACATGTGGGTATCAGTGTTGTCCTAAGTCAAGGTGGAAAGCCAAAGGATTTCCTTAGTGAGAAACTCAATGAGGTAAGAAAGAACTACTCTACTTATGATGTGGAATTTTATGCAATTATATAAGCATTGAGGCATTGGAGGCATTACTTAGTGCATAAGGAGTTTGTGTTATTTATAGACCACATAGCCCTAAAATATGTGAATACACAAAATAAGTTGAATAATAGGCATGTAAAGTGGGTATAATTTTTGTAGGGTTATACTTTTTCTCTAAAGCGTAAATCAAGAAAACAGAATCAAGTTGCGGATGCATTGAGTAGGCATGTGACTCTATTTACAATTATGGAAAATGAGGTGGTTGGTTTTGAAGAAATAAAGGATTTGTATTCTTTTGATCATGATTTCAATAATATTGTTGAAAAATTAAGTCATCCATTGTTAGACAATGCAGGTGATTTACAGGATGAGTACCTTTTATAGGATGGCTATCTATTCAAGGGACACCAACTATGTATTCCAGTTGGGTCTATGAGAGATAATATTATGAAAGAGCTGTATAATAGAGGATTGGGTGGGAATTTTGGTAAGGATAAGATGATAGCCTTGGTAGTAGAGAAATACTATTGACCAAAGATGAAAAGAGATGTGATAATATATGTGGAGAGGTGTCGAATTTTCCAAGTCTCAAAAGGCCATGCACATAATACAAGGTTGTATATACCGTTGTCTGTTCCCAAAGGGCCATGAATAGATTTGAGTATGGATTTAATTTTGGGATTACCAAAAACACAATGAGGTAATGGCTCAATTTTTGTGGTTGTTGATCGGTTTTCTAAGATGGTTCATTTTATTTCTTGCAAGAAAACTAGTGATGCGACAAGAGTAGCATATTTGTTTTTCAAAGAAGTTGTTCATTTGCATGTTGTTTCAAAAACCATTACTTTAGATAGGGACAAAAGGTTCTTAAGTAAATTCTGGAGGAATTTCTGGAAGAAGTTGGGAACTAAACTACATTTCAGCAGTGTCTATCATTCTCAGATTGATGGGAAAATAAAGGTGGTAAATATGAGTTTGGGAAACCTGTTAAGGTGCATAGTTGGGGAATAACCAAAACAATGGGACTTAGCATTACCACAAGCTGAGTTTTCTTATAAAAAATTCGTAAATAGATCCAAAGGAAAGTCTCCATTTTCTATTGTGTATGGAAGTAATCCAAATGTGGTGTTAGATTTGGTACAACTCCCAGTTGATGACAAAGTCAGTGATGATGTAGAAGCATTTTCCAAACATATATAACAATTATAGGAAGAAGTGCAGAAGAAGTTGTAGAACAGTAATGAGAAGTATAAGGAAATAACAGATGTGCACAGATGGAGAAAGGTATTTACAGTGGGTGAGTATGCTATGGTAAACCTGCGAAAGGAAAGGTTTCCAAAAGGAATCTATAACAAGTTGAAGTACAAAAAGATTGGTCCTTGCAAAATCATGAGAAAAATAAACGATAATGCTTATGAGGTAGAATTGCCAGGGAATTTTGATATTTCTCCAGTGTTTAATGTTTCAGAATTATATTATTTTCATGGGGATGGTGTAGAAGGGATTTTGTTGATGAAGTAGTAGATTGGAGGCAACAAGTTCCCGTGAAGAATAAATAAGAAGTGGATCAAATTATAGACAAGAAAATAGCACACACGTGACATGGGAAATACAAAAAATATTTGGTGCATTGGAAAGGATTGGAACAAGAGGACAATACATGGGTCATAGAGTGGGAGATTAAGAAGATGGATGCAGATAAATGGCAGAACTTTGAAGAAGACAACTTGCAGGAGCTGTGTTTTTTCAAGAAGGGGAGAATGATACGCTAAAATTAGTAGGAACTTGACAAGGTCATAACTTGTGCTCCGGGTGTTGGATTGGGTCCTTTTTTTTTAACCACTTGTTTCAACAAGATGAACGTACTATTCTATTTACCCTTCTAGTTGAAGCATGTTTCGGCATATTTTTGGGCCCAAATTCCACCATATGAGGGCTGAAAATTAGCATTTAATTTGGAATTCAGTTTTTTCCTATTTTAGGGCATTAGTTAATGTTAATCTCTCAGATGCATTGTGAGTTGGAAATTCCTCTAATATAGGCATGTAGAAGATGAGTGGAAATTCCCGTGCTTGTACAAATAAGCATGTGAACTTACTAAGAATAACATGTTCTAGTAAACTGCTAAAAATAGTAATTTCCACCACCTAGAGTAGATGTAGTCAAAGTTAGTTAGAGTTTGCTTGGCAACTCAAGTTGGGAGCTATTTTCCTATTTAGGAAATATTGTAATTCATGATTCAATAATGAAGAAGGAGATCTATTTTCTTTTGGAGTTCAAATTATTTGCACTATATTGAGTGTGTTGAGATTTTGGCTACATTATATATATATATATATATATATATATATATATATATATATATATATAATATATCATATAGTATATATTGTTTTTATTAATAATGCGGTTTGAACTTTTTGAATTGTTTATTTTATTCACACACACATACAATAAATTATATTTGTATTATAATTATATTTTAAATATTTTTGTTAATAATAAGGTTTGTATATTTTTAATCCAAAATATTTGGTGACATGAAACAAACAAATAATACATTTGATTGATGAATAAAATCTAACTTTTTTTAGTATATCCACTTGTTCGAGGGCCTCAGTTATTGATGGTTTTTCACATACAACCTATAATTACTTGATTTTACAACTGGTAAAGGAGGATACAAATTGGTACAAGAAACATGCACTTTGGTTGGGTTTTAAAATGCATCCTCTTTGCGAGATTGAAATGCTTAAATGGAGCACAAATAACATATAGTATTTGGGTAGGAACATTTCGATCCATGGAATGAGTGTGGGACATGTAGGTATTTAATTCACACATTTTGATTTTCAACATTCCATTCATGTTTGCATCTTATCTATTGAAATAAAAAATGTTCAATTGAAAACCTTGATGTCATGAAATAGTAAGAAAACAAAGCTTAATACAAAGATAAAATCTACATGTCAGTTGCACTCATGCGAAGAGTGCAAAAAAGATCAAAACTATAAAGTGGAGTGCAGATATATGAGCTTTGGAATAGATATAGTGCATGCAAGTATGTAATCTCCATAATTTAATTTCTAAATTTCCATTCATATATTCATCTTAACTAACAAATTAAATTTCATCCAATTGATGACCTTGAAGTTGAAAAAAACTATGAGCGAAAGATAATTTCTCTGATACGACTATTTGTTGGGCGAACTCAATTATCAATGATCATTCATGTACCTATTTCTTCTTTGTAATTACTTGAGCTTAAAAATGAAAAGGGGGCCTACAAAGTTATACATGATGCAAGAGGTGTGGTTTGGTCTTGTACCTTTGACCTTTTGAATGTTCCTTTTTTTGGTCCCTTAAAGCGCCATTCACACTCATGTCAATAATGCATGTGAGATTGAGATGAAAAAGTGGAACACGAATAACATATATTATTTGGGTAAGAATAATCTAAGCCATGGAGTAGGTGTGGGACATGTGGGTATTTACTTCCCATGTTTTTATTTCCATAATTCCATTCACATCTTTCCCTTATCTAAAAAATTAAAAAACACTCAATTGAAACCCTTGAAATTGCAAATAAAATATAACAGAGCCAATTTTATGGCAGCCACTATGTTGTTGCTACTAGACATGCCCCGAAACATGCTGAAAACTCTTTATCTTATCTTGACCATTGAATATTTTGAAAATATGAACCGACATCTCTTTGTTACGTGTTGATAATGAACGCATTGCAATAAATCATGATCCCTGTAAAATGTGGAACCACAATATGTGGAAATCCCTTCTACAGATAACTTGTACCTACACGAATCCCTTTGTTCATAGTCCCTTATACAGAAATGTACTTCTTCTACGTTTGGAATGCATGTGGTCAATCCTCCTATCTCACTTACATGAGAAAGAAATCTGGACCTCATAATAACTATAGCAAGTGTTATATGAATACTACCCTTTCTTGGTCGGGCGTACATAATTTTTTTTCATACATCAATTTTTCATGCGCCCACTTGTAAAGCCTTATAATCCTTAGCTTTAGATCATCCCAATTAGTATGTCATTTCATGCTTCTTCTTACTATCTTGGGTCTTTCCTGCATGCACCAAAGCACATGCACCTTCTTGTCAACAATAATTTGGCTACGCCTAACATCTATATAGTGTGCCAATAAATCAAATTATCCTCATTTTCTAGCTACCCACTGTCCGGTAATCTATAGGCTTACACAAGATGGTTAGTCTGGAATATCATTCGCTACCCCATAAAATCTGACATGTATCTACTTGTGTCAACAGTGCTTTTCATGTGCCATTTTATTTAAATTTAGTGGTGCATGTTGAATATGCCTTTACTTCATCTATATTTACGCACGTCTACACTTTCTACTTATCAAAATCCTTTGAGATATAATTTTAGCGTAATTTATTCTATATACCTGCCATATCTTTTGGTATGTTGTTTTACACATATATAACATCATAGACTTCATGTTGTGACATGATTCTGTAATTATATTTCTGGGTAAGAGGTCAATTTCATTATTTCTACTAGATTTTGTGTATAACTTGATATCTTAATAAATTGGCATCCACCTATGTGGGTGTGGATTCATCCAGCTGTGTCCTCATGAACTAACCTTTATTTTCATACATGTTTATTTTCATTAATATATGCTTTTTCCTCCCTCCTCACTCTCTCCAGATCTGCTAATCCAAGAGTTTACTCTTTGCTAAAAAATTTACTTGTGAAATATTTTTAGGGTTTAATTCTGACTATTTTTTCTCAACTGATACTTTGCATATGTTAGCTTGATCACATTGCATAACCCCTTAAAGAAGGAACCATGGCTTGAATATTATATACTGTTCCATGTTTTCTCCTTTGGAACTACCATCTGGTACCCCTACAACAAGTATACACTTTTCTATCCAATAGTTAACTATAATCCCTTTATGTTACCATAATAGCACAGCCAGGCCCTCTACGTAGTAAATTTACTTCACTAGGATTGCAGCCGCTTTCCCTGTGCCATATTTAGGATTTTAGTAAGACCTCACAGCTCATATGTTGCTTCATGACATATACTTGTGATTTATGGTCGCTACACCTGTGTCTGTGCAGTACCAACTAATATTTGTTCATACAGTGCAAAAGCTTAGTAAGTCGCATAAGAGCGCATCCATATGTATTAGGTGACTACTATTATTCATCTTATGCAGTCCCTCCATGTGAATCACTTCACATTTTATATATTAACTTACATAATATCCCCTATCTTACACAAGCCTTAAATGCGCAACTTTATGAGTGCACGTTTCGATTTAGTTTCTTGCAACATGAAAGTATTTTATGCACCTTGGGTAAATAATGTTCCTATTTAAAAATTAGAGTGTAGATTAGATGCGCCCTTTATAAAATTTGAAATTATCCCATATGGCACAGTTCTTACTTATGCTTACAATAACAAAGAATTTAGTCTGCAACATCCATACGCCATGCGCCCTTTGGAACTGATTTATCCCCTGCAGCATCCCTTTCCTATGCACCTTATTATTTAGCCCTATTAACCTGCAGTATTCATGCGCCCTATAGGCCTTAAAATCACTAACTTCATATCATCTGTACAAACTATGCACTAAATAGTCAAGATCTCCGATAGCTAATATGGCTATGATAATATGCATATGGTGAGAAACTATCTACATTCTATGCATATCTAGCAACTAAGTTCAAATAGAACATATGTCATCTATTAAATGCAAGTACATTCCAATCAAATAGCTAAAGGGTAAATGCCATGCTGACAATAAGAATATATTAAATTTAAAATTTATCAGATGTTTGTAAACAATGCCCGAGTCCCAACTGGAGCTGTGACCTTGACTTCAGAGAATTAAAATCTGGGTCATATTTACATGTTACTAGATTTCTGGGCCAGAACAGTGACCGGTCACAAGAAGTCAAGGGATGGACCAACATCGGTCAGGACAGTGCACTGACATCAGTGCCGGTAAGGGATCCCAGTTAGCATCGGTAAACCACGAGTTTGTGATGGTGATTTTATTCTTTAATGAGAACATAAGACATAAGATATGTCCATTTTTAGAAGGGTGAGGTTATTAATTTTAAAAGCATCAGTTGCTTGCCCGGCAAATAGATATATATGCATGGCATTCCTCATCACCGGCAGGTTATGAGCCGAAAAAAATAATGATTTTTTGCATGTTAGTTTTCTTGGATGAGCAATGAAGATCAGTACCTGCAGCTGAGGAACGACGTTTATCTGAACATCAAAAAAGAGGTGACTCAGTGGCCACAAGAAACATATCATCGCATTGTACTTTCCAATGTAAAGAATTGAATAATATAATCAGTCGTTTCTTAGTGGATGTAGCCCACATTGGGCTTCCTGAACACGCATTATTTTCACTGGTGTTATGCTTACGGTACCTTGTTTATTTTATCTTATGGCTTATCTACCACGATTCATTGGTTTTAGTGGGATTTATTTGATATTAGCATTTGTACAACATTTTTAGCATGGTTTAACAACTTAGCACAACATGGTAGGTTCTAGATGAATTTTTTTGAGGTTTTTGCTGCAACTTTAGATAGGAATTTACTCACAGAGGGTTTTTTTATTGAGATGCGGAGTTAGAGCCCCAATGGCAAAATCTAGTAAATACTGAGTAGAGAAATTTGAAGCTAGAAAATAATTATCCCCCAATTTATGAAGATGCATGTGGATGGATTATTCTGTATCAAAAATCATTTGTTCATGTTGTTAGATCGAGCATGGACTCACGGCCGAATGACGCAAGAGCATTGATATCAGCTATTGAGAAGGTTATTGAAAAACAGGCCCTGTTGGGACTCTATTCCCCAGATTGATCCTAACAGCATCAGTAGCAGTCAAATTCTTAGGGGACACCGACGTAAACTGCCATGATATGCCGGTTGATGCCCAATGTTTATCAAATTTGTAGCTGTCGAAGCTAGCTTAGTGCCTACGATGATAAATGTCTTATTTGATGAAAAAATTGTTTAACTCCTTTCCCCCTCATAGTATGTAAGTATACATGGATCTCACTCATCATAAGGTGAAAGAATGATGTTTACGGATCTAGAGCTACTGAATCTGATTACATAACTTCCCAGTAAGGCCCAATTTCGACCCGAGAAATTGTTTTCTTAGTGCCAAGAACACGACCCGATCCTTATCCCCTCTTTTCGAAGATAGTTTAGATCAACATATGATAATGAGTTGTTGAGCTCAGGAGGACAGATGAGTCCCGCTTGGCCTAAAGGTTTGAAATTGGATCCATGTACAGGTTAGCCATCATCCCCAATGAGGAAATACGTAGGAAAACCTCACTGAGCAAGAATCATTTGGAAACAATTTTATCTATAGAAATAAGTGGGTACGATATAAGGACTTTTACAATCATCGAGCAAGAACCAATGCACCTCAGATCAAATTCAAGACATGGCAGATCTAGGAAACTCTGCGCAGTACAGAGATTAATTTTTTTGGAATTGCTGGATAAAGCGGGCTCATGTACCTCGGAGGTCGATTGGTCACAACCTCTCCATTGGCCAACGCACCTCCTCAGGCTAATACAACAGACAAAGGGTAAAGGAAAAGGCAAAGAGGGTGAATCCAGCTCCACCCAAGAGGAAGCTCTTGAAATTCCTCCTTCCGCTACACCCAAAGAAGTTATAACTCTGGCTTCTCCAGAGAAAGAAACAGCGGAAGATGTTCTGATAGGCACATCCACTCAGGATGTCACCACTGCTACAAATATTGAGGTCCCTTCTATCCCTTCTCCCTCTCCTCCTTCCCCTCCTCGAGTGACCCAAGCGACCATTCCTTTGGTCGTGTCCTCTCCCCCGTCTTCTACTGTTCCTCCTGCTTCTTCGTCCATCTTCTCTTCTCTCGCGGACTTGTCCCCCTCCATTTCTTCCCTCATATTTGAGCTCCATTCCCTTCCTATGTCTTCCTCCCCTACAGTACCCCTTCCTCCCGTGAGCACTTCCTCGGCCTCCCTCTCGATGCCGCCTCCAAGTGTCTCCACGTTTTTCCCTTCTACTACTGCATCTGCCCCCTTCTCTGTTTCTGGTCCTTCTCCCATAAGTCCAGCCTGGATCTCCCAGTACCTGAGTCAGCAGAAAAGGAAAGTTCCCATTGCTCCGATGGACTTCTCCATAATCCCGTCAAAAGGGGCAAAGAAGCAGAAGCCCATAACCCACTTCTCTCAGAGTGCTTTGGGAGAGAGGGCAATGGAGATCGCATACCCCAATCCTCTGAAGGATAAAAAGGATCTGTCTTCGATAGATTACACAGTGACTCAAGTCACAATGGGGACGTCTTCTGAAATCCTTCAAGGAGAGGCACCTATCTGTAGTTGACGCCCTCTGTAAGAAGCTTCAAGAAGAAAAGAAGAGAAAAGGCTACTGAAAGAGCAAAATAAACATCTGCTCCACACCTTACAGAAGATGGGCAGTGCACCTCCCACAACTGCCGCCGAAACTCCTTGAACCTCTGAGTTAGGATAAAATTAATGAATATGCAAAGATCGGCAAGCAGGGTATGGCATTTTCTACCTAGAGGAACCAAATCCTCAAGGACAGTGAATGAAGTGATCGCCAATTTAACCGATTTGTATCTGAACATCAACAAGGCGAACAAAGAACTCCAGGCATTAGCAAGACCCATATCTGAAGAGTTGGACCATGCTAGGCTGCAGTGTGAGACCTTTCAAAGAATGTTCGACTATTCAGTCAAAGATCTGGTCAAGTTCGGCATTTTTGGTCACCCCAAGGCCCTCAATAAAATCCCCACTCTGGATTACCAGATGGATCAACTAGAATTCATTCCTCGAAAAGATTGATAAGGTAAAGGAAGAAGCCCTAGACGTAATACATCAGATGGAACAAATTGTTCTAACAATGTCTCCAGGAATGCTTACTCCTTCTTTCTCCTTAAGGAAGGTTGACGAAACCATCCAGATCTTCAAGGAGAGTGTTTCGCAAGGGCTGGGGCCAGAGGTCACTTTTGACGCAGAATCGATCAATAACCTGCTAGCCTGTCAGGAATTCATCGGGTTCTTAATAAAAGCAAAGAATGAGTATTCCAAACTCCTATAGAAGCTCACAGATGAGTGGGAGACTTGCGAGGCTATCAGTGAGTGACACAAGGATCCTTCCCAAGATCAATTAGAGCCCATGATCAGCAAGTTCATGGAATACCATGTCCAATTCCACATCTTGTCACCTGAGCAGCAGCAAGAGCAGGATATCCCCTTTCAGTCGCGGGACGACGACGATGAATAATTTCTCTCTCTTCTTGGACTTTCTTTTTGTAATGTCTAAAGTATGTTCACACAAATAATGACATCATCCATGTTGCACCATGGGATGATGTCATCCATCAAGTTGTCAAAAGTCAACATGACTTTGAGATATTTTGTATTTTTTTGTAAATAGGTGGTTGGTTCCTTTTTTCCTTCCTTCTTCTCCTTCTTCTATATATACTCGAATACTTGTTGTATTGGAGAGATGGATATCTTTCAGATGAAAAATAGAAGTGAGAAGAAAAGACTTTGAGCTTTTTGTAACAGAAAGAAATATTAATACAATATTTAGACTTTGTGCTGAATACATGTGTTATATGCATTAGATCTTTCTTACGTCAGATCTGTGTGTTTATTCTGTTGGATTTACTTCTATTTTATTGTCATTTATTCATCAGTAATGCTTTGTTCATATATGCAAGTAGGTTCGGCTCTGTTTACTACCATCCCAAAACATAGACCCTCTGACCTTTCTACTTTGGAATTCATTTCTTTTCTCCCTTCGGACCTGATCTTTCTTCATCCTCTCTTTCATTCCTTTCTTTCCGCAGTCGGAAACACCCCTACTGGGATGAGATCCCAAACCCCCGAAGGTAGAATATTGTGAAACTTTCACAGATTCCTACTGGTAGAATAGCAATAAACCAGTTTCACTTTGCTGACTCAAAGAGGGGTTATGCCCTACACACTGTTGGCTCGTTTATCCATAAATCTGCCCAATCGACAGATTTTCAAACCAACATTTTTTGGGCGACTTCGCTGGGGATCGAACAGATCTATCAGATCTATGATGGTGGTATGATAAAAAAATCAAGAAAAATCAGAAGAATCACTATCTGTTTGCAAACTTTAACTTTTTGTTAAAAAATCCAAAATTTTACAAAAGTTCTCTAAATCGAAAATTTTCTTCTGAGATCCATAGATCTGACCTAGTTGGAGATCTTTAGTTCGCTGAGTTTTTATAAAAATTTGTATTTTTCCGTAGATCTGAGTTTTTGACTGTTTACCAAAATTTTCAAACTCTTTGAAAAAGTCAACTTTAGATCTGAAAATCAGCTTACTAATCTTCACTATTATTTTATCCTCGTTGTTCTTTGTCATTAACCGCAATTGGTTTTCAGAAGAGGATAATTTTTAAATATTCATAAAAGTACATGCTGCTGGTTTTTGTCAGAAAAACCAGAAAAATAGCAAGTATAAGTAAAAAGAAATTTTAAATCTGCTCCACAACATCACAGATCTAGAAGGTACGCTGAATTTGATCCTACTTTCGACCTGCTTCGAAGGCACAATTTCAGTGTAACACCGGCGCGTTTTTCTTTGCTAAGTTCAGCTGACCGGTCATCCAGGAGTGCCTCACCTCCACGAAGGAAGCATCTCTCATTAGGAACCTCCACATCCCTTTGTAGTGCCTTACTACTTAGTGGAACTGTGTTTCTAGCCCGTGTTCTTTTTCATCTTTCTAGATGGCGGTACCATGGGGAAACGCTATGGGTCCTCTGGCTTTGCCACATCCTGTTTATTCGCTCCCACATGGAAACTGAAAGAATTTTCCCAAATTTGACGGGAGCAGGAACCAAAGCATGGATTCGCACATATCTGCATTCATCATGTCATGCAGTATCCTGGATGCAACTCATGAAGATGTGTCGGTTCACCTTTTTCTTGAAACTTTGCAAGGGCCCGCAGTAGAATGGTTTCAGCATTTGCCAGCCAGATCTATTACTAGTTGGGCCACCTTGCGGGCTGCTTTTGAAGATAGGTACAAGCCTTCAGAAGATGCATTTGCATTGTTATCATAGATCACTCACCTGAAGAAGGAGGCTAATGAGACCATGCATGATTTTATCGCCAGGTTCAATGCATTAATCAACCGTGTCCCTGTTGCCATGCTTCTAACACCGGAAAATCAGAAGTGTTTCTTCGTGAACGCTATGAGTTCGAGAGTAAGTTTCTTACTCCTGTAAGAACAAGTGGCCACCTTGATTCTCACCCAGGCCACTGCCATCCGCATTGAAGATAATTTGATAATATCTAGAGAATTAAAAAGGGAACCATCCAAGCCTAAATCTTCGGGCCCTTCTCCCACTACTTCGTCTGATCCGGCATTTCAAAAGATGGCGAATGACTTACTTGCATTAAAGAAGCAGTTAGCCCAAGCTTCTCCTGGTTCCTCATACCGGGATATTCCACGAAAGAATTTCATTTCCAACAATGTTTCACAAAGGCCACGCTTACCCACAACTACTCCATGGTTGGCACTTGAGGCTCCTCCGGTCAATGCTTTAGCTGAAATTGAAGAAGAGGAGCAAGATTACAAAGAACCTTCGTCCCAAGGTGAAGATGATCAAGAGGTCGGTGAACCGACTGGCGACTCTACTATCGGGTATATGGAATTTGATGAGGATGAATCTGATGAAGAAGAGGATACACAGGGCTATGCAAGTGGACAATCATATGCTGTTTTTACCAGCTTACAAGGAAAAGAAGCAGAGGTCACTGTACATGTGCAGAAGGAGAAGGCCGTGTCAAACGTGCCTCCAACCTTTGCTAAAAGAGGTAATCCTCTTCCTACTCAACTCCCTGTTAAGTCTTTTACAAGGAAATCTTTTCCCCCCATCTCTCCTCCAAATCAACCTTCTTCTATTCCCATAAAGACCAATAATCCTACCCTACCATCACGAAGTGAGGGACTCATTCCTTCACCAGCGTAACCCTTAGCCACGTTTGACATCATAGATCATGCTAAGAAGACTAAGATCTAAATGTCTGATGCCGAATATCTTCAGTCAAATCCCGAATAGCTTGTAAGATTGACCAAGTATATTCAAAGTCAAGCTGTCATATCTCCCCAGGTTCCCCTAAAAGGAATCCTTTCCACTCCTCCTATATCCCACATAAATGTTGCCTCAACATCTGCATCAGGAAAGATAGAACCTTTCTATCTCCCCCTCCTAATCAATGGCCACAAGTTAAGTAACTGCATAATTGATTCTGGAGCTTCTAATAACGTCATGCCAGCAAAAGTCACCCATGCTTTGGGCCTCACCCTTACCAAGCCTTTCGGCCGATGTTATTCCTTGGAAACCAAGCAAGTTCCATTGATTGGTCAGATCAAAGACGCTCAGTTCGCATTTGCAGTATTCCCAGAGAAAAGAGTAAAGATGACCATCCTTGTTGCCGACATTCCAGCAGCCTACGAAATTTTGCTGGGAAGAAGTTTTTGCAACGAAGTTGGTGGGGAGATTCATATGGACTGGTCTAAGGCTAGGATCCTCATCAAAGGTGTAATGCAGACATTGGAGCCAGAATCACAAAATAAGTACCTGGTTACTAGCTCCAAGGACCCCAAAGCCCAAATTCTTTTCGAATCATCAGGAATGGGGAACTATTTCTTGTCTACCGATTCTAATGAAATGGTTGTTCTTGTCCAAGAAGAAGATCTTAACAAGATCTAGATTTTACAGTTTGATGGCAGTTGCACAACCAGTGGATGTGGCACCGGAGCCATGCTAATATCTCCCGAAGGGGAGGTTATTCCTCTCTCTTTCAAATTGTAGTTTTTCAATACAAATAATACTATTGAGTATGAATCTCTGCTACTTGGCATGCAAGCCGCAAAGGAAAGAGGGATCAAAAATCTGAAAGTACAAGGTGACGTAGAGCTATTCGTGAATCAAGTTAAGAGAATATATCAAGTGAAGAATAAGAGACTCAGGCATTACCACAATGCGGTGTGGGACAACATCGAAGAATTTGATGCTTTTTCAATAGAATCCATTCCAAGAGCTCAGAATGACATGGCTGATTCATTGGCCGTTTCAGCGTCCCTCATGCTCCCTCACCCAGGTTTGAAAATAGAAAAATACACCATTGAGGTGGTTTTCTGCCCAAGTGTGCCAGACAATTCTCAGCATTGACAAGTATTCAATGATGACAATCAACTCATTGCCTTTCTAGAAAAGGTGGAAAATTTCAAGGAATTACATTTTGAAGGATCCACTTCCACTTGCCGTGAATCAGTCATCGATCAAAAGGATGAATCCGAAGGGAATGATGACATTTGTCAGCTCAAAGGAAATAACATTCTGAAAGGCATGGTTTCTTTGGAGTGGTTATTTGACAGGCATGACCATTTTGTAAAAAAGAAAAGGTGAGATGATGCTAGCTCATCCCCAGAAACCGAGCCAATTAATTTAGGTTCGGTAGAACATCCGCAGTTTGTAAACATCAGAAAATGTTGCACACCTGAAGAAAAGCGGGAGTTTATCAAACTGATAAAGAAATACATGGATGTATTGGCATGGTCCTATGCTGATCTAAAGTATTTTAAGTCAAAGGACGTCCAGGATGACATCCCGTTGAAGGAGGACGTCAAAGCCTTTTTCCAGAAGCAGAGGCATTATAACCCTAAGATCTCAGGTACTATCCAAGCTAAAATTTAGAAAATGCTGAATACGAGGATCATTTTTCCTATCCATCATAGTACTTGGGTGGCGAACATTATGCCGGTGCGCAAGAAGAACAGTGAAATACGCATATGCGTAGATTTTCGAAACCTCAATCAGGCTTCCTTAAAAGACAACTACCCACTTCCCATAATGGATCAAGTTCTACAAGCGGTAACTAGATCAGAAATGTTGTCCATGCTTGATGGTTTTTCAGGCTACAATTAGATTGAAGTCTCACCTGAATACCAATTTAAAACAGCATTCACTACTCCCTGGGGCACGTTTGCCTACAACAGGATGCCTTTTGGTCTGACTAATGCTGGCGCCACTTTTCAGTGGGCCATGGACCTTGCATTTAAAGGTATGATGGGGAAGGTCATTGTGGTTTATCTGGATGACTTAACTGTGTTCTCTAAACAACAAAATGATCATTGTGATCATTTAGAGCAAGTATTGGCCAAGTTCTGAGAACATGGAATTTCCCTGAACCCGAAAAAGTTTGTTTTTGGAGTCACAGAAGGGAAGTTGTTGGGACATGTTGTTAGCAAGGAAGGAATGAAGATAGATACTGAAAGAGTTAAGGCTATTCATAGCCTCACTCTGCCTACAAGCAAGACTGGCGTTCATTATTTCTTCGGAAAGGTGAACTTTCTCAGGCACTTTGTTCTCGACTTTGCTTCGAAGACTCATCATATATTGGACATGATGAAAGGGTGACCAACTTTCCGATGGAGCGAGGAAGGGAAAAGGTTGTTTGAAGAAATAAAACCTTCTGTCGCTCACGCACCAGTCCTGGTATGTCCCGATTTCTCCAAAGATTTTATCATGTATAGCTATGCATCTGAGCATACTGTATCTGCCATCTTGATGCAAAAGAATTCTGAGGATGTTGAATCTCTGATTGCGTTCATGAGCTCTCCCCTCAAGCCTCATGAATTAAAAATGTCTCAGTTGGAAAAGCATGCCTTCGCCGTTGTCAAAGCAGTCAAAAACTTTAGGTAGTACATTTTAAATTCTCATACAATAGTACTGGTCCCTGACATGGCGGTCAAATCAATTCTAACTCAATAGGAGTTAGGAAGCTTGCGAGGAAATTGGATTGCAAAGCTCCAGGAGTACGATCTGGATATAAAACCAACTAAGTTGGTAAGGGGCAAGGGCCGATGTCAACTTATGGCTGAAAACAAAGATTCAGAAGACCCTGAGGAAAAGGATGATAGCACCAATGGAGCACAAAGCCAGCTGGAGAAAGCTCATTCACTGCCTCTGGTCCTATTTATCGCAACCAACGATGAGTGGTATTCCGATATTACTTTCTTCCTCACCTACGGCAAATGCCCAACTCACCTGACTACAAAGGAGAAGCACACTATAAAGCTCAGAGCACCCAAATATGTCATCTGGGATGACGGTTTATACAAACACGGGATAGATGGTGTCTTCTTGCGATGTGTCAACAAGCCACAGCAGGTGAAGTTACTTGAAAGTTTTCATAATTCAGCTTGTGAAGGCCATTTCTCCTCTTCCGTGATAGCACACAAGATCATCCGGGCTAGGTACTATTGGCCGACACTTTTCCAAGATACAGCCACCTGGGTAGCAAAATGTGAGCCTTACCAGCAGTTCGTCGGTAAGCCCAAGTTGGCTGCTTTTCCCCTCAGGCTGGTCATTGTCAATGAACCATTCAGGCAGTGGGGAATTGATTTTATCAGTGCACTCAATCCCCAATCGAGTGCCGGACATAGTTATGTCCTAACAGCAACAGATTACTTCACCAAGTGGGTGGAATCCATACCTGTCAAACATGCCACTTCTGAAGTTGTTTACAGTTTCATCAAAGAAAATATCATTGTCAGGTTTGGCATTCCAAACAAGATTGTTGTTGATAATGCTTCTAACTTCTCTTCACGGGAAGTTATTAGTTTTTCTACGAATATGGAATAACTTTGGCTCACGCCTCAGATTATTACCCTCAGGGAAATGGTCAGGTAGAATCCAGTAACAAAAACCTGGTGACCATCATACGAAAGCTAGTGGATGAGAATCAACAAATGTGGCACAAGTCCTTATATGATGCTTTGTGGGTAGATCACATTACTCCCAAGAGGTCTCTTGGCATGTCACCTTTTCAAGTGTTATATGGCACTGATGTCGAGCTTCCCATTTCCACTGAAATCCCTGCTCTGCGCTTGGCACGAGCAATTGAAGATGAAACTTTCCAAAATTCTCTTGAAAAGAGGATCATGTATCTAGCAGAGCTCAAAGAAAAGAGAGTAAGAGTGGTCGACAAGATCACCGAACATCAGAATCAAGTCAAGAGACTGTTTGATAAAAAAGCTAAGCAAAGAAACTTCCAGGTGGGAGACCTCGTCCTTTTGTGGGACAAATGAAGAGAGCCAAAAGGCATGCACAGAAAGTTTGATTCCCTATGGAGAGGGCCTTTCAAGATCAAGCAGCTCAATGGAGAGAATAGTTTCTATCTCTAATATCTGGATGGAACCGAACACCCACTTCCCTATAGCAGGCAACATCTGAAAATCTTCAGGAAGTAGAGCTTGCTCTCTTCTTTGTACAGTTTGCTTCAGTTGTGTGTTTGTTTTTGTCGTGTGTTTGTTTTCGTTGGTTGTGTGTTTCCCTTTCTGGTCTCCCTTATTTTTTACTCTGTTTCCCAATGGATAGGCACATGAGATATGGGATTCTCTACCCCTGAGGTTTTCTTAGGGATATTCCCCAGAAAGAACCAGTTGTTATCCCGTAAAATTGGCAAGGGAAATTTTATAGATAACCCTACCGAATTTTGTTCCGATCCCTCGTTAGGGACTCCTTTTGTTCGGAACGTTGCAAAATCCCTTTCCGGGAAATCTGGTTTTCCGAACTTAGCCATTTTTGGTCTTTTTTGGTCAGGCGCACATAATGACTATGCAACATCAAATGTTCATGCACCCCCTTTAAAGCCTTTGGCGCATGCTTTCTCGTGTCAACAGGAATTTTGATGTGCCTCACTATGTTGGGTCTTTCCTGCATGCGCCAAGGTGCATGCGCCTTCATGTCAACAAAACTTTTGCTGCACCACTTTTTGGTGCACCAAGGGTGCACATATCCTTATGTCAACACCACTTCCGGTGCGCCAAAGGTGCACATAACTTTGTGTTGGCAAGTGTTTTGGTGCACCAAGGGCGCATGTTTTCTTGTGTCGACAGTGCTTTTCATGCGCCACTTGAAAAATTTGGTGGCACATTTATTGCCACCTCACCTATATATAGGCGCGTCTGCACTGTCATTATCATCCGACACAAATCATGTGATTTTTCTCTGTACCTGCCAGCGCACCTACCCTGTCGTTTTCAAATCTCTTCGTGGACCCGTTTGTGCATTTCTTCGTTATATATCTAGGTAAGAGGTCCTCATTGCTTCTGTGTTTTGTGTTTTGTTCTTTCTTGGCTACTTGTGGGTGTGGATTTATAAGCTGTGAAATCATGAACTCCCCCCTCCTTGTTGTTTTTCTCTAAACATGCTTTTTCCTCCCCCCTCCCTCTTTCCAGATCTGCTGGTAAAGAGGAAACTCTGTCCTAAAAAATGGCTTGAAACCCTTTGTTTAAGCCTCTTCATCACCCAATGACCTTGCATAAGGAGTTTAAACACATGCAAAACCCCTCAGAGAAGGAATCATGGCTTGAAAAGAAGACTGTTATTTTTCTCCTTTGGCGCATCTGTTACCCCTGCAACATGATAAACAGGTGCGCCAATGGCGCACTTTCCCTTGCCTGTTACATAATGCACAGATGCGCCCTCACGGTGCACTTCCTTCACTTGTTGCAGTTGCTTTCCCTGTGCCCTACTGGCACACCAAACTCATATGTTGCATCATGAAAACTCGCGCCTTTGGTGCACCCTGTGTCTGTGCAACATCAACTAAATCTGTGCCAAGTGCAAAAGCTTTAAGCGGTGCAGGTGCATCCATTGTTACAACAACATCATGTTATGCATTCCTTCCATGCGCCATGCCAAGTTCCCTTTAGCACACAAAAGGCATATGTTACACAAGCCTTATATGCGCCTTTGGCACACTGAAGTTCCATGCAACATGAAAATTATATGCGCCTTGGGCGCATCCTGTTCCTGTGTAACATGAAGAATCCATGCGCCCTTTATAAAACGCATACATATGGCGCAGGCGCACTTGTGCTTACAATAACAAAGAATACAATCTGCAGTATCCATACGCCATTCACCCTTTGGAGCTGATTTATCCCCTGCAGCATCCCTTTCCTGTGTGCCTTATTATTTAGCCCTGTAACCTACAATATTCATGTGCCCTGCGCCCTGAGGCCTTAAAATCACTAACTCTTTCTTCAATTTCATCAGACAGCTGACATGGCTTTCTTGCATTGGGTTTCACTTCTTATTCTTGCAGATCAGCAACTAAGTTCAGAAGAACATATGTCAACATCAAGCAAGAAACCCATCAAATCTAAGGGTAAAGCCAAGCTCACAAAAGAAGAAATGAAGTATAAGTATCAGAGGGTCAAGATGCCCGAGTCCCAAGCAGAGTGTGACATGGACATCAGAGACTCAGGAACTGGGTCATATTGACATGGAATATTTCTGGGTCAGAACCCAGAGGGTCACAAGAAGTCCATGGATGGACAAACTGATGGGCGGTGCACTGAACTTTGCTGGAAGGATTCCAGTTAGCGCTGTAAACAATGAGTTTATGATGGTAGTGGCCTGGTGCTACAAAAAAGACACAAGATGTGTCCATGGTGAGAAGGGTGAGGTTATAATCAGCCTCACTACCCGGCACTTTGAGATAATGCTCGACATTCCTCATCACCGGCACTTTGTGGCCGTAAGCCAGGAAGATTGCATCAAAGCTTGGGACGACAATGAAGATCAGTGCATGCAGCTGATGAATAAGGTTTATCTGAAGAACAAAAAAGTGGTGACTCGGTGGCCACAAGTCATTCATCGCAGTGACTTTTCAGAGGAACTCAGTGACACAATCACGTTCCTGAGCAAAGTCTTTGGGCTTCCTGATGCCCATTATTTTCACATGTGGATGTTGCGGTACCTTGAAACAATGAACAAAAATATGCCCAATCAACGCTTTGAGTGGGCAGAAATCATAAGCAGCACAATCTCAAAGCAGCTACAACAACTTAACACAACGGGAAGGTTCTATATGAACTCCTACATGGTCTATGTTGTAGCTTCAGAAAGGGACTATCCAACTCTGATGCGATGCGGGGTTTGGCCCCAAGTTAAAATCTATGAATACTATCCAGAACTGAAGCTGGAAAATAGCATCCCCCAATTCACAAAGATCAATGATGCATTCTTCTACTTCATCATCTACTTGTTGAGGTCGAATATGACTCACGGTCGCATGAGCAAGAGCATAGTATCAGCTACTGAGAAGTGGGGGGCCCTGTTCACTCAATTCCCCACATTTACCTATCTAAGGGCAGTCAATTTCTTGGGGGAACCAACTAAACTGCCAAGATATGCCGGGCCCAAGTTGATCCTATTGGAGCTGTTGAGGTGGTTTATTACTTACCATGAGAAGTGTCTCAAGAGAAAGAATGGTGGAACCCCTTTCCCCCTCATAGTGGGTAGGTATACGTGTCTCACTCACCACAAGGCGAAAGACATGTTTGCGGAACTGGAGCTGCTGAATCTGAAACATAACTTCCCAGCAAGGCCCACCTTTGACCCGAGAAATTGTTTGCCTAGGGCCAAGCTCGACCCGTTCCACATCCCTCGGATCGAATGATATCTACATCGACATATATCATGAGGTTGAGCTCAGGAGGAAGGATCATTCCCGCTTGGCCTTAGCAGAAATCATCCAGTACAGGGTAGCCATCATCCCCAAAGGCTACCAAACTACTGAGCAAGAAGTGGATCAAGTGTATCTTGACACGAGTGGGGACGATTGGCCTTTCGCAGTTGATCGATAGAACCAAATCACCTCAGACAATTGAGGAGAGAGTCAAGGAAACTCTGCGCAGAACAGAGCATTGGTGCCGAATGAATGGGCTCATCTACCTCGGGGTCAATTTCACAACCTCTCCATTGGGCAACGCACCTCCTTAGGCTAAACAGTAGCCAAATGGGAAAGGAAAAGGCAAAGAGGGTGAATCCAGCTCCACCCAAGAGGAAGCTCCTGAAAGTCCTCCTTCCACTACACCCGAAGAAGTTATAACTCTGGCTTCTCCAGAGAAAGAAACAGCGGAAGATGTTCCGATAGGCACATCCACTCAGGATGTCACCACTGCTACAACATATTGAGGTCCAAGTCCCTTCTGTCCCTTCTCCCTCTCCTCTTTCCCCTCCTCGAGTGACCCAAGCGACCATTCCTTTGGCCATGTCATCTCTCCCTTCTTCTACTGTTCCTCCTGCTTCTTCATCCATCTTCTCTTCTCTCATGGATCTATCCCCCTCCATTTCTTCCCTCATCTCTGAGCTCCCTTCCCTTCCTATGTCTTCCTCCCCTGCAGTATCTCTTCCTCCCGTGAACACTTCCTCGGCCTCCCTCTCGATGCCGCCTCCAAGTTTCTCCACGTTTTTCCCTTCTACTACTTCAGCTGCCCCCTTCTCTATTTCTGGTCCTTCTCCCATAAGTCCAGCCTGGATATCCCAGCACCTAAGTCAACAGAAAAGGAAAGTTCCCATCACACTGATGGACTTTTCCGTTATCCCATCAAAAGGAGCCAAGAAGAAAAATCCTATCACATGCTTCTCTCAGAGTGCTTTGGGAGAGAGGGTAATGGAGATCGCATACCCCAATCCTCTGAAGGATAAAAAGGATCTGTCTTCGACAGATTACACAGTGACTCAAGTCACAATGGGGACGTCTTCTGAAAGCCTTTAGGAAGAGGCCCTATCTGCAGTTGACGCCCTCTGTAAGAAGCTAAAAGAAGCAAAAGAAGAGAAAAGGCTACTGAAAGAGCAAAATAAACATCTGCTCCACGCCTTACAGAAGATGGGCAGTGCACCTCCCACAACTACGGCCGAAACTCCTAAACCTCTGAGTTAGGATAAAATTAATGAATATGCAAAGATCGGCGAGCAGGGTATGGCAGTTTCCACCTGGAGGAACCAAATCCTCAAGGACAGTGAATGAGTGATCACCAAGTTCATCGATTTGTATCTGAACATCAATAAGGTGAACAAAGAACTCCAGGCGTTAGCAAGACCCATATCCGAAGAGCTGGACCATGCTAGGCTACAACGTGAGACCTTTCAAAGAATTTTCGACTGTTCAGTCAAAGATCTAGTCAAGTTCGGCATTTTCGGTCACCCCAGGGCCCTCAATAAAATCCTTTCCACTCTAGATTACCAGATGGATCAACTGGAATTCGTCCTCGAAATTATTGATAAGGTAAAGGAAGAAGCCCTGGACGCAATGCATCAGATGGAAAAAATTGTTCTAACGATGTCTCCAAGGTTGCTTACTCCTTCTTTTGCCTTAAGGAAGGTTGACGAAACCATCCAGATCTTCAAGGAGATCGTTTCGCAAGGGCTGGGGCCAGAGGTCACTTTTGACGTAGAATCCATCAATAACCTGCTGGCCTGTCGGGACTTCATCGGGTTCTTAATAGAAGTAGAGAATGAATATTCCAAACTCCCAGAGAAGCTCACAGATGAGCGGGAGACTTGCGAGGCTATCAGTGAGTGACACAAGGATCCTTCCCAGGATCAATTAGAGCCCATGATCAGCAAGTTCATGGAATACGGTGCCCAATTCCACATCTCGTCACCTGAGCAGCAGCAAGAGCAGGATATCCCCTTTCAGCCGTGGGACGACGACGATGAATAATTTCTCTCTCTTCTTTGACTTTCTTTTTGTAAATGTCTAAAGTATGTTGACACAAATGATGACATCATCCATGTTGCACCATGGGATGATGTCATCCATCAAGTTGTCAAAAGTCAACATGACTTTGAGATATTTTGTATATTTTTGTAAATAGGTGGTTGGTTCCTTTTTGCCTTCCTTCTTCTCCTTCTTCTATATATACTCGAATACTTGTTGTATTGGAGAGGTGGATATCTTTCAGATGAAAAATAGAAGTGAGAAGAAAAGACTTTGAGCTTTTTGTAACAGAAGGAAATATTAATACAATATTTAGACTTTGTGCTGAATACATGTGTTATATGCATTAGATCTTTCTTACGTCAGATCTGTGTGTTTATTCTGTTGGATCTACTTCTGTTTTATTGTCATTTATTCATCAGTATTGCTTTGTTCATCTATGCAAGTAGGTTCGGCTCTGTTTACTACCAATCCCAAAACATAGACCCTCTGACCTTTCTGCTTTGGAATTCATTTCTTTTCTCCCTTCGGACCTGATCTTTCTTCATCCTCTCTTTCATTCCTTTCTTTCCGCAGTCGGAAACACCCCTACTGGGATGAGATCCCAAACCCCCGAAGGCAGAATATTGTGAGACTTACACAAATTCCTGCTGGTAGAATAGCAATAAACCAGTTTCGCTTTGCTGACTCAAAGAGGGGCTATGCCCTGCACACTGTTGGCTCGTTTATCCATAAATCTACCCAATCGACAGATTTTCAAACCAATTCCATTCAAATTTATTTTATGTTGTTGCTTCCCTTTATCATGTTGAATCCACTAGTATTTACTTCCCAGCTATTTATTTCCAACTTTCCATTCATGTCCTCATCAAATATATCTAAAAATAATAATGCTGCGCTATGAAAAACCTTGCATTTCCAACCTCAATTGGCATAGAATATTACACAACAAACATTTTCTTATTCAATCGATTGAAAAATAAGTCTTGTCATTGTTGGAGGGTCGACTTTCAAACTTCTTCCCCAATCCACTTTCCCAACCCTTGCACTTCTCCCAGCTCAAACCCCATCTTCTTTTACTCTCTTCATTTCCCATTGTTTCTCTACCTTCACTTTGACTTGTTGAATAGATCCCCTTCGGCATTTTCATTGTACATTTCACATATGATTGCTAGTAAATATTGGAATTTATATATGGAAAAAATCAAGTTGTTAATATTTTTTAATTATGTCAATAAGTGTTATACAATGGCAACAAGGGAGTGAGATGTGATAGTGTGACAGTGTAAGATGTTATTTTCTGTATTAAATTTGGTGTTCATTTGACTGTCACAATGTAATTTTGACTATAAATTTTACATCTACATTAGTGTGACTTCAATGATGTTTTTCTTATTAAATTTTTACACTGATAAATGTTCTACAATGATAGCAAGGAGCAAGATGTGATGGTGTAACGATGTAAGATTTTATTTCATGTATGAACTTTGATGTTCATCACAAGGCAATTTTGAAAATAAATTTCACATCTATATCGGTGTCACTTAAATGTTTTTTCTTTTTTCTTTTTAACTTTGAAAATAAATAAAAATAGTAATATTTTGGTTATGTTATAGAGTTTGGATCTCTCCTCCCCTACTTCCCTAAGATTCTAAACATTTTCAACATTATATATGTACAATTTATGTCTACAATATCAATATTTATATACAATGTTATATCCTTTATTTTTTGGCCCCTTTCATCCTTATTTGTAAATTCTTGTGATTTTGGTTCCACTTATTATTTTTATTTTCCATTGTCCATCAAATTATGAATTAATATAGTCTTAATTTGAATTCAAGAAGTCTATAAATATATGACTACATTTAGGAGAATACACAAATGAAATAAAAACTAATTCAAGAGTGATATTAAAATTTTAAGATCATCCATTTTCGAAAAGTAGAAATACAACATTCAAGTATTTACTAATTGTTTGCATCCATTTAAAAAGATAAATGTTAGGACCCATACATACCCCATATTGATTGTTGACTTGTGTTGAGTGTTATTTCTAAATTATTCAAAACACAAGAGTTTTGGTAATAATGGAGTGCTATTACATGATCCCATTAACACATTTTTTAATGTTTCTTAAAATTTGTTTAAGGCCAAATTAAGGTTATGAGAAAGAATGAAAGTTTCCCAATGATGTTTACAGAACCCAAAACCAACTAATCACTTTTGTGAGATAACTAGTTTACCATTCATATAATTTATATTCCTTGTGGATCTAGTAGGTTCTTATTTTCATGTTCATACAATTTTGATTAGGTTGATTATATGGTTTTATCTTTGTTAAGTCTATTTTTCGTTATGATATAGATATGTTTCACACTATTAATTTTTAAAAATTATCCAAGCCGTATTTGTGAAAATTAAGTTTTATCATATAAAACTATATTTATATTTTCATTTAGAGAAGTTTTAATTAATTCACCTATTTTTGTATAGATTTATATTGTATCTATTTAAGTAATTAGGTTTGGTTTTATTTTTCTTATTTAAATTAATCCTAATTATAATTAGAGGTGGTTAGTGTAACATTTTATTTGGAGAAACATGTTCCACCATCTATATTTAGGTGAACCCGTATTAATTAAATAACCACCCTAGGTTTTATCTTTTGATAAATCTACATTGATTATAACATCATAAGGATTACCTCTTGGCCATTGCATATTTTTTCCTTATATGTTATATATTTTATATCATCCAAATTGATTATTGTTAGAGTAGGTATTTACCTTAGCTCATGTTCACCTAGGTACTTTATTTACCTTTATTGTATTTATCCTCACCCACTTATGTGTGTGGATATTTATTTTATCTTATTTAGATACTAGGAGATATTATCTAGTTGTTAGGTATAGTTCTTTCCTTGATCTATGGTATTGACTAGATCCTGGATGTTTAGTTCTCTCCTAAATCTATGGTCTTGACTAGTTCTTTGATGACTAGTTATTTCCTTGTTTTATGGCTTGATCTATGACCTTGAGTAGTTCTTAGATTGTTATTCCTTGCCTATTTAAGCAAGGCCCATTCTCATTGTATTGTATTGAGTTCCATTATAATATATGATATTGCTGCTCATTTATTTGCAAAGGTTTTATGTAAAGCTATTCTGGTGAATTGCTTTCATCTTATTGATCATGGTATTTGATTAGCATTTGTGTTCTAGGCTTGGTACGATCTGGTTATCATTCCTTTCAATTATAAGACTCTAATTAGAAGAAGTATTAGGTTAAATTACAATCTAGTTGAGCTTGTAAAAATCCCTTTGATTAAAATTATGGTTTGCATGAAAAATAAAATGGTTATTATCAATGAGATCAAATTAACCCTATAATTTTAACATCTATTTATGCACTTATGTATAATAATGATTTTCATGGTTCTTATGTTTCTATCAAAGGTAAAAGTAGTAAAAAAGGCATTTCTTCATGTGATCCAGGGAACATTTTAGTGGAGAATTTTTGTAAACTCATGAAAATCAAGGATTATGGAAATTTGAATTGGCGAATATTATATGATTCGCAGCCAACTTATTCGCTGAAAAATTTGGCCGACATGTCCCTTATAATATTCATTTCACCTAGATTTTACACATATATAAGAGATTATGAATGTAATTTTCCACCAATTTGAATCATTTTGTGCACATATTCACCGAAGTAAACATAAACAACCCTTGAGCCATCCAACCCTGAGCCGTCTAACACTGATTGTTCTAACCCTGAGATGTCTAAACCTGAGCCATCTAACCCTAAGCCATCCAACCCTGAGTCATCCAACCCTAAGCCATCCAACCCTCAGACGTCCAATCCCTCAGCTGTCCAACCACTTATCCATCCAACCCCTTAGCCATCCAATCCTTTTTTTTCTAACCCCTTCGCCATCTAACCTCTTAGCTAGGCCCTACCAACCCTGAGCCATCTAACAGCTCAGTCGGCTAACCCCTCAGGTGTCTAACCACTTAACCATTGAACCCTTGGCCGTCCAACTCTGCCATCCAGCCCTTTAGTCGTCCAACCATCAAGCCATCTAACCCCTGAACCATCCAACCTTAAGATGTCCAACCCTGAGCCATCCAACCTTGCCGTCGAACCTCTATGATGTCCAAATTTTCCATCCCTTGATGTCATATAAGTGAAATCTCCTTAAAATGAAGGGATAAAAAAACTACAAATTCATAGAATCACTAAAGTGGGAAAGCCTCTATCTATACATTATTGTCATTGGGCCAAGGAAAAACCCTAATTTTTAAAAAAGGAGAAATCAGGAGCGGTAGAGGAAGGGAAGTGGGTGAAGGAAAAGATGGTGCAGAGGCTCACATACCACAAATGTCACAACTATCACACTAAGTTGAACCAAACCTGAATCGTCAAAACCCTTGGTAAAAAACATGCCCACTTCATCTAGAGTTTTGAACTTTATCTTCGTTATGTATTTATTTGACTTTGGGTTAGGTTTTAGAGTTTTGAGGTTTCTCTCATTTTTTTGTATGATTTTTGGGGTTAATTATTTTGGGTGTATTTGTGTACAGGTGGGAAGTTAATTTATCAGACTGCTAAAAAGAGGGCCAGCAGACCCAAATGTCCGGTTACCGGAAAAAGAATCCAAGGAGTAAGATCTTTTTTTTTTCTATTTTTTTGTTAGTATTCGCATAATGGTGTAAATCGAATGAATTTTTATAGCATATTAGTGAGTAGAGAAGCTATATATTACATCCATTTAAATAGGAGATGTTGTTCCTATATTTAAGGAGATATAATCTTCATAAATATCTCCACACATAGCTCCTAAAACAACTCCATGTTATTTTACATGAGATTTTGTTTTCTCACAAAATTGATATTGTTAATGAGTTGTTTACTCAACAACTCATAACAATATTTACTCACCCACTCATAATTACATTTACAATAATATAATTAATTATTACAACACATATTATATTATCCTAGATAATATAATCACTCACATAATATTTTATGTTCACACTACAACATAGATATTCCTAACATTCGTCCTCTTAGTGTGAACATGGGGTAAGAGCTCCTGGAAACATCAAACTTGTCGGAGTAGCCGTTGCTAATGGATCTTGTTGTCTAGATCTTGTTGCCAATGATCATCCTTGTCGTATGAACATCTTCATCGACTGATCACCTTCCAACGAAGTACTTCCACCGAAGTATGGCAGTCAGAGGACCATATGACAGTCAATGGATCATACGTAGATGTTTTGCCCCTGTAAGTTGAGTCAAGCAATTTGCTTCTTCCACACCAAATAGACACTCAGGAACTGTTAGTCTATGTGAACACATTAAAATCAAAACATGAAAATCGTTTCACCCCCTTGTGTACAAACACACCACACAACTGAAATAAAACATCACCACATCTGTCTACGACTCTGTCGTTGGTGAATGATGAGAGGACGCTGATTGTCCTCCTTCCTCCATTGCCTCCTTCCTCCAAAAAGTGAACTATTTGCCATAAGAATTCCTCATCACTAGGACAAGAAAGTTCCTCATCTTTAGAGTATTCATCACAATCAGTTTCTTCTTCAACCAAAAGAGCTTTTTGATCTATTTTGTCATCAAGTAGATCTTTTGCCCTCTTTTTACAGTTCAATGCTACATATCCCGATTAATTACAGTAATAACATTTAATTTTACCTTTAAAAGGGAAAGGTTTTGCTTTGAACTTTCCTTTCTTAGATGAAGTACTTGCTTTATTCTGTACATACATTACTTCTTCATATTCTTCATAATTACTCTGATCAAGTAATGTGGAGATTACTCCTTCTAATATATAGAATACATAATTGAATCAGGTACTTTAAAAAAATTATATAGAATACCTTTGAACCTCCAAGAAATCCAAGACTCTATATTAACAATTCAACATTATTGGAAATTGGAGAAAACTTCAGTAGAAGAATTGATATGCTGAATTTGATATCTATATAGTGAAATACGTATTTCTTCAAAACTACGAACTGGGTTCTGCTGAAATTTCTTTTATCCTTTCCTGACAAACACTTGTTTCTGTCTACAAAATTATAGAAAAACTCAAAACTAGAAACAAATTATATAATCTATTCTTTGAGACAATTTGATCAAGAAAACACTGAAATTTCCCGCATCAGACCTGCTCTGGTACCAAATGAAAATACTATATCAGAATTGCATAAATTAAATTTGAAATATTACTCTATTTTTATTTGCTATTACATTCATTTAAATAGGAGCTCTTGTTCCTATATTTAAGGAGATATAATCTCCATAAATATCTCCACACATAACTCCTAAAACAACTCCATGTTATTTTACGTGAGATTTTGTTTTCTCACAAAATTAATATTGTTAATGAGTTGTTTACTCAACAACTCATAACAATATTTACTCACCCACTCATAATTACATTTAAAATAATGTAATTAAGTATTACAACACATATTATATTATCCTAGATAATATAATCACTCACATAATATTTTATGTTCACACTAAAACATAGATATTCCTAACATTATCTCAGTGGAAAAACATCCCCCAAAACCTATGGATCCCATGAAAAGCACATTTTTTACAACGAGCATCTAAAAGTAAACTTTTACCTCAAATCTTCAACCTTGCAAACCCATTTTTACCAAAAACTTAATATCTTGCAAAATATTCTTCACTTTGACCTTAAACTTGTCATAAAGCATCATGATAACATCCTCTAACTGTCCATGCTCACCACCTAGCTCAAATAGGCTTGAAATTCTCCAACCACAATGACTTACCTATGTTATTTTAGTATGTCTTCACCTTCTTGTTTCCTAAGGACCATGAAACACTATTAAAACTCTTATAACTGACCTGAAACTCATCGTACATGTGCATGTACACCATCACCATGTTCCTACCAGCTTGATCATGAATCCCTTGCTCTATTTGCTCATATCTCCATGTTAACCACATGTTCTAGGTCTATGGAATGCGGTGCTATAATGACCTGAATCAAGCCATACAAACCATCACTGTTACCCACTTGAGACGTTGTTCTTAACAGATCACACTAATCATGTTAGACCCCATGAGCATCCTTATACCACCTGAGGAGGAATCAAACTATGACTATGCTTACTACACCATGCTCAAGAACCTCATAACACACCGCCAAATAAGGTCACTACCAACCAACCTTCATGGCACCTTGAAATCCATGGTTGACACCTCATGGGGTTACTGAGTATGACCTCTAGGTTTACCCTTTTCCTTATTAATGGAATTTGACATCAATGAAATTTGTTACTTAATCTCATTTTCAGATGGCTAACATGTGCATGCTTCTATCCAAGCTTCTCTTTCACCAATTCATCTCCACATTCATGGGTGAAGAATAAAACTTATCCCTTGCCATCTCGACCATATCTATGGCAATTCATCCACATAATACCCAACATATAGTGTTGGGAAGCTTATATGCAATCTAGCACCAAAAATTTGAGGGTTTCCATCACATCATTGGATATATAGAAACATTAATGTCAAAAATACACCATAAAAAAGAGGTACATCAATGTTGCAAAACACTCAAAGGTACTGATATTGAGTGTGGTTCACATCCATGAGTAACATAATGAGGCATCAGTTTTAGAAGAGACAAATATGTAAATTTCCTGCCACAACCTGGCTCATGATTGATGCAGTCATGAAAAATAAAATTAGAAAAGACAAATTGTGTGCATTATTTAGTGATGGTTGAAAACAAATAAACCCACTATTGTAACTTCTTGAAGACAAATAAAGTTCCCATCCACTGGTGAAATATGAGGGCTTTCAAAAATATTACACAATGTATTTTGTGGTGGAGTTGGTAATGACCCCTCACATTTGACGAGAATTTCAATTCATGAGATACTTGCATCAAGGGACATATCCTCTACTGCGATTTGAGCCATCAAGGGATTTACCTAACTATTCTGACAAAAAAATGTTGTCAGGTTAGTATGTAAAAAATCATTAATTTTAAATTGACTCTAGATTCAGGAAGACGTTCACTTAAGTTGACAGAACGAGTTGGTTGTAAGACCATTTCCCAGCCACTTGTCTTATCGATGTTTCAGAACCCTACATGAATACCTGATTGCAAATTGTGAGGTTCAATAACCTTGAATCTATTAGTCATTAGGACACAATGAGAGGCATCACTGGTCTGGGGGTAAACTGATTTCTTTGTCAGGTTAGAAACATCATTGGAAGTTGACCATAAATGAACTATGTTTGGGTGTAAGTAAAATACATGGTTGACATGGCTTAGCTTCACATACTCTCGCATAGAGAGAGTTGAGCACAGGTAGGGAGTTTTAACGTAGTATAGAAATGCCTCATGATTCAGTGAAATTGGAGAATATCAGGAATCAGTGATAGACCTCATAGTTGGGGGTATTGCTATTACTTTATAGGTTAGCAACATCATTGGAAGTTGAGGCAATGAACTATGTTTTCGCAAGTAAAATAGACATTGAGGGCTTAATAATGCTCTACATAGAGGGATTTGAGCTAGTAGGAATTTTAACATGTATAGAAATGCCTATAGAGGAGTTGATGCTAATGCCTTTGTTGCAATTATTTTTTTGGCATTATACTTTGAAATGACTTTGTTATGCATGGCTAAAAGTTGAGAGTCTGAAATCTTGTGCTCATATGATTTTCATCTAAAACAAGTCTTTGGAAGGTTGGTATGGAGCACCCTTCGGGTATGATGGGATTTACTGCACTTGAATGTTGATAGATTGCTTAAGGTCATACAAAAGGTCAACTTCCACATAGATTCACTTATGTAGTTAAGCATAGTAAAACTATGGCAGGATCCTTACTATGAAATGTGCCAATCATGGTGACTATTATGGTCTAGTTGAAGTGCCAACATGACATGGGAAGTCCAAGGAGATTCAACCCACACTAGAACTTTAGAGGGTGGTATGTTTATATGACCAAAAATTCTCATGTCCACGGGAGATACACATGAGCAATGAGCTCTGTAACATTAATTTTCAAGTTGAAGGCCTTTGCAAAATGATTGCAACATGCATTGAGTCATTGAAATGAAACAAAAAAACCTTTGGTCATATTCTAGATTGCATCCAACTTTATGCCATGTTAGGAGTTGAGGACATCAATTGCACCTCGTACATTTTGGGTGATGCTTTTAGAGGAAGAGAATCCTCCCCAGTGATCAACATATTAAACTAAATTTTTAATCCATTTGCAAGCAACATCAAATTCATAAGCCAAGTAATTATACAACATATATGAGAAGGGGTATTATTTTGTATTGAACACCTGGATCTAGATCAAACTTGTGCAGCTGCTTCCCTAGAGGTGCCATCACAATCTATTATAGTGTTCAATAATGTGCCTGACTCCTGGTTGTTGTAGGGCCACATAGAAAAAGCCTTTCAGTTGATGCGTGGTTTCCTAAAAGGCCTCAATAAATGAAAAAATTTTGCAAAAAAAATCATCATAGATGCCTAATGAGTGGTATGTTAAGACATTGAGTTAGATCACTACACTATGGTGCCATAACATTCGAGCCCACTTTTTGAATCAATATAATATATGAGAACTCCCTTTTTTTTCTTTACTTTGTATAGTCGATTTAGATGTTCTATAGGTCAATCTTATTCCTTTTGAGAATATGATAACATATGTAAATTAAATTAATATGTCACCTTGCAAAACAAACAAATATATTTTATGTTCCCTTTTTATGGGAATTAAACATGTTTGTGTAAGGAATTTACAAATGTGTCTCATTTACTATAATCATTCATTGTTATCAACTACTAATACTATAATGTCAATGTCAAGTTCCAGTCTCTTTAAATAAATATAATTATATATAAAAATTTAAAGAAAGCAACACACTTATAGTCTTTGTAACCTATATAAAATATTAGAATCCAAAAACAAACTTATTATGATTAGAAGCCATCTAAATTAAGATTTCTTTGATTGAATACAAGAAGACCACAAAACATTAAATCTATGAGTCCATCTATTAATGGTCTCACAAACATTCCACTTATTGTTAAGGCCTAGGGAAAGGTTTCGGGAGAAGGAGATATTTTCATAGATTTGTTTGGAAGTAGCCTCTTAGAGAGGGGGTCCTTTGAGCCACCTCATAGTATCCCAAAGGTCATTCTCATCCTCCATAATTAGTCCAGTAGAGGGAGTTGTGAAAGAAGTTATGGGCATCTTATACATTCTGAACTGAGATTGAGGTAGCTTATAGAAAGCTTTAAGGTCTATCCATTTCATCACTTCCCAAATTTGTACAAGTCATGAAATGTTTTAATTCCTTTCTCAAACCAAAGGAGGGTAGAACAACCTCTTGTTAAGAAAAGGATCTTGTCATTATATTTATGATTAAATGAAATCGATTTGCAGGTTTGACACCTAATGTCAAAAAAAAAAAGATATATTTCCCAACCACCAAGTGCTTCACTTATTCCCATACCTTCCAAATTGACTAAAGAATAAATTACCTATGAAGAGCAACAAGAAATCTCCTAAATAGTAAGTCAACCAAATGAAGTCCTTTTTATCTCTCTTGACCCTTCAGAGCCTATTGGAAATATTAAATCTATGTGGGTACATACCCACAGGCCCTGGGTATGTACCCACAGGCCTTAGGTATGAGATACTACGAGAGTGATAGAAAAATAAATAGAGAGTGTGTGTAAGAGAAAGAGATATTGAGAGTGAGAGTGAGAGTGAGAGAGTGTGTGTGTGGGAGAGAGAGAGAGAGAGACAATTATAGTGAGAGAGAGAGTGTGTGTGTGAGAGAGAATGACAAAAAGAAAGAGAGAGTGTGATAACTAAAAAAGTTAGTCCACTAGTTGGTTCTTGCATTCATATTATCCAATTGGTTCACCTTCTAATCATCCGTTTAACAATATTAGGAAGGAGACAATGTTGTTCCTTAATAGTTTCTAGGACATAAATCTCTTTGAAATTTTAAGCTATGAAATTTACATTTTAAATTTTTTTATGGAGTATTGAAGTAAATTGAGACAGAAATTTTGTAGAGGGTACTAGTGCATGGAGGTGTAGGATTCAGATGAGATGTCTCTAGGTGCCACGGAGACTGAGAAATCACCTGTCAAAGTTATAGTCCTTATTTGGTTTCCAGGCCTCTTAAGGGACTATGCCTTGGATGAAGTAGCCCTGAATAAATGACACCATTTCAAAACCAAAATTAATCCTCCACAATTATTTACCAAACCACCCTGACATGTGTTGGTGCAGTCGGTTCGGTGCCAAGAGCATTTTGTTTGTAAAATATTGTGTTTAACAACCTTACACTGACTCAAACTATAGTAATTTGTGCACTTTTGCAAAAAATAGGACAACGAGAGAACCAAATAGAGATGAATAAAATCTGAGAAATAATTTTGTAGAGGGTCCCAACATGGAGGTGTAGGATCAGATGAGACATCTCTAGGTGCCACGAAGGCCGAGAGATCACTTTTCAAAGTTATAACCCTTTTTTGGTCTCCGAGGATCTTAAGGGACTACGCACTGGATGAAGTAGCCTGGAAGCAATGACATCATTTGGCACAAAAATTAATCCTCCATAAGAATTTACCTAGGCCACCTAGATTGTGTTGGCACATTCAGCTCAGTGCCAAGAGCTTATGTTTGCAAAATATTGCATGTTTGACAACCTTGCACTGACTCAAATTACAGTATTTTGCACTTTTCCAAACAATAGGACAAAAAGAGGAACCAAATGGATATGGATAAAACTGAGAGCGTATTTTATAGAGGGTCCTTAATACTGGAGGTGTAGGATTAGACGAAAATTCTCCAAGTGATCTACAAAGAGTGACATAAATCACCCATCAGAAGTTATAGCCTTTTTTGGTCTCCATGGCTCTTAAGGGACTACGCCTGGACGAAGTAGTCTGGAAGAAACGACACAATCTAGCACAAAAAATGAATCCTCCACAAGACTATCTACTAGGCCAACCTAAACATGTTGGCGCAGTCGGTTCAGTACCATGGGATACCGTTTGAAAAATATTGCATTTGACATCCTTGCACTGACTCAAACTACAGTATTTTACATTTTTCCACAACAATAGGACAACAAGAGAATTGAATTAATATGGAGAAAACCAAGATAGGATTTTGTAGAGGGTCCTGACACATAGGAAATGTAGGATTAGAAGAGACATATCTAGGTGCCATGGAGATTGATAAATCACCCATCGAAGTTATAGCCTTTTTTGGTCTCCAGGCTCTTAAGGGACTACACCTCGGACAAAGTAGCCTGAAAGCAAAGACATTGTTTGACATGGAAACAAAGCCTCCACAAGTTTTTACTAGGCCAATCAAATGTTATGGTGTAGTTGGTTCAGTGCCAAGAGCTTTCTGTTTGCAAAATATTGTGTTTGATAACCTTGCACTGAGTCAAATTACATTATTTTGCACTTTTGCAAACAATAGAACATCAAGAGAAATAAATGGACAAGGAGAAAATTGAGATAGGATTTTGTAGAGGGTCTTGACACAGAGGTTTAGGATCAGATGACATGTCTCTAGGTGCCACAGATGGCCAAGATATCACCTATCAAAGTTATAGTGTTTTTGGGTCTCTGGGCTCTTCAAGCGACTACACCCGGACGAAGTAGCCTGGAAATCAACGACACTATCCAGCACCAAAAAAAAAATCCTCCACAAGTAATTTACCTACGCCACCCAGGATGTGTTGGTGATAGTCGGTTTAGATGCCATGACCTACCATTTACAAAATATTGCATTTGACAGCCTTACACTAACTTAAAATACAATATTTTACGCATTTGCAAACAATAGGACAACGAGAGGACCAAATGAAGATGGAGAAAAATTAGAGAGAGTTTTTTATATGGTCTCGACATAGAGTTGTAGGATCATACGAGACCTCTCCAGGTGCCATGGAGATCGATATATCACCCAAAAAACTTATAACATTTTTTGGTCTCAGGGCTCTTAAGGGACAAAGCCTGGACAAAGTAGCCCGTAAGCAACAACAACGTCTGACACCAAAATGAAGCCTTCAAAAGCATTTACCTAGCCACCCAGATGTGTTGGTGGACTTGGTTTGGTGCCACGATCTATTGTTTGCAAAATAATGGATTGGACAACCTCTCACTCTCTCTCCCTCTTAGGTTTTTTTTCTCTCTATCTCTATCACCCACAATCTCAATCTCACTCTCACTCTCTTTTACTCTTTGATAAAAATCTCACATTTATCATATTTCTGTGTATGGTATTATGCAAGCCAAGATGATTCATTGGAATCTGAAAAAAAAACATGTTTGACACCTCGTGTCACAGTAGTGTATAGCCTCTGCCTTCTTGGTGTGTAAATGTGGACCTTCATGATTCAGTTTAAACACAACAATCTCTACGCAAGCCATTTTTTTCTAATACATGTTCATATTCACAATAACCTCTTCTTCCTTAAAAGTGCCTAGTTTTTTTCACTAACTCAGTAAGGATTACACATACTCCAAAAACTTTACATTTCTCATGATAGATATGGTCGTTGCCATAGAGATTTTAGCATTGGAATCCAAACTATGTAAAGGGTAAGTGCAACAAGTTGGGGGGCCAAAAAGGGGTCATAAGTGGATGTCATATTGTAAAAAACATCAAAATCTCAACTTGTAGGGATTATTATCAGTGCATGCACTCAAAATTAGAAAAAAAAATATAAATATGAATCGTAACATCCGGAATTTAGTTTCTAAACTACTATTTTTTAAAAAAAAATCGACAAGTTTAACTATGTTAAACACTAAAAATATAATGACTTGGTATTTTGTTTTGAAAAAGCCTATAAGATTGTAGTCCATTTGCCTGCAATTGGATGACCCAAATTTGATATTTTTTTTTTCCTTTGGTGAAAAGTTAGATGATGTTGTCTACCTTGGGATATATTTTATTTTGTATTTTTTTTTACTGATTTTTTCCGTAAAATTGGCCTGAAAACATAAAGAAAATGAAGCAATTTCCATTTTCCCACCATAAATTCATAAAAAAATTGAAATCAAATACATTTTTTTAACGTGTATAGAATTTTGCCACGGTTTGGATGATATAGGTTTTATCACATTCTGACAAGTGAAAAAAAATTTGCATTCTTAAACATAGACATGAACATTCACGGGAAAAAGTGTCTTAAAGACCTACTATTAGTAAAAAATTATAAAATTATATTTATCATATTGTATTCACTTTAAAATCAATATTTCTACGAAGCTAATAGTCTCCCTTACGCGATGATACCATTTTTGTGACATGTTTTTGATTTTTTTGGCATGGTTCAAGTCCGCAGAAGAGAAAATTTGATGGTTTTGGTCTTTCAGATGCCATAATGACCTCCAAAAGCCCAGGTTTGGGAAAAAACAAATATTTCTTGAGCCCTAAGGGTCGGATTTGATGATATAGTCAGGATCGCCATCACAATACTAAATTAACCTATTGTAAAAGGACCATGATCGCGGTTCTTAAAATAATATTTACATGAATCCCAACATCCAATTCACCATGTGCTTTTATTCTCTGACCTGAGTGTATGAATTTCTATCAATTTTTTCCACTCTCTGCACTTTTTTCTTGTCATCAGAAGCTATTTTTTAAAACTATTTTTAAGGTTCCCTTCATGATTTGGAGTTGTCCTACATCGATTGAAACATCATGGGAGAAGAAAAATGAAGTAAAAAAAGGGAATTAATAATTAAAAAAACACCGGAGGAATTAGAGGCAAAAATATTGCAATATTTTGAGTGAATGCGGAAACTTCATGAATCAAGAAGAGGTTCGTCTTCAACCCCTACTATTATAAGCAATGATGAACCATGTAATGTTTTTACCGTCAATGTTGAAGATGAAATTAATACTCGTGATGAAGATGAATTAAATACTTGTGATGAAAATGAATTGAATACTCGTGATGTAGTTGATGTTGAAATTGAAGGAGACAATGAAAATGTGAATCAAGAAATTCATTTTGAAACTGTAAACAACCAAAATTTGGCAAAAACACCTCCTAGGATTTTATGAAAGAGACCTTATTTTATTGAAACTGATGATAACATTTTGAAACTAATGTCTAAAATATTTTCTAAACAGAAAATCAGAGGAAAAACCATTGAAATTTGGGATAATCATTTTGAAATTTTAAATGATTCCCGAAGATGTCAGTTGTTGGTTAGTTTAATGAAATTGAAAAAATGAGACCTACATTAAACACCTTAGGATTGACAACATCTAATATACGTGGTCAAACCTCAGTAATTTTTAAAAACTTACATGATATATATCACATTGTTGGTCTTAAGAGACACAAAAGGGATAGTAATATCGTGCGTTGTGTATTTACTACTAGTGTTGTAAGTGAATCAACAAAAAACAACATTTTATTAGGAAAACAAGCCAAATGTTGAAAGTTGATTGAAAAAATCGAATGAAAGCAATTGAAAGATGTAATATCCTTCAATCACCCAATAATAATAATTTTTGGGTATTTTCTGCTAGAGCACCACGTAAAGACAGATATATTTGATGCTATAATAGATTTTTTTGTTCAATTTTGGCATGGTAACACTAGAGTTTCACTTAATGCAAGAGATGTCGTAAAATAAAGAGTTGGTTTTACTAATATTGAACCAACTCAAAAGAATTTCTTAGATATGAATCAAACTCAAGTTTTTCGTAAGTTTGAATATGAGCATCCAAAAATTAAAATTAGTTAATACTTTTTTAAATGTTGAAACCATTCTATGTGAAAATCAACTACACTCGTACCACTTGTTGTTGTAGGCAACATGTTGAATTTGCGATGCATTATGATAATTTTCGACGTATTCATTCTTATTTGTATTATGAAACTATGTTACTGGAATCTGGTGTTCAAGTTCCACCAATATCTTCCAGGGATTTCATTTCTACGATATTTTGTGAAAGAGAAGTTGGATAATTAATTTATATTCAGGATTGTTTAGATGGAAGTTGTGGTACGTGTGTCGGATTACCTAAATTGGAAAGTTGTATCCATGAGAAAATTGGAGGTGAAATAAGACATAATTTAGTTGAGTTTAATAAATATAAATTAGTACCATACCAATTGAAAGATGGAAAGGAGTCTAAATGGTGTGAGCTAGTTACAAAACATATACCTGTTTTTCAATTTATGAGAAAATTTAAAGATGAAATTGTTTATGAGAATGCTAGGCATACACATAGATCTTGATGGTTGGATGGAAAATTCAAGATATGCAAGGACACATTTCTTATTGGTACTATTGTTTCAGTGGTTGATTTTGTAGAGAATTACATGTTGCAACCACAAATGGAGGTTCAATCATAATATTACAACTCAGTACAAGTTGTCATTTTTGTGCATATAACATTTATACATTCTCTTGAGAGTACAAAGAATGATTGATTTTTTTTAAGAGAGTACAAATTTTATATTAATGATGATTGGACTTGTTCTACTGAATTTTTGTAAGATTGTTTCTAGTTATTTTTTGAAAACTTGTCTGATAGGGACATCCGCTTCAATCAACATTATATATGGTCAGATAATTACATGTCTCAGTTTAAGAATGCATGGATATTTTATTGGATGAGAAGTATGCACTTCAAGATGGGTGTGAAACATATCTGGAGTTTCACTGAGGCTAGACATGGAAAAGGAGAGCATGACGGTGTAGGGGCATGTGTGAAAAAATATCTTACAAGAGAAGAGTTGAAGTACAAAGATGGTGCTAAATTGAAAGATGCAAAGAGCATAGTGGAATGGTGTATTGAAAACATGGCCCGTGGTTCTCAAGAAAATTTCACAGTTCATAGATATTTTTGGTTGATAGAGGAACAAAAAATTGCTAAGTATGAGGATTGTATGACACTCACAGGGTTTAGTGATCTACACTCATTTTGTAGCTCAAATGATTCTTCATGGGCCACTTGGACAAGAAAGTTGGTATGTTTTGTGCATCTTGTATTGAATTTGTCACTGCTGAGTGTGATTCACAAGAATGGGTGGATGGATGGATTTGTAGGCCTCTAACTTTGCTTCTCACTTATCAACTTCAATAGGCATCACAACTTGTTTCTCTAGATGAAGTTGTAACATCTAAGGACTTTAACGACATTTAGATTTTGGTGCGATAAGGTAAATGGTTATTTATAATTTTTGTATTGAGTTATGTCCATTGAAATTAATATGTAATTTAAATTTGAGTGTAAAACTCTATTTTTTTGTAGGACATGTGTTTGCAGTTATTGTGACAAAAGACAATGAAGAAGGAAAAAAACTATTTCTTATGTCGTTGCATTGAGGAAAAAAAGAAGTTACATTCTCTTGTTATAGATGGAGAAGATATCGAGTACCCTACAAGGGCAGTGGTAGTAACTGGAACTTAGGTTCGATGGTATCCATTAAAAAATTCCTCTATTTGGGTGTTTGAAGACTTCGAGACACACAAGAAAATAATCTTATATTCACATCTATTTCTAGCGATAAATATTCATCTGTATAAATATCAAGGAAAGCCTAATAACAAGATTATTTAGAAGGTTTGAGAGTCAGATCATGAAGCAATCATGTTTGCTATTCATAGTAGATTTGATCTTGATGGTTCAGTAGAACGAATTTACATGCTCGAGTCTGGTATATATTTCTTTGAAGTTTTTAAAATTTGTCTACTAGATTCAAGTTCATATATTTTATTTAATTTGTGTATTTTGTATATATCTAGTATGGTTTTGATTCAACTTAAATTTCTTTGACTAACAATTTTATGCAGGTTAACTTGGTGCCATAAAAGCTTAGATACCTTCACGTGGTTGACATTGTTAGTAGATCCAATCTTGATGGTTCATTGGAATGAATTTACATGCTCGATTTTGGTATATATTTATTTGAAGTTTTTAAATTTGTATACTAGATTCAAGTTTATATATTTTATATAATTTGTGTATTGTATATATCTAGTATGGTTTTGATTCAACTTAAATTACTTTTACTAACACTTTTATGCAGGTTAACTTGGTGCCATAAAAGATTAGATACCTTCACGTGGTTGACACTATTAGTATATATAATCTTGATGGTTCATTGAAATGAATTTACATGCTTGAGTCTGGTATATATTTCTTTTAAGTTTTTAAATTTCTATACTAGATTCAAGTTCATATATTTTATATTAAATTTATGTATTTTGTATATATATATAGTATGGTTTTGATTCAACTTAAATTACTTTGACTAACACTTTTATACAGGTTAGTGGTGCCATAAAATATTCTACCTTCACGTGGTTGGCATTATTAGTAGAGAATTTTATATTCTCAAAGCTAAGAGAAGATTTCATTGTTTTCCTAGCAAAGAGAAGCAACTAATAACAATTTATGTACCTCATTTATGAACATGCCAAGACACTCCATTGTCTTTCCTCTATGTGCAAGCTTTGATTCTGTTGAGAAAGTTCTTCCATTATTGATTGATTCTTCCTTGCGATTACGCTGGAGTTATCACGATTCCGTTGGAGTGCAACTACTTAGTGGTGCATCATTTCCGATTCGATTCTCGCAAACTCTTTCATGGTATCAGAGCTGCATGACTTGCCGTCACACCAAAAACTTGAACTAATGGCGGAGAGGGATATCATCATGTTAATCAGTTTCTACACCAATACCCTTCCGCATGATGGAGCCGGGTATACACCCAATCAGGCCCCAACAACATTAAGAGGAAGTGACACTAGGAATTTCCCGGGAGGTCACCCATCCCAGAACTACTTTGGGGGCGGTGCACTTAACTTCTTGGTATCAAAGCTACATGCTTAAAATAGTTTTTAACTCTTTCATGGTATGTTTTAAAAAAAAAAAAAATCCTTCTAAATTAAAAAAACTTTTTTAATTAAATTCTTTCTAAAATTTTTTTAGTTAGATTTATTTATTTTTAAAAAAATTGTTTTTTTTTAAAGGGAAAGTTTTTTTATTTAAGATTTAATTTTTTAATTAAATCTTAATTAGTTTTTTATTAGTTGCAATTAATTAGATTTAATTTTAATTAAATCTAGTTTCATTAATTTCATGTTTAATCTAATTTATGGTTAGTAATTTAAAAAAAAAATGTCTTTAATTTAAACTTTTTTTTTATCGTTTTCTTTAACTCCCATTAGCTTTAAATTAGCTAAATTGGACGTTTCGACACGATAATTTTTTTAGGTGTTTAATTGTCATTTTTTTTACTAATCGTGCGCTTAAGTGTGCAATGACACTTTGAGCACTTATTTCCCTTCTGGGTGTTTTTCTAATGTTCTGAAGATATCTAAACTCCTTCGAGTTCACAACTTTGTATTTTACCCTTATTATTGCTTGTGACTAGTGAGCGCGTTCGCTACAGTCTGCAGCAAGGGGGTATTCTTTGCAACGTGAGACACTTTTTCTCACAACCAAAATTTACTTTCACCTCCTTCCTTATTTTTTACTTTTGTGCTTGTTTACGGTGTCCTTTTTTTGCTGCACTCCACGAAACACTATTGTGGTCTCCTCTCTTGCACGTTATTACGCTGATTGCAAGATGAGTAACCAAGTGTTTCAAACTACATCCTCAGACCCGATTGTAATCAATGCACTAAACTATAAAGTACTGAAAGCAGGGGGGGTTGTTATATTGTCCTAGGTGGTTGTGTTTCTTTTCTGCATTTCTCTCTCTCTCTCTCTCTCTCTCTTCACTATGGATGCACTTTCAATTCCTTTTCTTACGCCGTTCAAATTCTTCGAATGGAGATAAAAAATAATAATAAAACTAAGGGGTAAAGGGTTATTCCGCATCACCATGGGAAATGAGACTGAACCAGACAATGAACCTGAAAAATCTAAGTGGTTAAACCGTAGTGATGAAGCTTTAGGTCTTCTTTGCATGTCTGTTTCTCCTGACTTGCTCTTCCACATTGAGGCATCCGAAACACCTAAATTTGCGTGGAAAACGCTGGGTGCGATGTTTTGACAACTAGATGACATGAGAGCGCATGAGTTGGAAAATGAACTACTAGGGTTAAATCCTAGTGACTTTGAAAACCTACAAGCTTTCTTCTCGAAATTTTTCCACATTAGATTGTTGTTAAAAGGATGTCAAGTAGAGAAGAAATATTTTCAACTGATATTTTTGATTCTCTCTAAGCTAGGTCCTGAATATTCTGTCTTTGTGTCAAATTTCTACGCTATAAAAGCTACTTTGGGCGATACTTGGACTATGCCCTCCTTTGACTGTTTTTCGTCCCAACTCATTTGAGAATAGGAAAAACTCATTCAAATGGGGTCTCTTAAGTCCAAGTCACATGCCCTTGTAGCAAGTACTAGCAAGGGAAAGAAGAATGAAAAGAATAAAGAAACAAAGGATCAACCTAAGAAAGAAACCAAGACCAAACCTAAAAATGACACAAACACTTCAACTTCTGAGCCTAAGGCACAGAAAAGTAAAGTTTTTGTGTTCCTATTGCAAGAAGTTTGGTCACAACGAGCACCACTATTTTCAGAAACAGATTGATCACTTATCTCATTTACTTGAGAAGAATAAAATAAGTGTTCCTGAATCCATAAAACAAAGTGCTCCGAAGGCCGAGTCTTCTACTACAAAAGGTGCTAAAAATGATAAGAAGAAAGGAAAGGCCCTTGTAGCTAGAGTTGCTCCTTCATCGATGTGGATTATAGATTCCGGTGCCTCACACCACATGGGTTCCTCGCATGTTGAGTTTTCCAACATCGAAACTTGTGGAATGTCCCAAATCATGATGGGTAATGAGACGACAGTGTCAGTTTACAGTAGTGGATCGGTAGAGATGGATGGGGGAACATTTAACCAAGTGTTGAGTGTTCCTGATCTCTCTACCAATCTCCTATAGGTTTACCAAATTACTTACCTTGGTGAAGGAATGTGAGTGGAATTTGGTCCTAACTCGGTGATTATTCGTGAGCTTAACAATGACACTACAGTGGCTGAGGGAAAGCCTAATCACTATTAACAGTTATATACCTTTTCCCACTTTACTGCTGATTCTACGCCCACTACCTTGCTCACTCATGCAAATGAGGTTAGTAAGATAGACATGAGCATTTCGGACATCTAAATTATCTCTACCTTGAACAATTGAGCCAAAACGAAATGGTCAATGGGTTGCCTCGCGTCAAGTTTTCTAAGGGTCTTTGTGAGGGTTGTACCCTTGGAAAGCATCCTGAAAAAAACTTTGACAAAGGAAAATCCTGGAGAGCCACTCATCCTTTGGATCTTGTTCACAACAATGTTTTTGGTCCATTTCCTTCTCCTTCATTTACTAGAGATCTTTATGTGCTAACCTTCATTGATGACTATCCGTGATATACTTGGGTATATTTTCTTAAGCTTAAGTCTGAAGTCTTTGAACATTTTCAGGACTTTAAGGCTCTTGCTGAGAAACAGGTGGAATGGTCTATCGAAGGTTTTTCGAACCGACAATGGAGGTGAATATGTAAACAATAGTTCATGGATTTCTGTACTTCTGAAGGGATCTCTTTGCAACATATAGTTGCTTATAACCCTTCACAGAATGGAGTCGCAGAAAGAAAGAACTGCACTCTTAAGGAGATGGCCACTTGTATGATTCACTCGAAGTCTCTTTCTCCGTAGTATTGGGACGAAGTAGTGAATTGTGAAAATTACATTCAAAACCATGTTCCACACAAGGTAGTAAGAGGGATGAAACCCTTTGAAGCCTGGTTTGGATGCAAGCATGATGTTGAGCACTTTCAAGTCTTCAGATCCAAGGCTATGGCTCAGATTCCCAAGAAGAAACACAAGGCCTTCAAACCACAATCCAAACCTTGTATCTTTATAGGGTATCATGACGGCGTGAAGGGATATCGTTTTATAAATCCTACTTCTCATGAGCTATATATTGAGAGAAGTGTTAAGTTCGATGAGTCTTCTTCGACTTCTACTTCTCCATCTCTTGAGGTTCTTCAACTCACTGATTAGGATTTCAACTCATTAGATTATGATACTGTTGAGCGTGCTCCTCTTCATGATCCTCTCTGACCATCAGACCTCTGAGTCTTCTGATTCTGACAGTAGTGATGATGAGGACTATGTCCTTTCTCACTCAAGTGAAGAATCTTCTGACTCTGAGACTGATCCTCCTGGTCCTCTTTGGGCTAGGAAAACTTTACAAAGTGCTAGAGATTTAGTTGGAGATACTTCGGATATGAGACGTACTCTCTTAGATTTCATTGGACCCCACTCTTTCTTCACCTCCGATTCTGATCCAAAGTCTTTCTGGGAGGCTTCTGGTATTCCTGAGTGGGATTCTACCTTGGATGAGGAGTATTCCTCTCTCATAAAAGAACGATACTTGGGATCTCATCCCTCTTCTGAAAGGAAGAAAAATCATTCGGTGTAAGTGGGTGTTCCGAAAAAAGTATGGAGTAGGTGGAGACATCGAAAAGTTTAAAGCACGATTAGTAGCTGTTGGTAGTCAAAAGAAGATCCTAATGAGAGCAAAAGTCAGGGGACAAGAAGTCCCTCCTCTTTGATGGGAGAGGTTTCCTTATTTAAAAGCAAAACTTATTTACAAATGTACAACGCATAACTTAGATGTGGAACTTGGGTATCATGAAAGCTTTGTGAACTGGAATAGATTATCAATCACAAAAGCATAGAAGAATGAAGACAAGGAAATGACCAGAAAAGCATTTTCCAGAATTATAGCTGACAAAATAATTCCTTATGCATGCCAGAATACAATGAATTGGAATTGGACTATTTGTATTTGAATTACTAAGATGCAATTTGGAGGGAAACACAGTTCCATAAATAACATTTACAAGAATACAAAGCTTCTTGGTATTATGCAAACAAATGATCTTACAATATTTAACAGATAGCTGTGAAATAAAGGAATCAGATGCAAAAAGAAAGAAGATCCTTTTATATTGATTGCCGTATTATTTCTTACACTTTTATAAATAAGCCAAGTTCCCCCCAAAATGGCAAAGAGAGACCATTATATAGTTTACAAATCAGTTACTCTTGGTGACTACTTCTTTTAATTAATGCTTAGTTAAAGGGCTGCTAATCGCAATACCCCAACTAATTACAATAAATCCGAGATGAAGAAAGGAAGAAAGGAGAAGAAATAGGAGGAAAAGAAAAGTGTTCACGATTGAGGAGGACCCACTAAATTGAGGATCCGTTGTCTAAATCTTTTTAATGCCTCTGCTATGTCTTTGCCATAAGGAACTGATGTGTTGGTGGTGGCCTGAGTCTAAAATCTGAGACATTTCTCCATCTCTTTGTCTAATTCGACGTGCGTATGATAATCCTTGCTTACTTCTTCGATAGTGGACTGGACAGAGCAGATTTCTTTCATCTTTTCCTTTGTGATGGAATCTTCTTTGAACAGATTATCTTTAACAAAAGCTTTGAATTGAGCCTTGATTTCTTGCAATGAGAAGGGAACACCTGAGGTTTCATCTTGGAGGTGACAATGGATATCCTTAAAAGTAGATACCACCAAAGTCTTGAAGGCCTCACCCTTCTGCCAGCTATTTTTCAATTCTCCCAAAGCCTCCTCCAGCACCTTGATTTTCCATTCCACATTGTATACCCATGATTTTGACAAATTATCTTTTATTTCATCAAAGACCTTGCTTTCCATTAAAATATTTTCATCAGTCTGCCCCATAAGGTGAAGGTCTACTATATAACCGCTCCAGAGTTTGAGCTCTTTATCTATATTTCCAATAGTGGAGGAGAGCTTCTGTTGGAGATTATTCACCTTCTCATTGAGTTGGAAGGCTTTACTAATGAAATTCAACCCTGTAAAAAGCATATCATCCACCATAGCATCGATATCTCTTCCATAGATGGAATATCTGTCTATATCTTTGATACACTGGACTTCATCGTGACTGAGGATTACATGTGGTGGAAGATTGGTCAGTGGGGTGGGGTCTAAAAATTTATCCTTGGACAACAGTGACTTGATAAAACCTGTAAGAACCTGAGCCTGCTCTTCCAACTACTCTATAATTTTTCACCCTTTTTCAACTCTCCCAATGACCCTAGTGATTGTTTCTTGAAGATTGTGAATCTCACCTTCAAAGGTAGACTCTCCCATGGGAATCTTCGAGAGCTCTAGATCAGACACTTGCAAACCATGCTCTGGCTTGTCTACTTTGGGCTTGGTTATCTCCAGGAATTGCTGGCCTTGAGCATCAGCTTCTATTCTAGAGGTGGTCTTGGCCTTCTTGGCAGGAGTAGGAAGAGTAGTGCCTAATAAGGCTGCCACAACATCAAAATTGGGTCCTGAGATTCAGGAGGAAGACTTTCTCTTTCTACTATCGACAAAAGGATGTACCCATGAAAAAGAGGAGGAGGAAGAAGAAGGTGGGGCAAGAGGGCCGAGAGAAAGGGAACTCATGGCACTCAGAGTGTGCATTGTTGTTGCCTCTAGTTGAGATATGAGTGGGATGCTTGGGGCTTTTGGTACAGAGGAGTCAATGGCGTTTGGAAGCTTAGTTCTTTGGACTTCTTTATATTTATCCATTGGGGATTCTGGAGAACTTATGGAGGCTGGGAATTCAATCTCTTTCACTTTCACTGAGAACAATAATTTTCTCTGGACCTGAGGGCAATTCCAAATGCTTTGTCATGGGATCTTCTTCAACAGGCTCCTTTTTGACCTCCTTGATTTTCTTTTTATATACTTGAGTGAATGAGGAAGGAGTGGAGGATGTAGGACCTTTAGTTGAGGAGGTAGGAGGAGTTTGCACAGGTGCTCTCCGAACTGGGTGTCAATGCTTCCTTCCTTGGTGTTGAAGTATCCTTGGAGAAGTACTCACCTGAATGCCTTCTAATCTCACAGACTTTCCTATCAAACAAGATCTTGGTTCTTACTAAGACAGGGGCTAAGATTTCAGCCAGATCATCTTTCTCCTTTTTGAACCAATCCAAATCCTCCAAGGGAGTGTGTTTGATCAAGGTGTCATACTTATATGAAAACAGGTCGGAATTATCATCTTGAAGCCCTTTCAGGACTTGATCACAAATTAAGATCCTGAATCAGTTAAAGAGAAAAGATGCTGTAATGTCTCCTTCTTGCCTCAAAATCATCAGCATAGTCACCCCAATAGTCTTCTGTGTTAGCCCTATGTTAGTAATTGATTTTGATGTTCTCTTCAATAAATTTCTTGAAATCAAAACAAGTTATTGGCTTAAAGAAATGGATAGTGATGGGAGCTAGGGCTCTTTCTATGTTTTGTGCATCTAGAGCCATCTTACAGGTGTAGTTTCCCAAAGATATGGGGAAGTGTAGGCCAGTAATTTTCTTATCCCTACAGGTCCTGTGTAACTTGTCTAATTGCCTACATATCTATATCAAGGCTATTTTATCATTACAGAACATAGGGAGCTTAAGAGGGGTGCTCTCATAGCCTGCAAGTCTGATATAGGAGAATTTTCTGAATTGGATGAAGTAAGAACCGTAATTTTCTATTAGGCTCATGGTTTCATCCAAGAACCTCCTTACAGTGTCACTATCCAGAAGCATTACAATATACATGGTAAAAGCATCATTCACCCTCCTGAAGTTGCGATTGCTAGTGTCCAGGGTGAATTGAGAGCAATAGGCATATACAAGGTCACCCTTTTGAGCATCAATGTATGTGAATCCAAACCATTTCCTTGATGCTGCTAGGGTATAAATCAGGTATGAAGTCATGTAGAACTTCTTGGTTTATTGTACATTGGACAGCTGCTCTGCTAAGTTCATGCTGATGATTTCTGCCCAGTTGATATTCTGAGTTCCTTCACACACCATGTTGATAAGGGGGCACATCCAGAAATGGAACTCATTAGTAGAGGGTAAGCCCATGACCTGAGCTAGTAGGATTATAAAATCTGACAGTTCCTCATTGAAATCGGCATGAAACAGAACCTTGGATAGACGGGACGCCCCCCTTTTTAAGGTTTTTAAGCCAAGACTTCCCCATCCTCACCTTGTATTTCTCATTGTCTTGGTCAAAGAGGGCCTATGCCTGGTTGTGAGAGATTACTATAGAATTGTCCATCTTAGGAATCTTTAGGGCAGTGCCAATGGTGGCAGCATCGAGCTTGGCATTGAGTTCCCCATGCACATTCGTTAGCTCACTCGAGTCAAGATTGAAATGAGTATTGCAGACGAGTACTGTATCTGCACATTGTACTGAGATTGGGAAACCAAGGGAAAATGCCAAATTTGTGCCATAGGAGAGGGGTTTGAGTCTATCATCCTATTCCAAAAATCTCCGAAGTCTAGGTGACGAACTTCACTATCCTTGATATTGGGAACGACAAACTCGAGCGGTGAAATATGCTCCTGACCTTGAAATTTGATCTTCATGATGATAGCAACTCGAGAAACAAGGTCACAGTCTGGACTCTCGATGAAATTGTAGGGGGAATGGGTGCGTGCGCAGAAATTTTTATTGCGAGGGTATGAGCAATAGATAGCAAGAAAGCAGTGTGCAAAAATGCGTCAAGGGGAAGCTTATTAAATAGCCGTTTAGGAGAGAGAAAGGTAATAAATGTGAATTAAATACACATCTACCAACTTGAAAAGCAAGATATTTGGGAAGAGCGGGAAAAATTATCCCGGATGGCCTTTGGTTCATTTGGGACACGTGGGATGCGAAAGCGTGATTCGGTCAATGCGGGAAACATGGGAAAAAGATGCACAAATGCTTTTGGGACATGAGGGATGAAAGTATGTAAAGTGCGTGATTCGACTGATGTAGGTGAAAGGTGAACATTGAGCCTGGGTGAACTTGTGTTATTTGGGACAAAAAGTTCTAACGGGCCCGAAAAAAATGGACTTTGGGTAAAGCAGCCGATCGGCGAACAGGGAGCCCGAATGAACTTGGGATATCTGGGACAGAAATATCCGACAGACCCGCAAATCACACAAAGTGACCCATAAACGCAGATTTTTTCAAACTTTTTGACTTTTCCCTGTACTAAAACAATAGAGAAGGCGTTTAACTTAAAAATTTTCAATTTTGAACTTCTCAAAAGAGGGGGATTTTGAGGGGACAACAATAGCTAAGGGTTTCTCCTAGATAGTTGGGGTTGATTATACTGAAACCTTTGCTCCAGTTGTGAAGATGACTTCTATTCGATTGACCCTAGCCATTTCCGCAACAAAAATATTCAAATTCCATCAAATGAATGTTAAGAGTGCCTTCCTTCATGGTGACCTAGAGGAAGAGATCTATATGGAACAACCTCTACATTATGTCCAAGATCCCTCCCTCGTTTGTAAGTTAAATAAGTCTCTTTATGGCCTTAAACAAGCCCCTTGGGCTTGGTATGCCAAGATGGACTCCTTTTTACTTACATCAGGGTTTACTAGGTGTCACTCTGATCCAAATGTTTATATTCTACGGCAAGATGACTCCATACTCATTCTTGTTCTCTTTGTTGATGACTTGTTGATCACAAGCAACTCTTCCTCTATTATTGATTCTGTGAAGATCACCTTGGCCAGCAGGTTTTCCATGACTAACTTAGGTCTGCTTCATTACTTCCTTGGGATCCAGATTTCACAATCTGACTCGAGAATTTTGATTTCACAACCTAAGTATGCTCTTGATTTTCTAGCTCGTTTTCAGATGTCTGATTGCAAGTCTTCTCCTACTCCTTTTCTCTCTAGGGTAAGTTGGTTTTAGATTGCTCTACTCCCTTGGTTGATGGTACTCTTTATCGACAGTTGGTGGGGAGCTTGATTTACTTGACTCACACTCGACTGGATTTATCGTATGTTGTTGGGTTCATGTCCAGATTCATGTAGGAGCCACATGAGCTGCATTGGAAAGCAACTAAATGGATCCTTCATTATGTTCATGGCACTTATATTGATGGCATTTCCTATCATGGAGGGGTAGATATCGACTTATGGGTTCACAGATTTTGATTGGGCTGGTGACTTAGATCATCGGAAATATACTTCTAGTTAAAATTTATCTCTTGGTTCAGGTCCTATTAGTTGGTCTAGCAGGAAGCAGAATGCAATTGTGATTTATTCTACAGAGGTAAAATATAGAGGAGCAATTAACGCTACCACATAAGCTATTTGGGTATAGGGTATTCTGACAGAGTTTGGCATCCACCTTCGGCGGCCTACCATTATCTACTATGATAACACGAGCACTATCTCTATTTACAAAAATCTAGTTCAGCATCAGCGGATGAAGCACATTGAGATTCATATGGACTTCATATGAGAGCTTATTCATGATGGTATCATCGACATTCAGTACATTCAGATAGCTGATCAGATTACAGATTTATTTACCAAGCCCTTCACTGAGATGAAGTTTCTTCACTTATGGTCTCTTCTTGGGGTGAGGTCTTCTACAGCTACTCATTTTCTTCGAGCTATGTAGTCCTTCTCTTCCTCTTCTTTTTCTAGGAAGATTGTGTTTGTATATGGGCACCTTATCAGGCCTTTAGTTGTCGGGCCCCATTGACACATCTTTCTTAGTTATTTAGGAGTGTCTTCTCTTTCCGTCTGACTCATCATAGCTGTTACCCCCAACTTTGATGAAGGGGGGGTGTTGGTGTGAGTTATCCTATGTGTCCTCCTCACATATTGGAGGGTCATTTCACACTGGTTAGGTTTAGGGTTTGCCATTGAGTCATGCACTAGGGTTACTCAACACCTTATATGTACCCTTTCACTATTCATTTATGAGCATGCCAAGACACTCCGCTGTCTTTCCTCTATGTGCAAGCTTTGTTTCTGTTGAGCAAGTTCTTCCATTATTGATCGATTCTTCCTTACGATTATGCTAGAGCTATCACGATTCCGTTGGAGTGCAACTACTTCGTGGTGTATCGTTTCTGATTCGATTCTCACAAAATATTTCAACCTTCATGTGGTTGACACTATTAGTAGATATAATCTTGACGATTCATTGGAATTCATTTACATGCTTGAGTCTGGTATATATTTCTTTTAAGTTTTTAAATTTCTATACTAGATTTAATTTCATATATTTTATATTAAATTTGTGTATTTTGTATATATATATAGTATGGTTTTGATTCAACTTAAATTACTTTGAATAACACTTTTATATAGGTTAGTGGTGCCATAAAATATTCTACCTTCATGTGGTTGGCATTATTAGTAGAGAATTTTATAGTCTCAAAGCTAAGAGAAGATTTCATTATTTTCCAAGCAAAGAGAAGCATCTAATAACAATTTATGTACCTATAAAGGGGGTTCTTGGCTCTGGATCAGGTGGTACAAATCTAAACCGGGCCTACTTGGATCCTGCCATAGCACTCAAAGGCGTATATCCCCCTAACCGGATGTGCTAGAGGTGGCAATTCACTCCCACAACATCCCTGGGCATGACTTATCACTACTCGGCTTTGTTCATTGCCTAGGACTGCATAGAAATGACAGTTTGTAAACACTTGTGCCATGAAGGCTCAAGGAATGCCATAACCCTAAATTATTGGATGTAATTAGAGGCCTCCTTCACTCAATTTTTGGCTTGGATGGTTCTCAGTTTGGATGACAGAGCACTAAGTTGTGCTGCTAGAAATTTACGTTGAAAATGTGAATTGGGATCAATAGGGAAGGGGTTCTTGGCTCCGGATCAGGTGGTTTGACTTTGAATCGGGCGTACCTAGAGCTCGCTATAGCACCCAAAGGTGTATACCCCCCAACCAAACATGCTGGTAGTGGCAATTTGCTCCCAAAATGTCCCGGGGCATGAATTCTCACTACTAGGCTCCATTCATTGCCTAGGACTGCCTAGAAAAGGCAATTTGCAAAACATTATGCCACGAAGGCTCAAGGAAAGCTACAACCCTAAATTATTGGGTGCAATGAGTGGCCTCCTTCATTCAAGTTTTGGATAAGATGATTCTCACTTTGGATGACCGAACACCAAGTTGTGACCGCCATAAGTTTGCGCTGAAAATGTGAATTGGGATCAATAGGGAAGGGGTTCTTAGCTCTGGATTAGGTGGTCTGACTTCAAATTAGGCCTACCCAGAGCTTTCCATAATACCTAAAAGTGTATACCTCCTAACCAGGTGTGTTGGAAGTGACATTTTTCTTCATCTCCTTTTGGTTCTTTGTGTTCTATTGTTCGGAAAAGCACAAAATAAAGTAGTTTGTGTCATTGTAGGGTTGTCAAACGTAATATTTTGTGACTGATGGCTCTTGGCATTGAACCGACTATGTAAAAACATTTGGGTGGATTTTTAAACACTTTTGGAGGCTTCATTTTTGTGTTAGACAGTGCTGTTACTTCTAGGATACTTCATCCGAATGTAGTCCCTTAAGATTCTGGAGATGAGAAAATGCTATAATTTTGACAGGTGATATCTCGGTCTCCATGGCACCTAGAGACCTCTCGTTTAATCCTAATACTCTACACTGGGACCCTATAGAGAATCCTATCTCTGTTTACTCATCTCCTTTCAATTTTCTTCATGTTCTATTGTTTGTAAAAGTGTAAAATAATGTAGTTTGAGTCAGTGTAAGGTTGTCAAACGCAATATATTACAAATGGTGGCTCTTGGCACCAAACTGAATGTGCCAACACATCTGGGTGTTCTAGTAAATTATTTTGGAGGATTTTTTTTGGTGCTAGATGAAGTTGTTTCTTCCAGGCTACTTTGTCTAGACGTAGTCCCTTAAGAGTTGAGAGACCAAAAAACACTATAAATTTGACTAGTATATTTGCTTCTCCATCTCCTTTTGGTTCTCTCGGTGTTCTATTATTTGTAAAAGCACAAAATACTGTAGTTTGAGTTAGTGTAAGGTTGTCAAACACAATATTTTACAAACGATGGCTCTTGACACCAAACCGAATGTGCCAAAACTTTCATGTGGCCTGGTAAAATTTTTTGGAGGCTTCGTTTTGGTGCTAGATAGATCGGTTTCTTTTTGGCTACTTCATCCGGACGTAGTCCTTTAAGAGCTCGGAGACCAAAAAATGCTATAACTTCGACGGGTGATATATCGGTCTCTGTGGAACCTCGATACCTCTAGTTCAATGCTAAAGCTCTACATAGGGACCCTATAGATAATCCTATCTCAGTTCTCTCTATCTCTCTTAGGTTCTCTTAGTGTCCTATTGTTTGCAAAAGTGAAAAATAGTGTAGTTTGAGTCAGTATAAGGATGTCAAACACAATATTTTGCAAATGTGGCTCTTGGTGCCGAAGTGACTGTGCCAAAACATATCTGGCCTAGTAAAAAAAATTTCAAGCTTTGTTTTGGTGCTGGATGGTGCCGTTTCTTCCAGGCTACTTCATCTGGACGTAGTCCCTTAAGAGCCCAGAGACCAAAAAATGTTATAACTTTGACGGGTGATATATCGGTCTCCGTGGAACCTACAAAACTATCATTTGATCTTAAACCTATGTTTCAAGACCTTATAGAGAATCCTATCTCAATTTTATCCATATCCTTTCGGTTATCTTGGTGTTCTATTGTTTGCAAAAGCACAAAATAGTGTAGTTTGAGTCAGTGCAGGGCTGTCAAATGTAATATTTACTACTGGTGGCTCTTGGCACCAAAACGACTGCACCAATATGTTTGGGTGGATTGGTAAACACTTGCAGAGGCTTCTCTTTAGTGCCATACAGTGCTATTACTTTCAAGATACTTCGTCTGGACATAGTCCCTTAAGAGGCCGAAGACCAAAAAAAGCTATAACTTCGATGGGTGATATCTCGGTCTCCGTGACACCTACAAACTCTCGTTTGATCTTACACCTCCACGTCAAAACCCTCTAGAAAATCCTATATCAATTTTCTCCATATCCTTTTGGATCTCTCGGTGTTCTATTGTTTGCAAAAGCACAAAATAATGTAGTTTGAGTCATTGCAGAGCTGTCAAATGTAATATTTTGTGACCGGTAGCTCTTTTCACCGAACCGAATGCACCAACATATCTACGTGGCCTGGTAAACTATTATGGAGGCTTCATTTTGGTATTGGATGGTGTCATTGCTTCTGCAATACTTCATTTGGATGTAGTCCCTTAAGATCCTAGAGACCAAAAAGAGCATTTTGTCCTTGAAACTATTAAGCAACAACATTGAATCCTTCCTACATCGTTAAGGATGATTGAAAGGTGATTTTTGATAATATGGATGCATGAACCAATTAATGGAATGAACTTTTTAGTTATCACACTCTCTCTTTCTTTCTACATCATTCTCTAACACTCTCTCTTGCTTTCGCTCTCACTCTCAATCTCACATAGTCAATATGGTCAATAGTCTCTTAAGGGTCAATAGTCAAGAGAGAAAAAAATGACTTCATTTGGTTGACTTACTATTTGGGGGCTTTCTTGTTTCTCTTCATGGGTCTTTTATTCTTTATTCAATTTGTAACTACCTTCAATTGAACAAACACCCAAGTAATTTTACTATATTGCAAACCAATAAGTACATGGAGATGGATTTCCATGTGGGGGGAGAAATAACAAGTCTTGAAAAATTTGAGGAGACACTAGGATCTTTGCTAAATTACTGACTATAAGAAGGACATAACACCATACATTGCTAAATAAATGAAGATTGGAAATCAATAATAAATATTCCCTTTCAAGTTGGTGTTGTAATGAATATCCAAATAGGTTGTCATATAGATATGTTATAATGTATTTTACTTGTTAAGTTTGAATTTTATTCCTATTATTGAAGGTGACACATAGTTTTGGTGTTAGAAAATTGAACAAGTATATCATAAAATGTGAATATCTTCCTGGTTTGATAAGCTTATGTGAATAATTATTTGTATGGTATGAAAATAATGCCCTGTCATTTGAATTAAATAAGATCACATCAAAGAGATTGCAACAAGGTAAACACACTACCATGTTGTGTGAACGGTTGAATTTAGAATATACAATCTTCATCCACCACATGTAAAGAGAAATAAAGACACCAATTACATGAAGCGCACACACACACACACACACACACACACACACACACACACACACACACACACACACACACACACACACACACACACACACACACACACACGTATGAAAATAATGCCCTATCATTTGAATTAAATAATATCACATCAAAGAGATTGCAACAAGGTAAACACACTACCATGTTGTGTGAACGGTTGAATTTAGAATATACAATCTTCATCCACGACATGTAAAGAGAAATAAAGACACCAATTACATGAAGCACGCACACACACACACACACACACGTGTGTGTGTGTGTGTGTGTGTGTGTGTGTGTGTGTGTGTGCGTGTGTGTGTGTGTGTGTGTGACAAAGAAAAACAAATATGATTATGATTAGATATCAAGAATGCACCAGTAGTGAGCTTCATATATGACAAGACTTCAAGGAGATTGAATAAGGTCACAACAAAGACATGATTGTGCATGAAGCATATATAGAGAAATAAAGACATTATTACATGAAGAATATGAAGAGAAACAAAGGCATTTCATATGTGTGACAAAGAAAAACAAAGATGACTATGATCTCATATCAAGAGTTCTTCCATTTTTATGCAATCTTACAAAGCACAAGATGATTATATTATGTGTAATATTTCTATCTTCATCCACCAAAAAGATAAAAAAATATGATTATGAAGCATATATATGTGTGGTCTAGAAAGAGTGCAAAAAAGATGTCAGATCATGTCATTACATCATCACATTACATGTCAGTACATCATCACAGTACATATCATTTAATGAAATCATGTTATCACACATCATCATACTTCATCAATTCACATATATATACAAAAATGTCACACATCATCAAATATGATCATATGTCAATTTATATCAGTACGGAAAAATATCAACACATGAGATTGCAAGAACATCATAAAAATTATATCATAGTAGTCCAGGAACAAAATCCACACATATATAATATATCTAGTACACACAGAATACATGCACATGTGTTCGAGCCAATGCCACATCTATGATAATATAATATTAATGTATCAAAATAAGCATGATATATATGTATATAGGACCACACAGTTGCATAAGACTGTATACACGTCTCTATGGAATTTCCAACACAAGATCATATATATCAAGCCATATATAGGCATACAAAAAACATATGTATCACATTTCCAAATCTGACATATATATCTATACATCCTATGAAGAATCATGAAACATCCTTCCTCTTTTAGCACTGTTAATAGAAGCATGTCCACAGCCTGTGGATGTGGTGGAGGGAGATGACACTACATATTTCGTTTGTGTGGTCCCAGGCATAAAGTTCACCTGTAACTTAGCCTGCACATTCATAAACATCAAGTCTTTAACACCCAAAATTTTAAGAAGTGGATATATTGAAAATACATTCATAATTTAGAAACTTGGAAATTTTAATGCATGTGAAATATTACCGCAATCTCACGATCCCTATCAATTTGTCGTTGATGCTCTGCAGGGTCAAGGGTACACACTCCTTGACTCGTACCAGGCTACATAAAAATAAATAGTTCAAATGAAATATTTCATGTAAAATTTGATATTGTAGATTTAGTAAGAAAACATTCATCCAAAATTTAACAAATTTGAAAAATTGTACCTGTGTCAGTGGATCTACAGACGCTATCGCAACATCAATAGAAACCTCCACAGTCTACATAAAGGGAAGAGTTTGTTTGACAATCATAAGCTATACAAACAACATGTAGATCAACATTAATTGAAATTTTCCAGGAGAATGGTGTAAGGAACTAAGGCTCGTGCATATATATTAAATGCTAGAACACGTATAGATATGTATGTTAATAATATTTAAATAATATTGAACATTAACTAGTAAAATATGTGAAACTAACCTGGGTAAAAGTAACGTGGGGCATCCCAGTAGCCTCAGTTACCACAACAGATGATGTCTCGCCTGACTGCTTGACTGAATCTTGTTGTTTAAAATAAAAAAATAGTAGATTTTACACAAGTATGACGTAATCAAGTATATATATTAAAATTTCAAATGAAATAAACTTTTCTATATATATTATTTATGTGACTTTACCTGTGAAAGACCAAGGACATTTGGCACAACACTTCCAAAAACATCTTCCATCATCAAATCTGTAAAAAAGAGATCATGTGACCCAAAAAAGGATGTCTCGCCTGCATTGCATACGACACCACATGACCCGCAATGGTGTGGTGTGCTAGAACTGACGCCTCCACCAACATCCCTAGATGTAATTTGGCTACTATGCTAGGATAGAGTGTCAGTGAAAGACCTCAACACATGTAATGTGCTGATCTCCATAACCTCCTTCATTATAGGAGGGAAAACTGAAGGTTGTGGGGGATTTTGGGTGTGGGGCATCCTAGATTGACCAACTGCAATACATAATTTGGTTTAGTCTATGCAAATCCACCTTCTTGACCGTAAAACCCAGAAAATTAAAAATAATTGGGGACCTCATTAAGCACGAACTCATAATATAATTTCTTCAAATAATAAAGAGGAACCTCATTGTTGTTACATGGTGGATAGTAAAAAACCATCCACCACCGGTCCCAAAAATTAATCTTAATCCGGTTTTCGTGACACCAATGGATAGGGAAGTGTTTGTAATTAGTCATAAGGGGGGCACTAGTTTTGGGGTCCGTAAATAGTGCACAAATGTGGTCTTTTCCAAAACAAATTGTCTTTCACGGACGCATGTGACAATTTGTCTACATACCAAAGCTTAAAATTAGCTCTAAAAGTATTCCATCTATTTATTTGGTTTGTTGCAGTGTCAACTTCACCAATTAATGTTTGAAGTGTGTTGGCTAAAGTCATGCAACTTGTATTTTTGGAATGATTTTGTCTGACAGTGTCAATAAGGTTCTGAATGGAAATTTTATGTTCTTCGATTTTTGTAATGATATCACCTTGAGTTCCTAGTGGTTCTGTGGGGACCGTAAGAGCCACAAGAGGAAGAGGCACATTCAGAGGAGGGTTTTGAGGAAGTGGAGGAATGTTTGAGCGAACTAGAGGATTAACAACTTACTAAGAAAATAGCAAACCAAAGAAATTTTATACATAAACAAATATTGAAAAACACATGAAAACCACAAAAAAAACCTAAAATCAAAGAAAATTGATAAAAAATGAGGGCTTACCTCTTCATCTCGGTGGCATCGTGTAATTTATCACGATCCAGAAGAAAAAAATTACAATTTGGAAGGGTAATGCAAAGTGCGAGTGTCAACAATGGAAATGAAAACATGATTTGGAGAAAATGGTGGGGAAAAATGAGGGCTGTGGCTATTTATTTTTTGTCACAGAGGACCACGATCGCATTTTAGAAACCACAATCTCACTTCTAAACCATGATCGTAGTTTTAGGTTTGGAAATTTCCCAAACCTAGCAAAACAAACTACGATCGCGGTTTGTTAAATTTGGGATTTGATGTCTACATTTTGGTCCCCCAACTTGATGCACTTACCCTAAATGATCCTTGTTTTTTATTGAAGAGAAAATATTCAAAGGATATTAATAAAATTTGAGGTAATTATTTGGGATCATCACAATAGGCCAAGGAAATAAGCTATTTATTAAACTTCAAAGATCATCCTGTCCTAGAAACTATTAAGGCACAACATTGTTATGAATGCAAGAACCAACCAGTGGAATGACCTCTTTAGTCATCATTGGAAATTTAGAGTCATCCTAATTAAATTGGTCCTTCAAGATCTCCCTATATAAATATTTTATGGCCACCATCGCAACATAAAAATTAATCTTAAAGAAAATGTGAGAAACATGAAGAATATAATGCAGAGACTTATAGGATTAAAAACATATTTCTTGCATTATCCTCTCCTCTAGAGAAAGAGAAAGCTGGCCTTTGGCTTAGTGACCTTCCAATCAATCACCTAGTAAATATTCCTTATTTAGTTCTTAATGGGATTCATCTGCCTACAGTTTAGTGACCTTCCATTCATTGATAATTCATTCTATGATAAACCCATGGATGCTTCCAAAAGTTCCGTAAAAAAGATAGGGATAATCATCAAGCCTAGTGAAGGGTGTGATGTGATTTCCAAATAAATTGAAATGCATACAAATTTAGAGGTCATAACAAAAATTTACAAATATCCCTATCATTATAAATGAAAGCCAAGTAACTATGTCTCCCTGTATGCAAGGATCGAGGACTACTGGGGTCCGTGGTAGGATTGGACATTCAGGAATCATCGAGTGTTTGAATCAGAATGTTGGTGCATCTGTAGAAACATTTTAAAACATTGGAGTTATGAATATTGGAAAATAAAATTGAACCTTATAAATCCTCTCAAATTTCCAGCTTATACAAGCACTGGACATATCAAGCTCTGTTCTTCAAATGAAACCTTTGTCCTCGACAGATTGCAACTGAAATAATTATTCAAAAGAGCATAAAAAATGATCAATTTTTCTTAGTATCCTAATCCGTTAGACCCAAAAATACCACTGGACTTTTTATTCTCAATTTATAACACTATTGGAGCTCTAAATACAAATCACAAGCTATAAAAAAGGAGATAATTATATTGGGTAAAATTTCTTTGTACCGAATTGTTCTTGGATATCTGGCATTTCCCTCCTTTAAATGTCTAACATTTCCCATTTAGATTGTTGGCAATGCCAATGGCAGTGGCAATGCCTGTGGAATTTGGTTGGAGGAAGGTGGGGTTGTGCCCTTGTTGGTTTTTTCTCATGGTGTCATAGGTAGCCTTTTTGGTATTATTAGAGAGAACTCCCCATGCTTGTGTGATAAGTTTGAAAGCTCTTGGAAACTTATTTTTATCAGGATGCAATAGAAAGGATAGTTTTTATATTGTTTCTTAATGAGATCAAAATCAAAGGAGGATGTTACCTGTAAGATGGCATAATGGTTGATGAGGCCTAAAGAGAGTTTAGAATGAGCATCAAGGTACACCTAAATGGAAGTTATCATGGGTGACAATCCGTTGAGGGAAGGGTATAACTTGTACTTATTCTGGGTGAACTTGTAGCTTCCTCCCACATCACCTGCCATCAATAACTTATCTGCAATTTCCTTGGCTCCAAAATATTCCTCTCTCTTATTCTCCATTATTCATACCACCATTGAATGGGTTGGGTTTATGGGTTTTTAAATCATCCTTATGGCTAAGGATATTTCAAAAAGTTCTCACTATTTTTGAATAGGAATCCCTCCATCAAAGGAGTTGTCATGCTCCTCTAATCTACTATAGTAATTACAAAGTGAAAGCTTCTCTTGATCTTCTACACTACAAGGATCGAAAAACCTAATATATTTTTGGTAGGTCTCATGAGTAAGTTCATCTTTTGGAACATCAATATTAGGACCATATTTCCTAGTCTCATTGTCCTATTGTTTGCAAAAGTGTAAAATAGGACAGTTTAAGTTAGTGTAAGGTTGTCAAACACAATATTTTGCAAACGAAAGATCGTGGCACCAAACTGAATGCGCCAAAATGTTTGAGTGGCCTGGTAAATTATAGTGTATGATTCATTTTGGTATTGGATGGTGTTGTTTCTTCTAGGCTACTTCGTCTGGGAGTAGTCCCTTAAGATTCCTGAGACCAAAAAAGGCTATAACTTCGATGGGTGATTTCTTAGTCTCCGTGGCACTTGGAGACATCTCATCTAATCCTAAACCTATGTATTAGGACCCTATAAAAATCCTATCTCATTTTTCTCCATCTCTATTTGGTTCTCTCGTTTTCCTATTGTTTACTAAAGTGTAAAATACTGTAGTATGAGTAAGTGTAAGGCTGTCAAACGCAATGTTTTACAAACTAAATCTCATGGCATCAAACCAACTATGCCAAGATGTCTGGGTGGCCTCGTAAATGATAGTATATTCTTTGTTTTGGTGCTGAACGGTGTCGTTGCTTCTGGGATACTTCATCCAGGCCTAGTTCCTTAAGAGCCCCGAGCCAAAAAAAGGTTATAACTTTGGTGGGTGATTTATCAGTCTTCGTGGCACTTGGAGATGTTTCTCTGATCCTAAACCTTAGAATTTGGACTCTCTACAAAATTCTATCTCAGTTTTCTCCATCTCAATTCGGTTCTCTTGTTGTTCTATTGTTTGCAAAAGTGCAAAATACTGCAGTTTGAGTCAGTGTAAGGTTTCCCAACACAATGTTTTGCAAACACATATTTCTCGCACCGAACTGCCTATGCAATTCTATCGAAGTTTCTTGTTCAATGCTAGGCAAGGATTCATTTTAGTGCATAAAATCCTTTGATTTGAAACAAGTACTAGGAAACATGTTAAGAAGATATTGTTCATACTTGATATAGGTTGTGAAATGAGAATTTGAAGAAGACATTTTTCATATAATATAGGTGGTGAAATGAGAATATCTTCTTGTTGTTTGTTTCCAATATTTAATTTCCTTAGCTTCGATAATAATAAATTCTCTACTAACAATGCCAACCACATGAAGGTGGAAGATTTTTTGGCACCACTAACCGACATAAACATGTTAGTAAACAATTAAATAGAATTTTAAAACCTACACAATTTTAAAAAAATCATTAAAGTAAATATTCAAATTAAATTCATGTCGATGTACATATCTAATCTTAAGTGAACATACCTTTGACTTGAGAAATTAAGCCACTTGGTAGGCTTAAGGGCAGTTTTGTGTATCTTCATTTGTACAAATTCAATCTAGTGATCCATCTGAGTCCGATCTAATTTTTAAGGTGTCAAGTATTGCTTCATGGTCAGAATCATGAACTTTCCACAAGACCTTATTACGTGGTCTACCTCCATATTTAATCAATTGAACATTAGATGCAATAACTAGATGAGAATAATGAAGAATATTTCTATGAGTTTCAAAGTCCTCAAACAACCACACATTGGAGTTCTTCATTGGGTATCTTATTAGCCATGTTCCAGTAATATCCAAAGACCCCATAGGATATTCTAGGCCTTCTCCATATATGATTGGGGTTATCAATTTATTTTTTTCCTCAGTACAATGACACAAATAATAAGATGTTCCTTCTTTATTATTTTCTTCTGCAACAACTGCAAAAACATGAAATACATTACATTATACAAAAAATAGTTAGTTTTAATAATTGATTCATTAATAAGTTCCATAACAAGAGAAAAACTATAAATTTTTTAAAAATAATGTAGATATATAATTTACCTGGTTGCACTAGATTTGATATATGGTCAAAGTCAATTGATGCTTCTCTCACTATGAGTTGTAGAGCTCGTGGAGGTTGATAGGTGTCGAGTGGATATAATTGTCTGTAACACCATTCATCAACCCAATATTTTGACTCACATTCATCCCAAAATGAAAACATAAGTCAAGAGAAAAAGTATGCCATTTTCCTTGTATAAATAGTCCATGGATCTGCATTTCAACTTCTAAAAGAGTGTAACTCACTAGATCCTGTTAGTGTACAACAATATTGATATTTTGCACAATTAGCTTCTTCTACCAACCAAAAAAACTTACGAATTGTAGAATTACCCTCATTAACTAGAAGAATTTTTAAGTTACACCATTCCATGATGGATTTTGCATCAATCAACTTGGAACCATCTTTGTACTCCAATTCTTCTCTTGCTAGGGCTCTTTTAACACATACTCATGCACCATCATGTTCTCTTTTTCCATGTCCTACCTCAGTGAAATTCCAAAATGTTGAATAACGCTTATCCTATGCATCCTTCTCAATCAATAGAACATTCACACATTCTTTAATTGTGATGTATAATTATCTGACCATACGATGTCTTTATCAAATATGATGTTTCTGTTATTCAAATTATCATATAAGATCTCGAAAGAACCTTGCATGAAATCTGATGAATGTCCACGATCATCACTAATATAGAAATAGTAATCCCTCAAAATATATCTCTCTTCCTCTGTACTTTCAAGAGTATGAGTGAATACTATATGTAAAAATATGGAAACCTGAATAGAGTTGTAGTATTGTGATTGCACTTCATTTTGTGGCTGTAGAGTATAGTTCTCTACAAAATCAACAATTGAAAAAATGGTACCAAGAGGAAATGTGTCCTTGAATAACCTGAATTTCTCATCTAACCATCAATCTCTATGTGTATGTTGTGCATACTCATACACTAGCTTCTCTCGAAATATAGTGATAAAATTTTATACACTTATTTTTTTACTCACTGATTCACACCTCTTGGCTTCATTACCATATTTTGAAGTGTATGTCATTGAATTTTATTTTCCAAAACTAACTAGTTCATTTCTGATTACATGTGTATTCTCTGTGTGCATACATATTTGCAAATGTTGTAAACCACCACAACTATCACAAGTTCTTTCTAAACATGATTTCTTACAAAACAATTGTCCTTCTCTTGTAAAAAACACTTGAGATGAAATATCTTGCTGATTTAGGTGGAACATTTATCATACACTCTTGCAAAATATTCTCAGTATGCAAATTAACACATATATGCCAGAAATTATCATAATGCATAGAAACTTCAATATGGATCCTACAACAAGGAGTAGTTCGTGAGTGATTTATTTTAACATAAAAAGGTTTTGACATTTCAAAATGCCTTTGACTAATTTGTATTTTGAGATGAGTCTCCTTAAACTTATTAAAAAATCGTGTTTGTATAATGTCCAAAAAATGTTTAGGATGTGATTCATGATTTCTAGAATCAATTCTTCTTTTTAAAACATCATTTTCATTAGGTGAAACCCTTGTATTATTATTCCAAAATTCTATTTTTTTTATTTTAACTCATCAACTATGTCTTTGTCTTTTCATGGAAATCTACCAGAGAATCCAAAATTCATTGTTATTTGTATCTTTAATTCTTTCATGACGCTTAAGAGATTTGTATAGTGTTTTCCTTTTTATTTTTAGTGCATTATTTGTTTTTATAATCAAACGATATTTTTTTGTTGCTTTACTTACTCTAGTCGATGTAATAACACGTCGAGTAACATTACTATCTTTGGTATGTGAGGTTGAACCTACCGATTGGTATGAATTCATTAGATTTTTTACAATAGATTTTTTATTTTCATTCTTAGATGTTTTTAGACCAAGGGATTTCATTGTAGGTCTATAATTAATATTTTTCATCATTTCAACAAATAATTGACATCTACCTATTTTGTTTAAGTCATTAAAATATGTTTTCCATATCTGACTATCTTTTTTTCTACAAATGTGTTGACAAATCTTATTAGGCATTGGATTTAAAATATTTTCATCAATCTCAAGTAAAATTTTGGATGTTTTCCGTAAAATTTTAATCAGTGATTTCAATGGAAATGATTTTTAAATATCGTCTAAACATTGTTCATTTTATATTTGTTGCTCATATTCATAATTCGGTAAAGACTATGTGTTTTCAAAAGGCTGGTCATCTGGTGTAACATATATGTTTAAATTTAGAATTGCATCATCATTCATTGAATATTCATTATTTATTGAATCAATTGGTGTTTGAGGATATGTTGCACCATAAATTTCATTTCGAAGAGATGACATACCTTCATCTCCATGCGTTGATTTTTTTTAGCATTCGCTCCCTTGCTTTTTTTAATAATTTATTCTTTCTTGGTTTTATTGGATGATATAAAATTTTTGGAAACATCTTCATTATTTGTTAAAGATGTGTTCAATTCATTTTTTCATGGCCTTTTTTCATCTGTTCCCTTTGTTTTTCCAATTGCTTGAGTGTTTGCCTTCATGGTTTCCTCCCCATAATTCTCAAAAATATCTTTACCACCACAAAATAATTGACAAAAAAAATTTAATGAGTGTTAGGAATATAATAAACAGTAGAAAAACACTTAAATATATCAAATAATGCTTAAATATTTCACAAAAAATCTCTATATAACATAAAATATAGAAAATTATTAACAAGAATCAAAATGTGCAAGAATTTGCAGACAACCCATGACCAGTGGGACCAATATCACATATTCTTTGTCTTGTTGTGTTTGACTTTTAGTTTTAAGTGCATTATAATGTGAGCACATCTCATCTTATTGGGGTTTGGAATACCTAATCCATAGGCTTGGATTTTCCCTGGATATATAAACCAAAGGTTTGGACTGTGTAATTCGTGAATGAAACCGTGTTTGACAAAAAACATCAAAATCTCACGTGTGCACCCCAATATCTCATGCATTATAACATAATATTCAAAAATAAATTATACTACAATGTCAAACTCAGTTTAACCATGATGAAGATATAATTATTTTTAAAACCTAATTAGTTTAAGGCTTTCATCCATAATTTCTTTTACTAGTGCCTTCTTTTCTTGCAAAAACCTATGCATACATTTTGGTGCATAATTTATGATTTTTTCACCCAAATTTCAAGAAAAAGTGATTTTTTTCTAAACTCCATTCTACACATAATAAAAAACAAAAAAAAACAAAAAATGATTTTTTTCCCTCAAATTTATGGGGGTGAACACACAAATATTTCATTTTCGGGATATGTGCACTTTGAAAATTAATAAAAAATTATATCTTCATCCCAAAATTATGAAAAATTAGTGAGACCTTGTACATGGTCGTAGCTAACTTTCGGCTGAAGGGATTTGAAAAATAATTTATAGAACTAAAAAAATGGGGGCGCACACACATAATAGGTTCTTATCTTTTTGACACAAAAATAAACATACTTTGTGTGCACACCACATTTGACCCTCTTAATCTCAACCATTTATAAAAAAATTAGTAGTTTAGAAACTAGATTTTGAGCTCTATGATACTTATTCTTATCACTTTATAAAATTTTAACATATGCATGACGAATTATTCGATGAAGTTCAGGTTTCGTTGATTTCAGAAAAAATGTGTTCCTTTTTGACCCCCTTTTAGCCCCTCATTTCCATGCACTTACCCATATATTAAATATTAGGGCATCTTAGCCCATAAATATCTCTTATGTGGTGTTATCTTCATTATATTGTGCATATTATTTGAATTCTTCACTATTATATGCGAAGATCTTATCATGTAAATGCTACATTTGATATCAAAAACCTATGAAGACATCTTCTTTATGTTTTCATGTGGAAATTTATTAGATTTATTCTAACATTTTTCCTATTCTTGCTTCTCTAGTATTTTTTTTTTTCCTCATATAGTTGATTATGAAGTCACTTCTCAATGTTTTCTAACTCCACTTTCTTCTCAGATTCTTTTTATGATCTTTATTCTTCTTAATTTTATTATTTTCCCAATGTTTATATTTTAACATAATATAATTATCCTTCTTTCCCTATTGAGATGACTATAATGATGATCTAATTACATGAATTTTAAAAATTATCCTTCTAACATAGTGTCCCGGGAGTGACACTGAATTTTTCTCTTTCAGGGTCTAATAAACTCACCTTTACTTCACTTTATGTTGCTCTAACTTGGCTGTAGGGTTTTCCTGTCATACATATACCTACAAAATAAACCCTAACTACCTGAACAAGGCTCACACACACATTATATGGAATAAAATATGTATATTATTGAGTTGGACTAACCTCGGTGGTCACCCCAATGTGATTTTTACCAAGCATTGCAATACATTTTAGACTTAATATAAGTCTGGTGTGTGTGTGTGTGATAGAATCGTGTCCTTTGAAGCTAGGTTTCCCTTGTGCTAGTAACAAAAATATAATGGGATATGACTACATTTCCCCCAAGATAAATGTGTGTAATGCAATTCAAAATTTTCCCTTCCTATGGAGTGAATAATACAACCCAAAATGTAGTCCTTAAGTGTTCCTTTTATCCAAGTAGTAGATAAAAAGTAATAGCCCAAATTGCTCTTATTTTCCTCACTACACCCTTTATAATAGTTAGCAGGTCATGTATATATGATTCCTTTGCTTGAATTTCATCATTAATAACCCTAAAAGATGACCTAAAATGACAATTAGAAGTTAAGAAAAGATAAAAAAATGATGTGACACTTTAATTATAAGAAAAAATGGGAAATGGACAAAAACACCCAAAGGGGACAATATCGTCTCGGCGCTCCTATCCCTTACTAAGCGCTAGTGTCCGAAGATATCCAAAGATAAAACATGAAGTACTGAGCTAGGTGAAACATTGTACAATGTACAAAAGTAAATGGGTAATTCCAAAAAAATAGAGGATGAAAGCATGGGAGGATAAAAAATGTCAAATTAAAGAAAAATAAGTGATGTCAACATCTAGTTTTATTGCTTATGAATCATGCATATAATGATATACTAGATTCGTGATGTAATAATACTTGTATGTATAGATTTGGATCATTTGCATTATGAATTAGTTAATATGAAAACTCCAAATAAATGCTACTAAAACATAATGGTATTATGATATACCATTCTAAAGAGAGCGATAATTGTAGTTTTTTCATTAAATAAAATGGGTAATATTCTTCATATTTGAATCTAAACCTACACACAAGCACACTTGAAAATTGTTAGTTTTTTTGGTGGTTAGTAGACCTTCCTTTGTCAAATCCCTAACCATTTTAAGGTGATAAAATACATTTTATTAATGTAAAATAAAATAACAGCAAATGAAATGACAAGTATACATGACTCAGATTGATGGATAATCAAAGTTTTGTTTCACTGAGAATTGCATGGAGATCACAAGCCAATTGTAGTTTTGATTCTCATTTATGTTGATATTTTTCTAGAATAGTGTTGTAGTAAGTTGTATTGTTCCTTTTTATTTTTCTTTCACTTCTTCACGACTTGTAAAACTAAGATATGCGAGGAATAGAGTAAGAAAACTCAAGTATATAATGTCAAGAGTTTCTAAGAGAGATGAAACACTGTGTGAGATGGTGATTTTATAGATGTGCATGGGGGAATGAGACACACATAGGTACAATGATAGAGTACATAGTGCATTGGGGATGGACATGGGTAGGTGGGATGCAGGAAAATACTATAGATTCATTTGATGACTGGATGTTATAGAATCAAAAGAGAACAAATTTTTGTATGATTCCCCCTTAAGTGATAATTTTTTAGAATTGTAGGTTGCCCTAGCATAACACAGGAGGAAAAATGGTAGTTGAAGATAAGGAAAAAAAATGACCCTTGAAAAAGGAATGCAGAGTAAGAAAGGGATAACCGGGTTTGCCTCAGTCATGTGCAAGTGAAAAATTGATGAGGGTTATGCATAAAAGTGGATGAAATAGTTGAGAAATTAGGGGGTGAAGAGGTTGATAGTGGGTTGATTGTAAGTTGAAGGGAAAAAAATCTTACACGTGTGAGATGACAAGTAACATGGAACCAAAAAAGATGGTGAGCCACATGAAAATATGGGTGAGTGAAGCAGGTGATGCGATGAGCTACGTAGTTCGGGAGTGGTGAAAATTTGGGGAGAGTAGTGTGGGGTGATGTAGTGGGAAACGTGAGTGGCAAAAGCGGTTTATTATGACAGGATAGAGGAGTCACATGATGAGCTAGTTGAGGAGTTGCAATGAGCCAGGTGAAGTGAACAGAGAAAGCGAGGAGAGAGCGTGGTGAGCTTCCAGGTGAGTTGAATGGGTGAGATGGATAGGTTGGGAAAGATGGCAGGTGAGATGGGTCAAGGGTGAGTTGACAAGAAATTTTGGCGAGCTGGGTATATGATATGGGGAGTGAATTGGTAGGAGATTGGGAAGGTTGATCTTGTTCTGAAAAATTTGATATTGGAAGCATGGTGGATTTTGGTTTGGGGTGATCTGAGAAGAGGAGAGTGCGGAACGGGGAGGACCCAACAAAGGTAGGAGTGTGGAGGGAAATTTAGGAGAAATGAGGTCGTATGCATGAGTCAACGAGGGTGGCGAGCTACGGGTCACATCATATGAAAAAAAATTGAGTGGACAACCCAGTGTGAACAGGAGGAGTGGATACGGGAGGGGCTGGTTGATTCGAATGAAGAGTGCATTGTAGGGAAGTGGGATGTGTAGTTTGGAGTGAGTGATGCTAAGATATATTGTGGGGTCGAATGGAGGTGGGGAATGACCTAGTTAGGGATGGGAATCATGCATGCGACTAGAAGAATATGGGACAATCCACAAGGGTCATGAGGATTTGAGAAATTTGAGCTAGAAGGGGAGATAGATAGCGAGGTAAGTCACTATTACAACTCACCGAGAGAGGGAGGGTGGAGCATAAGGAAAGATTGGAAGAGAGTAGGAAAGAGGGGAGGTTGGTAGGTGAAGTAAGGAGATTCGAGTTGTTGTAGAAACTTGGCTTGGAGGTGAAGGGAAGAGTTTGGAGTGAGTCACATCGTTGTAGGTGAATCGGGGAGGGTGGGCATGGGAGATGTGGGTGTGAACCATGTGGTGGATGGGAGGGTGAGTCACACTCATGAATCAGATGGAGAGCTTGAAAAAGTGGGGTGAGGGGTGTAGAAATGGACCAAGAGGCGAGATCATGGAAGGATGACATGGAGATGTGGATGGATTAGATGATAATTGAGAGGATTTATTGAGATAGGAGGAGATAATCACAGTGGTGATTGAGAAGTTAGGGGTAGGAGCAGGAGGAAGATCACAAGATGAGGGGGAGAAGTGGTGGGGTTGGGTGGGTAAGAGGTGAGCTTGGGAGAGCTAGGGAGTTGAAGGAAATTTTGAGCGGTGATTATCCAAGTCACACATTGTGACTTAGTAGTATGTGGACTAGTGGTGGAAAGGGAGGAAACACGAGGGAGTGTATAAGAATATGAGTTACAAGTGTAACATTACCATTTTAAGACTTTAGAAACAAAGGGATTTTTTTTTGCATAATGTTCTCTGTTCTAAGTTAACATAATTTAGAACACACATTCCAAAGCCAATCAATCTCATAACAAAAAACCATATGTAGCTGTAAATGACTCGGTGAAACACCGATCTCTCATTTCATGACTTGGTATCATACCAATCTCTCATGTTAACTTTATAATGTGTTATACTATGTATACTTGGTTTTGTTACCCTTTTAGAGGTATCAAGTGTTCTGTTTAAGAGGCCTAACTGAATATCTATTACTAATATTTATCTGAAATCCTTCTTCTTAAATTAAGTGACATAGGACAACACAACCAAAAACTTATGATACTTTGGCCAAAGATTTTAAACATAATGTTCATGTTTATATTCCTAGATGACATACTCGTCAAACGGAATACGTCCTTCACTCTACTTGATATGTTATCTAGAATGGTCTTCAGTAACTTTTGTCAGTCCACTTATTTAAGGTTTAACCCTATCAAAGGTTAGAAACATGGGCTAATGTGGAGGACTGTTTACGATGACTAATGGTAATTAGACATACTCAATTGACTGTATGTCAATTGGGTGGTGTCTATTTATCCTAAGTCAAACATGATTTGACCCTGACACTAGGTCATGTCCCTATCTCTATCTAGAGTATAACTATGATCAAGTCAGAATTTATGTTAGTCTAGCTGAATAAACTCGAAAGGGTGTTGAAACATATCGACTGCAACATAGTATCCTTGTGAAGACCCTATTCATCATGAAGGTACTTTACTCCAGTTGGCATGTGTCAACATCCATATGATTTTTCATCATCTGGACGAACATACCTTAGATAGAAAGTTATATCTTATTATTTTCCTCTTAATTTATTAATTACAACAACCCTACCGAGAAACTAGGTTCCTTAATCATTAAGATTCAGATTTAAGACTGCAATAAATGAAGTTGTGCAGATAAATCTAATTTTTTATTTAATTCATATGCCATGATTTAAAATATTAACATCCTGATTCATGTTTTACATAAAAGGCCCATCACACATGGGGGTGACATTTAATTACTCACTTAATTCAGCCCTATCTTATATAAGATCTCAGTAGGTCCTTTTTCCATAATAGACTTCATTGAAATGAAGTCTGATTCCCCTTTATTTCTCTTTCCCAACATCCCTATTTTGGTTAAGGAAGCCTTCGTAAGAAAGTACAACTTCACTAAGTACAGATATCATTCAAGATTTATATCAAAAAGGTCTTAAATTAAGACTATGATTCATTTCAAGGGAATCGTCTTTCCTTTCCCTTATTGAGGGTTAAATTCCGTTTTAAACCGATTACACTTCCTAAATATTATTAAATTTTAATTCTTGACATTCATTTGTTTATTTATAGCCTAATCAACAGTTTGAAAATTAGTGCAAGAATGTTAACTTTACAAGTTTCCTCTTCACTTAGAGAAGGTAGAAAAACTTTATTTCAGATCTATGTTTATTCTATTCCAAACCATAAGGAATGTTACTGTATGAAAGACAAAGTATTAATTAACGTTTCCATTCAATTCCTACCAACAAGAATTACATCAAGTGCAAACAAATATCACATATATTTTTATTCAGAATGGAGGATTCATACATTTACAAGTTCAACACTTCATATAGTGCTAAATATCAAACAATAACATTCAATCAATTTCAGATACAAATTCTTTTCCATCAAGTACATTATAGTAATGAACCATTTTTCATCATAAAAAGATCCAGTCTCTTGATAAAAAAATGTAACTTCCTAAAATATTTCTCCTTTCATCACTTATGAAGTCCATTTGCAAAATTTCATCACTTATGAAGTCCATCTGCAAAATTTCTAGCAATGGCCAGTTCATTGAACTAAGCATGATAAGCAATAACATTAAAATGATGTGCTTTTAATTAACTGTTTCATAAAAAGAACTCTACTATTTATGAAATAGTCCTAAAGCAATTCAAAAATACATAGCGAAAACAAGTTACTATAATCAATAAAAGAGAGAGAGAGAGAGAGAGAGAGATATTAACAACAAATCAATAGTAAGGTTAAGTCCTAAGATATAACAACTTCAACCTTCAATGCTATTGACTTTATATTAAAATAATTGAAACAAAATTTAGATAAGAAACATTTCATCATAATTTCACTACTAATTTCTTAAATTTATTTTCATGATTAATCATTCAGTTAAAACATTTAACAGAAAAAGGTATCTATCCTAACTAGATTTTAGGCATAGTTCAATAGTAGATCATTTACAACAATACTTCCATCTCAATATTTCCTTAACCTATATTCATCCTAAAATCTGAGATTCCAACAATTGAACATAAATATCATAAGAATAAGTTAAAATAAGTATATCATCATAACATTTAAATGTCCAGGTTTAGAGTACCCTAGTACCCAGACTCAGAACTAGGATCCAAATCAAGTTAACAACCAAACAAGAAAAATTAGGCCACTTAAAGATGTAGGATTATTTCCAATAAGAAATTGAGTTACACTGCATTCTCAAAAAGATGCACCATTGCATTCACTACCTTAAGTAATTAGAATGGTTAAGTTTATACTCTAAACAAACTCATTATCCCATCCTTATACTTTCAGCCAAACCATCCATAAACTTTTAGCTAAACATAATATTCCATCCAATTAATTTCAACTTCAGATATACTTCCCTAACAACATTTTGAACCCATTCTTACTAGAAAATCAAGAAGTTACATAATGAAATAGACCAAAGAAGGAAAAAATCTTCACCAAGTGTGAATATGAAAGAAGAATAAAGGAATGAGAGGGAAGAAGATCACAACCCCTTAACTCTTGTATGATTAAAGGAGAACCAGAAGAAGCCAATAACCTATATTGACAAGGTCATTTAACTAATGCCACAAACCAAACCTCAAACAAATATCTAATCTAGGTTCGAATTGAATAATCAACAACCAAGAGGAAGGAAAGAATGAAGTACTGAAACAACATTCCCTTACCTTTCATCATTCTAGGAGATGGTAAGGATAGCCTTTATTTTCATAAGATACAATAACCCATTTCCCCAAAAGATATAAAAATGAAAGGAAAGAATTAATAGTAGGGTAAGTCTGGCTAATCTTCCTAACTCATATCCGTAAAGGAGAAGAAATAATCAAAATAATTAATCCAAACATAAGTCATCGTTCCATTTTCACGAAGAACTTTTCCTAAGATCTGAAAGAATTGAAACCGAGTTTAATGGCCCAAGGTCAAGAAACATACTAACTCAATACATTTAAAAAATATCGATAGAATTGTTAAGAAGTTCAAGTTGACCATAAAAACTAAAATACAGTAAAGCAAACCCAATAGAGTTTTCCCTTCTTAGCACCAGATGCCTTACTTTCATAGGTTACCCAAAGACCCAATAAAGTAGAAAAATGAATAGTATTTCCCTTACGGGATTCCAAAAACTAGGCCTCGAACACAATTAAAAATTTCAACAAATAGCAGAAGAATACATTTTTAGGCTTAAAAATAACAATTGCCAAGCAAAACCCACAGTAATTTACCTTTCCTACATATTCCCAGGCTCAGAAGCCTACAACCGAATTAATACAACAAAACCCAGTTTCACAATTATAGACAAGTATAAGAATACTGACACGCTCACTAATTTTGAACATTCCTTTTGTACTTAATAGAGTATGTTTAAGCTAGAGTCACATAATTTTATTCTTCTAAAAGAAAATAATGAATATCAAACAACAGTAAGACATTCAAATAGTTTATCAACTGAAGTTTCCCCACGGTGAAGAAACAAGATCTTTAGAACAAGTTACACAATTTTTAAACAACTGAGTTCCTATAGATTTAAACAGTTCAAAAAAGATCATGGACATTTTTTGACTTAATCTTAAGCCCATGCAACAAGATTAAATCATAACCCAACTATCAATCAAGAGAATTAAAAACCCATATCACTCTTTCCATTATTCAACAAAATCAACAAAGCATTCCTAATAACAACACAAAAACCTCAAGCAGAGAAATCATATAAATAAAACACAAAAACTAGTCTATTCCAAAGAGCAGAGTTGTTCTTATGAATCACTTAAAAAAGAAGAATCTTAATGGGTAGATCCTACATTGCTTGATAGGTCTTCACCTTCACCAATTCATAAAAGTATCCACACAGAGCCTCAATCCTCTTTTCGAAATGCAAAAACCACAGAAAAACTTCCTCTATCTCCTCCTTATATTTTCAAAGTGCCAACCCTTTATTCCACACCATGCAAGGGAGAAAAAATCATGCACTGACACATTGTATGAAAAAATTGAACTGGAGGTTCGAGAACAAAACCAACCTCATGTAGATCTCCAAAATCAAATGAATTGACAAAAACCAATCCATTTTCCTTTTTCCTAGGTGGTTTCGCCAAGTTTCAAAAATTAAATGTAGAGTAGGACTGTCAGTCCTTTCCTGCTTTCCTGCCACCTCCATCTCCAAATTTTGGGTGACTTAATTAAAAAAAACATGTATCCTAAAACTTTGGCGAGAAATGCCAAGTCAACATCATAAATTTTTAACTTCCTTTGCCAAATTTGGTTGTAGATAGAGATAAGGCCTGATACATTTCCTTAATTTCCTTGAATTCCCTTCCTCCCACTTGCCACTTTCCCCATGTCATTTCATATCCACCCTTAGGTTAGCCATTCCCTTAGTTAGGTTAGACACTAATTTAGGAAATCAACATAGGTCCATAGGTAGGTCCATAGTTTTAGGTCCCTCTTAATTATTTTTCATCCCAATTAACATAAGAACATACTAACTTAGGTTAGGTATAACCCTTGGGATAGAGTCAATATTTTTTAAAAACATAGTTATATTAGGTCCAAAGTACCCAATGACAACTCATCATACAATAATAGAAAATAAGAACCAGATTGTTACTGGATTAAATATGAAACAAATATCCATGAAGAGGTTCGTTCATAACCTTCACATACTCTAGATCCAGAACTCTTCCATCTGTTCAAATTGGGCATCAAGATAACAAGACATGAAAATTAGAAGCATAAGTTGGATCAATGGAATTGATCCAAGGTAATGTTGTTTGATTCCTCTTAAATTATGAAAATTGAAACTCAAATTCATAATCTCGAGCAATGAATCTATCATGGATAAAAGAGATGGATTGCTTCATTTTAAATAAAGAAAAAACACAACAGAATGTACCTATTCCAAATAGACAACTTCTTATCTTCTGCAAACATGATTTCCTAAATCATAAGAGTACACAATCTTAAGAAAAAATCACCTGTCCACATTTGTACCTTCTATAGTAAAATTCATCATAGGTACAAGTCATGTTAGAGGCGTTACATAAGGTGGTGGGCTTCAAAAAGAGTATGGGGAAGAGGGTGAGTTGATGTGGGATGGAGCGAGGTGGACACAAGCACATGAGGAAGAGGGGGTAAGAAAGGTGGGCATGGGAAATGAATACTTAGTCATAAAGGTGACTGAGATGGGAACCAAGGTGTAGGGTAAGGTGACTTAGTGAGGCCAATCACTATTATGACTATTTGAATAAGGAAGAGTAGGTAGGGATAGGGTAGGTGGTAGTGGGGCTTAGGGAGTGGGTCACAAGTGAAACTCACAGGGGAGAGGTAAAATGAGATCGACCACTATAGTCACCAAGGTGGGGACTTGAGGGAGAGGAAGGATTGTGTAAAGGTGGGTATGTCAGTCATGGGGTGGGTGGGGGTAGTTAGGTCATCTTGGTGAGTTAAGAATGGGGTGGGGGAGAGTTAGGGTATGTTAGTTAGGTGAGTGGTATGGTAGGGGTAGTGGAGGGGAAGGGTAAGGTGTGAGATGAGGTGAGTGGAAAAAGGTAATAGGATGACATAAAGAGGATAAGTGGGGGTGTATGATGCAGTGTGTGAGACGATGTTGTGAAGATATGAAAATGGTTAAAATGTAAATGTCATAAAAAATGGAAAATGTAAATTGATGAAAATGATGTAATTATCCCATGCAGAGTGAGGTAATGCAAAAAGTGTGTAGAAGGTGGTAGACACCTAAGGATATTTGGTTTAACGAAGGTGAATCGCAAACACACAGCATGACCCAATTGTGATGATGAAGTACAAGTGCTATGTTTTTTGGCATATGAACATGGTTGTGTAACAAGTGTGGTGGTGAACACATGATTAACTTGAAGACATGAAACATGAGACAATGAGTGAGCTAAAATAGGATCTTGAACAAGGTATAAACTACATAAGGTGACATAGTATCCCTGTGACTCATCGATATCTTGTGTGTGTGTGTGTGTGTGTGTGTGTGTGTGTGTGTGTGTGTGTGTGTGTGTGTGTGTGTGTGTGTGTGTGTGTGTGTGTGTGTGTGTGTGTGTGTGTGTGTGAAAGTTAATTACTGCTTGAAGTGAAGACCTGTAAGAAAATGAGTGAAAACAAAATCCAACGTGTAGGTGTGAATGAAACAATCAAGTTGTGAGTAATGAAATGAAAAGTAATTATAATTCATGAATTTCTCTACTACGAGATAGGTGTCCATAGCCCTAATGGAAATTAATTTGATTCTAGTCACAACATTTCTCTAATTCTAACTATTCATCCATAGCCCCAGTAGAGATACTAGAAAGACCCCTGAGAGAGAGTGTGTGATATGCTCTTATTTTTCTTTCTCCTTTTGAATTTTGTATTTTTCTTGATTTTGATTGTGTTGATTTTTTTCACATACTATACATCTCCATCAGTTTTCCAAGGGGTTTAGAACCAAGAGTGTCTTAATGGAGGGGGGGTGGAAGTGATTGCAGAGATGATAGTTGGAAGCATAAAAAAATAATGCCTTGGGGTATTTATGACAATTTGTTAAGAGTCTAAGCATGTATGGATCTATAAGAGGAAAATCATTCTTAATTCACAAGGAGATAACGGGTTCAATAAACTTTAGTAGAGATTATTCAGTCGCAAAATGGGACAAAAATATGATCAAAGTGTTCACCAATTTTTTTAAAACAAACCAAAACATGGAATGTGAATGAATTATAAATTAAATGTGTAGTAGTGTATGGGGAAGTGGAATGAAAGATGGCAGAATGGAGAAAATGCGGAAGAATATCCATGGGCAAGCATTGCTTATTACATTTTTTGGAATAAAATTTCTTTTGGATTTTTGAAAAATGTTTAGTAGTGTGAAGGTGTGTCAATGATGAGAGAATAAGATGTGCAGAGAATTAAGTCGAGTTTTGAATCCAATCCGACTGAAGATAATTGGAATGTAAGGAACATGCAGAATGTGGTAGTGATGAAAAATGAAAGTCCCCCTAGTCCATATAATATCTAGGTGAGTGAGATACATGACGTATAAAAGAAAGAAATAAATGAGATAGATGATTAGATCGGTGGGGGTGATGTGGATGACAAGTGAATAAAGGGTTTCAAATAGAATCCATAAAATGGTGGTAGGTAAAGGACATGAGTGTAGGGATGAAACACATAAGAAATGTGATGAATGCAGTGGATGTGTGAGGGCGTACGGTGGTTGAGGACATGAGAATAAACAATTTGTAGATGGTGGAATGTTATGAAACATATGGCTAGTGATGAGATCATAGGGATGAGGAGTGATGGTTGGAGAAAGTGTGAGAGCCAAGGGTGTGATATTTTGAGGATTTAGTGTGATGATATGATGATTGTCAGGAATAGGAAAAGGCGTGTAAGAAGGAATTCCCAACATAAGATAATTTGGGAGAAAATTAGAATGATTGGAAAGTGTAATTATATGTGGAGGAGGCTTATGAGGCCCATGTAGAATTAAAAAGGGACATGTGGGTTTGATTGATGATGTAACCTCAAAAGGAGGAAAGGATAATAAAAACAGTGCCTAAACAAGTGGTGTGAGAGGTAAGAAGGTGGAGGTGGAAGAATAATGCTAAATAGGTGAACCAATAAGATCATGAGGAGGTGAATTGTAAGGAATAGATGAAATAATAATTGTATAAAAGTGATGAGGCATAGATGTAAGAGGGGTGTAAATAACCTTAATAAATGGTGTAGGATGTAATTGAGGCTCCAAAAATAAGAATGCAGATTGGATGAGTGATTATGAAGGAATTGATATGCATGGGGAAGATGGAGGTAAGGTAGATGAAGTGATATGTGAAACCCAATGTGATGAAGGGAATAATTGAGGTGGAATAATTGGTGATGTGATAATTGGAGTATATATGATCTAAGCTAGTGAAGGATGGGAAGTAATGGAGGTGAAAAAATCACGTAGTGATGGATAACTAGATAAATGTGGTGACATAATGAAATAATTTGAAAAGGATGGGAATGAGACCATATAAAAAGTGGAGACACATGATGGTGGATATTGAGAAGGAGGTGATGTGGATGATGAAATACTAGGAACACATGATGATTGTGATGTAGTAGGAAGTGAGGAATTGGATGAGGGAGAGTGATGAGATCGACATCAAGAAAATTTTGGAGAGTAGAGAAAAGTGGCTCAGTCAATGGAGTGAATTTTCAAGGGGATTGGATGAAGATAAAATCCTTAAAAGAATGTAGTAAATGCAAAGATGTGGGTGTAGAAGTTTATGAATTGTGAGAAGGATCCGATTAGATGACATTGTGAACATGGGAGTATAATGGTGTGGTAGGTGTAGGAATGAAAACATGCGGTAAAGAAGAAGGATGACCAAGATGGAAAATCATTGAAGTGTTGTGCCACATGCACGACCTCAAAAAATGTGCATAGTGGGTGAATTTGTAATGGTGTGAGATGTGAGGAACACAAATTTTGGAAAAGAGGTCATTGAGTTTAGTTTGTGGGATGGGGAATGAAAGAAAATGAACGAGAGCATGAAAAAATGTAATAAAGTTAATGAAGGACTCATTATAGGATTGAAAAATAATGTGAAGGTCAATGAGCATTGATTTGGGTGTTGTATGGATGACGAAGTGAGATAAAAAAGTATATGCAAGTTGTATGAAAGTATAAATAATATTTTGTGGTAGGTGTGAATACCAATTAAGTGTGTGACCAACGAGTGAAAGTAGGAAAGTACATAGAAGGAGAGAATCATCATGTTGGATAATGTGGCATGCGTAGTGGAAAATATGTAAGTGATGTTGGGGTCCTTGGTACCATCAAATTTGTAAAAAATGTGTAATTTGAAATGTGATGGATAAGGATGATAAGGTACCATGGGGTGAATAAGCTCATTGCAAATGGTGTGATAAGTCAATGCGGGTGGAAGTGCCCCCAAATATTGGGACTTGAGCTTAACGATGTGGTCAAGAAGGCGTCGATGAAGAAAATTAGAGTGTGAATGAACATGCAAATGACTAGAAGCCATGGAAAATGATAGTGACTAGGATTTTGAAACTTGAGTGGAAAAAGTCAGCAAGATGATAAGACCAGAAAAACCATAAGTTAGTCATAGTTGCAAATGGATATGGAATAAACTAGGAATCATAATAGAATACATAATGAATGATTTCAAATAACATAGATCATTCACTATTGCAATTGTCTCTAGGAAAAATATAGGGTGGAAAATTGCATCAGAGTCGTAGTTGCGACCGATTATGGGAAAATTAGAAATCAGAAAGAATGAAATAAAAAATATGACAGTGTGAGAATGGTCTATGAAGTTTAAAAATAATCGTAGGTGTGACTTAGAAAAAATGTTGTTTATTTATCTCAAGGTGGAATAAGGGATCCGTTTGATTGAATTCTTGTAAAATGTTCTCTCCTTAAATACAAAGGACTATCCAAACGAGTCCAGTACACTAGAAAATTTCTAGTCATCGGATTTACTTTACCCGCTTGATGAACCAAGCTAGATTTTACTCCACTCAATCGATCAAAATGAGGCCATCACTAAGGATAACATTGGCTCTTACCTCATGGGTGTACTAGTTAGGTAGGTGGGGGTACCCATTTTGTTTGCTAGTAACCTCAATGTGTCAACTACTTTAGGGTTCCTGTGGTACTCCTCACAATGAGTTTTAGGGCTAATGCCCATGAAATTTCCATAGTTATGTGGACGAGTATTTACCCTTATCTGGACCTGCAATATAATGTTTCATTTATAGCTGATTCATTTTTAAAATAAAACAAATGCATTTTTAAAGATTTTTCAAGAATAAAGTTATAATACAATCAAAGTTGCGACTTTCTTGCAATGGTATTTTTTTATTTTTGTGTCAGAAGTCGCAACCCAGTCACAGTTTTGACTGTCTTGCAACCTGATTTTTTTTCGATTATTAGTAGATCTATAAAACCAAATGTTAGATCTGTAATAGATGTTAGAAAAGGGTTAAAAAATCTAAAATAGACCCTAAAAAACACTATTGGTTTCAGAAAATAAAAAAGAGTTACAACCAAAATGGTCCCACCGTGGTCACCGAAATGTATACCTAGATTTGGATCACCTTCAAGATGGATTAGTTAATATGAAAAAACTAAATCATTGCTACTAAAACAAAATGGGATTATGATTCCATTGTAAAGAGAGGGATAATTGTAGTTTCTTTCATTGAATAAAGTTGGTAATACTCTTCCTATCTGAATCTAAACCTTTACACAAGAACACTTAAAAAATATTAGTTGTTTATGGTGGTTAGGGGACATACCTAGGTCAGATCCCTAACCATTTTAAGGAAATGAAATATATTTTATTGATGTAAAAAATGGAAAATAGTAAATGAAATGATAATTTTACCTGACTCAGAGCACATGATAATCACATTTATGTTTCACCAAGAATCGTACGAAGGTCACAAGCCAATAGTAGTTGAGATTCCTGTATGTGTTGAGATTTTACTACAACATTGTTGCAAAAATTTGTATTGTTCCTTTTTGATTTGCTTTCACTTATTCAAGACCTAGAAAACTGAGATATGCAAGCAAGAGAGAAAGAAAAATCAAGTACAGGAAGTCAAGAATTGTTAAGAGAGATGAAATGATGTGTGAGAGGGTGATTTTATAGATTTAGAGTGCATGGGGGAATGAGACACACATGGGTGAAATGATAGGGTCCATAATGGATTAGGGATGCACATGGGTAGGTGGGATGGAAAAATTAAATGTGTGGGTGATGGTTAGTAAATGAGTGGTGAGGTGTCTTTTAGCTCCATTTTATGGATTTTTATGATGTTTTTTGTGTTTTTGAACAAGGGACCTTATGCAAAAGGTGTTTTTTAGTGTCTATAATACTAAGTACATAATTTTGTGTCTACATTTTCCTCCATTTTATACTGGTGAATGAATATTCTATAGCATAAAGTAGATAGAAAGATATTACCTTGTGGAGACTCGAAGTAGTTTGTAACCAATAGCATGTCAAATGGGAATTGTAGGATGTGTATCGTATAGTCTAAGAGGGGATAAATAACCTAAGGTTGACTTTTGTGCACAGTAGAAGTGATGCATGTGTTTTTAATTGAATATCTCATTTTTGTGAGTGCTTTGTGCTTGAGATTTGATGAAGAACAAGTCCTCCCCATATTCTACAAAGTCACACAGTGGGATGAAAACTCTTAATGTTTCATCTATTTCATGAATAAGACTTTACAGAATCTATAATGTACCCGTTCTCAAATGGGGCTTATAATATCTTATATGGACCTTTATACAGTTCTATGGTGGTCCCCTAAGACCTATCCAAGACTAGGCTGTGTTCTCACATGCACATTGTACAATCTTGGATTTGGAGCCATACTAATCCTCAAGCTTCAGTGGAAACCCCTTCAATCTTATCTAGTAACCCAAAAATGGTGAAATCCTCCTTTTATAGTCGGCACCCTATTTTTTTCCCCATTTCTCTCTCCTTATTTGAAATTTTCCTTCAGGTGGGATGGCTATATCTAGAAGCTTCCAAATTTCCTGCTTAAATTAAAATTTGAATTTAGATTCTTTAATGGTCTAATCTACGATGCCTCTGCTCATGCCACATTGATCTAGCCGTTGGTGCTTATGAACATTGTATCCTAGTCAACATTCATGTCAGAGGGATTTTGACATATTTTGTTTCTTCTACCAAATATCCATCCTTCCGCACACTCTTTTCACCTAAGTTCCACCTCCAACAATCTCCTACGCACTATTTATAGGCTTAAGAGAATTCTCCTCGGAAACCTTAGTTATGTATAATCCTTATAAATTCTCCTACACTCTCTCAACCCTCATGCGTGACTCCTTTGGAAACCTTGGATGCCTTAAATTTTCTAGGATAGGCCAAGCTGCATCTAGCTACAAAAATCCTATACACATATCCATGCTTTATTATTTTATGCCTACTCTACTTTTAATTGCACACTGTTGCTTTACACTTTCTAATTCTTGTGCGTGGCCCTAGTTAGGAAAAATTGTGCAAGATTGCATTGAACCTTGAATTTTATTGCATCAAATACCCAAGGTAGTGACAACTTGAGGTCCTCATTAAGTAGACCGAGTGAGTGATATAACCAACCTTCGAATTATCAAGGAAAATAGTTATGGTTCATTTTTCCTTTGAACATGTTCCTAGCCTCCATGTTTCTTTTGACATCCCTTCCAGTCCCTTGTCACCTTCTTATGAATTCTCTGCAATATCTCAAGCAATCCTATGAGCTTATACCCACCATATCCATACCTATTCCTCCCAATGGATCTCTCTACTTGATCCTTCATGAGTTGCGTCTTGTTATTGCCCTTCTTCTATGTAAGTATCGACTTTCCTTGAACCCTCATCCTCCTCTAAGACTTATTTTGGGAGCCTTCTGCTTTATGAGTCTACGCTCACCTCCAAATTTCTCATGTATGAGTCTAGAATTGCCCTTTTCTATCCACCTTTGACGAAAGCATTTGGGGATTTATTTCTTTTCAAACTCCCACTTCTTCTATGATTTTCCTCCCTTTGTGCATTCCCTATACACACACTTCTCTTCTTATCTTCTTCTCTTGTTCTCCCATCACCTTCTCTTTGTGACTTATTTTCTCTATGTTGCTTCACTCTCTAAATTTCTCATGCTCTTGTTTCCTTGTTTCTCCCTTTCCATGACCTTCTTCCTTCACACCCTTTTTATCTTCATGGGCTTCTACTATGCACTTAACCCTCATGCACTTTCTCTCCTTTCTTCCTTTTGTCATCTTTCTTTTGTAACCTCTTCTTTCTTTTCAAAAATTTTCCCCTTTACACATCCTTCTCCCTGCACACTCATGGACTTAGGACCATTTTTAACTACTTTCCTCTTGGTCCTCATATTTGTCTTTTCTCTTTTCTACATAGGGCTTCTCTCCATTGTGCATATTCTCATTTTCACATTATGCTTTGCACATTTATTCCGTGCAGTCTCCTTCATGATGGATGATATTTTTTGACATAATTCTCCACATATTCTTCTTCTCTTGATGGCTTCTATGTCATCTTATCCTCTTATTTGGTGTGTCTTCATCCCTATGCACTCTCCTCTCGTGGCTATGATCCACCTTTCTTCTCTTTCTTGGGGCATCTAAATTTTGTCACACATACTCCTTGGTGACTTCCTCTTTGCCTTCACCTTTGAGATCTACTTAAATCTCATTCTTATCCACTTATCTTCTTGTACTCTATTCCTTACACAATTCCTCTATAGATTTCTCTTCATGCTCATCCTCCTTTATTTCCTTTAGGAAAACCTCTCATTCTTTGGACAAACCCTTCGCTCAGTTGCACTCTTATTATCTCATGTGATATCTCTCCTCTTGTGTGCCTATTGCATTATGTTCTCATATAGTCTTCTCCTTTGAATGCTTATTTTGAATTGCATTTGAGGAAATTTATTCTCCTCCACACATTTCCTCCTTAAGTTCTTTCTTTTTCATGCACCCTTATACACACTTAACTTCGTTGAGATCCTCACAAGTATCTCCTACCTTTGGTGTGCTCTTTTTCACACACACTCTAACAACCTTCTCCATGAGATGGTTCACTTCAGTTACCTTTGGGGTAAATTCTAAATTCTATTCTTCCTCTGTAGTGGTGCTCCCATTACTATGTGTATATTTGTATTCATGATCCTTGACTCCTCTTCCTAGATTTATTTCATACACAATATCTTGCACTCTGTATCCTTTCCATTGGGGTTTCCTCTTCTACACACTTAAATACGTACCCCATTTAACCTCATTTTGAGACATATTTTCTTGTGAAATCATTTATGCACTCCAGTCCTCTTGCTAAGACTTCTCCATTTGTGTGCTCTTCATTCTGCAACTACACATCCTTCATGTCCACGCCTTAGAATTTACACATATGTCTTCATTATTTCTTAATGGCCTCCAATGGTGACATCATATCACCCTCTATGTGTTCATGTCCTTCTGTGACTGTTTCTTCCTTCCATCCCTTGGATGGGACATTCATCACTATGCTCCATTATTCACTTGGCTACAAACTCTCTTCTCTCCTTTCCAGTACTCCATCTCATAGCTCCACACAATATTACACACGCCCATGGTATACTGTGACCATATATTTTCTAGAATTCCTCTTCTTCCTTGGTGTAATACTATTTCACATTACCACTTTCTCCTAGGTGAATTTTCTTTTCACCTTTTCCCTAACTCTTGAGATCTTCCCATTTACTATATCATGTGCATTTTTATAATAGTACTCATGTGTATGATTCCTCCCCTCTCTTGCACTTTGTGCATGTAATCTTTGGTTGTGACTCTATGCACACTTTTTATTCCCTTTAGCACCCATCTAGTGCTTTCTTTTTGCAATATTCTCTGCACTCCAGAATCCTTTCTAAGTATTTCACCTCCTTTAGGTTTCTTCACACCATGAGAATTTGTCTCCTTTGATGGTATTTATTTACATCATTTATTTTGGTCTTCAAACCATTAAGGTCATCCATTACTCTTGTTGGAAGTAGAAATGAACAAGAAGTGGGGTGAATCGGTCCTAATTTTTTTTAATTCATTTACCAACTCATACATTCATCATTTAATTCATTCATTTACCATCCACAACCATGTTTACACATTAGGTGAGTATTAAGCATTCACAACAACATGAAAAAATGAACACAATATATAAGCAGGGAAAACCTCAAGGGGAAGAAAACCAACTGAAAATATACTGATATTACTCACAACGAAGTGATTTGCTGAAGCAAAAAATTCACAAGGAGCCCTAACCCCTAGTTTAGTAGAGCAGTAACCCTACAAGGAGCACCAAATTATAATTTAGTTAAGCAACAAATCCACAAGGAGGATAAAACCTCCTAGGTTAACTAAGCACCAACTCATCCACCTAAAGATGTTTGGTCTTTGATTTTTTTCTGCCATAACTGATGGAGATCTCTAATTCATCTCACAAACCCTTTCTCAGACCCTCCTACACACAACTTGATCTTTCTTCTTCTTTCTCAACTTTTCTTGGATATAAACACTTGCTCTCATGCCTTAAAAAAGTATTCAACCTGTTATAATCTTCCCTAACCTTCAAATCATGCACACATACCTACAAAACATTCATACTAGGGTCACACTTTTCCCTCCAAGAGCACTAGTGCACAAATGACCCCAAAACATGCTTTTATATGCTTCTCTTGATATAAAATCAAAGTAGGTCATTCTTCCATGAATAATTCGACCCATAAAACATTAAAAAATTCAAATAAAATTATTACAATAGTCACATATGACCCATATGGTTCATCCATGCCAAAAACCACTTATCATGCACTAACAAGCATCAAAACTCTACCACTGGAATGAGAAAAACCCACTCATATAAAAATCGTACTTGTTCAATGATGAGACCTTTTATTTACTGCTTAAAATTCCTCATATGTGTATTTTTTTTTATTCATGTGCACTCCCCTGAACTTGTGTTTCCTGCATACTACTGAATATATCTGATAAATATTTAAATTATGACACTTATATTAATTAATTTAACTATTACTAAGTTACTCTATTTTGTGGATCTTGAATGTGGATGTTACTCTCTTGGATACAATGAAATGATTAATAGTGCTCTATCTGAATGCCATACATAGTTTGCAAGAAGTAATTATATGTAGCCACTAACATGCACCTAAAGAAACTCTATCACAAGTGTATAGGGACTCATCGCAGTAACACATGCAACAAATGGGACTCATCCTTAGCAAAGCACTTGCAACCAAAGGAGAACACACACATATACAAAAATACCATGATTTTGGGAAGCTTGATCAACATGTATACTTCACCCCAGTTTGCGCATGTCAACAAATAAGTAACGTTATGACAACAAGAAGAAGATATCATGCCAATCCCTAATTATGTTGTGCAAACAACTGTGGAACTAGTTGATTTATACTTGATAACTGATTGTTAAACTGAACAGTTAGTTACATTGTTGTATTAGAACACCTTTTTCTCAATTCTGTTGCATGCATAAGAATCTATGGATTTCTTGGTAATGATCTTTTACTTAATCGAATTGTTAACTATTAGTTTGAGTCAGTCTCCTCACGTCTTTGTTGAATATAAAGATGAATGTCAAGACTGGAGAAGGGATCGATCCATAGTTAGGGAATTTTTGTAAGTTTCATTCTGTAATATTCATGCTGATAAATAAAATCTGAGTTCTATCATTTTGTTGTAGACACAAGCCTTAAGAAGGGTTAACACCCAAGGAAGGGCCCACTTGTGGTTTGCTAAACCCCCCTTTCCTTTTTGTTTGTTATTTTAGTTCCTTGCATGAATAGATTAGAATTGCAACAATTTATTCCTTTACTTGTGTTATTCTTTTACCTGCATTATTGATTAGCTGTAGCATCTAATTTCATCTGCAACTTAGTTTATTTCCATCATTACATTTTCCAATTGTTTGTGACAACAATCAATTAGTTTATACCTCTTAAGCACCTGTAACTGTGCATACAACACTGACAATGTTGAAATTTTATGTCCCTAGGTTTGATGAATAAATAGACATGGATTAGTGAACAACATATTAATTGCTGCAAGTTAATTTTCACCACCATTATTTGGTGCCATTTCTGGGGACTCTGCCAAGTTATGAGTTTTTTTGAATGAGGGTTTTTCATCCCTTAGAAGCAGTCTAGGTTTTAGAAATTCATCTTAAACTAAACCCCCTTACTAATTACCATTGAAAGAGTTGAGTAATTGATGCATGCACCATCCAAGGGATGCCCTTGGTAGATTTTTACCGAATCCACAAGTATCACGAATCTATTCATTTACCTTTGAATATTCTGAATAAGAAACCTATGTACTAGGTTTACTTTTCAAAGATAATCCTCTAAAGTGATAGTTCTGTAGTTGCTCTGAGACAGCTAGGGATGACAAAATAAGGAGACCAAAATTATCAAAAAGGGGAAACCACCTTTGATTTCCCCATTAATAACAACAATGAAGTTGCTAGGATGAAGAATATTTATCCATCAGCCTTGCCAAATTTCCATGGAGCTATGTTAGAAGACCCAGAAACCTGTCTCTTTGAGTTTGATGTTTTGTGCAAGAGTTATGATTATACTACTGATGCACATAAGTTGAAATTATTTCCTGCAACACTCAAGGATGCAACCTTGAGATGGTTAATGGGATTGGGAAGGAATGTCATTACTACATGGGCATAAATAAAGGAGAATTTCCTTAATAAGTACTAAGACTATTGCAGATCAAACAATAGAGGAGGTGATGAAATCTATAGGATGACACAGAAAGAGGATGAACCATTAGAAGACTATTTGGAAAGGTTCTGTTCTGCATTCAGAAGTCAAGACACACCACTGACATACCATCTGAACTTCCTCAAATTACTCTTTTTGAAGGGAATCAGTGAGGAGGACATGGATGCTCTAGATCTGATAGGAGTAGGGGACATTTCAAAAGCTTATTTTGAACAAATCTGTGAAGCCTATAAAAATTACTCAAGAACTACTATGAAGAGGGTACTAAATGTATGATCAAGAGGTGGATTATCTACTAAAACAATGGGGACATATCTAAGTCAAATATTATTAGCATGTTCAAAAACATGAAGCAGGAGATTGTCAATGATATGGCTAATCAACTAGATGCTCTACATGCGAAAAAGAAGAAAGAAGATGTAGAAGCGACACTCACAGAGTACTACCATGCATGTAAAAGGAATAAATCAGACTGTAGATGCAGAGAATTAGCCATAATTACTCAAGAAATGGAGGCTTCACCTGATTTCAAGATGTTGGAGATAAAATATGGGTAAGTTTTCTATGTTTCTCAAAGAAAACCATGGCCATCAAGGAAATGAGGTATGACACTTGACCCTATGCATTCATTTCAAAATTGGTCTAATAATTCATATATGCAGCCCCACCTTGGGCTAACCCTCAAGGATGGGCCCATATCCTAACCAATATCAACAACAGTGGACAACCTCAATTCCAAGGCCAACCACAAAAACAATGGCAACAACCTCCTCAATCATGGAAACAAACCCTGGAGGGGAGTACAAAAGTGGAACAACCCACCTCCTAATTACCAACAAATGTTATCCTGACAGCCTCCTTATCACCTGCAAGTATGCCCCAAGCAATATACACAACTTGCTATCAACCAACAAATCCTAACAAAGTAATCAGGCTCCCATTCCACTAAAAACTCAGTACAACTACTGTTGCAATATCCAACTCATGAAATAACTTCCTAATCCTAACAATAAAGTTTTTTAGCATAGTTCCTATTGACCCACAATAAGAACTAAGACGCTGCATGTTGATCCACAACAACCTGTGCAAAATTCTAGCAACAATAAAATGCAGGGTAATGAGCCACCATTTGCTGAAAGGTTACAAGAAAATAATACTAACCTGAGATTAGAATCTTATTATGAATTTTTCAATCCATTGATTCAAGCTATTAAGGATGTGCCCATCTATAATAAAATAGTTAATTGCCTATCTCAAGTAGGAAGAAGAGATCCATATACTATACATGTTATTATACAACTAGCTAATATTAGTTGGAGTTCTTCCTAAATACATAGATTATAGAAATTACAACAATGAAGTAATAAAAAACAACCACAATAAATGTAATGATTAGATCTGCATGATGAAGTTAGAAACAAGGACGCTACAGATGATGTTGACATAAGACATTGATCCACAACAACCTGTGCAAAATTCCTGCAAGGGTAAAATGCAGGGTAATGAGCCACCATTTCCTGAAAGGTTACAAGAAAAGAAGACTGACCTCAGATCATAATTTTATTATGAAATTTTCAATCAACTCAAAGACATTTGTGTCAAAATACCATTGATTCAAGCTATTAAGGATGTGCCCATCTACAATAAAACTAGTTAAGGACCTATGCATTAAGAATACCAGGTAGGAAGAGGAGAGATCCATCTACTATACAGGTCATTGGACAACTAGCTGATATTATGCTTGGGAACTCAATTCTATCCCAAAGTATATAGATCTAGAAAGCCCTTTAGTAAATGTCACAATTAATGACACAGTGATAAAAAACAACTTTGGTTGACTTAGGGGCAACAATAAATGTAATGAAAAAATAGATCATGGATGATTTGAAGTTAGAAGGACTAAGACCAACAACCATAGTCTTGCAGCTTGCAGACAGATCAATAGTTAAGCCTAAAGGAGTTCTATGGAGGATGTGGTAGTAGTGGTAGACTCTATGGGATTACCCTGCTGACTTCATTGTTCTCCAACCAAAAGCAAGCTTAGGAGGATATCCTATCATCCTAGGAAGCCCATGGTTAGCAACTGCTGATGCATTCATAGGATGCAGATATTGTAATATGATCATCTCCAATGGAAGTGGCACTAAAAATATTATGCTCTACCCCCTATACAACCATTCAATGAAGAAGACCAAACCATTTGGGTGGAAGAACTAGAAGAAGACCAAAGCTCAGTTCAGCAACTCATGATGCTAGAAAAATCATGCATAATCAGAGGGATATGAGGAGGATGTTGTTCTTTCTAATGTTCTGCAGAATAATTATGGTAAGAATGAAGAAGAAGATGGAAAATTGTAATGCATAAGCTGTCTTGAAAATCAAATCTTTCCACAACAGAGTATTATGAATGTTCCAGGTAAGAAATGCATCCTACACTAGCTTCTTCCACATGATTGTATATTGAATTCTATAAGTAGTACATATGCTCCATGATATGATCTTTCTAAGCAAGTGGAAATTGCACTGGGAAAGCCACTCAATGTGAACAAAACATTGAGCATGCAATAAGAGAAGCTGTTAATTTCTCTTCTAAAAAAGCATAGGAAAACATTTGCATGGGACTATAGAGACATGCATGGAATCCATCCTAAACTATGTACTCATAAGATATACATCAAAGACAAATGACCAACAATAAGACAACCACAAAGGAGAATGAACCCAACAGTGAGGGATATAGTGAAAGAAGAATTTAAGAAATTATTGGATGCTGGATTCATATATCCAATTTCAGACAGTCAATGGGTGTCACCCCTTGTCATTGTACCTAAAAAGAATGGAAAATGGAGAATCTGCGTAGACTATAGGGAGCTGAATGCGACAACAAAGAAGGATCATTTTCCAATTCCTTTCATTGATCAGGTACTTGAAACTCTTATTGGAAAAAATATTTTTTATTTTATGGATTCCTACAGTGGCTACAACAAAATTCAAATTACATTAGAGGATCAGGATAAGACCACATTCACATGCCCATGGGGAACATTTTCATACTTTGTTCTTCCCTTTGGTATGTGTAATGCTCCTGCCACATTTCAGAGAGTAGTTCTTAGCATCTTCTTAGATCTAACCAAAAAATGCATGGAGGTATATATGGATGATTTTATAGTCCATAGAAGTACTTTTGAGGAAGTAATGAAGAACTTAGACAAGGTTTCTCAAGAGATGCAAGGAGCATAACATGTCTTTGAGTAACAAAAAATGTTATATGATGATGTCTGAGGGGATAGTGTTAGGTCATTATCTATCATCTACTGGAATCCAGGTAGATCCAACAAAAATATCAGTGATTATAAACCTGCTAAACACCTAAAAAGCAGAAATATGTAAGGAGCTTCTTAGGTCATGCTAGGTATTATAGTAGATTTATTCAAGATTTCAACAGAATTGCAACACCATTATTTGTTTTTTTGGGAAACGATGATGCATTTTTATGGAAAGAGAAATTTGAAGTTACATTCCAAACTTTGAAGGAAATGCTAACTCCTGCACCTATTTTAAGTGGACCGGATTGGATTTTTCCATTTCACATACACAATGATGCCTCAGACCATGTAATTAGAGCTATTTTAGGAAAGAAGGATTGGATACTCAATTCAAAAATATATTATGTTAGTAAGAACTTGCAACACGCTGAGCTTAACTATATAGTCACTGAGAAAGAATTATTAGCAGTTGTTTACACCATCAAAAAATTTAGGCACTACATCACGGGCTACCTAGTGTTTATTCATACTGATCATGCTGCCACTAAATATATGATCAACAAACTAGTTGTAAGTAGCAGGATACTCAGATGGTTGCTTCTCTTACAAGAATTTGATGTAACAATTGTGGATAAGCCTGGGAAAGACAATTTTGTAGCACATTTTCTCTCAAGTATGGAGAATAACAATGAAGAAGTAGTAGTGGATGATTCTTTCCCAGATGAGCACTTGTTTTCCATTTCCACCAAGACACCCTGGTACGCTGATATAGCCAACTATTTGGTTTTAGGTAAGACACCTTCACACTATCTATATTATGAAAAGAAATATATTTTGAGAAAATTGTGAATTTTTCTTGGATAGCTTGTTTCCTAATCCATACAAGAAAAGATAATGTTATGAGAATATGTATAAATGATAAGGAAATTTATGGCGTCCTTAAAGCCTGCCATAGTGAGCCATGTGGAGGATACTTTGTTGTAAAAATAACAACGTACAAATTATTAACAACATGGTATTACTTTCCTACACTACACAAGGATGTAGCATTATATGCGAGAAGATGTGATAAGTGCCAAAAAGGGAAAACCTGCCAAATCAGATGAAATGTTATTGTAGCCTCAGCTAGTATTACAACCATTTTACAAATGGGGAATAAAATTTATTGGTTCCTAGATCCTAAGTCTCAGCAAAAAGAGTACATTCTGGTGTGTACAGACTACCTCACTAAATGGATAGAAGTGAAAGCGTTACCAAATCAGAGGATTGAAAAAGTAGCAAAATTCCTATATGACCACATCTTTACAAGGTATGGAGTGCTAAGAGATATTGAAAAAGATCAAGGTACCCACTTCATTGATGAAGTTATTGCTGATTTAGCTACAAAATATGAAATTAGGTATAGGAATTATACACCTTATCATCCATAATCCAATGACCAGGTTGAAGTAACAAGTAGAGAAATTGAAGCCATATCGATAAAGACCATTACGATGAATAGAAGGGATTGGTCATAAATACTTCTAGATGTAGTTTGGGAATTCAATAACACATGGAAGACAACAACTAGATTCACACATTTTGAGCTATTGTACACTAATAATATTGTTCTGCCTATTGAGTTTGAGCACAAGACATTGAGAACTACATTAGAATTGGGCATATATTTTTCTAAAACTCAGAGGCAAAGGATTATTCAACTCAATGAGTTGTATGAAATGAGGAGTCAAACTATTCATAATAGAGAGGTGGTACAAAATCAAATGATCAAGTGGCATGACAAGTTCATCAAAATAAGACAATTTCAAGAAGGTGATTGGGATCTTCTATTTGACTCCAAATATAAGGACCACATGGGAAAACTCAAGACAAGGTGGCTAGGTCCATATGAGATTAAGAATATATTTCCCAAAGGAGATGTGAAACTCACCACCATTAATCCTATGAGATTAAAACTATTGGTAAATGGTCATAGATTGAGGTTGTACAAAAACCCAACTGATAACAACTCCTTCATCCAATAGTTTAGAGGAGGAAAAAGGAGGATGGAAATGAGAATGTCAGAATTTGAACTTGATGGTTCATCTTTTGAAGTTTTAGAGGAATGATATCTTCAGTGGCCTTGGTATATCCATCTTGTTGGATACCCCAAGGAGGAATAAAAGTGATGTTATCAGTCTTCATGGTTATCAACACCACTCACTAACATGTTTTATTTTTTTAGCATTTCTATTTTGTAGGATTTGGTGTATTTGTGGAAAGGAGTGCATAATATCTGATGAAAGGGAGGTGGTGTAAAGACTAGAACATCCAATTGCATAAGCATGCAACCAAAGATCTATTTTTCTTTCCTATTTGATAGAAATTGAGATTATATGAAGAATCAAGGACCCAGCTAAATGGTAAAAAAGAGATGAAGATAGTTAGCAGCAGAAAACTCAATCTTCCCTCTCTGGGAATCAATTGAATTCATTATGGAACTTATTCTATACAATAACACCTATAATAATAGAGCCTACAACAACACTACTTGTAGCAAAAATTACCTCAACATGCAGCCAAGGGCATGAACTCCAACAAGGCACATTTCACAATCATTCAACATACATATTGAGTTAAGTGCACTCAATTTCCTTTAATAAAGTAGTGCTAGAATAATTACATGTAATTAATATATGTGCCAAGTCATCAATAAAATATATCAACCATAATGCTCTGCCGCCTTCTATAATGTGACTTGTCTCCCACGTCACTCCATGTTATCACAAAGCCTCACTTCACATGGGGATATCCTTCAATTCAAATTAATGCTCAATTTTTGAAGTTGTGTGAAAAATTGGTCACAAATTTTGAAAAGGTAAACACTTGAGGTCTTTCGATCATTCTAATTTTGCATAATAAATTCAAAGTGAAAGACATATTACTTCGCAGAGCTTAAGGAAGTTGCATAACTTAACAATGGGGGGAGAATTGATTAGAAAAAAACCTACAAACCACTGACAACTTTGAAATCAACCAAAAATAATACAGTACTTTCATGACAATGGTTGGATGGATTACATCAATAAATTCAAAGGTTTCAATGAATCGATGGTCACAGAATTCACTACCACCGTCAGGGATGGGAAAAAAAAAATAAAGGGTTTGAAAGTTAAATTTGATGATGAAATATTGGCTACAGTCATTAGACTACCAGTGGAGGACAAGATGTTTCCTGCCAAATCAAATCTAGATGAAACTCACACAGAGTTTGGAGATGAGGATGAAAAATTTGTGACAGATAGACAAGGTACTCTATGAACTTATTTAAAAATATTTTGGGAAGATGTTTCAAACTATATAATAAAATATTTTACTTGTGAGGGTTGGTATTCAAGGTCAAATACTGTCCATTTTAAACTGCTCAATCATTTATAGAATGAAAAACATGTGAATGTTCCTAATTTCTTGCATGAGAGTTTGAAGAATATGCGTAAGGAATCAGAAAGGGGTAGGTCTACCTTGTCTCACCATTGTCTTGTCACTTTAATTGTGAAATATGCATTATAAATGGAGCATCCCACAATAAACTGGGGAGAGTTTTCTAGAGAAAAACATATTAGTTATTTTTTTGGGAAGTGGAAAAAAGAGAGAAGAAACTCAGTTAGTTATTCTACACCTCCACATGAAACCTTAGATTTAACCTTCATTCCATCATAAAACCCTACTCCTATAGAAACCCGCATTCCTTCAGAAGCTTCCATACCTATAGAAACACCTGTCTATGAAATAAATCCATCTCCATAACAAGGCCCTATGAAAATATCTCATCATAGGGTTCTGGTTGATGAAAAATTGCTAAATATATCAACACTAAAGTCTTCTTCCTCAAAAGGCAAGAGAAAATATTTAAGTAAGGCGCTGAAAACATCTAGGAAATCCCATAGGATCCGCAATAAAAATCCAAGACCTCAAAGTATAAAATAAATATTCCAATCTTCTTAGATGGTAATGTGGATGAACTAGAAAGAACTGAGGAACCTATTCCAATGGATGTTAATACGGGAGCCCATGGAGATATACATGTAAACATATGTATGGATGAATAGACCAAGGAAGTGGAAGAGAAAAGTGAGGAAGAGTTAGGTGAGAAACTTGCTCATGAGAGACCTACTAAACCAATTGGAGTTCAAATAGAGGCTATTCATGCTGGTGAAACCCATATACAACATGAAGGAGAAGTGTCGGTAGAAGAAATTGGAAATGTCTATAAGAGCCCTAATGAAACAGAGGCTATCCATACACAACATGAAAAGGATGTAGTGAACAAGGAAATTGAGGAAGTAACCACTGTGGATGTAGATAACAAAGAAAAACCTGAGGAAGTGACAACACAACCAATACATGAAACACATACCAATGCAAAGGATACTATAGAAAATTTTCCACTTAATATTGAAGAAACAATTGAAAACATTATCCAAAATCTTGATCCAGAACCTGTTGATGAATCTATTGACCCAATGCACATATACAATCCTCCACTTGCCCCAAATATAGCTCATGTAATCTCAATACCTGTGTGTCCACCAATACCACCACCTAACATGCAGCCACAAGTTGTCATAAAAGAAGTTTTTAGAGAGCTTCCTAGGTTAGTATGCAGACATATGGAAACCCAAACCACTTTATACTATTGGCCGTAGTAGTTTGAGAATTATGTTAAAAAGCTACAAAGAAGGTGGTAAAGGGAGAAGGAAGAGTTAATATTCCAACATCGAAAAGATTTGGAGGAAAAAGATAGATAGCTCAGGGCTAAGGACAATGAAATTTCAAGGCTCAAGAAGCTACAGTCCAAGTGACAAATGGGATATTCAAATATATACTAGCATCTAACATGCATGTTGTCTTCTCGAAATAATAACTGTTGCAATTGAAATATAACTTAACAATGATATCCTATTTAATATCAGTGGAGCTAGGTCTTTCTTTAGAATATATTTGAAAAATGCCCAAATGAGATCCCATTACTTCTTTGTGAACTGTGTATGTATAATTATGATTTAGAGTATGACAGAGATTAGATCCCTATACTCTACATTGGGGATGTAAAAATTTAGAAACTGTGTTCCTCCTTCAACAATGACCTATACAGGAGAAACAAGTGGTGGATTATAAACACTTATGCAAGGTACAACCTTTGATGATCAGGGCATAATCTGGAAACACTAAGGAAATGATTGAGGAATATGGGAAGTTTATAGCATAGTAGAAAAATTAAAAAAAGGGTATATAGTCTAATAACATGGAAATAGATGAGATACGAAGCCCATGATGAGGCAAGATACTTAATTAAGTCTAATAACATGGAAATATTACGTGCCTACAGGGAAATATGGGAATAAATGTCACCAGAGATGAAATATGCAACCTTTGATGATCAGGGCATAATCTGGACGAAAGAAATGCATTCATATCCTAATATCGTCCAAACTTTCAAAAAGATAAATTCCTATATTGAAATCTCTAAGGGGTGTGGAAAATATTATTTTCCCATTACTTATTATCCACCAATTTTTCATTTTCATATCCCTAGTATCTACTGGTCTGGAAATACAAAGCTAGATGAGGAACTATAGGACAAGGTAATGGAAAGGTTCAGAAAGAATGCATGTCATTTATTTAGTGAACCGAAAAGTACCTCAACACAAATGGACTTCAGGAGCTATATTCCTTTTTTTGCTGTGCAACATTATTCAGGTTGACCCCAAGAAATTAGAGGAAGAATGCAAGAATTATTGAATGAGGACATTCAAGAAGCTCAATGTAGGGATATGATGAGCCCTTTTATTTACTATTTTAAATGTCTCGGATCAGAAAGAATGCATGTCATTTATCTATGTATTTTGTTTGTCCATGTATACTCCCCCAAATTTGTGTTTCCCACATACTGTTGAACATATATGATAAATCTTGAACTTATGGCACTTATATTAATTAATATAACTATTATTGATAAGTTACTCTATTATGTGGATTTTGAATGTACATGTTACTCTCTTAGATATAATGAAATGATTAATAGTTATCTCTCTGAATTCCATACTTGTCTACAAGAATATATTATATGTTTTATTTACTATTTTAAACCACTAACATGCAACTGAAGAAACTCTATCAAAATGTAAAGTGACTCATCTGCAACAATTGATTTGCAACAACTGAGACTCTTCCACAACAACAAAAAAAACTACAACCAAAGGAGAACAACGCATATACAAGAATATTATTTTGAGAAGTATGATCAATGTGGATACTTTATCTGAGTTCGCACATGTCAATAAAGAATAATTCAGGACAACAAGAAGCAGATCTCACGCCAATACCGGATTATGATTTGTAACTACAACTGTGGAACTTGTTGATTTAACTTGATAACTGATTGTTAGACTGAAAAATTAGTTATGTTGTATTAGAACACCTTTTATCAGTTCTATTTCATGCATACAAATCTATGAATTTATTGGTAATGATCTTGTACTTAATCAAATTGTAAATGATAGTTTGAATCGGTCTCTACACGTCTCTGCTAAATATAAAGTGAATGTCAAGACTGTAGAGGGGATCGATCCATAGTTAAGGAATTACTATAAGTTTCATTCTTTAATCTTCATACTGATGAATAAAATCTGCTTTCTATCATTTTACTGTAGAAACAAGGATTAGGAAGGGTTAGCAACAAGGTAGGGCCCACTTGATCCGAAAATAGACCAAAATTTTTATCTACTCGATCTTCAGACCCTTGTAGGCTATCAAATTTTTGTTTAATCTTTACCCTGTTAAAATCAAGTTAAAATAATGCAGTAAGTATGACACTTTGAAAAAGGGTTGATTACGGAGTTCGGAAATTACCTATGTCTCCGAGTTCTTTCGAATCGTTCCACTAGTCAAAACTTGTAAGTTACAATAGTAATTTCACAAGAAAACCTGATGGAAACTATTAAGAACTTTCTTAGAAGAATATCCAGAACTTCAGGTGACAAGGGTGAAATATAGCACCTGACTTCCCCTTTCTTGGTGTATTTGAGAAGCTCTATGGCACTAGCTCCACTATTCAAAATCCTTCGGATCTCGATCATCCTTCCAGATGCTTCGTAAAGTCCTATGGAACTCCGGTCAAAACTCCAAGCTTCACAATAATTTATTGTGCGCTATGGGCCGACTAGGTAGTATTAAAACTCATAGTCACAATAATGCCTATTTAAATAAATAGGTCTTCACAACTTTATAATAAGCCTAATAAATAGGTCTTATCACTATAAAACTCTCCTCCACTTGCTCGGTCTTCCTCGAGCTCTTGATTTGAGATTCCAAGTTGTGTGTTTTATAATGAAATGGGTCCCCTATTTATACTAAAATAGGGCCCTTAAAATAATGCCTTAAATTTTATCCTAAGGCTATTAAAATCCTAACCGTGGCTTATAAATAGGTTTATATCCCATATTAGGGTGACATGTATTTTTAAGTGGGTTATATCCCACATAATCCTCTAAATTCCACGTGATGTGGATATATATTAAAAAGTGGGAAATATCCCACATTCGATGGAGGAAAAAAGGTTTAGGCTTAATAAATCCTTTCCCACGCAATTCATAGTGGTCATGGGACCACTTGAGGCTAACCGCCCCCTCCTCGTCCTTACGTGGAAGCTTCCACCACTTGTCTTGGTTTGTGCTATCCATTTGTGGACTATGTTGGTTGCTCCCTATGGTGAGCTCTGCATGAGTTGTGGGGTCTTCCGCCTGCCCCGTGTTGGTCGAGCTATGTACCTAGCTCCTCACGAGTTGTTTGTGGGATATAATACATATCCCCAATAGTTGTAAATATGTGGCATTGGCCCATGGTAAATGATCAACTCAATTAATAAAAAGGTAACTCACCAAGCTAGTGGAAACAATACCAAGTATAATAAACTCGGTCAATTCTCAAAACATTGCAAATCGAAATAGTATAGTGACATGGTGAATACTATAAAATTCGACCATATAATACTATGATATTAAAAATGAAATATGGGTAAGTGTTGGCAAGCCACGTGGCAGCTTGAGGACCCACCATGTCGGCAATAATACCATAGTCCTCACGGCAGTCAAGCTCCCATCCATTAAAAAAGTTAAGCCTTTTGTTGCAACCTTCAACTTTTACACCTGTCGAAGACCGGAGATCGAAAACCAACACACCACTCTCTTTTTCCTTTTCACCACGTGTCATAGTGTCATTGGTCGACTATTGACATGTTGACCAGAGTTGAATTTCCCATTGATTGAACTTTTACTGGACATAATTGGAGCTCCCAATGTCTGTTTGTCACATTCTAACAATTGTCAAAAAGATCTCAAAAAGATATTTTGCACTGAAACAATTTAGGGATGTTTAGGGAACTATGATATAAAAAATGATCCTCTGATCACCACTAGTGGTTTTCTATATCCCTTTCCTTTTTTTGTTTGTTGTTTTAGTTACTTGCATGAATAGATTAGAATTGTAGTAGTTTATTCCTTTTCTTGTGTTATGATTTTACCTGCTTTATTAATTAGTTGTAGCATCTACTTTCACTTACAAATTAGTTTATTTCTAGCATTGTATTTTCTAATTTTTGTGACAACAATATTTTAGTTTATACCTCTTAAGAACATGTAACTATGTGTACAACACTGGAAATGTTGAAAGTGTACGTCCCTAGGTTTAATGAACAAATGACTATGGATTACTGAACATCATACTAACTTCTGGAAGTTAATTTGTACCACCATTAAATCTTAAATATTCACTAAAAAATGAGTAATATAACATAATATCACCATACATGGTCTCACATTTGCTTTAACCGATCAAATATTTCATTAAATGGGTCCATTGGCTCATATCCTTATCAAAACAGGGGTTTCCAACATCATGTCTTTACCTTTGGGCCTCAATATAACCTAAGATCAACTCAACTATGGAATGTGACCACTAAATGGAATTCCCAAATCCTGTACATCACTTCTAATAAATTTATAACTCATGAAACATTCAAGTTCCTACACCATAGAAACTTTACTCATTTCCAAATCAAGCTTCCCAAAAGTAGTTTTATAAATGCAATTGGTTTGCACCCTTAATGTCATTTTCATGGCCTAAAACTGGATTCATTAGGTGAAAAATTAACCCCTCTTTTCTTTCTAGGTGATATCAAACATTGTACAATCCATTTCATGAACTAACCAACTTATTCTTTCAGAAAAATAGTTATGTCCTGAAAAACAAGAAACATTCTTTCCCACAAACTGATATTGAAACTACATCAAATTAACTCATAATGAGACAAAAAATATATCACTGGAATTTTTTCTGAATCATCTTTCCATAACATATTGTTAGTCCTTCCAAATCCAAGTGAAATTACTTCAACCAAGTTGATCTCTGCAAGCTTCCTGAAACTGCCCCAAAGCTGCCCTTTGACCAGTAGACATAAATGAAGCGTACTTGACCATTAAAATGCATCACCATGACCTAAAACCATCATTTACATCAGTAAAAACTCACATAATCACCATGAATTCCATTTATTTTGCAACTCCTTTGGAGAACCTTGTCCCAAATTGAACTTCTTCATAAACATTCCTTTTTGAGTGGGTTCCACTCATCACCAAAACCACCACCATAACTTTATGGAAACCTGGAGGATTCCTCTACATTATCCAATCATAATTTTTTCACTATAAATAAAAAATGTACTAATATACTCACTTTTCTACAAACTTCTCCTAACTTGGGTTTTACTAGGGTTTCAAACTAACTTACCTGCTTAACAATCGTTCATAAAAACATGAGGATCAAACCACCTCATTATTGTTTTGAAAGCTTCATAACTGACCTTATAAGATATTACAAATATCTCATGTCCCCATTTAAATCATACAATTCTCAATGAGCATCAGAAGGTCAACTTTTGCTATAAAAAACACTGTTACTTACCTAGTTTTTCCAAAACTTGCATAACTTTCAATTCCCATATCAGAATGACTTGAAACTTGTCTTGAAGAATCATGAAAACATCCTATACCTATACATAGTCACTATCTAATCCAAATAATCTGAAACTCTCTAACCACTATCATTTACACATACTTACCTATTTGTTTCTCAGTGTTAGCTTCCTAAGGACCCAAACATGTACCGTATTAATGAATTGTGACCTAAAACTCATCACAAACCTACTACATAATGTCATTATGATGCTACCATGCTCTATAAATACTTATTTGGTCTAAATCATACACCTCTACCTCATTATGCATGCTCCAGGGATAGAAACAAGCCTCAAATGACTTGACTCAATGCTGAAACCACATGACCTAACCATGATGACATCGTGTAAACCTATAGAAACTTGAAACATACCTCATGGACCATTAGTGACCACATTAAAACCTCCAACCATTTCAAGAGAGCTTAAACAATGACTCAACCTAGCAAACCAAACACCAGGACCTCATAGGACTTCACACAACTTGACACTACCAATCAACCTTTATGTTTGACATCAAACTAACACGTCATGGAGACTCGTGCAATTCCATGACACCATTTTCCATCAATCTAGTTGACATCAATGACAACATAAAAACACAATGGACAACAATCTCCTCCTTTGTCATTGATGACAACCATCTTTAGAAACATTGATGGAAACTAACAAGACAAACACACTAACTTACCTCTTTTTCATGTTTTTGTTTCTTCTCTGCAAATTTTCCATCTATGACAAAGGATACAATGACCCAAATACATAGAAAATGACAACACACAGTAGAAACAATGCAAGACATGACTTACTTGACACATGAAGCTCCCCCTTGGACTGAATTTCTCCTTCTTTCTTACCTTAACAACAACATAAAAGGATGTTATGGACCTGATAAAACCCATAAAATAGCTCCCCTTGAATGTATACAATAATTCTTAGCTTTCATTCATGTCATCTATCAATTTCTAGGTCTAGATCATGCTCAAGAATGCCAAATCTACCTCTAACTTCATCATGCTTTATTTAGGACTTGTCCCTGAATGACAACTTCAGTGCAAAAATGACCAACTTCATCGAGTAATAGACTCATCTCAAGTATACTAAAAAATATCCAAATGTCCCCCTTGGAATTGTACCATCATACTCAACTAAAAATGCAAAATTTTGGATTCATACCTTATTTTCATGCATTTGAGTGGGATCAAACACTTTGCCACAGTTCTAAAGATGTTTCTCACTGTAATCAACCTATTTGAGCACAAAATTTATACTTCCCCTACTTTAGTAGTTCATATAAGACCTATAACACTTCTTTCTTTAACTATACACATGGAAATGTGACAAATACCTCCCTTGAACCTGTAGACTACAATATTTACCATCTTGGAGCAAATTAGGCTCCCCCTGCCTGCACATAGTTTGAGACTCAGAATAATCTTAACCTGATTGCATACTATTTAGCTTTTAATTCGAATTGTGAAATATTTTCATCATGTGAGTCACCTCATACCGTTGTCTGAAACCATAAAACATCATAATCACCTCAATTAACTTTTTAGAAAGCCTTTATACATGTAGGTTTTCCTTACAAACCCTCTGATTCAGATCAAGTTAATTTTTCTCAACCTTAGTCATAGTGATCTTAAACACTTTTTGAAATATTTATTTTTTCTTCTCAAACTCAGCGTTCACAGTTATGACTGCCATTATTTATTGTTTCCTTGTTAATATTTTTTACACTAAGAATGTTCATACCTTCTTTGGATGAAATCATGCTTACATAGAATTTTAGATCATCATATGACATACTAAGAGACACATATTGATCATTCTTCTAAGTCAAATCTGGATCAATTTTTTTAGGATTCTTCAACATACCTTGATGATCTAAACAAAATTCCCTTGCTTTCACAGGTCTTATTCCATTCCTTCTAGTTATTAAAATGCATGCATATATGAATTAAGGTCATAAAAGACTCTCCATAATATACCAAATTCATCTTCCAATTCATCTATACCATGTCCCAGGTTTCATAGTACCTTAAAATAGAATATTTTGATGACCGGACATCTACACAATCTTCCATATGAACCTTCAAGTTCTTTGAATCTTTAAGAAAATGATTACATATAATCCTTTTTCCTTATTTAGCTTACTCAAGTTTGAAGTATGTGTTTTTCACTTTCATAGTCTTCATTGATCTATAGGTGCACATTTAGTTCATTCATTCCTTATTTGAATTCATATGATCTTGCATTAAAGCCTCTTGGACTACCACCATTTGATACAAAAACTATTAGACACACCACTTTCACAGTGAAGAGAGACATTCCTTGAATTTATTCTCATGATTTGATTACTACACACAGTTACCAGGTTCATGTACGTACCTTGCATACTCTATCCACACTGATTATGCATGTAGACATTGTAGCTACCTATCTTCATTCCTTAAACATTATAGACTTTGTGAATATATATTGAAAATAAGAAAACATTCCTTGACTCAAACATACCTCAGCTTCTCTTCTTCACACTGGAACTTTGCTTAAAAGACCTTCAGAACTTGTATCAAACCTCACAGGATTTAGATTTTTTTTGCATGGGTCACTGTTTGAAACCAAAAATAGGAAAATCTGTGTAGACACATCTTGTACAAAAGCTTGGATATCTTCACAACATCACCTCATCACTGTTAAACACTGAGCACAACTATTACTTCCTTAAAGAAAACTTAGAATGCAGTAGCACCTTTTCATTATGACAACCACTAATATATAGCCCTTCTTAATTTATGAGCATTCATATCACAAGTTATGCATACTTGAAATATAACGAGTTCATAACATCAATAAAATAATCATATACCATACTTGGTTATGCAAACCTTGACTCATTTTGCCAACATTGTCACAAAAATCTTGTAGACCATTGAAACATCAACACCTTAAATGTTCCTCTACTTCCTAAGGATATTGATACACATTTTCTTAGACTTTTGTACTCTTTGGATGACATCACAAATGATTCAACCTTTTGATACTTGAAATTTTGAATTCACTGTCTCAAACTTCTCCTGTTGATCTGATATATTTGTTTCACTGCAAAACTCCTTTCACTTTCTTATTTTCAGGACAATACCACATTTTCTAAGAATATGTATTCAATACCATCCTCATCATGTATTTGAAACAATGAAATCTTAACTCAACACACCTATAGATAAATTCATGCATGGAGAGGACCTTCAACACAACATATTAGTCTTAGTCATATAGAATCAGAACATAGATTCTAACACCATCTTACACAAATTAGAATGTTCATGCTTGACTTGATGAGACCATGACAATATGATTCATAGAGAAACTCTTTTTACACCTTGATAATGAGATACACATTGATTCATGGTTGGAGAATACAACTCTATGACATAACTTACTGACATACAAGATAAAGACAAACTTTTGATCACCATAGTATACTTTAAGTTGAGAAACCAAGACACACAAATCACACCATAACCCTTTAGATGAATTGATGAACATATTATGATATTCATGATTGAATGAAAACAAAAGATCTAACATGAAACCACTAGGAGACACACTACATATTTACCTTATTTCTCCAAGACTGATGTAGGAGCATCATGTGTATACCTTAAATTTTGGCTTGGTTGATATTTGTAGGGTGTCTTTAGTGTTTTCTAGTTGTTTTGGTCCTTTTGGACCCTTCTTGATGTAATAAATGACATTTTGGAGGTTTCCCTCATAAACTCATATTTCAATATTCAAATGTGCCTAGTTGTGTAATCTAGCCTAGTGTTAGTAAGCTAGACCTCTAGATGTTAGTATAGGCCTAAAGTGAGCATAATGAGGGTGGTATTGTTACTAAACCTCTTACCACACCTCACCATGGTGTAAAATCATTAAAGTTAGCGCAACCATGTATGGTTAGGTCATAGAAACCTAACTAACTCCAAAATTCTATGAAAAACCTATGCATTCGAACAGAAGGGATTTTTTTTGCAAGTTTGTAAAAGGTGGTGAGGAGAGAAAATATCTATAATAGAGCCTTCATGGATTAGGGAAGATTATTAATATATCATTAATATATTCATTAATAAGCTTCTTGGGATATAAAACTATGTGTTGCATTTATATTGAGTTATTATGTATGATATAACGATGAGATTAAGTCTTAAATCTCATGGGAATTGATGAGTAATTGTTATCCCAGGGTTAAGAAGGAGTATAGTCCTCAGGAAACCTGGTAAGAAACACATAAAGGTGAATCTAGGCATGAAGGCACTCTAGAGAAAAGTTGAGAAATAGTACCAAGGTAAGAATTTTTGATTTAATGATTTGCAAGTGTTGAATGAATGTGATTGATACTATGTGAGGAATTCATCACTTAAGGAAATGTGAGAGTTCGATAATGGATAAGTTAATATTAATTGAAATATCTTATGGAAGGATGATGAGGGTCATCAATCCTCACCATTAATAATGTCAATCCAGGGCTGGTGTCCAATGGCTATATGCATTAAGAGAAGAATATATTGGAAAGAAAATCATTTAGACACAAACCAAACTTGCATAAAATAAATCACACTTGCAGAAATTGAAAGCCACACTTGCAGAAATAAAGTTTGCATAAAATAAATCACACTTGCATGAAGGAAATCAAACTTACAGGAATTTAAACACACTTGAATAAATTTAAACACACTTGCATAAATTGAAATTGCTTGAATTGGAAATAAACATAATTAAATGAAACACCTGCAGGTTCACAATAGATTGAATTTTCACAATACAAAAATAAAAACAATACAACAAAATGAATCACAGGCAAATGAATAAACATAAACCTAAATACATAGATCCATCTTCCTTGAAATGAGTGGCCAGATTATTTCTTGGAAGAGGATTTAAATCATACTTCCGATTTTAAAACTACAGAATATTTGAGAGGAAAGAACATATCTTTATTTCTTGGGAGAAAGAAAATTACATATCTCAGTGCGGAAGGTTGCATTTATAATTCATGCATACAACCAACTCCTTATTTTAGGAAATACAATCTGATCTTATCTTTATTCCAATCCTAACAACTAAGATCTCCATCTCCAAAAAATATGGAGAGAGATATATAATTGAAGTCAAATCTTATCTTGCTTATTTTAGGAAGATTTACTCCCAAATCTTCACCTTGCTTTTTGGCAATAAGAATCATAATGATTTTTTTCTTCTACATTATTGGAAGGAGGGTTTTACTCAAAATATGATTTTTACCAAATAACTTTCCCATATTTTCCATTTGACTTTGCTATTTTTGATTGTGGAACTTTTAACGCTTGTCTGATACGCTTTTTCCTCGGACTGTAGTTCACTAAAAGTTATATTTATCTTGATTGGTGAAACATGTAGAAAATATGAATGAGGTTTTTGTTAAACACATTTCTATTAACAAAAACCTCTCTTATATTTTCCATTTGAGTTTTCTATTTCTATTTATGGAACTTTTAGTGCTCGTCTGATACACGTTTCCTCAGAATACAACTCACTAAAAGTTAGATCTCGCTTCATTGGTAAAACCTATAATAAATATAAATGAGGTTTTGTTTAAAAACATTTCTATGAACAAAAATCTCTCTCAGATTTTCCATTTGACTTTTCTATTTCTGTTTATGGAACTTTTAGTGCTCATCTAATACACTTTTCCTCGGATTACAGCTCACTAAAAGTTAGATCTCTCTTCATTGGTAAAACCTGTAGCAAATATGAATGAGGTTTTTGTTAAAAATATTTCTATGAACAAAAAACTCTCTCATATTTCCCATTGGAATCTTTGAGTTTTCAAAATCCATCAAAAAATATCATTCCGTTGATGCAAGTTTCAGAATTCAAGCTGTTGTTCCTTTTATACAAGTTTCGAAACTAAATCTACAAGTTCCAGAACTAAATCTGATTTTTCCATGAATTAAAAGTTCTGGAACTAACTGTCATTCAATTGATACAAGTTTTGGAATTAAATCTGTGAGTTCTGAAACTAAACCTGCAAGTTCCAGAACTAACTCTGTGAGTTCTAGAACTAACTCTGTGAGTTCTAGAACTAACTCTGTGAGTTTCACAACTAACTTGAAACAACTATAACTTTTGCATGCGACCTCAGATTGAGATGATTATTTTATTGAACTTGCATAATTTTTCGAGAGGAATTTGAATATGAAATCATATTTTATTTTAAATGTAATTTTCATGATCAATTCCACTTTTCTCAATACTAGCATTATCTTTCCTTTATGACCTGCATACATAAGACTTTGCATCTTTTCCCAAATAATCAATAGGATTAGTCAACAAAATAGATTAAAAAAACATTTTCAAAGAATTAACAAGATATATATTCTTTACTCTATCTTAAGCAAACTATAAGTTCCTAGATTACATTTAAATCCACTTTCAAAGGTAACTTGGAAGGACAAAATAATGGTAATTTATGGCCAATTTATGGCCTTATCAAAGGACAAAAGAAAGGTGTAAGTTGAGGAAGGGATTGTGAATGTCCTTAATAGCTAAGTAAATTGTTTTGTAACTCAAGAAAAGGAGAAAATAAGATTATGAAGGTGTGAAAATGAATGTAGAAGAGTATAAAACCCTAATAAATCTTGTTGAAACCTATAGGGTATGTGAAAGAAAACAACAAGCCTAGACTGTTTGATTCTTTGTGTGATAGTATATATATGATCCAAATTCATGTTTGAAATGTGAAGTAGTGTTGTATACTATTTGAAGATGGGATTATCAAGAATAATTTTTATAATTTGACAAAGTATTAAAGATTTTTAAGCCATTGAGGAGAATTAGATAGTTTGTGGAAGAGAATGGAACACATGTTTTGTCACAGTTAGGTATAACCTTGTTCTGAAGGATTTATGATGAGTATACTACACAATAATCATGAGGAACTTCTAAAAATAGTAATAAGAAGAGTAATAATATGTAAATGGTGTAATCACAGAGATTGTTAGGTCTTAATGCCCTTGGAGAGTTGTTACTTAAAATGTAAATTAGGGAAACTATGCATATTCAGTTTGGAAACCTACAAGAAAATGTAACCAAACAATTATTACATTAAATGGGTTAAATAATATTTTATTATCTCATTAGATAAGTTAGGTGGTATTTAAGGTAAAAGAGATAATGTGATAAAGTATTTAATGTTTAACATAACGATTCAATTAAACACAGTCTTTGTCCAAAACTATAATAGTCAGAGTTGAATTACAAGTGGCATGAAACTCATGATTAAGGAGTTAGTGGATAAGAGGGCTTGCATTGAAGGTTTTTTAAAGGTTTGAATTTGGTGATAAAGGTAAATTAAGCCTTATGAAATGTTGAATGATGTTTAAGAATCTTAGGAATGGAGACACAATCCAATTATGCAAGAAAACACGATCTCTTATAAATTCTACATTCAAGATTAAGGTTCAAAGTGATAAGTTAAACATATTTGTGGAGTATAGAAAACAAGGATAAATTCATAAAGGTAGTAAGAAGGATGGCACAAACAAGAAACCTTGAAATTCTTTAGTTGCATTTTGGGAAACTCAAAAAATAAAGTATAATCTACAAGGAATGAGCTTGCACAATTTTACTGGGAGCAATTCAATTTAGTCCTTTATTGACATAACCATTAAAAGGAAATAAGAATGAATGTCAAGAATTTGTGGAGATTGATGAGGTGTGATAAGCTGATACAAACCTAAACCCATCATTCGTCTTTAAAACCCTGGGCTAAGCCTAGCCAAGAACAAGAAAACTAAGAAAAGTGACAAAATGATGATTAAAAGATGTGTGGATGATGGAAATGCTTTGGAAAAGTCAGAGTAAGGTGAAATAAGAGGTCTGAGTAGTTGGTTATGTGCAAAGAAGTAAACATACCAAAATTTTCCTTAAAACTCAAAGCTAGGCTTATCAATAAAGAAAAAAGATGGTTTGGTGGTTGAGAGAGATAGAATATGAATTGAGAAAAATCCAATAGTGGAAAGAAATAATGAGATAAAGTGTCTCTAAAAATGAAATCCTTTTTTATTGGTTGTTTGTAGGTGGTTCTAAACTTGGAGGTTTACAGTGTAGGAGGGCTAATTGCCTAGAAAGACAAAATTGTAAAAAGCGACATAACTTTTCACTGGAGTTGAGTTAGGACTTGAATTTAAAATGAACATTAATAAGCATAATAGTATCCTAAAAATATTACCAATCAGGTATGAAAGCTCATGGTTTGAAAATTTTGTTAAAATTTATCTTTTTCAAGGCTACAAGGACTAGTGAAGGTCTAAAAAGGAAAGTGATGAAAAATGATGCTTTGAAATTGAGAAGATAGTTGAAGCTGGTGTATTTGGTGTTTTTGAACATGTTTGAAGTGGTTTTCAGTCTTAGTACAATGTTTTACACTTTTTGGCATTTTGAGAAACTTTTAGCAAGTAAGGGCTATAAGAGAAAAGTGGATGTAAAAGTTGTTTTCACGACTTCTAAGAATTTTTTTGGATGGATTAAACATGTATGCAATGTGAAAGCATCAAATAATTATGAAAGGTGTAAAATTATAGCTTCATATTAAGACAAAAAAAAGACTCATACCTTGAATTACATCTTCATACTCTTATGACATAGGCCCTTAACACAAGATTTGACAAATAAAGGACTTGACTTATCTCAAACAGATCACAAAGACCCCCCATGAATAGATATGCATAGATTATGGATTCAAACAAGTGGCATACAAATAAGTACAAACTTTTGAAAGAGAAAACACTACTTTTAAACTTGCTCATTTAATTTTTGCATATTTGACTTCATCGTCAACTTTGAGCTTCTTGAAATTAATTCAGACCCTTAACACCATATGAAAAAGATGCTCAACAACCTTAATAGCTCATGACTTCACTCTCGACCTCGTGTATGAGCACCAAAAAAGGAATCTTGATCAAAAAATCATATTTTTGACTTAGATACTCACGTTCAGGTAACAGACCTTATTGATCCAAACTCAAAAGATAGACTGCGATACATGATTTGACCATTAGTGCTTCAAATTTCACTAGCTTTCACTTTAACATAGACTATGATAACAAATTTAGTGCATGGAATTTTTTACATAGATATTTTGAGACATGATACATACACACTGACCTTATAAGGATGATAACACAACTTCAAGACTATTAAACATAGAGGAGACACCAAAAATAAACGATCTTACTTATTCATACACCTATAAACTTAGACACCTATAAAATACACAAGGACTCAAAGACACATAGAGATGTCATTTGACATACCTTACAACACTTGAAGAGTTCCAAATTACTAGCTCCTTTAGATTATCATACACTAGGGAATGGATAAAATGACACACATGTGATCTTATTCAGTAATAATCCCCTCAATAAGAGCAAACAATTCTCTTTTTCCTGACTTGGGCCTTTCCTTCATGCCACAAGAACCTTCTTTGACAAAATTCACTGGATTAGGTTGCATTGTAGACTAAGAATTTGATCCCTTAGATTTAATTTCTTGAACAACAACCTCCTTTCCCTTAAGATCTATCAAAACATCCTTAGAATCATTTATGAGAATCTTCTTCTTGAAAAACATTCCACTTTGAGCTTGAAATCTACTTGTGTACCCTGTAGATCCTATTTAGTGACAAAATCTTGTAATATTCCCTTGTTTGTGACACTTATGACATACAACACCATTATTTCTTAGATTCTTGGTTAAAACACTCGTATATTCCATCCAAAATCCTTGTCTCTATGGCCATACTCACAACATGAATGATATTCACCATAAGAACCCTACACCATTCCTAGGAGGCCTTCTCTTATAATCTCTAGCTCTATGAGAAAAATCATCACAAAAAAAATCAATAACCGTTAAATGATGAACCATACCTCATAACATTAGGTTTTCTAACATGGTTAAACATTCTCAAATCAGCCTTTTTGGTAACCTTCTCATTTGATCCAAAAACATCATCATTCTTCACATGTTCAACTTCAAACCCTAGACTTGTTTTGTCATAAGCCACCCTTTGGCCTTCTAAAATACCATCAAGAGATTTAGATCTCTTCTCTAAATTTCCATACATTTTCAACATTTTAGAAGCATCCTCTAAATCATATTCCAAAGCTTTCATCCTCTCTTAATACCTAGAACAATTATCCTATTTCTTCTTTATGGATTTATACAAAATTTCCACTTGATATTTCAAACCCTTAATGACTTGATCATGCTCTATATCCATGTCCTTGATCTAATCTTGGTAGGCATTAATAAATGATTGAGCTATTTAACCCCACCTTCTTAATGTAGCCTTAATATATGAAGACTTACCCATTTCTCGTGCTTCTAGAATCTCCTTCAAGCTGTTAGACTTGCTTCACAAGGACCTACTTTGATACCAATTTTTGGCAACAAAAAGGATCGGGTGGCAAAGCAATTTTACAAAACTTTTAATTCATTTTCTAACTAATAAATTCATCATTTCATTCATTCATTTAGAATTCATAACCATTTGTGCACATGAGGTGAGCATTAAGCATTCAAAACAACATGAAACAATGAAGAAGACACATGAACACCATATATAAGTGGGAAACCATCAAGGGGAAGAAAAACCATTGAAAATTTTCTAATATTACTCACAAATAAGTAATTTAGTGAAGCACCAAATTCACAAGGAGTACCAACCCCTAGTTTAGTAGAGCACTAATCCTACAAGGAGAACCAACCTGTAATATAGTAAAGCATCAAGTCTACAAGGAGGCTACAACCCCGTAGGTTGAATAAGAACCAACTCAGCCACATGCATATTTTTTTATCTCTGATTTTTTTTCTGCCACAACTGATGGAGATCTCTAATTCAACTCATAAACCCTTTCTCAAACCATCATGCACAGAACTAATTTATTCTTCTTCTTTCTCAAATTGTGTTGGATATAAAAATTTCCTCTCATGCCTTCAATTAGTATTTAACCTATCATGTTATTTCTCATCCTTCAAATCATACACACATACCTTAAAAAAACTCACAATAGGGTCACACTTTTCCCTCCAAGAGCACTAGTCCACAGATGACCAAAAAATATGCTTTTATATTCTTCTCTTTACCTAAGATAAACTCAAATATGGCATGTGATAGCTCAATGGAATTCCTTGAACCTGTACATAACTTCTAATAAATTTATAACTCATGAAACATTCACATTCCCAAACCATATCCACTTTACTCTTTTCCTAATCAAGCTTCCTAAAAAGTAGTTTTACAATTGCAACAAGTTTACACTATTTATATCACTTTCAAGACCTAAAAATGTATTGAATAGGTTCCAAATTCACCCCTCATAAGTTTACAGGTGATAGAAAACATCACTTAATTAATTTAATGCACTAACCAACTCATTCTTTCAGAAAAAATAGTTTTGTCTTGAAAAGAAAGAAACCTTCTTTCCCACAAACTGACCTGAAAATCACATAAAATCAAATCATCATAATACAAAAATTACACCACTAAAAATAAATCTAAATCCTATTTCTAGAACATATTATAACTCCTTCCAACTCCAAGTAGAAGGCCTTCAACCAAGTTGATCTTTGCTAACTGTCATAAACTGCCCCAAAACTGCCCTTTGACCAGTTAACATAAATGAAGCATACTTGACCATTTAAATAAATCACCATGACCTAAAACCATAATTTACATTAATAAAAACTCACATAATCACCATGAATTCCATTTAGTTTGCAAATGCTTTGGACAACCTTGTCCCAAATTGAACTTCTTCAGAAAACAATCCTATTTGAGTGGGGTCCACTCATCACCCCAACCACTGCCATAACTTTCTAGAAACATGGAGGTGTCATATACATCATGAAACCATCAATGTTTCACTATAAATTAAAAAATAGGCTGATATACTAACTTTTATGTAAACTTCTCCTAGCTAGGGTTTTACTAGGGTTTCAAACCAACCTACCTTCTTAACGATTGTTCATAAAAATGTGAGGATCAAATCACCTCATTATTTTTGTGTAAGATTCATAAATTATCTTATAAGATATTACAAAGAGGTCAGGTCCCCATGTAAAGCATACAATTCACAATGAGCATCAAAAGGTCCACTTTTGCTATAAAAACATGGACCCATACTTACCATCCTATTTCTCATTGTTAGCTTCCCAAGGACCTCAAACATGCACTGTATCAATGATTTATGACCTAAAACTCATCACACACCTGATAAATCATGTCAGCATGCTCTAAAAATACCGATTTGGTCCAAATCACACACCTCTGCCTCATTATACATGCTCTAGGGCTAGAAATAAACATGGAATGACCTGACTCAATGGGGAAACCACATGACCTGATAATAATGACCTCATCCTGAAAAATACCTCATGGACCATGAGTGATCACATAAAAACCTAAAACCATCTCAAGAGAGCTCAAACAATGACTTACCCTATAAAACCAAGCACTAGGATCTCATAGGACTTCACTACCAACCAACCTTCATGTTTGACATCAAACTAACACCTCATGGAGACTCATACAATGTCATGACACCCTATACCATCAATGAAGTTGAAATCAATGACAACACAAACACACAATGCCCAAAAAATCTCTCCTAAATGTGCACGACTAATGCATCTGAATGGTCCCTTCTCTTGGTATAATCTTGCCTTCTCATATAAGATATTTACCTTCTCTAGATGTTACACAATGGGATCTCTCTTTGTGTTCTATACCCACTTTCCTCATGATGGAGAACATAACTTATGGACTATCTACCTCACGTTAAATGATCTACAATATATTCAACTTCCTCACTTTCCCATAGGAAAGAACAAACTCTAATACCACTTGACGAAGAATATGTTATCCCTATATTCTTAAGAGTCACAGAACAAGATGAAAACTCTTAATGTTTCATCTATTTCATGAATATGTGTTTATGGAATCTACAATGCAAATTATCTCAAATGGATCTTAAAACGTTTTGTATGGATCTTTAGACACTTCTATGGTTCTCCCCTAAGACATGTCCTAAAATGGGTTGTGTGCTCAAAAGCACATTCTATAATCACGGATCTACACCCACGCAGACCTTCAACCTTCAATGGAAAACCCTTTAAACTTCTTTAACAACCCAAGGATATTGAAATTTTCCTCTTTTTATAGTAATGTATTTTTCTCTTTTCCCGCTTCTCTCTCCTCATTTAAAATTTACCTTCAACAGGCTGGCTTTGTCTAGATACTTCTAGATTTCCCACTTAGATTAAAATTTGAATTGAGATTCTTTAATGCTCTAATCTACCGTGCCTATAATCATGCCATGTCAATCTAAGAGGGAACCCTATGGGTGACTTATGTGTGTAGTGGAAATGATACCTATGTTTCTAACTGAATATTACCTTTACATGAAGACTTTGTGCTTGAGATTTGATGAATAAAAGGTCCTCCCCGTCTTCTACATAGTCAAAAAATGAGATGAAAAGTCTTAATATTTCATCTATTTCATGAATAATAATTTTTACAAAATCTAGAATGTAGCTTCTCTCAAATGGAGCTTACAATTTTTTATATGGATCTTTAGACACTTCTATGGTGTTCCCCTAAGACATATCATAGACTAGGTTGTGTGCTCACAAGAAAATTCTACAATTTTGTCTTTATAGCCACACTGCCCCTAAGCCTTTATTGGAAACCCCTTCAACCTTATTCAAAAACTTGAAAATGGTGAATTCATCCTCCTTTTATAGTCATGTACCTTTATCTTTTCCCTCTTCTCTAGCATCATTTTAAATTTTCCTTTAGGAGGGATGGATTCATCTAGACGCTTATGAATTTATCACTTAGATTCAAACTTTAATTGAGATTATTTAATGCCCTAATATATCATTCCTCTTCTCATGCCACGTCGATATGGCCATTGGTTCTTTTGAACGTTGCATCCTAGTTAACATTCATGACATATATCCTGACATTTTTTTCACTTCTTGCAACTATCCATCATGCCACACACTCCTTTCACTTGAGTTTCACCCCAACCTTCTACTACACACTATATTTGGGCTTTGGGGCCTTCTCTAAAATATTCACGCATCTCCTTGAAAAACTTAGCTATTGTAAAATCCTTATGGATGTTCCCATGCTCTATCGACCCTTACACACAACTCCTTTGTAACCCTTGGGTACCTTCAATTTTCTAAGCTAGGGAAATATCCATCAAGCTACCAAAATCTTATGTGTATCTCCACACTTTATTATTCCGTTACTACTCTACTTTTCCTTGTGTAATTATCCTTTGTAATTTCCAATTCTTGTATATACCCCTATTTAGGAAAATTTGTTTAAGATTGCACTGAACCTTGGATTATCTTACATCAAGATTTCTCTTTGTTCCATTTGCAGTGCATTTTTTTGAGATAAGGATAGACCTGAAAAAGAAGAAAAGTGTAGTCAATGATCATGATATATGAAATTAAAATTTAACTTAGAGAAATCAAGATAACAATGTGCATATAAAAAAAGTGAATTAAGGATATAATGCATCTAAAGTTCATGAGAGAAAGGATATAATTTTTCCTATGTTTTTATTTCCTTGAGGATGGTTGGAAAGGTTGAGAATGATTAATTATCAAACTAGTGTGAATATACTGAGGATTTAGGTATCTTGTCACTAGAGGAAGAGTGTTAGGAGTGTTTTTGTATTTGATATCTACCCATTGAATCTTCCCCACAAATAAGTGCCACTACATATGGTCACAAACCCAATAGTAACTAGCCACGGATGACAAATTGTTACAAGCATATCATTGTCCCTACATATGCCTTAGGAGCCACTCCTTATTTTTTACTGGTAGGAAATATGTGAATAAAGAAAGAAGAACAATTAGTTCCCTTTTTCAAAGTATGCAACATGCTACTGATTTTTTCGTTTGTACTTAACTATAATTGAGTATTAACTGCTGGATTTTGAGAAAACTTGTCATTAAGAACTTGTTCAATCTCTAAAATACATGCTTTTCCCCCCAAGAAAAATCACCCAGGTGGGAGACTAGTGCCCATTGTTCCTGTATGATCTTGGTATTTTTGTACCTATGATGTTTTGGATCCAAGTCTTGTTTTTGAATCATTTTTAGATCCTTTTTAGCCATTTTTTCCCATGTACTATTATGTGTCTAGTTTTGGGACTACTAAGAGGATAAAATAGTCACCCAATGATTTCTCCCACTCATTTAGGGTGAACGAGGTGAATCAATGCGAGTGCGTCCCAAACAAGGGCATTGGAAAATGATGTGCACATATGAAAAATAAACCTATAGGGGGATAGGGAATGTGTATGGTAATAACCATGAAGCATACAAAATAATGAGGATAAATCTAGCAAAAAAAATTATTAATAAACAAACATGGCATGATGTAATAGAAACTAGTCAATCACACAATAATGTAAGAGAACATCATAGTAGCTAGTGGAAAATATAGGACACAACTATGGATGTCATAAGAAACTCAAGGCATTTAAGGACATACAATAAAACAAGAAATCAATCATAGGGCATAATATGTAAACAATGAAAGTCAAGACACAAGTGTAGGTAATATACAAGAAAATATCATAACCATGGTTGGAAGTGAGCATGCAAGAAAAATGCTACAGATGAAGTACCCTTTATCATGTTAGAATAATTTATAGTATGTCACAATGTATAGAGATTAAAATAGACATGGATGTAGTAGATATTACAATTATAACACCTGAATATGGAAAGGTAGAGAATGGTAGATTCCCTTAGGAGATTTACTGGGACTAGTAGAGAATAATGTCAAACATCACACATCCTGTAATAACCTGCATATATCATAAATTCACCTCAAATTACCATGTAAACTTACATGTCTATATGTAAAAGGATAGAACATATAATGAATCAAGCTAACATGATAGGAAAAATATAACATAGAATAGTATAGGCAAGAAAGGATACATGCAAACAATATCTATGCTAATGTTTTTGTATTTTTTTCCAATATTGTAATTTTTTAAAATTATTAGAATGTGAAATATTGTGAATAGGGGAGGGGGATCTTGAGGATCACCATGTCCATTGAAAATGGGTAGCTTGGGAGTGAATTTTTTTGGAGGAAGTTACATAAGTGGAAATGGCGGGTTCAAAAGGAGTATGAAGTAGTAATGTGGAATCTAGAGATGGAGATGCACGAGAAGTAGCTTGTTAAAATTTATGGATTTGAACTTAAGTAAATTGATAAAGAGAACCTAGGTCTTGAGTGCTAGTAGATGCAACTTGCTACATGTGAGAAATAAGAGGTGGAGTGAAGTGATTGGTGGGAGTAGGAACATAAACATGTATAGTAGAAGTATGCATAAGATTAGAAGAAAGGCATTGAGTAGTAATAGACATGGAAGCGGGGATGGATGTAGGAACATTAAAATCCACAAGATTTCTGGCCTCCTCACAAGAAGTGAATAAAAATAGTTCTAGATCCCGAGGATGTGCAACAAGATGATCATTGAGCTCTTGAAGGTGGGATTCAATAAATTCACCATAAGATTGAGCCATAATAAGAAGATGATAAGAAACCTAGAAGAAAGGTGGGTTTGAGCAATGGGTTCACAAAATGATTTAACAAATATTGCAAATATGTTAAACCCTATATTACAGAGTCACAATGAAATAATAAGAAATAAAGTATAGATCTGTCCTAATAAATAAGCTAGAAAAATATGAAACATTAGGTGCAAGAGAAGGGATGAAGTACTTAACTGATTTCGTAATTAATCTTAGTGTAAACACCAATTTTTGGTATCATTCATCCCCTTCACTCTGTGTTTTCTCTCCCTCATCATGTTCACCCATTCGAATCCCTTTTTCTCCCCTAAATTTGAATAAATCTCGTTCCCATAAAAAACACATATTCCTGTAATCATCCTTAATTAGTTAATTAATATTATTAACTCATTAATATTAATTATATGTTAATGGGTTCCATGTAATCCCAATTCCAAATCAATATTTTTAACTAATTAACATCACCTCACTTAATAAGAAAATGCTCCAAATTTTTGTTCACATCAGACATCTAATAAGTCACAATAATCCACATGGATTCACTATTGCACCTACCCTGCACCCTACTCATGATTTGAATAATTAAATACTCCAAATTATCATTCACATTAGGAATCCAATAAGTCACAATAATCCACATGGATTCAATATTGTACCTACCCATTCAAATCCTACACCCCACTCATCCAAAATCACTCAAATCATGCACCCCACTCATGAATTAAAAAATTCAAAATAATCCACCCATTCAAATCATGTCTCCACCACTCACTTAATAAGGGTTAATTTTTCCAACCCAGGTTGTTTGATAACCCCTAATCGAACCCCATCTCTAGGCTATAAATACAAGCCTTGGCCCCCTCTTTTAAAAAAGGGAAAAGTGATAGAAAACCTATGACATTGTAGCCTTTTGTTTATCATAATATCATCACAGTGCCCTTGTAATGCCACTTGAATTACCATAACACCATTCACATGCTTTGGTAGTTCTCTTCGCTTGGTTTTCTTTGCATTCACTTTGGTCAAATCATCATCTCCTCCATATATCAGCATTTTCAGGTTCTGTTGTTTATCCGTTTCTATATGTTATCAATTTATCCTTCATTTATATCATTTTATTTTATCAAACGGGGGTTGACAACCACCACGTAATTTAATGCTTCTCGAGTCTTTAATGTCTTTAAGTTTCAGGTTTATCAAGATCGCAACAAGGAGCTCATCATCTAATTTGCAACCGTGTCTACCATATAGCATCTGAGGTACCTTAAACTCTCCATCATTTGAGGTTGTTTGATTTATTTGTTCATAAGAGATGAAGGAAAATTAATCAAAATTTATGGCATGCCCGGTGGGACTAGACCCAAGATATGGTCATGTTTTTTTGTTACTTTAATCGTCTTGATGAGGTGTCATAAGTAGAAACTCTATCCTTATTCACAATTGTTTTCAATTTACATATCTTGTGAATATTCCATTTTTAGACTCACTTGTTTGCAGGGTTTCAGTATTGTCTCTGCCAGTTCGATGTGGTCAGTCATTTATGTGGTTGTTGAGGTAAGTGATTTGGTTTTTTCACCATGCTTGTTATTTTTATTGTTCGTATTTAGTAAAAAATGAAAACAAAATAAAAATATAAAAAATAAAAAAATATTTTTTTAAAAAACTTTGAGCTCTACTAACATGGAAAACAAACCCGGATTATAATATCGTATATATAAATATTACTATTTTATTGGTGTTATATTTCAATCTTATATATCTAAGATATTATTTTACATCTATATCTATTTAAATAAGTAAAAACTAAAAAAAAGAACAAAAAATATATTTAAACCAAATCCTAAACTACCCCACCTCCCTATCCAACTTCTAACTCGACTACCGCTCTCAATGACGAGGGTCGTCAATCCTCTTCATTACTAATGTCAACCCATGGATGGTGTTCGAAGGTTGTATGCATTAAGTGAAGAAGATATTTGGAAAACAACTCCTTTAAACACAAACCAAACTTGCATAAAATAAATCACACTTGCAGAAATTTAAAGGCACGGTCGCACAAATAAAGACATACTTGCATAAATTAAGACACACTTATAGAAATAAATTTTGCATGAAATAAATCACACTTGCATGAAGGAAATAACACTTGTAGGAACAAAAACAAACTTGCATAAATTGAAATTGTTGAATTGGAAATAAACATAATTAAACGAAACACCTGCAGGTTCACAATAAACTGAATTTTAACAATACAAAGAGAAAAACAATATAACAGAATGAATTATAGAAAAATGCATAAACATAAACATAAATACACAGATCCATCTTTCTTGAAATGAGTGGCCAACTCCTTCCTTGGAAGAGGATTTAAATCATACTTCCGAGACTTAAAACTACAGAATATTTGAGAGGAAAGAATAGATCTTTATTTCTTGGGAGAAAAAATTTTACATATCTTAGTGTGGAAGGTTGCATTTATAATTCATGCATCAAACCAACTCATTATTTTAGGAAATACAATATGATCTTATTTTTATTCCAATCCTAACAACTAAGATCTCCATCTCTACAAAATATGGAGAGAGATATATTATTGGAGTCAAAGTCTTATCTTGCTATTTTATGAAGATTTTCTCCCAAATCTTCTCCTTGATTTTAGGTAACAAGAATCAAAATGATTTTATTTTCCTACATTATTGGAAGGAGGTTTTTCCTCAAAATATTATTTTGACAAAATACCTTTCACGGATTTTCCATTTGACTTTGTTGTTTTTTATTGTTGAACTTTTGACGTTTGTCTGATACAGTTTTTCCTCGGATTGCAGTTCACTAAAAGTTAGATTTATCTTTATTGGTAAAACATGTAGAAAATCTGAATGAGTTTTTTGTTAAACACATTTCTATGAATAAAAACCTCTCTCATATTTTCCGTTTGATGTTTTCTGTTTCTGTTTGTGGAACTTTTGGTGCTCAATTGATACACTTTTTCCTTGGACTACAACTCACTACAATATAGATTTCTCCTTATTGGTAAAACCTGTAGAAAATATGAATGAGGTTTATATTAAAAACATTTATATTAACAAAAATATATCTCATATTTTCCATTGGATTATCTGATTATTCACAATTCCTCAAAATATTTCATTTCGTTTATGCAGGTTTTGAAGCTAACTACAATGTTCCGGAGATAACGTTACTTTGTTGATGCAGGTTATGGAGCTAACTCCAATGGTTCTGGAGCTAACATTACTCTATTGATGCAAGTTCCAGAACTAACTCCAATAGTTTCGGAGCTAATGCTACTCTACTGATGCAAGTTCCAAAGCTAAATCCAATGGTTCTAGAGCTAACGTTACTCTATTAATGCAGGTTCTAGAGCTAACTCCAATGGTTCCGGAGCTAATGTTACTCTGTTGATGCAAGTTCTAGAGCTAACTCCAATAGTTTCGGAGCTAACTAAAACAACTATAACTTTTGCATGCAATCTCAGATTGAGATGATTTTTTTTTTGAACTTGCATAATTTTTTGAGAGAAATCCTGACATGAAATCATATTTAAGTTTAAATGTATTTTTCATGATCAATTCCACTTTTCCCAAAACTAGCATCATCTTTCCTTTATGGCCTGTATATACCAAACTTTGCATATTTTCCCAAATAATCAATAGGATTAGTCAACAAAATAGACAACAAAATATTTCTAAAGAATGAACAAGATATATATCCTATATTCTATCTTAAGAAAACTATAAGTTCCAAGATTACATTTAAATCCACTTTCAAAGGTAACTTGGAAGGACAAAATAATGGTAATTTATGGCCAAATTTATGGCCTCATCACTCAACTCACCGCCCCACATGATTCCTTCTCATAAAAATTCACCACACCCAACCACTCACCACTATATCCCACTAAGAACGTCTTAACGACCTTGACTCCCCCTCTACGAGATCTCATCCCACACCTCGACCTAACCTCCCAACTCACCTCTCAATGCCTATTCCTTCCACTCCACACAACCCTTCACTGACCTCCCTACCCAAGCTACCATATAACTCTGCTCACTCCCCAAGTTACCTCTCTCTACCTAAATCTTCCTCGTCTCTAGTCCATGCTCTCCCCATGAATCCTTCACCACACCTCCTCTACTTACTTCCAATAGTCCCGGCCTCGACCGAGCCATCTCCACTCACCTCCCAACTCACTCCACCTCACATACCCCTCTTCACTTAACATAATCTCCACCCACATCGTGACACTCTCCACTCTCAACCGATCTCCATTACAGCTGACTCAACATGACCACTCGGCCAAATCATCACTCTTAACTGCCATATACCCTCCACATAACTCCCCATCTTCCAACAGCCCATCCTCACGTCACATGTACCCCTCTCTTCCCTACCCAAGCTGATGTACAGCTCCATTCCCGACTTCCCACACTACACACATCCTCACTCCTAACCACTTGGTCATCTCTCTTATGACCTCGTCCACAGACTAACCTGACCAGCTCGAACACTCCCACACTGAGCTATCTCCAATTTCACTTTAAGATCCTCGTTCCTAACACACACACACACCATGACCCCTCATAGACCCCAACTCATCTTCTGAGATACTCAGTTAAATTTCTAGATATTTATATTTGTGTTAAGAACAAAAACATCATCATTATTCAGTGAAGAACAAGTAAAAGGGACCTGCTTCTCTCGTACAACATCCCTGCCTTTACACATATATAGACTTGAAACATTTTTTTCCTTTGTCTACCATGTTATCTACAAAAATCATTGATCCTTCTAGAGGTATAAAGCATGACTTGAACAATGAAATTTTTTTATCAGTCTCATAGATAGTTCCCTATATTGCACTGCTCATCCACCTAGAGTTGCATCAAATTCAACTACCTTTTTTGTCCAACTATTTCCAGCTCTATTTCAAATTCACGCAAGCCTTGTGGATAGTGACTATAAAGTCTCTTTATAGCAATTGACTTACAATTCTTTACGAAAAATTCATAAATAGTGCTTATAGCACCATTGCCAATTATATATTTCTTCTTTATATCGTCTTTGATTCTTACTATGTCATCGTACATGTGAAAATCCATGACCCACTGACCCATTCCCTTTTACGTTGACCAATCAACCCCATTTCCACTACAAACCAACCAAATCACCGACCACTTTTCAATCCAACCCACCGAACCATTTAACAACTTCTTTGACTTTCATGACCGGCCTTCAAATACATTTCTTATAGTTTGACTTCTTTATCATTCAAGTAATAAAAAACAAAACAAAACTATCTCATTTCATCATCCATTCTATAGTTTTTAATCTCATATCACTTTATATTCCATTTTTTATTTTATCATTTTTCATTTCCGATCACTTAAAGTATTTAGTGTTTTCATTTCATAAAGTTATTGTTTTCTAGTTTATTTCCTAGTCTATAGTATATTAGTTTTCGTATCTTAATTACTATGATTTTGTTAATTAATTAGATTAATATTTTTTTATTTTTTTACACCGATATTTTTTGTAAACAAATGACTTACGAAATCTACATCATTTTTATTAACCATATCAACTAATTACATTTTATTTTCTTTTGTAGGTGAGTTCTACAAACACCAAAAAATAACGCTATCAAAGATAAATTGCTAAGCCGTAAACATGCCACAAATCTCCCTTGCCAACCCCATCCGCAATTATGCATGGTGCAATTTTAGGGTACCCATATTTTCCTGGCCACTAACCATCACTTTCAAATATGCCATTATCAAGTACAATTGAATAACGAGGGAAAGCGTTCTCCAGGTATTCCTCTTTTCCCCCCTATTTTATCCTTTCTACATTTTAATTTCCATTTCCTGGGTGATTATCTACATCTAACTTCACACAAATTAGAATTTGGTCTAAAACAAACCCTGTGCATTCTGCCTGCTCACATAGCTTTAATAGGAGTTTAACTCTTTGCATCACACATTTCTTTAAACCTCAAAAATAAATCAACATACTGAAACATTCCTTTCACCTAGTTCACTGATTGGGATTTGATCTCCCAATAGGAAACTATTTCAGACATTTCCCAGCCACAACTTACCTGAAACCAAACATACTTTTCCTTCTTCTAGGTCCTCTTACAACAATATTATTTTTCTTCTCACACGGGTTCTTAATCAAAAAGAAAAAAAAAGGAACTGCTTGATTGATTTTTCTGGATAAAATTTGTTTCATGCCCTTAGTCACTTGCTTAGCTTCTAAAAGAATGGAACAAAATTTTACATCTACCAATTCTTTGCATCAACAAATATCTACAGTGTCATCATCATTGCCTTTGGTTACCTCCCTTATAGACAATTAACCTTTTATTAATATTTATCATGCAAATCCCCTTGCTGACACTTAAAACCTAGGTGAGACCAATCCATTCTTCTATCACCAGTCTATTCCGTCGAGACCAGCTACTCCACTATCTGCTAGGTCACTCTTCGTAGCTCACCTTGCCTCTTCTTCTACCAATTTCTCAACCCACCAGACCACTTGGATAGTCACACCTATCCCTCAAAATCTTCCCCCAATTAATACAACAATAAGCATTGTCATTCCTCTTATATATTCAACTATTATTGCCACCAACATCCCATATCATCACATCCAAACATCATATCATGTACCTGAACAATATAATTCTCTTACTTCCCATGTCATTACATCTCAAACTCCCTTTACCAGTGCTTTGCAACATCCAACACCACACCCGTTTCATAAACAATATCAACCCATGCATGCCCATATGCATGCCCAACATCTTCCCCAATAGCCTGTTCAGTCCCAAAAATCGTATTATCTTTATATCTCCCAACCACAAGTTTATCAATAAAAATCTTCTATCCATGATCTGTGGCATATACTCATCCCCATCTAATCCCTCAAACACCCAATCATCTACATGTTCCTCACCAAATTATTTCCCCCACATCCTATACGCAACCACCTCCTTTTATCTCTCAACATGATCTCTCCAATGATCCCGTACAAGCCTTAGTGAATCAATTATCCAACCTAAAGGTCACAAATTTGGTATCTAGATTATCATCGTCATATGAGAAAATATGCAACAAACCTATCCATCCATCTATACCAATTAAACCATATCCTCTACATCGGGAATTGCCAAAAAATTTCAAATTCAACAGTAAAGAGGACCCGCAACAACATCTATGTGCATTCAAACATGCATGATATCTCATTGTGCATGATCAAGACCTGATGGTCGACACTTTTCCTATGTCTTTAGTTGGTCCTGCGTTAGAAATGTATAACAATATCCCCCAAAATTCACTATTTTCCTTCTCTCA